>CM062351.1:8253211-9453211 GCA_031216105.1 Dalbergia cultrata | reverse complement strand
ATCTTTGTCCTTGCAGTTTATGGCATTTTTCTCCAGATCAGTTGCCTTTGGAGCCAATAAGAACCTAAGTATGACATATGCAGAGTTATATTAGTTTTATGAACAATGATCAAGTAACTCAGACACAACAACCCAAAAGAAAACCAAACCAATCCCTTTATTATCGACCTAAACACATATCAATTTGTGCCTATAAGAAAGAAAGAGAAGCATCTAATGGTTAACGACGCTCACATTATAATCACAGAACTCAGAGAAAAGGAACAAAATCATACCTTGTACTGGCATTATAAACATTTTTCTCATTGACTTTTAAAGGAAACCCACCATTGTACCTAACAAACCTGTGTGAAACAAAATATATACATCATAACATTCTTTATGGTGCAAATGCAAACTAGTATCATCCATAACACACTGCCTTATGCATCACACGTACATCAAATAAGATATTAAATAAAAATAGACAAACCAAAAACCATTTGATCTGCTGGTAGTGAAAAAAAGAGTTTTACACTATCAATGAACAATTAGGTCCCGATTGTTTGAAAATCCTATAGTGCCAATGAAGAACCGTAGTTACTACAATGACTTGACACTCTTATGTAATGGTAACTGATTCATGTACAAAGTAAAACTCATAGTTAACTATCTGAAATAAAGCAAGGCATTTACTTATGAAAAAACAAGACCAGTTTAACTCAATTTAAGACATTTATAGAGAAAGTAACTATAATCAAATAAAGCTCAAAGACAAAAGGGTCATACCTAAAGCGAGTTTAAACTTTCCCAGAACATAAAAACCACCAAAATTTCAAATTATAGCCAAAGAAGCAGTAGTGGAATCAGAAAGTTACCAACTTTAGATGGGTGGCCATAGGGGCTTGGCAATGAAGAAGTTATCGAGCATGGGTTTCTTCTAAATGGAACAAAAAATAAAGAATTATAATATTTAAAAAAAACAACATTGCAAACAATAAAAGAAGAAAAGGTGAAAGTTGAAATTAGATTGGGTAAAATGAGTATGAACCTGTGAGAAAGAAGTAAGTGGGGCGAATTTTTGGTGCGCGAAGCTGGGACTCGAGCACCCTCCGTGACCAGCCTTGAGCCACCACGAGAAGCCGCTGCCCATATTTGCGTGCCTCACCCGATGCCATAAAGCCCAGGTCACGCCTCTCCCCCTCCACGTCACCACTGCTCGCGCCAAGCCTAGACTAAGCTGCCTCGAACGTCGTGCAGCACCAGCGCCATCGCCGGCGACCACACGAAGCCCGAAGAGAAGCTCAACTGCGCACGATCCAGCTGTCTCCGTCGTCCGAGCAGCACCAACAAGGCCACCGGGAAGCTCCACGCCTAAAGACCCCACTGCGTTGGGTTCGAAGAGAGACAGGACTGAAGTGAGGGTTACGATTGGGGTTTCAATCGGAGAGGGTGGCGTGGTGGTGAGGCTATGTGGCTGTTAAAGAGAAGGAGTTGTGGTTGGCATTGTGTGGCTGTGAGAGGGATCATGAGAGGGGGTAAGGTTTTGTGAGAGGAAAAGAGCTGTGAGAGTGGCGTGAGAATGAAGAAGAGAGTGGCGCCAGTGAGGGTTTTGCCCTATTGGTATTCACCTTTTTTTGTGTGTTTTGCTCTTGTTAAATAATTAGTTTTCTTTTTTATTTTTTCAACTTAGACATGAGCTTTTAGGATCTCTTTTTATCTCAAATTTTATTCTAAAAGAATTCTCATTTTCTGGATTGATAATTTTTTTACAAAAAATAATTTCTTTTTTTTCTTTTCTTCTTTCTATTTTATTTAAATTTTTAATTTAATCTTTGACTAATACATTCCTTAAAACTAGTCATTTTTTAAATTTTAAAAGTTCATGTATATCAAGCCACAATAAAATTTGAGTGAGAATCTAAAATTTCCAATATATATATATGCTCGATGCAAAATTATGCTCGAGTTTTATCCAGTATTCCACTTTTTTTTTCAAGGAAATACAACTACAATTATAGTAACAAAACAAGTTTCAAATTAAATTGAAATAAAAAAAAGCACAAAATTTACTCTATTTACCATAATTTATTATTTTTATTATAATATTAAAATTCAAGAGATAACGCGTCCTATTAAACAAGTTAACGTTTAATAATTTGAGCATTCCATCCTTATTTAATCAGCAATGAGTAGAAAAAATTTAGTTAATATTTTTAATTTTTATTGATATATACTTTTATAAATATTAAATAATATAAATATAAATTTAAAAAATAAAAGAAATTATGACATATATCAATAGATATTTTACTACGTCGCCTATCTAGATAGTTAAATCCAAAATTGAATAAAATGACTAATTTTGAGGATTAATGAAGTTTAAGTATCTAATTGGAAGTTTTAGAAGTTAAAATATCTATTTATAGTTAACTAAAATTTTAAAGAGTGAGAATGTTATCTTCCCCCTATTTTATTAAAATATAGTACAAAATGAATAAAAATAATTAATGGTAAATAATGGCAGTTGCTAACCGCCATAATTAACGTAGTGTGGCCATTTCTTGCATTGAAATTATGGCGGTTGATAAAACCGCCGTAATTTACAGAATATTGTGGCGGTTTGGTAGCAACCGCCCTAATTACCCGCCATTTTTTCAATCATATTATGGCGGTTTGTAAAACTGTCATAAGTTACTGGATATTGTGGCGGTTTTGGAGAACTGCCGTAATTTAACCGCCCTAATTTCCACTTTTTTTTTGTAGTGGAATGTGATTTGGAATAACTATTCTAGAGAGGAAATGACTTAAGAAGCGAAAGAGGCTATGCAGGCCTAATATCCTCATCTGTTTTATTCTTTAGATATATGTCTTACATCCAAGTTTATTTGAAAATTTGGGAATCGAATTTCTCAAGGAAGGAAGAATTTTGCAGCCAAAAAAAAAAAAAAGGAGAGGGCCACCTGTGAATATTAAGTTGTGTGACTATTATAGATCTTTCCCTCACTCTTTATTTCCTTCCCTCCTCTTTCCATACAGCAGCATATGCTGCTTTCTTTCTTCTTCCCCTTTATTCTCTTTTTCCTCCCTTGAGTCCCTCTATTTCATATTCCTTCTATTTCTCTTCTTCATTTTCCTTGCTCTCATCTTCACCAATCATCACCACCACCTGCATCATCATAATCACCTCTCTCCCTTTTCAACATCATAACCGTACCCTTCTCTCTCTATCTCCTCTAACCTCACTTTCTCTTTCTAACCCCCATTAGAGAGCTTAAAGATTTTAGGAAGGTGTTGGATCGTTTTTCTTAAATATTTCTACTACCCAAGTGGTAAGGAAATTTCCAAACTACTGTGTTTAAATTATTACAATTAGTTTATGATTAATTTGAGTATCTCTTGAACCCTATAAATTGGGATTTTTATGATTTGGGGCTAATTCATGTAAATTGGTGACATTGTTAGCTCACAATAATAATATTGTCTTGTTCCTAGAGCATTAGAGCAATTGGGTATCAACACTTGAATTAGTGGCATCAGTGGAGTGTTCTTTGGTTATTGGAACCACTAGTTGTGAGTAGATAGTGTATCTGTAGTTTACCTTTTGCATGATAAATTGTAATTATAACTATAAGATTATATGAAGAGTTGAAAATAAGTTAATATATGAGAAAATAATTTATTTATAAAAAATCAGACCTTATGTTTTAAATGGAAGCCTTAATTTGGAGGCTTGAATTCAATTATTATGCTTATTCTTAGTTAAATTGTAATGTATATTGAATTTTATAATATCTTATGTTAATTATTAAATATGATTTTATCTTATGTCCACTATATCTCATATACTTTGAGAATGGATTTTATGTTGTAAGAATGTCATGCACTTGGAATTTTGTTGGAAACACTAATGATTGTATTTATGAGAACAAGTAGACTATGATATTGAAACAGGAATTATTATGATTGAAATTAGATTTTGTGGTTGAAAATGTTTTGGAGAAAATTTCATAGTTAGAACCAATAGCTAACGATAGTGGTGTTAGCCTCGGTGCACCATAAGAAACTCAAGTTAGCAAGTGAGGTGCTAACCCTCACATAGCTGTAGCTATGTCTGGACTTATATTTGGCTATGAGCCAACTCTAGTTAGCAGGTGAGGTGCTAACCCACACATGACTTTTGTCATGTCTAAACTTGTATGACTACGGGCTAACTCTAGTTAGTAGATGTGGTGCTAACTCACACATGACCTTGGGTCATGTCTAGACTTGTTATTGTTCTATTTAGGATAACTCCTTATTATATTTGGATTTATGTGATTATGTAAAATTATATTATCAAGAGATCTCATGTTATAACTAGAACCATATTTTCATGAGTACATGTAAGTTATTATGTTTATTTTGTTTTATGATTGTATTTAGTAAACTATGGATATCCTATCTCTCATTGAGTTCCAAAACTCACCCCGTTGTCTTTCCATCTTTTTCAAATACAGGTGCTAGTGCTAGTTCTGGTGTTCCTCCGACACAACTTTAGTAAATTCTAAGTTGGTGAGCCTTCTTGTAAAGGCTATTTTTTTATTGTCACACATATTTTGTTTTAGCTTGTAGTTGTCAGTTGCTCCATATGTCACAAGTAGGGTTCTTGGGTTTATTTTATAGTTATGTTTGAGAAGTTGTGACTTAGCTATATAGATTATATTATAGAAATGATTTGTAAACTTAATCTGGTTTTATGTTTTGAACTATGTTTTCTATTATGTTTAATAGAGTTGAAAACTAAATTGGTATTATGGCTAGACTATGTTGAGATATTATTATATGCTGGAAGGGCGTATTCTATGAATGCCTGATGCCCATTTTTTGTGGATTGGGAATATTGCAGGTTTTTTTTTATTTGGGGAATATCTAAAAAATAGAGGAAATTCTGTCCATTTTTCTAGAAAATTTCATATGTTAAGACTTGTTGGGGAAGGTGTTCCCCTTACACCAGTCATAACCTAAGTTGGGTTGTTACAGTCCCACCATTTTGCTTGAAGGAAGGTTATGTGTGTGTGTGAACCTGTGGTTGAAAAACTCAGCAAATCCATTGTGGTTAGCCTTGCTAGGCCGATGGGGTATCCCTACAAGTTTGCTTGAAACAAGACTAAATAGACAAAACACAAAGCGGTGTTATTAACCATCCGTCATGTGGTCATCCAAACTCCCTCAAGCAATTACGCGTTGAGATAACTTCCCATGTTTCTACAGACTGCTCTTGCTCTTGCTCTTGGTCCATCACCTTGTAACTGCCAAGATTAAAAACTTCTCGTGTTTACTCAATTTTTGGGTGATAAAACATACGAGTGTTCGGTTTTAGATTATCCTATTAATCATATAAACTCAAGTATAAAGCTCACAAATAAACACGTATTTTTTCATTTTTGAAAAAAAAGTAAGATCTCAAATTAGTTTTCGAATATTAATTTAATTCTCACAAGTATATTAATTCAAATGTTAGCCTGTACAAAGAAATTACTAAATAGTGTATAATCTATCCCGTTATGTGATAATTTATCACGTTATGCGAAGATTCGAAACATTTTCTACCACGTGGATCCCAAATTAATCTTTAGAAGAAATAAAAATTAATTTTTCAATGGTGAAATTGAAATTCTACAATTCTTTTGAGAGCTGATTGAAGTCCATCTGACTAGATAAAATAACACATCTTCAAATAAGGCGACCTATCAAATATAGTTGACGTTTTATTCAGAGGATCAGAGTTCCCACTGGTAGATTCCGAGGAATTGAGCAATGTTGCCTGCAGTTTAGATACAACATATTTGTTGGCGTCGCGTAAGTGAAAGAACTCATATCATTGCTCCACCCCGAAAGAAGACTGATTTACTTGACTCAAAGTGATGTGGCTAATGGCTATAAACTACCCCTGTAATTCTAAGAGTGCAAAACAAAAACGTTTCACTAAGCTCCAATACAAAATTTAATAATAGATTAACTGTCAGCATGGAATTTGAAGGGTTGGGTATTAGAAGAAAACAAAAAATTACTATCCATTCCAAGATATTTTTTCTGTTTCACAATAACGGTTAATTTTTTATATTTTAAAATAATTGTCCATTTATAATATTATATAGTATTAATTTTTTTTTCTTCCATCTACCCCTGAAATAACTGTATTAATTAAGTATTCAATATGTTTATCTAAATAAATAATAATAACAATAGAAGGATAGTTTGGTCAACTTATATAATTTTCTATATTTATCAAAATATTTTTTTTATTTTTCTTAATATGTCTATTGTTTAATTTTTAACAAGGGAAGTAGAATTAAAAAGTTTTGATTATTCTCGCATATTAAGTGCATTTGAAAGTACAAAATTGGCCTTTTTTTCCCATTAAAACTTACTATTTCTAGGTTCCTTAATCGTACCCTTGAGCATTGGTTAGCAAAACTCTTCAGAAAATAAAATCCATTCTATTCATTTCATCTGTAAAAAATAAAAAAAATACACATATTAAGAAAGTAATAAATAAATGTTAATAATGGTAGAAATATGTGTAATTAGACTCGATTATCCTATTAAAGTATTACTCTATCCAGATAGAAATAACTGAATATTTTTAAAATTTTATTCTTTTACCAATAACTACTGTCCATTTAGAAATTTTAGATAATATTTATTATTTTCTTTCAATTATACCATTAATTAGTGGAAGAGGGAGAATAAATGAGAAGAAATTATTAAAGAAGAGGGCTAATTAGTATTATGGTAATATTATAAAATACATCTAACTTTTATTAACATTGAGACTTAATCATTTTCTTAATTCTTAAGTGTAGTATTGAAACCAAAAAGATTATTACTTCAGTTATATAATAAATAAAAATATTATTACAACACTCAAAAGTGGCGTTGGATGAGTATAGATAATAGGATCTACTATCTAATAATGATGTAGTGAGTATCTGAGTTGAATACTTATTTTTGAATATTGAAATAATATTACTCTATAATAAATAGATGGATGTTAGTTTACAATATCGGTCCATTTACAATATCTAAGTAGTATTAATTTTTTTCTTCTATATACCTTTACTATAAATATATTAGTTAAATAATTAATATATTTATCAAGATGAATAATAATGATAATAGAGGGATAGTTTAGTTAACTTATGTAATTTTCTATATTTATTAAAATATTTTTTATTTTTCTTAATATGTGTATTGTTTAGCTTTTGACAATTATTCTAAAATGGGGAGTATAATTAAAAAGGAATGAAATACATATATCAATAAACCCCAAAGTACCAAACAAAATCTCAGTCATCTTTCCATGGAAAAGCACAAGATGTGCTAAAAGCAGTTCCTGAACCTGATTATGCCCATTTTGTGGGTTTTTCTGCTGAGGGAGTATTCATCACCTGCAATTTCTAATCACTATCTTTTTCAATATAATTCCGAAAGAACGACGTTTTTTCATGTCTACTTTAAACTCAAAAGTTCCGGTTTTCCCAGAGAATATGATTACCCATGAAAGTAGCAGATGAAGAAATCAAACAACATACAATGCTAAATCCATATCATAAACAAACAAATAGAGACATGATTCAAAATTTAAAAATAAAGCAATCATTAGGAAACAAATAAAGATTAATGCAATCATATTTTTTCTGGTATTTATCCATATCCCAACTAAGTATTTTCTTTAAAGAGATGAACTATAGCTTACCAATATGATCAACAATAGTAAATAAATTTGACAAAAAGCAAGAAAAGGCTACAATTAATAGCATGATATAGAAAATATAAAAACGTGTACAAATTAAAAGAAGCCGATTTAAAGTTAATACAACGATAAAAACAAAACTCCAGTGTACATGTACTAAGTAACTTCAAAAACCATTTCATGATTTCAAGATCATGAGACCAAGCAAGGGTGATAATAGATAGCTATATGCAAATTTGGAGAGCTTGACATATTTAGGGAAGTTGCTCAGCTTCACAACCTGCTCAGCTCATTAGCAAGCAAGATCAACGTTCAACTCTTCTCAACTCACCATATAATTTCAGAGGAAAAGCGGCAACATCACCAATTACATATACATCAGGAACATTTGTTTTGAAGAGGGAATTAGTCTGCAACCACAATAAAAAAAAAAAAGCCACTATTGATAACAACAAAAAAATATTCATCAGTTACTTGTTAGATAATTTTTTATAGATATCAATGAGGCTCTAGACACGGTAAGACTAACCTTAATTCCACCACTCTCCTCTTCAAACTGCACCTTCAGTAAGGCTGATTGAGGCCTTCCTTAAACAACAACAATATCAGCTTCCAAGACCCTGTCATCCTTTAGTTTGACTTCTTGTACCTGAGTGATGGACAAAAATTTGATTAGCAACTTGAAAATGTGATCCCATCAATAGTGTTGTAAGTTCATGTGATCAATCTCACCTCTCCATTGGAATTAGTCGTGAATCCAATAGCAATAGTTCCTTAAATAATATTGACCCCTTCTTTGCATAATATGCCTTATAGGAAGAAAAATATTAATTGTACTCATGGGATATAAGACACCATACCAATTCACACCTCATCCACCATTAAATGATATGTGAGTCATATTTGAATGGGGTTCATAACTCACACAGTGTCTCATATCTCATGAGTACAAATAACACAACCTTTATAGAAAGTAGCTATACACAATTCAAAATGAAATAAAATATCAAAATTCAAATAAAAAGTCTAACTCAATAAATGAGAAGAGGCTGCAGTGACATTAGTAGGGAAATATTTTTTCAACTACCCATACATTAGATACTATGCTGACACCCAATTTATCACTTTTAAATTTTGTGTGGTTCCTACTTTAAAATATGAACTTTGATTTTCCATATTTAGATTTGATTGGGTGTTGAAATAACGCTAACCACATTAGTATTTTCTCTTGAAACAAAAAATAAATAAATAAATACGTGTTTTTATTTGATTGAATGACATTAATATGCCAAATTGTTACACCACTCATTAGGGATTGGAACAACATTACGCTATGCATGAAAATAAGAATAAAAAAAAGGCGGAAGGCATTAAGCGCAGCTCAAGAAACAAGAAAAGAGGAACAAAAAAATAAGGTCCTAGTGAATGAGACATGAATCAAAACATCAAGAGTCACATGCAAATAAATAAACAAAATCATTATCAATCAGCAAATGAAATTTGCATAAAGTACTGAGGCTTATAAAAAAGTGATGAGGCTTACAAAAATGTCCTGCATTGGCCAAATCCTTAAAACCATCGAGCAAGACACATTCATTACGGGAATCTACAGACCCGTTTGTGAAAGCCAAGTAAAAAAATCCTTGAAGAAGTTTATTGTGAAATCTTTTATCGAACATAGAAGGCAACTGAAGAACAGACTATAAATGTGAAAGAAATCAAATATGACAAATTTCTTAAGCCATGGAAATGAATGAGAATAAATAAAAGTGAATATAAGTTATCAGCACATGAATTTACGGAGTCAAGATCCATCTCAAGGTCGAAGGTTCTGCATTTTGGCCATCCATCAATTAGCCTTCCCATAAATGAAGAACATGCCATAATTGTTGCCGAAACAAAATGAAGGACACATGTTAAACAAAATAGGAAAATGTTGGAATGAAAAAGTAGATGGAAGAAACCAATATCAAAAGAAACTAAGATTGTCAGAGTGCATACATGATACTAAGAATGATGAAGACAGAAAGAACCTATATCAAAAGAAACTCCCAACACCAAAATACACTCACAACACTCCAGCTCCTTCGATATTTATAGGACCGATGTGGTAAATGCTGGTATAAAACAAGCTACCGGAATTTGAATTTGTAATTAATGGTTGGATGAGTTTGACTGAAGAAAGTTGCGTGAGGGTGTGGATTATTAACATATTGACATATCAAACTAATTCATTATGCTGTACAAGAATCGTGGCTCGTTGGTCCTTCTTGGAAAAAAAACATGCTTCAACGATTATAGCAGGTTATAAAGTGGGATAAGAAACCTCATCTAACTACATTCATCAAGCACGTACTACTACTGAAGAGTTTGCAGCAATTTGAGAGTTTGAAAAGTTGCAGGAATCAAAACGTGGAGTCAGCAATATTAATGACCACATCAAATGTTGAAACACCAAACCAGCAATATAAATGAGTTGAGCTCATTATTCATTGCCTCATCATTAAATGAACTGAACCAAGCGCGTCAATAAGCTATGACATTAAAAATTAACACAAGCTCCATCACCATGGTATAAGGCATTCTGACATTTTGGGGGCAAGATGAATTTCCAATGGATCACCAGCTGTTGCCATGTAGGAATTTCGCACTATTAGCCATTGTTGGATGACCAGTTTTTAGTATATAGTACTAGTATAATAGCCCGTGCTATGCACAGAACTATTTTGATGAAATTGATAACGACAATATATAGTGATCTAAATTATGATGCCTGATAGAATTATAATTCTCAAGATAAAATAATTTTTATATGTATTTTTTTAAAATCATTATTGTGATGAGGGGAAAAATATAGAAATATATTTATCAATTTTAGTACATGGATGTTACCTACGTATCAAAATTGTAGAAGACAAATTGTTTATATTTAATATGTGAATAAAATTTATTAATTCAAATTTAATTTAAGTAGATGATATATTTAGATTTTAATTGGATGATTCAGTGTATTGAAATTAAATTTATAATTATAAAATAGATAATGTGTGAGGATTATCATTTCAGTAGACTCTGTAGAGTGAAGCAAAGACCTCATCAAATGGCACAACTTACTGAGTAGAAGTGGTGTGAAAGAAAGTATGAATTTTAGTGCTGGCTTTTTTTTTTTTTTTTTGATTAACTGAGTAGAAAGAATCAGCCAAAAAAAAAAAAATGCTCATCATTTATAATTGGCACAGCATGATTATTATGTCCTTTACTACAAATGGTTGTAGAACCTATACAAAGTTACCCCCATGACCGAAAATACTTCCTCAGTCCTCCTAATTGCTATCATACTTAGGAACAATTTGCTACATACGGAATTCATAAACTATTTTATTGGCCGCAATATACAAACAAAACTCACGTATTCCTCATAAAATTAAAAATATGGTATAACCATTCTATGATGCCAAACTGTGCTGCAATAAAGGAACCAGCCTTGCTTGATTTATTGCCTTTTAGTCCATTATGGAACCTTGAAGGGAATGAAATTAAGATAGTATTCTGCATGACTTGAACCTTTTGCAAACTCCCTGTAGTAAATACATTGATAGTTGTAAACCCAACCAGCTCCTATACTAAAAGGAATAACAATCAAGGTTTATTCAGAACTGAAAAATGGCTTGGGAACAATAAATGAATGCATGTATTAAACTAAGGGCTTGAGGAGATCTGTCAAGACCATAAAACATTGCTCATAGTGTAGGTTTACCTACCTTAAATTTAGTTGCTCTAGGCCTTCATTTTCTTTTGCATTCATACCAGCACCGTAGAGCTCAATAAGCTAACACATTGCAATTAGCAATTAGAAATAATAGCAAGAGATTAATAAATGAATTTATTAAAAATTCAATTGAACTGAAGTGCAAATTTGATTTATGAACTTGATAAGGGTGCAACTTGAAGATGATAATAAAGGATACATAAACAATAAATGTGTAGAAAATTAATCTTCCAACTGTATATCAATTCGTTGTTGTGGTTTGTTTGTTCGGATTCAGCAACCCCCTTAATTAAAAGGCAATATTTTTATAAAGATAAATTACTCCATTCTTTTGTATTTTTGTTCAAAGGCAACATATTTGAGTCGCAAAAATGCAAGTCAAGGCATTAAGAGCATGCTCAAATACCATAAAAACATTTATATCGAAAAATTAGTCCCATAGCTTCATGCATGACATTTCCGATTAAATTAAATTGACAGTACATTCTATATTGAATTCTCCCAGGATATTTCAAAAAAATTATAAGTACTAACATCCCACATTAATATAATGAAAGATAGTAAAATGAAAAAGATTTATACTTTTTAAGTTTTAACCAATATAACACCATTGGTTGGGCAAACACTACAATCAACTTAACTTCTCCATAGAATTTGAATGCACGCGTAGGAGGATTGAATCTCAGGTGAACAATAGGAAAGTTGCAGCTCTTTTACTTCACATCCTATCTTTCTTGTTTTTCCATAATTCAAGATAGCTGAAAAATCCAAAACTGATGTCACGACCCAACTTAGGTCATGATCGGCGCATAGAGAACATCTTCCCTAGCAAATCTTAACACACCATATTTTCTAGGAAAACGGACAGAGTTTCCTCTATTTTTTGGACATTCCTCAAATAAAAATATAACTTGCAATATTTTCAATTTAACTTCATAGCAAATGGGCATCAAGCATCATCATAATGCGCCCTTCCAGCATAAAACAATATCTCAACATATGTTTCAAATATAATACCAAATTAAGTTTACAATTCATTTCCATAACATAGTTTATATAGCTAAATCATAAGTTCTTAAACATAAACATAATATAAGTCCGAGGACCCGGCCTGTGATGTATGGAGCAATTGACAAACTAGACAAAATAAGGTTATAACATAAAGGCCTTCACAAGAAGGCTCACCAACTTGAAATGCACCTAAGGTTGAGCTGGAGGAATAGAACTAAATCCAGCACCAGTGCCTGTATCTGTCAAAAAAAATGGAAGACAATAGGGTGAGTTTTGCAACTCAGAGAGAGGTAGGATATCCATAGTTTATTAAATACAATCATAAAACAATATAAACATAATAATGTATATGTACTCATATATATATATATAGCTATAACATGAGATTTCTTGAAAACATAACTTTACATAATCACATAATTTAAAGTATAATGGGAAGTTATTCGAAGCAGAACAATAACAAGTTCAGACATGTTCCAAGGTCATATGTGGGTTAGCACCACACCTGCTAACTGGGATTGGCCTGTAGCCATACAAGTTCAAACATGACAAAAGTCATGTGCGGGTTAGTATCTCTCCTACTAACTAAAGTTGGCCCATAGCCAAATACAAGTCCAGACATAATAAAAGTCATGTGTGGGTTAGCATCCCTCCTGCGAACTAGAGTTTCTCATGGTGCACCGAGGTTAACGTCCCTGCCGTTAACTACAGGTTCTAATTAAAAAATTTTCCCTAAACTAACTCAAAATCATGCACATTCTACTTCCAGAATATTTTCCAACACAAAATACATTCTCATGTTATATGAAATACATTAGATATAAAATATACTCAAATTTAATAATTAATATAAAATTTTCTAAAACACAATATTTGTTACATTTCAACCAAAAATATTTAAATAAGAATAACAATCACATTATGGCCTCCAAATAAATATTTTTCATTTCAAACATAAAGCCTCCTTTTCAATAAATAAATTATTTCCTTCTATATCAACATACTTTCAACTCTTTACATGATTTTATATTGTTTATCATCTATAAAGTAATCTACAGATACACCATCCACTCACAAATATTGGTTCAAAGAACCAAAGAACAACGCCTTTGATATTAATATTTGTGAGCTAACTATGTTATCAATTAACACTAATTCACTAAAAACCCCAAATTCAAGGGTTCAAGAAACCTAAATTAATCCTAAAATAATAAGAAATTTCAATAATTTAAATAGAGTATGGTAGAAGTTTACTTACCACTTGGAGAGTAGAATTGGTGAAGAAATTTACTCAAATTCCTTCCTAAGCTTCAAGCTCTCTTTAATGGAGTTAGATAGAAAAATGGAGTAAAGGAGAGGGAAAGAGAGTGAAGGCGATGAAGAGGAGGAGGAGATGATGATGATGGAGATGGTGCTGATATTTGTTTGTGAAGATAAGAAGAAGAAGTAAGAAGGGAATGGAGGGAAAAGAGAAGCAAGAAAGAAACGAAGAGGAAGAAGAGATGAGAGGTTCTGGAAATGATATGGAGAAGAGAGGAAGAGAGAATTAAAAGAAAAGAGAGAAACCCATGGTGGTCTATATCACTTAAGATGCATGGTGGTCGTCAATTTTTTTTTTTAACGGTTCATCACAATTGAGGAGCCATGAAGCAAAATAGTACAGCAAAAAGATCATAAACAAAACATAAATCAGCACCTATTTCCCTTAATGATAACACAATACTCCTAGACCTGGTCATACACCCAACAATAGATCGTATATCATAACAATATCACGTACACAGATCAGCAACAAGAAAACTCATCAAGCATAGTGACACCTACATATAGCAAAAGAAAAAAAAAAACAGTCGTTTAGTGTTAAACTTATGTAGAATACAGATGCAATAAGCACCTCCCAGCAATAGAGATACTTAAAGCAACATATTAGAATCATGCTTATCCTATATTATAGAATGCAATAATCGCAAAACATTTTGTGAAGCATGCGACCCTATACTATTTTGTTAGGCAGATGAAACCACGGTTGTCATTGGCTGGACTTTTTTATAGCAAGAATCTAAGTTTGCAGGAGCTAGCAAGCAATATATCAATGATTCTTTATCAAGTAAATCTGACTTGTTACAAAAAACAATCCTCTGTGCTATGTCTGTTAACTTTATTAAGAGATGTCAAGCATATGTTCCTAACAAAATGAGCTGCGTCAGAAGTCAAATGGAAAATTATATATATATATATGTTATTTTCATTGATTCGTTTGCTAAAAGAATTTCAAAAAATCGAAAACAACTTCATAAAATATTAAACATTATAGTGAATATGATTTCATTGCTTATTCCAAAAAAAATAAAAATAAGTACAAGTAATAATTAATTTCAGAAACAATTACTTCTGGAAAAAAAACAGTGTGTAATTGTAAAATCGGAGTAACATGGGGTTGAATCATTTCCACATGATATGTTGCCCAAATTCAGATTTGTGAGGAAAATTAAGGTATTTCAAATTTTGTTATTAAATATATGTTGGTTCACTAATGTAAAAACTTGACCTCACCGAATTTTATTCACTAATGTGAAAAATACAAGTTTATCACAATATTCGTAATCTAAGCTCAGATCCAAAACCTTGAGTGAACCATGGGGAGGAAGAAGGATCGAAGGACAAGTTACCATGCAGTTTTAACTAACTATTTTGGGTTAACAATGTCTAGTCCTTATCAGCAAGCTTTCAAAATGATACTGATATGTAAATTTGGGGAACATATCGGTTAAAAATGATGCTGATAAATCAACGTTCCAAAATCAACCTGAATGGAAAAGTTGACAGCCACATGTAAATAATTAAGGTTCCAAAATCAATCTGAATGGAAAATGATGCTTATTTGAATTTTTTGTGAAACCACGCACCTAGCCGAACCAATGCTAATAATTAAATACTATTATATAGAATTAACACTATTCTTATTTTTTTTTCCACTACATTTATCTAAAATCAAATATATTCCAAACAGTTTTTTCCAGAAGTACTTGTTTCTAAAATTAATTATTACTTGTACTTGATTTTTTTTTTTTTGGGAATAAGCAATGAAGTAATATTACATTATCTAGTCCGATCGCTCTCCAGCCCATTTAGGGTTTATTCTCACTAATTTTAGAAGTAATAAATAAAACCACTCTTATCTAGTCCATCGGGGGCGGCAGATGATATTATGTGGAAGAAATTTTGATATCATATAAAGTTTTCTTCCACATAAGGCCAAGTTTCATCACAAACACCTTTCCTACGATAGAAAAATCATTCCTCGGCACAACCTTAGAAAAAAGGTCATTTCCACATAATTTTTAATAAAAGTAAATGATATTATTACTGAAAATTATTTAAATAAAAGTTGAAAGCCACATGTAAATAATTAACGTTCCAAATATTTAAAAATATAACTATAAATATATAAATGTGTGTAAATATAAATATAAAGTTGAAATTCTAATACTCTAAATTCATATGCTTTATTTCTTCTTGTTCCGTTGATCACGCTGCAACTTCCTTCGTGGGAAATGCAATAGAATTTCAACATAGCTTCTTTGGACCATGTAAGATAACAGTGATCAAAACAAAATTGCATTAGCTGGGACTAAATACTAATACATTCATGCTTTTGCTTTTATAATAAAAAAGCTCAGGATAATTTTTATTTTTTTTGAGATAATTAATCAAGACTCCGCCTTCAAATTTGAAAGGAGAGTAAAAAGTTCAAGAGATACAACACCAAAATACAGAACCTGGCTATGCATGGGATAACATGAGTTGGTCCTGAATTAATATATTACACATTAAAATAGCAAGAAAAATTGGGAAAGCTGAAAAATATTGAAGGGTATTTATACAGATCAGGATTGTGATCGTGTATATATATACTGTGTTAAAAGCATCTGCATTTTAGATTTTCAATTTACATGTTCTAATCAAAATAACTTGTATTAAAAAAAAATTATTCTGCTCCTTTTAAGTTCACAATAATCGATGGTTTTTTAATGAAAAAAAATGCTGCAATTGCATGTGGGACACAAGTTTAACAAACCAATTACACTTTGTGCAGTATCATAAAATGTAAAGTAACTATAATAATTTGCATAATTGACGGTAGTACAAATGATGTAAAATACTTAATTGTAGATTCTTCAAAATACAACCCTTGGAAAGAGACTTGGAATAGAAACAGTAAAATGCATTACTAATGAGAAATAACAAAAGAAAACATAAACTGGTATGATCCGCAACCAGTTGAGACAAAACCTGAACATTCTGAGCTTTAGACCACCTCATTACAATAATAAAAAAGGGCATCAATCTATGACATGGTCAATCTCCATTCTTCTTTAATCATTTTTGGCATATATCAAAGTATCATTGGCGGACTATCATCAATTGGTTTTCAAGAACCATCAAATATGGGCCCTAGCATCCCAGGTGAGACAGGAGTTTTCAACACCTGTAGAAATAAACAGGTGTTGTTGACGCTGCAACTTCCTTCACTATGTTTGACTAATTTAATTTCTTGTTTTTAATCTTCTTGATACTCTAACCCTTCTTTTACATATCTATTAGGATTTACAATGATTTTATATGTGCTGGAAAAAAAATATCAAATACTCATAGATAGGGTGCAAAATTTAAATTTTGAAACCGATCCGTGGATAGGCACTAGTTGGGTTGAGACTAGCTACTATTAATATGATACAGGGTTTTAAGCTAAAACCAACCCCAACGCACCCAATTGTCATCTCTGATATAAAATCGTGATTTGGGCACAATTTTTTTTCTTATTATCCTTGTCTAAAGCATAATTTGGAGTTCTTGCACAGAAAATTAAATATACCGCAAAAACAAATCTTCGAAGGAAATTCTCCCTCAGAAGCTCCTTATTACCGTGGAAAAAAATATTAAAAAAAATATGAAGGAAAGCGGCTAAGCAAAATGACGCGTTTTGCCTTGGAAATTTCGACGGAAAGAACAGGGTGACCCCACTGACCTGTAAGTTCCACTTCTGATCCCTTTCAGAATTTCTATTAATTTTTCAACAATTTCATATTTTAAAATATTTATTAATTTTATATTTTAATAAAATATTAATTATTTTTTAATATTATGTTTAATTAATTATATATATTTTAAATATTTCATTTAATATTAATTTTAAATATTGTATTATATTAATTAATATGTGGGGATATATTAATCCATTCATTATATTTTACTCAATTATTAATATTATTTATTATTTTTTTAATATCTATATTTATCCTAAATTAATAGATATTTTGAAAATGAGGAAATATGTAATATGCATTTCAATTTATAGCCACTCATATTTCTTTATGGATTTTGATAAAGGGTACTAGTCAAGGATATCTAAAAGAATAAATTTTAAACTTTTTAAATAGGTTTTATATTTAAAAAAAACAAAACTTTCACTTTTTAATAATAGACTCTATATTTCTAAATCCTTTCTTTGTTGCTACTCTATATTTATTTTCTTTTACTATTTTTAAAATGTCTTAAAATTTATTCTAGTAATTTTTTCTTTTAAAGTTAAATTAAATATTGTGTATTGAAATCTCAATTATCTATTACCTCTTTTTCTTATTTAATTTATTTTTATTTTTTATATCTTTAATTAAAAACTTATTTTATGTTTATTTTTTGACATTTTTTAATATTTATCTTGCTTTATTTAGGAAGCTGGTATGCAAATTTAAATATCAATATGTCACCTTCTTATTCATATTCCTAATATCAATTATTTATTATAGTTTTGAGTCAAAAGTTACCTTCTTATTAAAATTCCTAAGTATCAATTTATTGTAATTCTGACTCAAAGTCAACTCGTTACTATTTATCCAATCATTGTCAATATCAATTTGTTGTTGACCAAAATATCGAATTCAGTGTAAAGTCCTTAAGCACAAATTAAAAAAGAGGATTTTGTGTCACATCGTTGATATATACAGAGATAGAGTTACCTTTTAAAGTAAGTTTTTTCTATTCAAATATGAGGAAAAAAATGTTTAGCGGTAAATAAAAATCCCCTTAGTTATGCAATTGTAAATGAAATTAAGTGTTATTGTTGTCATTATCCGAGAAAATTGCTCTTAAAGAACTTATTATACTTGAATACACTTGGACAGCTAGATACATATGAAAGAAAGTTGATCTCATATAACTTGTTAATGTTTTGAGATAGCTATATAGATACATGAATTGCAATTCGATCAATTGAAAAGCATTAAAAACTACCAAGCTTAGCATTTTGATCTACGAAACTATTCTGGACTTGTTAAAAGTACCAGCAAAGATTTTAAATGCAAGTAAGGCAACCAATAAAAATAATTGGACATACAAATGTCTCGTACGAGAAGATAACAAGTATTGAGTCACAAAAGAAATTAAAAGATACGAATTAAAAGTCATAACTTAAACGTGGATATAATAATAACTTCCTTTCGTATATACAAACGAACATGAATACGTTCGTAGCTTGCGATCTTGGACTCATACTCAATTTTCAATAATCGGTGAAACCGTATATCAATTGATATACTGAAGTTGCATAAAACCCTTACTTGATTTGAAGATTAATAGAAATTAGAGATTTCTAGAATGTGTTGAAGTGAAAAGAGCGAAATTCTCCTCTTCTAAACTTGGTTGTGCCACGACTTCAAAAGGCAGAATTGAAAATGAACTTTATTCTTTTAAAAGTGGTATTAATTTGTGCTTAGAAAGGATAGAGATCAAGTATCACTCTACCCATAAAGATTTCAAAGAAGATTAATGAGGTGGAGTGAAGAAACTTTGATGGAGGTGAAAAGATGTGTAACTGTTTTCTCTGTTAAAGCTTAATGATAGGAGTTAAAAAATAAAGAAGAGAGTGTGTGGGTAGTGGGGCAATGGTTTTAGTCTTGGATATATTTGTGAGTTTATAATTTGGAGAGGAAGAAAGGGAGGGATTTATAGTGTAGAATTTTAAAATCTTACACTACAAGCTCTTCTATTTTCTTATTTTCCTCCAAATTTCAAACTCACAAATATATTAGGGATAGAGATAATGAGGTCCCTTCTTCCTTACTAATTACAGATAGGATCTTTTTAAAAAAATTTAATCATATCTTGCCTTTGAAAAATAATATTCTTTTAATACGTATTATATATTTTATACTGACTCAATTCCATTATATAATATCCATATTGCATCAAATATTATTCTAACTCATCTTAATTAATTCAATATAAAGAAATCAAAGGAACTAAAAGTAAAATAAATTGGGATCTTACAGTGATTTTTGGGGTTAAATTGAAAACTCAATTATAATTACTTTTTATATTTGATATTAATTAGTATAATTATTAAATATAAATTTAAAATATCATAGTATCAATACATTATAAATTTAACCCGGGGGCGTGGTTGAGTGGAAGGGAATCATTTACTCTTAACCAAATGTCAGGGGTTCAATTCCTGGCTATGGGTACGAAGAAGCTTTAAATCTCCGGACCAGTTGTCTCACCCATAAAGGTGTCTACAAGCTAGCACGGAGATTAGTCACTATTATCAACAGTGGATACCCTTGGTCATGCAAAACAAAAAAAAATACATTATAAATTTAAATAATATTTTAATTAAAAGTAATAAATAAAGAGTGACAAATAAATAATATAATTGAGATTCTAATACATAATTTATAATTTAATTTGAAAGCAAAAAGGAGTAAGTACTAAGAGTATTTTGAAAATAGTGCAAATAGATTCAAATACATGTTCAACTGGATATAATTTTTTGGAAAGGCATAAATGCCGACTCTCATTTGATCTAGAAATTTGTGTACACCGCGACAATATTCCGTCTTCATATGTTCTCCATAATTGTATTAATTATTTTTATGGTTAATAGTATTAATTTTATATGAGAAAAGATTTATTTATACATGTGTAAATTAAAATTTGGAACATATCTTCAGATTTTGATATTTTTTTATTGATTTAATTATTTTGGGGATCCCTATAATTTTACTTAATTTTTAGCTAAATTTTTATAATTTAAAATTTATAATCAAGTCCCTGTATCATATAAAAATTTTCAATCTAGTCCCTATAACTTTAATAATTTGTGATCAAGTCCATATAGTTTTATACAATATAGGGACTCAATTGAAAATTTTTGTATAATAAAGCCGATTAAAAACTTTTAAATAATATAAGGACTTGATTGTAAATTTTAAAGTATAGGAATTTGATTGGAAATTTTAATATAATATAAGGACTTGATTATAAAATTTTAAATTGTAGCAATCTAAATAAAAATTAAATGAAAATATAGGAATCTCTATAATAGTTCAACCTTTTTATTGAAGAATTTTTTTTTACAAAAGATGACTGAGGTTTTATTTGTTATACATAATTAACCTCTATAAAATTCTACATTAATTAAAATTGTTTAATATATTTTTCCTATACATATAAATCAATGACATTAATATTTTCTAAATATAAGCAACTAAGAACTATCTGATCACAATCTTACAAGCCAAGTGTTCATTTTTATATAAATTTAACATAGTCAATCAATGTGATATGTAATTATAATTAATATTGGACGTGGGATTATCTCACCAAAGAAAAAAAAATACATTCATGGGATTATCTTAGAAGTGGATCTATATATATATATATATATATATATATTGATTTGTTGTAAATCATCTCTCTTAAATCCTTACGCTAATAAGTAGAAATTCATGATTAGTTTTATATCTACATTTCCCATAACATAAATGCCTCTTTTTGGATTTGAAGTATAAATAGTTCATCACAATGGAGGTACAGAGATTGAATCCGTGATCAATTGGTTTTGATGGCTCTAGCTCATACGTCTCTCCAATCCTAAGAGTTTAAGTTGATTAATAGAGACTCACGAATGAATGATTGGTTCTTCTCTCAGAAACATAATTGTGAATCTCTTAATGATGTCTGTAGTAGTGGCGAAAGATGAAAAACAGATTGGGATGAAAATTTAGAATGATAATATATCTTCCTAACCATCAACCAAATAATCCTCCTAATTTTAAAATTACACTCACAATTATATGAATTATAATTTAGACATTATTCAGTAGATATTTGGTACGAATAAACAAATTTTGAATTAAGAGGCTTTTATGCACATCAATGAGAAAGATATATCATTTATCAATAAAAATATTAACCAAATAAATTTTAAAATACTAATACATAAAGAAAATGTCTTGACGACAACATACAAAAATTTTTAGTGAGTCTTTTTGCCTCACAAATTAGAGAGCAAAAAATATTGAACTTATTAGTATTAGCAGGCTTTTTTTTTCTCACATATAAGAGAGCATATTGATTCTCTACTAGTGACAACAGTCATATATATAATTTATAAAATGTGTATAAAATTTAGCTTTTAATTCATCAACCGTGTAAATTATCAATTATATGCTCATATTTGTAAGACTTTTTAGTAAATAAATGATTGGATACTTTATTGACGTAATAACATATGATTAGATTTTTATATAAAATTATTTTATATTGATGATGCATTATAATTAAATTCACACATATACACACAGGATTTTCACGCCGAGGATGTGGTAATTCCGCTTATTCCGCTAACAAACGCAATTGCTGTCTACGTTCAAAACGAGTAAGGTTAGGTTAATAATAATAGGGTGCTGGACTTCTGTGGCGGGAAAGCACACTTAGTGAGGTTAGGTGAATAATAATAATAATAATAATGAGGAGCTCGACTGCTGGGGCCGGATCGCCCGCAAGCAAGAACACTTTGTGCTGGGGCCGGATCGCTCGAAAGCAAGAACACTTACTTTCAATGCTAGCTGACAGCGACAAAGGAACGTAACACGAGATACAACAATCATCAATGTATCAATATAATGGATATAAATCCTCTAGTCTTCTGAATTGTTCGTTGATATATGGGTGATTCTAAGGTGCATTTATGCAGGATAAAACCAGGAGGATTTAAAGTCAGAACCAAAATGGAGAATCAAAGGAGGTCTTCGAAGTTTGTAAGCTGCTCATGCCACCAAAAAGGTTACAAAGAGCCAAGGTTGGTCTTAAACAATATGTTTTGATTCTTTAATTTGCTTATTATTTATAATATCATCCTCTTTCGTTTATTTTAATTGGTTACTTCCAAGCCATCAAAATCTGCAAGAGATTGAACTAAAGAAAGATTTTTTATTATTATTGAAAAATGAGCTTCATCAACTTCAGTCACCATGTCAATTTATTTATTTTTTAATAATCAGTCACCATGCCATCGTCATATTTCTGGTTCCACTTCTCGTTGGTGTGGTCCAAGTTGAGTATCAAAACAAGCATGAATCACCCTCTGACACGTACCCGGTTCAAATGCAAACCTTCTTGACGGCTATATGCATCTACAGCGCGGTAGCGGCACTTGGAATCAAGATCCAAAATACACTGGCTCGACGTGGCTTCCTGAATCAGATCCTAAGTTTTGTCCTTCTAGTTTCTGGATCAGTTTCTTCTGGAGCACTATTCTCCATCTTGTTGCACGGAGTTCTTTTATGGCTTGTGCTCATCATCTTGGGATGTATACCAATAATATTGGGTCGTCACTTGCTCAAAAATACAGTGCATTGGATATTAGGGTTGGTGGCGAAATCAGATCTTAAGAGCAAGTTTTCAACCATGATGTCAATATTCCACAGGAAGGCACCGGCACAAGGCATAAGCAGCAACGTCAATAATACTGGTAGAGTTGAAGGTATTTAAGTTTTTTGTAATATTGGGCAACAGGCTTAAAAGAATAAATGATTGAATTTATCATAACTCTAATTTAAAGGGTGGTGGATTCTTCATTTTAACATAAAAATAGTTGGAACAGACAGAAGGATTTTATTTTGGGTGTTTACTTATTAATATCATGCATGTTTAATTTGGCAATTCGAACTTTGAAATAACACACTAGAATTCATTTCACGGTTATGATACAAAAATGGTACACATATTTTTCTTGGTCATCTTGTTTGTGTTGGTGGGTTTTATTTATTTATTTATTTGTTGTAACACTTGGTCATTTTAACATAATACTATGAATTCGTAACGGCCGAGCCCCAGAACTGGGGCAACCCTTCCAGATCATTGAAAAATAATTAGAAAGAAGACAACCCACAAACTAGGGAGACCATTGAATTCAAATTCAAGAAAATATGTGTTTAGTGTTGGGTACCAGAGTAATGGAAACAGATCAACGCAACTAAAATAGAGCTGAGAGTAATAGAATTGACACACAATATTTACGTGGAAAACCCCCTAATGATGAGGGAAAAACCACGGGCAAGAATGAGAAAGATTTTCACTATGTGGAAGATAAAATTACACCTCTCTCTAAATATCAGGAGAGAACAATAACACCCTCTCTTATACTAGGAGAATACACCTGTCTCTATAAAAATAGGAGAAACTCTCAGAAGACACTATATATATTTCTCTCTACGCTCTCTCCGTTTCTGCTTGTTTCATTGAGAGCCTTCAGCATCTCTCTATTTATAGATGCTCGGGAAGTTACTGTGCAATCAATGTACAGTAACTTCACATGTATTTCGGTAGGTGCACCGAACCCTCTCACATGTGCACAGTAACAAAACGTTTGAAAATTTCGCCAATAGCATGCATGCACAGTAGAAATTCTACTGTGCATTTTGAAAATTTTGCACCGAGTATGTGCTTCTTCTTTTCCTTCTTTGACTTCCTTTCTTCTTCTTTTTTCTTTTCTTTTCTTTTCTTTACAAGTGGCTTTACGCCACTAACAATCTCCTACTTAAAGCCACTTTTGGTGAGCTTTCAAAACCTTTTCTCATCTTGCCAGTTCCATGCTGCCTACGTTTCTGATAGACCATAGGAAGATCTACACCATTTAAACTTGTCAGTGTTGATCGGCTTTGTCATGACATCTGCTAGGTTATCTTTCGTATGAATCTTTTGCATGTCCACATTTCCTTCTTCCACTACTTCTCGAACAAAGTGATATTGAACTCCTATGTGCTTTGTCCTGGAATGAAAAGCTGGATTCCTTGCAATGTGCAAGGCACTCTGACTGTCACAATACACAGTAATATTTGACTGCTTGTGCCCGAGTTCCTCCATTAACCTTTGAATCCAAATAGCTTCCTTGCAAGCTTGTGTAGCTGCCATATATTCAGTTTCTATAGTAGATAGAGCTACATGATGCAGTAACTTGGATAACTTGACTCACAGCTCACTTTGCAAGTGTAAACACATAGCCTGCAGTAGATTTTCTTTTATCAAGATCACCTGCAAAATCTGAATCAACATATCCTCTGACAACGAACTCTGATCCTCCAAAACATAGTGCAACACCTGAGGTTCCTCTAATATATCTCAGGATCCTCTTCACAGCATTCCAATGCTCAGTACCTGGATCTGCCATAAACCGACTGACCAATCCAACTGCTTGAGCAATATCTGGCCTGGTACAAATCATGGCGTACATAAGGCTTCCCACCGCTGATGCATATGGTACTCGAGACATTTCCATCCTCTCTGCTTCACTGCTAGGACACATATCTGAGGATAATTTGTAGTTCACAGGAAGTGGGGTTGATACTGGCTTGCAATCTTGCATGTTGAAGCGTCGCAAGATTTTCATCAAGTAATTCTTCTGTGAAAGCCAGATCTTCCTGTCCTTTCTATCTCGGTGAATTTGCATCCCTAAAATCTTGTTTGCGGGTCCCAAGTCCTTCATATCAAACTCCCTAGCCAATTGTGCTTTCAATTCTTGGATTCGATCTTTGTTGGGGCCTACCACCAACATGTCATCCACATATAACAACAGAATGATGAAAACATTGTTACCAAACCTCTTGTAGTATGTACAATGGTCTGAACTCAGTCTGTTGTATCCGAGGCCAATTATGAAGGAATCAAATCTCCTGTACCAACACCTTGGCGCCTGCTTTAGACCGTACAGAGATTTGGTCAACCTACAAACCAAGTTTTCTTTTCCTTTTTCCTCAAAGCCTTCTGGTTGGAGCATATATATCTCCTCTTCAAGTTCTCCATGAAGAAAAGCAGTTTTCACATCTAACTGCTCAAGATGTAAATCAAATGCAGCACACATAGCTAATCCTACTCTGATAGTGGTAAGTCTGACAACTGGAGAAAATATCTCATTGAAATCAATACCTTCCTTCTGAGCAAATCCTTTTACCACCAGTCTTGCATGATATCGTTCTACTCGATCATTGCCATCTCGTTTGATCTTATAGACCCATTTGTTGCCGATGGCTTTTCGACCTTTTGGAAGTGCAACAAGTTCCCATGTTTTATTCCCATGCAAGGCCTCCATTTCTTCCTGCATTGCTGCCATCCACAGAGAAGCACCTGAACTATTCAAAGCCTCCTGAAAGTTTGATGGCTCTCCTTCTTCTGTTAGAAGACAAAATGCATCGTGGCTTACCATAACATAGTCTAAATGCCATGAAGGTGGCTTTGTCTGGCGTGATGATCGCCTAACTTCTGTATCATTGGCCTCTACTGGTACTTGTTCATCATGCTCTGGTTCTGCTTCAGAATCTTTTTCTTCAAATTTCTCATCTATCTGAATAGTAGTGGTCTCCTTAACAGTGCTGTCATTTCTTTCTTCACTTTGCAGTTCATTTTCTGCAAATATAACATCCCTGCTGACAATAACCTTGCGGGCAGTGGAATCCCACATGCGATACCCCTTTACACCGTCAGCATAGCCCAAGAATATAAATTTCCTGGACTTCGGGTCCAACTTTGTTCTTTCTTGGGAATTGTACATCACATATGTTGGACATCCAAACACTCTTAGAGAAGAATAATCTGCCGGCTTGCCATTCCACATCTCCATTGGTGTCTTTAAACCAATTGCAGTTGATGGCGACCGATTGATCACATAACAGGCAGTTTTGACTGCTTCTGCCCAGAAAGACTTGGCTAAACCTGCTGTTCTCAGCATTGCTCTTGTTCTTTCTAGAAGAGTCCTGTTCATCCGCTCTGCTACACCATTTTGCTGAGGTGTATGTGCAACTGTGAATTGTCTTTGAATACCCTCATGCTTACAAAATGCTAGAAAATCTCCATCTGTATATTCTCCTCCATTGTCTGTCCTCAAACATTTGATCCTCTTTCCGGATTCAAGTTCTACTCTTTGAATATTTGAAACATATCTGACTTCCTCTTGATTGGGTACACCCATAGTCTGCTGGAGTAATCATCAATGAATGACACAAAATATTTTGCACCTCCTAAGGACATTTCTGGTGACTCCCACACATTAGAATGAATCAAGTCTAGAATGTGCTTACTCCGGGCAGTTGATCTATCAAACTTCAATCTATGTTGTTTGCTTGTAACACAGTGCTCACAAAATGGTAAGTTCACCGATTTGAGCCCAGGAATGAGATTACGTTCTGCAAGAACCTTCAAACCACGTTCCGACATGTGGCCTAGTTTGCGATGCCACATCATCGTCGTTTCTTCTTCACTTGCTGATGCAACTGACGCATCTGCCTCCTGCAACGTATCTCCTTGAAGTCTGTATAGATTTGTTGTGGTCTTTTCTGCTTTCATCAATACAAGAGCACCTTTAACAACTTTCAAGATTCCACCTTCAGTACAGGTCTTGCACCCGAGATCATCCAGTTGCCCAATAGACAATATATTCTTCCTCAATCCCTTCACGTGTCGCACTCCTTGAATTGTTCGAATGGAACCATCAAACAATTTTATTTTGACAGTACCAACACCAGCAATTTCTAAGGCATGGTCATCTCCCATGAACACAGATCCTTCCGAGACAGGTTCATAATTGTAAAACCAGTCACGGTGTGAAGTCATGTGCCATGATGCTCCTGTATCCATTATCCAAATATCAATGAGCCTTTTATTGCATCTAGAACCAATTGCTGCCTCGCTACATAGGATTTCTCCATCCTCAGAGGTACTTGCAACACATCCTTGAGAGGTTGATACTTCTGGGGCTTTATCTGCATTCTTCTTGTTATTTCGACAATCTTTCTTCAAGTGCCCTCTCATGCCACAACGGTAGCATTTGAAGTTCTTCCTTCTTCTTGACTTTGATCTACTCCAACCATGACTCCCACTGGAATCGCGCTCCATTGATCTCCCTCTCATCACCAACAATGCCTCTCCATGCTTTGAGTTCTCCAATTTATCTACCTTATTCCTGCGCCTGGACTCTTCTTCAAGAATAGCACCGGCGACATCATCAAAGGATAGATAGTTGGCAATATTATTATTTGTGATGTTGATAATGAGTTGATCATATGAGTCAGGTAGACTTTGAAGTAGAAGTTCCGCACGTTCATTCTCCATTATTTTATAATCTGATGTTGTAAGTTGGGAGAATAATGTGTTTAGATTGTTGATGTGGTCTGTTACCGACGTGGACTCACTCATTCGAAGAGTATACAACCTCCTCTTTAGAAATATTCTATTGTGAAGTGACTTGACCTCGTACAATTTGACAAGAGCATCCCAGATCTCCTTTGCTGTCTTCTTTTCTGCAATACTGGACAATACTGAATCTGCCATTGCAAGATGCAGATTGGCAACAGCATTATCATCCATCTCCAACCACTTTTCATCAGTAACATTAGCCGGTCTGCCTTCAATTGCTGGTAAGCAATTGTCCTTCCTCAAGATTGCCTTTATCTTCAGTTTCCATAGGGAAAAATTATTCCCATTGAACTTCTCAAACTCAAATTTTGTTGCCATGGTGTTTACCGGAATCTGTTTCTCTACTAGACTGGTCACTTTTTTTTTACTGTGAATAGTACCGCATACGTGAATAGTGTCGTATATGTGAATAGTATCTTATACGTGAACAGTAACGAATACGTGAACAGTGCCGTATATTTATACCATATATGGAACAAATCCAGTATATGTTAACAATACTGTAAAAGTATAAAACTACACATATAAACAGTGACCGAGAGTAGTAACCCGCAACGTGAACTATAACCAATGACTTTGATAAGTACCAGGTAAAAATTCTTTTCTGATGTGGAAGATCAGCCTAAGCTGCAACCACAGAGCATACTAAGAATAAATACCACCAAACCAAAGCTCTGATACCACTGTTGGGTACCAGAGTAATGGAAACAGATCAACGCAACTAAAATAGAGCTGAGAGTAATAGAACTGACACACAATATTTACGTGGAAAATCCCCTAATGATGAGGGAAAAACCACGGGCAAGAATGAGAAAGATTTTCACTATGTGGAAGATAAAATTACACCTCTCTCTAAATATAAGGAGAGAACAATAACACCCTCTCTTATACTAGGAGAATACACCTGTCTCTATAAAAATAGGAGAAACTCTCAGAAGACACTATATATATTTCTCTCTATGCTCTCTCCGTTTCTGCTTGTTTCATTGAGAGCCTTCAGCAGCTCTCTATTTATAGATGCTCGGGAAGTTATTGTGCAATCAATACACAGTAACTTCACATGCATTTCGGTAGGTGCACCGAATCCTCTCACATGTGCACAGTAACTTTGTTACTGTGCACGTTTGAAAATTTCGCCAAGAACATGCATGCACAGTAGAAATTCTACTGTACATTTTGAAAATTTTGCACCGTGCATGTGCTTCTTCTTTTCCTTCTTTGACTTCCTTTCTTCTTTTTTTTTTTTTTTTCTTTTCTTTCCTTTACAAGTGGCTTTACGCCACTAACATTTAGGTAATTTATAATTTTCCAACTAGACTTCTATCTTGTTATGAGTTAAATACTAAAGCGAAGCGCTCAAATGAAGCTCCTTGTGGTCGACATTTTTTCTTTTTATTTGCAAGTTGACGGAATGGTTTAAGGTTGAAGACTTGAAGTTAATCAATTTTACAAAAATATCAAAAAAGTATTTTTAAATTAGGTAGGAAACAAGATGTTGTGGCGCTCGAAACAACCCGAGACTCAACTTCGACTTATTAGAGAGACATAAATCAAGTGCAGCACTAATTTACAGGAGATCATGTATATCGATATGTAAATTTTCCAGATGTGTAAAATTCTACTTTCCAAGATTCAAGAGAGGAGATCGAGCAAGAGAGAAGGCGAGGGAACAGATTTCTCATTCACTTGAGATTACTGTTACAGAAAGTTGGAAATTCAACAACTAACTAATTAACAAATCATTAACTTATATTGCATATTATTGAGATAATACTATAACTAAAATAACAGAAAACTAGTTCTGCAATGTGTCACGGTGGTGGCTCAGCAATGGATGTTGAAATCCCTACCTACTTATTAATGATAAACTTTCAGTGCAACTTTGTCACACCAAAGTGACTGATTTTGTTGAAAGATAAAATCTGGATAAAATTTGTCATGACTTGTGTCAATGATCAAAGAGAATACCAATAGTATCCGTATATTCAATATTGAAAGGGCAACATCGGGCCTGCATCCGCGTTAATCAGTTAATTGAAAGAGACTTCCTTTCAACATTGGTTACTCCTGTAATCGCGTTAGATTAGACCTAAGCAGGAAACCACAGCGGCAGATTCCTTATTACCTATAAACCACAGCGGCAGTTCCCACTCTCTCAGAAACGTGGAAGTAGTGGGGATGATTTTTACAACGACTTCTGTTCGAATTTAGAGTAATGTTTTATTGTTGGGAAAAATCTCAAATCCACACAAGCCAAAAAAATTAGATAGAGCAAAAGGAGTACAAGGATTTAACGTGTTTAGATCAACAATGCCTACGTTCAAAACTTAATAAATCAATTCACTAATTTTCTATGAAAAAAATACAATCATCAATCTAACAATCTCTCACAAATCCAAAACCTCAATACACCCAATTTCATAAAATAAATTCTCCACCTAATAAAACTCATACAAGCAAAACACACACTCTCTCACAAAAAATATCACATGCTCACCCCTTTTTCTGTTGCAGCACTGTGTCTTCCTTGCACACTCTAAGAGCCAATCTTCAACATATATATATATATATATATAAGACTAAAAGAAACCAAAACGCTGAAACGCACCAACCCTTTTCTTTTTCTTTTTTTTAAGATGGGCTTTAATAGAAACAAACCAATCCAAGACAAACAAGGCCCAACATGTTTGGTGTACAATAAAATTGCATAACAAATGCATGCCACATACGTTATTGCTATTGGATGTGATGTGAGTGGGATGAGTGGAGACCACACATCACATCCAATGGTGATAAGATGTGTGGTGTGCATTTTTTGTGCAATTTTATTATACACTAAATATTATTCTTAAATTTAAACCTCCATGTGGCTGAATTTTCTTAACTTCGCTTCACGGCTAATTAGCAACCACTTCTTTCAATCATAGCATTAACCTTTTTGTTATGTATACTTGCTCAATTAGAATTCCAGCGCACTAATTTTTGGGTGGTAACAAAAGGTATAAGAAACAGTAAAACCTCTAACTCCCTCAATTATTCTCTATCTGAAAATATAGATTTACATAATTCTCTGAAGTTTAATCTGCTTTTAATTTTTATTGATTAGGAAGCATATCTAAGAATATCTTAAGTCGTTATTTGGACTAACAGTAAGGAGTTTAGATAGCTTATAATTACTATGAGGTGTAGAAGGACATGGCAATCAAGAAAGTCCACATGTAGAGTGTGTGTGTCTCAAATGGCGATTTTTCCTTGCCTTGATACACAACTTGAAGAGCTCCGAGGAGTTGTGGATTCAGAAATATGAAGACTGTATGGCATGGGATTGCTGAGATAACCTGTTGACGACATTTGGTAGTTGTTGTACTAACAAAGAGAAAAGACAAAAAAAAAAGGGTTAAAGTAAGACATATAATTCATAAAATCTCATTCTTTTGCACACCAAGTATCTATAAGATTTGTTATAAAACTATTACTCGCATCACACTCAAGTTCCTTCAAATTGTCAAAATTTACCCACTTTAACTATAGCTCATATATATGCGCTTTATTTCTATCTTAGCATGTCAAGAAAGGACCTCTACGCTCTTCCTTCCAATCATGCAATCCCAATTTTTTACAATTCTATCTTAGAAATCATAAGCCTCTATCCTAACAAAAAATGTAATTAAATAAGGAGAAACAATTACTTACCTTAAAAAAAACAAGAGAATTATATGCTCCCCACATAAATGTTCCAAGCAAATTCAACGCTCTCTAACAAAACTAAATCCTGCTAAAGATGGAAAAGAATGATGAGAATGTGAGTCAAACTACTTAAAACAAATCAATAACTTCATGATTCACATTCAGATTTAATACCAAATAATCTAACCATAACTCGTTGCTCTGAAAAAAAATCCAAATCAAAAGCTTTGAAATCACACAAACACATGGATAATTAATATATTTCTCATTTTTAAGAGAGACATTGTTTAGCTAGATTTAATTTCACAAAAATGACAACCCGAATTAATTCAATGTTTGAAGACTGAGTGATAGATAAGTATCCCTACTAATATGTCTAGGAAATTTTATTTAACAAATATACGTGAATTCCATTTAGTTTTTTATTTTTTTTTTTGCAGTATTGCACAATAGATAATATGAACTTGAAATTATCAAAAGATATTTTTTTTTTTGTATAATAGTCACATTTCTTTTTATAGTAAAGTCACATTTTTTGTCACTTTCACTTTCACTTTTGCATTCACTAATTCAAAGTGATCACGGCAGAGCACTATTATCTTCTACCTCCCCTCCTATTAATGAGGTTGAAAATGTTAAATGGGGCAAGTATTGTATAAGATGGTTCATCAAAACCCCACAATTGAATAGATCCAAATTTCTTGCAATCCAAATTAAAAAGAAAAAATCAAACCAAACCAAATATCAACAAATAAACAATCCAAATTGATTGAAATAAAAATTAATAAGAAAAAAACCAAACTAAACCAAATATCAATAAGTAACAGAACCCAAGTACACAAAAAAAAAAACAAACAGTGTAAGCGGCGGAGAACTGGCAGAGGGGACGAGAGCTTACATTCTTCGGCATGGCGCGACGTGGTGGTACTAGAGGCAACGGTAGCAGCTGGACTCACGGCTAGGGGTGCTTCATGGAGGGGCTTCGTGGTGGTCAGCAGTTCACGGAGGAGGCTTCGCGTAGGGCGCTTTATGGCTGTTCGGCAATTCTCAGAGAGGCTTTAAGCAAAGGGGATTCGCAGGTGACCGGCACTTCACATAGTAGGCTCACAGGTGGTCGGTAGTCTACGGAGGGCAGGGCCGGCGACGTGTTGCAGGGGGTGACATGTGTGCAGGGGGAGATGGCTGCGAGGCGTGCGTGCGCGATGTAGAGTGAAAAGCCAGATGAAAGAGAGAGAGAGTTAATTAATGGTTGAATGTGGTCCTTATGAACAAATATTTACCAGTAGATTTTTGAATTTTTGACGAAAAAAATCCATTGATAATCACAACAAAAGGTGCCTTATCGAAATTTTTTTTACCCATTATCAACAGATTTTTTCGTCGGTAAATAATTTTTTTTCAAAAAAAATTCCATAGTCATTTTTATCGGTGGAAAAATCCAGCGATAAATTTATTTTTTAAATAAAAATTTTAATAAAAATTATAGATGGATTTTTTTATTAATAAAATTAATTTCCAAATTTTTTTTAAAAAATTGTTGAAGCAAAAATCCGTCAATAAAATTATTCTCTTCATAAAAAAATAATTCATTATAGTTACTGACAGAATATGTGCGTGCCATATTAATCTCAATTTGGCACCTATTTTACCAACGAAAAAATCCGTTGATAATGACTGAAACCCCAAAAAAAAAAATTTGCTCAAATATTTCATTTTCTGTCACTAAATTCGTCGGTAACTTGAGTATTTCTTGTAGTGTATGGATGATTTTTGAGTTTTTATTGTTGCCTCTACAAGGCTTTAAAATTCTTAATTGCACCCCGTTTAAATGTGTAAGTTTGCAACTCCCTTTAGTAATTGGGCTATAGGTTGAGCGTTGAGCATAACAGTTGAAAAGGAAAGATCCACGACACAGTAGTGGCCTAGTGGGCATTTGCTCGAAGAATTTTTTTTTAAAAGTAAAATACAACTCTTGTTTTTTAGGGATAATTTTATTATAGTATCCTCCTCTTTATTTAAAAATACACAGTTAGTCCTCATAAAATTAAGATAAATCACATTTTGATCTGTTTTCGAATTTTCTAACTTAACTATATATTGTCGCATTTATTATTTTACTTTTGGTTTAATTGGAATGAACTTACAATGTAAAAAAAATTTATACATTCATCCAATTATATAATAAAATATCAGCAAATATGGTTACTTTTAACCCCTCAATGCTTGAAAAGTGATACAAAAGAAAAGATGTAATTGGATGATAGTATAAAAAAATTTTATACTGTTAGTGCATCAAAATTATACTAATTATTTTTTTTTTGATTAATTGGTATGCATTGAAGGTGTAAATGCATTTTGTACCATCAACCAATTAAAACTTGACAAATCAGTGAATTGATAAAAAAAAAAATTAGGAGAAAGTGGCGCAGTTTCTAAAATTATAATAATATGTCAAATTTCAATTAGTTGACAGTGTAAAGTAAATTTACAACCTTAATGCATATTGATTAATCTCTTATTTTTAACTAAAAATATTTCATATATCTATATATATATATATATATATATATATATATATATTTAAATAAGATAAAATAATCATGATTTACAATCATATGAAGTATTTCAATTCGTTATAAGTTATACCCACAGCTAAATAGCAAACATCTTCAAATTAAGAGTAAAAAGCCAATAAAATCCAAATAGATACAAAACACACTATCATCATATGGTCAAAAATATCCAAAACGAGGATGCAATCACAATATTTTACATGCCGAGTTTCTACTTTTTTTTTGTTTTATTTATTATTTGCTATATTATTTATTAAAAGTTTAATTTCTATACATTGACAATTTATAAAAGTTGTACACCATCATCTAATTATATTTTAACACATCAGTAAAAATAATTAGATCTTGCACCTACTATTTGAAAAATCATGTAAATAGAATGATTTAATTAGAATATAGTGTAAAATATTTTACACTGTCAATTTATATAAATTAAACTTATTTATTAAGTAGAATATTTATTTATTTGTATTTATAATGATTACATATAATCTGTATTATCTATACTTAAGATTAGAATTATTCTATTAGAGTCAATTACATTCTTTTTCCATTTATTACGATTTTAAAATTATCATGTTTATGAAATCATATTATCTTAAAATACTATTTTTAGAATGTAAGTTATGCGTTATTGAAAGTATTAAATTACGTATGATTCATAACATTGACCTGACATATACTCTGTAGGTTTTTGAAATCACTATATTTGCAAGCTAGTGATCCCGTAGACATGATTTCAGAACCCCAGTTATACTTCACAATAGGCATGTCAGAAATATACGAGTTTAGAGCTTTTAGAGTTTTCATTTTTATTTAGTTTCAATTTTATATGGAAACTATAAAGAATAGTGAAAAAGATCCATAACCTCTTTAGATCCACCCAAGATTCATTAAAATTGATAGAAAAAAGTATCTAAAGAATTGGTACCTTCTTTGAAGCTTTTGCAAATATTTATATGCGTCATACTAGTGACAGTGTCATAACAGTTGATTTAATAAAAATTATAATATTTAGCATTTTTAAAAAAATCATATTTTACATTGAATAAGAAATATGTTTTATCAAAGCTAAAAAATTAATATTCAGCTAAGAATTTACTTAATATTACGTTTATTTGTAATATAGATAACGTCTAGTATAATAATTAATAAGTACTAAGTGAATAAGGCCATCATGTTTATTGTTTGTTAATATTTTTAATATTATACAACACTTTACGTTATATAATACAATATTTTTCCTATCATTATTATAAATAATTTTAATCTTAGATAAATATTTAGCAAAAATTTATAAAAAAAAAAAAAAACAAACCAAACTAGTATTACAATTGTTAATGTTCATTCTCACTTTGTTTAAACCATTAAAAGGTAATGATGACACTAAGTGAGGAATTAAAAATAGGATCAAAATATAAGTTTATCATTTTTAGTCTTTTCATTTTGGGGCACTTATATAATTTCCACAAACTTGCCAATAGCTTTATAATTCAAGTATTGGTGCCTATATTTCACAAAGCATCATGGTCCAGGGCCATGTTCCCCCCGCCCCCCCCCCCCCCCAAACCCAACACAAACACCCAAAACCACCACCACCACCACCTAACTACTACTTCATTCATTTCACAATAACTATCAAAACCAAATAATGCACTTATTAAAAAAGAAGAAGAAAATATCTTGATAAATTTAGAAAACTATATGAGATGATAAAATTATCCTTGTACAATAATTATTATTCATGTTGACAAATGTATTGATTTCTTAACTAATACATTTACACTAAGGATATAATTGGAACAAAAAAAAATTAGATACCCTAAGCAACTCTCTTTAATGTTAACAAATAATAAACATTTATTCAACAATATAAATGAAGTGCTAATTAACGCCAAATTTCTTCTTGCTCTTTTCGTCTCAATCATAGCAAATGAGGGAGGAGGAATAAAATGGCAAAATCACGTTTTAGAAATATTAAAGAAAATTATTATAATTTTTTTATTATATTAAAAAGGTTTAATCGTTGCTGTTTATTTTCAATTTTAGTGGTTGAGATACAAGGACCATCATGGTCCGAAACTCAACATGGACCACCATAGAATCCTTCTTCAAAGTAAGTAAGCTGTTTCTATTCAAACATGAGAAAACAAAATATGATTTTAGAGCTCTACATAAAAATCCTCTTAGTTATATAGTCATAAATGAAATTAAGTGTTAATGTTGTTATTATCTATGAAAATTGCTCTCAAAGAGCCTATTATATATTATGTTTGTGACTTGTGTGTTTTATTTATTTTACTTCATACTTTAATTTATTTTGATATGATTTAATAATTGTCACCTTAGCTTTCCATTACTTGTAGGTTTGCAGGTTTGATTGATTAAGAATGTTGGACTTATATATCTTTTCGTATCAATGTTTTGAAAATTGGATTTATTAACATAAATATGCACAAGTCTATATTGTTTACTAATTAATTTAACCATTTATCACTATTTTTTAAAAATATCTTTTGGTATTGTAGTGGCAAATATTACTTGTAGACACTTTTGATAAAAAAATTTTTTGGAAGTGCAATATTATAAGGTTTGGTACGTATTATTTTTGCACAACTATGATTTGAAAAAAAATTATATCTATATTTGATTAAATTTGTAAGTCATCTGAATTTTATTTTTTTACACTTTTTAATTCAAGCTAAATATTATATTTAGGTAGTAAATTTTTTGTGTTACACTATAAGTTTAATTATAATTATTTTTTATATATACTTGATATTAATTAGTATAATTATTAAATATAAATTTAAAATATCATGGTAGTAATATATTATAAATATAAAATAAGTATTTATTAAAAAATTCAGAAATGCCATAAATAAAAACAATAAATAAGGAGTGGCAGATAGAATATAATTGAGATTCTAATTCATACTTTTTTAATTTTGATTTTGAAAACAAAGAAAGCTAACTATTAATTAAAATAAGCTTAAAAGCATTTTAAAAGATAATACGAATAGAGCCGAATACATATTCAACTGGAGATAATGTTTTGGAAAGGCATAAGTGCCGACATTCATTTGATCTGGAAATATGTTTACAGCGAGACATATTCTTTCTTTTTGTACATGTGTTCTCTAATGGTATTAGTTCTTCTTATGGTTAAATAGTATTAATTTTATACAAGAAAAGATTCGATTATACTGTTGTAAAATTTGGTACATTCTTCAACTTTTGATAGTTTTTATTGATTTATTTATTCTAAAGATCATTATAGTTTTATTTAATTTTTAATTAAGTTTCTATATTTTAAAAATTTATAATCAATTCTCTATATTATATAAAAATTTTCAATTTAGTTCATACAGTTTTAATAATTTGTGATCAAATTCCTATACTATATAAAAATTTTCAATTAAATTCTATAACTTAAAACTTTTTTTTGATCAAATCCTATATTTTTCTCCAATACAATGATTTGATTAAAAGTTTTTGCATAATATAGAGAATTGATTGAAAACTTTTGTATAATATAGAGACTTGATTATAAATTTTTAAATTATAGAAATTCGGTTGAAAATTTTTATACTGTATATTGATGATTTGATCTAAAATTTTTTCTTCATTATCATGTTTATAAATTGATTTATATTTTTTAAATATTAAATAAAAACTTAGTTGTATTTGTGTGTCATGAACCATCCCTCACAAATATTTAAGTTGATAGACATAGGTAAATGAATGATTTTATATCTAGTATGTCCCATTATATGAATGTCTCTCTTTTTGGGTTTGAAATGTAAATAATTCATCACAATGGAGAATACAAAGATCGAAAAAGTGATCAATTGATTATGATGGCTCTAGCTAATACCTGTATCTCCGATCCTAAAAGTCCAAGTTAATTAATAGAGAGAGATGCATGAATGGTTGGCTTTTCCTTTATAAACGTAATTGTGAATCTCTTAATAATTTCTGTACATAATATTTTTATGTTCTTGGACAAAATAGATTCATGACTAGGAAATCAAACGACTGCGATTATACGTGATAACGTTGCTATTTGATTATCCGGATATTTACGCGAATTTTCTACTGATTTGCACATAAATCCCTATCAAATGACATTAATTACATATATATCATCATCATAGTAATTTTTGGCCACTCATTTGCACTCGAGTCTCCTTTATTCATAGACGACCACAACTGTGCTACTAGCCTACTATTATGGTTCAATATTAAGGAAAGGAGACGGAAATTGATGGCGTCAACATTTCCTGGAAACTTAGTGGACCCCGTGTTTGTTGATCACTTTGCTGAACTTTGTTCACTTTGTTGATCTCGGCTCAGCAAATCGACTACGATGCTTCTACGATGACACTACTGACAGTGACTTCTTTTCGGTAAGTAAGAACATAAAAAGAGATAGATCAATATATCCATCAAATGACTGAAAAGGTCGATATATAAATCCTCTAGTATTCTGAATTGTTGGTTGATATGGATGATTCTAAGGTGCATCTTGGTTTAGTGGTAGACACTGATCAGGATCTGGGTCTCTCTGTATGCAGAATAAAACCAAGAGGATTTAATGTGGGAACAAAAGGTTAATCAAACGAAGTTTTCCAAGTTTGTGAGCTGCTCTTGCCACCAAAAAGATTACAAACAGCCAAGGTTGGTATTAGCTATGTTAGTTATCTGTAAGTTTTTAGTTCTTATCCTTTTAGTTTGTTACAGCTTATCCAACTAGTTTGTTAGCTGGTTCAGTATTATTTTAGTTACAAGTCAGAAATTGACTTTGAGCTCTTATTCATTTCAGAACAAGAGTTTATTTCATCAATACACAAATTCTCTTCTCTTCTTCCTTTAGCTCCAGTTCTCAGTCACGAGAAATATAGTTTTCTACAGTTGGTGTTCCACTCTCTCTATGATTTCTTAAACAATATGATTTGATTCTTTGCTGCTTATTTATTATATCGTCTTCTTTTGTTTATTCTAATTGGTTATTACTCCCAACTCCCAAGCCATCAAAACCTGCAATAGATCCTTTGTTTAGTTGTAGTACTTCTACCACGTGAATAACATAAGAGATTTAATTAAAGAATGATTTTTATTTATTATTAAAAACCGAGCTTCATCAACTTCAGTCACCTTGCATATCATTTTTTTTAAAATAATCAGTCACCATATATATCAAATAGTACGATGGTCAGGGCAACCTTCAGTGACTTTATATCATTATAAGATCTTTGCTTCCGATCTTGTTACCAACTTGCAATGATTTTAATTCACACATAAATTGAGTTTAATTAATTTGGTAGTGAATATTTTCTTAATTTGTTTCTTGATAGCACTTCATCTGCTTCTTCAAGTGATCAAGATGAGAACCCTTCAATCCCATCTACTCCTTCAAGTGACCATCAAGAGAAAAACCCTTCAAACCCATGCCATGACATCTTCATATTTCTGAATCCACTGCTCGTTGCTGTGCTCCAAGTTGAGTATCAAAACAAGAAAGAATCGACCTTTGACACGCACCCAGTTCAGATGCAAACCTTCTTGGTGGCCATATGCATCTACAGCGCGGTACTTGGAATCAAGATCCAAAATACACCGGCTCGATGCGGCTTCCTGCAGGATTAGACTCTGAGCTTTGTCCTTCTAGTCTCTGGATCAGTTTCTTCTGGAGCCCTATTCTCCATCTTGTTGGACGGAGTTCTTTTATGGCTTGTGCTCATCATCTTGGGATCTATACCAATAATATTGGGTCGTCACTTGCTTAAAAATTCAGTGCGTTGGATATTAGGATTGGGGGCGAAATTAGATCTTAAGAGCAAGTTTTCAACCATGGTCTCAATATTTCACAGGAAGGCACCTGCACAAGGCATCAGCAGCAACATCAATCATACTGATAGAGTTGAAGGTATTTAAGGCTTTTGTAATATTGGGCAATAGACTTAAAAGAATAAATGATTGAATTCATCACAATTTTAATTTAAAGGGTGGTGGATTCTTCATTTTAACATAAAAATAGTAGGAACAGATAGAAGGGTTTGATTTTGGGAGTTTGCTTATTAATATCATGCATGTTTGATTTGGCAATTGGAGCTTTGACATAACTCATTAGAATTCATTTCACGGTCATGATACAAAAACGGAGCACATATTTTTCTTGGTCATCTTGTATGTGGTGGCTTCGTCATTTTAACACAGAAACACCATTAATTCAAATCCAAGCATATGCGTTTGCTTCCACCACCAACACATGTCTAGAACACCCTTACCTGGCAGCCCCGCGTCCTCCCCCACCTCGGCTCCGCCTAGTCCAGCCATAGTTCCGTCCTGATCGACTCAGCAAACCGAGTCATGGTCCTCAAGGAACTCGCTGCTTTGTATTTCACCGGCGAAACTAACAACAACAGCAATCTGTGGATGAAATTTTCTGCCATCTTCCAGTGAAGTCTCGGAGATCGCGTCCTCGTGCTCTGCGATGTTGGATCGTCATGGCGGAGCCAGTGGAAGCTGTTCTGCGCTGCTGCACCGCGCAACCGTGGAGCCGTTTGGTGCGGCACGAGTGAGGGGACATGTTCAATATATGCAAGAGGCTTTGACTGGTTAGCCACGGCGGAGGTGACGGCGATGCTGATGGTCAACAGTTTGAAGTCATCGTTCTTGACGCTCTCGATCCTTTGGCTGGGAGGATGCCGCCGGATTTGTTTTGGTGCTTCCGAGAGTCAAGCAAGTTCAAGGTGTTCGGCGATGGTGATAGGGTTTGCTACTTTGCGAAGCGAAGCGGGAAATTGGCGCCGGTGGCGGTGGGAAAGGAGGAGGATGAGGAGGAGGAGGAGGAGGGGAGTGGCGGTGGATTGATGACTTTTCGAAAATGGGTTGGTGGTTGGTAGTGGAAGCAGAGACAAAAGGGGGTTGTTGGGGATTTGGCGATGGCGAGTTGCGCAACAACAAGTGCACAGGAGTGCAACAACAAGTGCACAGGAGTGCAACAACATCAGAGAACTCCCCTAATTGCAATTGCAAGAAGCAACTATATACTACCAGAAAAATTGCATTTAGCGGCGGTTTTTTTTTAGATTTCTGGCGGTTTGAAACCGCCACAAAAAAATTTACCGGCGATTCAGAAAACTGCCGCGGATAACAGTGTCCTTAAACCATTTAGCGGCGGTTTGGAGTAACCGCTGGAACGACTGCCACCAAAAACAGTTTTTTGGCGGTTATCGCAGCGGTTTATATGGCGGCGGTTCCACAAATCAATAGTGGCGGTTTTAAACTGCCGCAAAACCTTTCTAAGGGTGGGCACAAAATCTTTTCACGGCGGTTTCGAACCGCCGCAAATTCATAATTTACCAAAACGTTTAGTTATTATTGGCAGTTCCAAACCGCCGCTAATCCTTTTTTTTCCCCAAAAAAAAAAAAAATCCCAAACCATGATAATTTAAGACATCTGGGTTTCCTATGTCACCACAATCATCGGTAATCATTATTGCGAAACTTTTGAATAAAAAACACATATATTAATCAAATGTCGCGATAATAACATGATGTTCAACAAACATTTAAACAATAATTGAGCAAATAAACCAACATAGATTAATATAGGTTCCTATATACATTTCTCCTATCACAACAAAGCTCCTCAAAATCTTTAAAAGCACTGCCTCAATAGAGGACAACAGAATGAGGATGAACTTCATCATACTTTATAGCTTCTTGACCAAATGAGTGTTGCTCAATATACATCATATTAATCCCGAAGGGAAGCCTAAACATGAAACCTCTCCTGCCCCAAACATAAAAGAAATGAAAAGAAAAACTATATTAGGAGAATGACAGGATAATAATCAGAGCATAAAGAATATAAGTAAATATGCCACAAATATATATTGATAACCAATGATGATATCTCCAAATGTTTCAGCTGGATTTAATTTCTATGATAGAAACCAAGGGTGTTATAAAATATGGAACCTACACACCTCATTCAAGATAGTAAAAATTTACCTCTAGCCTTTCATAAGATCTTGTGAGTTCATAGGATGCAAATCCCTCACTTCTGCTCTATAATAGTATGAGAGACACCAAATCTGAATTAGCATCAAGAATGATTCAAACTCTACTTACTTAATTAGCTTGAATAGAAATTGTAGTTGTTAAACAACCAACAAACATGGAAGGAAAAGAAATAGTTCTAAAAGGAAGGCATATACCTTATGGAGACAGCAATCTCACTTGGCAATCCAGCACTACATAACATACCAAGACCACAAACCACCAAAAAAAAAAAAAAAAAAACACACACACACACACACAAACAACTGACTTCCTCCCATTTATGTAGGTCCTGCATATTGCAAGCGTAATTATGCAATTAAGCTTAGCAATAACTATTCTAAAAAACAACATAATAGAGCAGATATTGTTATTCAAAGAACCTGCAAAAATAATGACAGGGCAACAAGTAAGCTGCCTAAGCATGTTCCCGAAGCAGAGACCTGCATATACAGAAACATTTTGCTTCGGATTCAGAACTTTTTCTGAAGTTTAAGAAAGGAAAAGGCAAAAAAAAGTAGCTAAACTATTTTACCAGCAAAAGTGGTCGTCTTCCAGATTTATCCATCAAAAGTACTCTCAAAAGTGTCATTGGAATCTACAAAGGCAGAATAGTGCGAAGAGACTGAGCAATGACTAAATCATGATTCATACTGACCCAAGCCTATTCATTTAAGAAGGAAAAAAAAAGTAGCTAAACCATTTTACCAGCAAAAGTGGTCGTCTTCCAAATTTATCCATCAAAAGTAATCCCAAAAGTGTCATTGCAAAATTTCATAATATATATATCAATGAAAAATTAAAGTTATTTGTATTATTTTTACTATGTAAAAGTTAAGCATGATATGGAAGGGCGTGACCCAGAAAATATCCCAAAAAGTTGATGCGTGCAGTGTATGGCATGTAGATCAGATAGTGTCCAAATATTAATACAACAATGACAAATAATTATTGAAGCCTTTCTGGGCGGCGTGGTGTGGCTTTATTCAAATCATCACAACTAAAGCCTCAACATTGGAACACAACTTAACTATAATAAGACAAAAAATGAAAAAGGCTTTTGACCAAAAACTGAAAAGGCTTACTATAAGACGTCGCCAACATTTCTCATGTAAAAAAATTGAATAATGAAAAGGGACTAATTAAAAAGTATTTTGTGTATTTGATATATAAAAGGTCACTCATAGTGAAGAGCTCCTAGACTAAACCAGAAGTTGAACATAAAAGTCACAAGACATTTATGTTAGAGTAATAGCCTAAAGCAAGCTATATAAAGGTTTGCTAAATAAGAAACCAAAAAATGTGTGCCCCACCAGATGGAGTCAAAAACACAGTCAAATCGAAGTCACAAACACACATAAAGAACATAGATCATGTGACACAATGCTATCATCTCAACAAAATTTTCACATAACTAACATCCAGCCAAAAGCAACCCGTCCAGGAAAATAGAACAAATTAAAGACACTAACGATCATATGGGCACATCAAGCAACTCAACAGCCCAAGCTTATTATTGCACTTCATGTCAGCTCATATTACTATTTTTTAATTTGGAATAAAAGATAAACACATGGGTAGAAAGGAAACCCAAGATACCTTGTGTACCACATCATATCACAGAGCAGTATTTTGTACTCATTAAGCCATAATGACCAAGACTCTGGAGGTAAATTATAATTTATAACATGCTACTAAGACTATGTTAAAAGTGTGGGGTATATTAAAGTGTATAGGGTTCTAGGAATAGTTTAAGGTTTTTAATGATTAGGGAAAATTAAGGATTTGTTATTGGAAAATTAAGGATAGAAAAGAAAAAAGAACTGTTTCTTGGCCAGGGTCATTATTCATGTCAAACTAAATAATTCATACTTCATAGAAATAGTAGAGAGTTTGGGAATTCAAAGTCACTAACTGGAGTATGTGTTGTGAACAACTTTCATTATCTCCTGTTAAGATTAACTACCTTAGGTCAATTACATAACCAGGTATGTTTTTGAAATATTTCCTCATAAGAAAAACATACCTCCAACACTTCATCAAACTCAACCATGTTCTTTCTTATTCTGAAGACGAACTTTTCTGCATTGATTTGCAACCCCAAGAGCTATGATCTGAGATAGTAATAGGAAGTTGACATTCATCAAGCACAGCACATAACAAATATATGAATATAACAAAATTAGAAAGCAAGATCACATGGAAAAAGCAAACAAACAACTAGAAGAAAGATTTTTTTTTTTTTTACTGTATTTGTTATGGAAGAAGAAAATTTATTATAGAATAGAAAGAAGAAAACATTTGATGCCCCATTTGGTAATCCTAGTTATAAGATATGGTCATAAGCCATGAAGATTACACCAATAACTTGATAACAAACTCAGCAATGATTTTTAGGATCTCTATGGCATAAATTATAATAACATCATTGTGAAAAAGTGAAAAACAAGAATACTGATCCAGATCAAGTTCTTATATGTTTGAAACTTTGAAATTGCACATTTACACTTAAATTAGTCACTGATATAAAGCAACTGCAAGTCTACAATATTATGCATCAAAATTCACTCAAAATGCACCTAAGGTTTTCATCCTTGATACAACCTCTCCAATTATGATACTAAACATAAACAAAATGCATTTATAACAGCTCTATGCAGGCCTTCTACTTATAACAAACTGGAAATCATTCCCTTGGTTACTTCAAAAATGAAACTTTGTCCAAATTCAGCATTTCTGCACAATCAATATTCTTCTGCCATTCATGTATTAGCAAGTCCATAATTTTCCTTGGCTGAAACACATTCTAAAACTCGATCTAGGCACTCTAATACATAAACCATAGCGAAGAACCATACGCAAATAAATGCTGAAGAAAAACGAAGCAATTTCATCAGGAGCAAACCAACATTATAGCATTAGAAACCCTTGGAAACGACCAATTCGACAAAAACAGGGATCCAAACCAACACAAAAAATCATAACAGCGTTAAAATAAAAAAAAAGTAAAGGCTCATTCATTCACCTTTTCCAGAGATCACACTGAGGTTTGACGGCGACGAAGTACCAGAGGTGGGTTGAGTGTTGTCCTTCTTCACGGCGAACGCGAGCTCCGAATCGACTTCGGCAGCGGATGCTGCGGTGGAAGTGGAGTACTTGAGGCGATCGAGGCCGTCGCGGGTCCTCAGCAATAGCTTCTTCAGGCTTTGGTGAACCTCCGAGAGGAGAAGCTCCGAGAGCCCTCCGTTCGCGTCAGCGAGGCGGTGGCAGCAGTAGATCTGGAGGGACGGCAGAGCGACGTGCTTTGTTCCTTGTTGGTGCTGTGGATGTGTTCCTCAGAGCTAGATGGAAGAGGCGGAGATGGCCGCCTGAGGTGCCGAAACTCCGGGAGCCCTTTGTGCACATCCGCGAGGCGGCCGCGGCAGATCTGGAGGGACAAAGGGGGATGAAGCCGCGACAAATCCACCACGGTGACCACAAGGGGTTTTTATCGAAGCTTCGTGTATGTGGTGACGCTCAACAGAGCCACTCCTAAGCCTCCGTTTTGTAGGTAGCAACCGTTCCAGTTTTCCATTGAGCTCTCTGCATCGCTGCTACGAGCTCCAAAAGTGGAAAGCCATTTGTGGGTGTGTGAAGTTGCGGCCTTTTTGATGGTGTGGAGCAGAGGAAAGAAGACCCAGATGGGATTTCTCGGTGGATTGTTGTTGGGGTTGGAGTATGGGGGTTTTCATGGAGGAGGTGTACAGGAAAAAGAGATTGTGGTTGTGGTTGTGGAAGTGGAAGTGGGTCTGAGTTGAAATAATGAAGAGGAAGGAGGCAGAAGTTTCACTAAGAAGGGGAATTGAGAGCGCTGTGGAGATATTAGGTTTTCTTTAAGTTCCACCAAAAGGGTTTTTCTTCCTTTTTTAATTCTCGGCGGTTTCACATGATTAAAACTGCCGGGAACTACCAACTGCCACGTTTCTTAAAGAAAACCGCTGCAAAATAACATAATTTGCGGCCATTGGTGTGAACCGCTGAAAAATCAAAACATAGCGGCAGTTTCACAAACCGCCGGAAAATAACCGCCGCTAAACTGCATTTTTCTGGTAGTTATCATTATCATGTTTCCTTCATGGGACCTGAACATTGCACCCACAGTCCCCAACAAATTAAGTCTATATTGGTGGAGGGGAAGGTGTTGGAGGCGGGTCGAGTCCCGGTGGTGGGGTGGGAGGTGGGGCTGGTGGAGGACTAGAGGCGGACGTTCAGATCAGGGTGTGGAGGTTTTGGTGTCGGTGGTGTAGGAAGTGGTGGTGTTGGTGGTCGAAGAGGAATAGGTGCTGGTGACTGCGGTGGTAGGGGGTGGGACTGATGTTGGTCTTGGTTCTGGAGGAGGAGGATGGGGGTTTAAACCCAAATACGCGACTCATAAAATACGTAGGTCCTGTTATTCACTTTTTTTTCCTAATTTATTATTTTTCCATCATTCCTCTAACATTCATATGGAATCCACATGGATGTCTACACCACCCATATGGGTGTTAAAACAAAATTACTTGGGTAAACACTAACCATGCATACTACTATCAAATTGAGTTGTTTATGTGTGAGCGTTGTTATCTTGATGCACAAAATGTGGGTCATTTTTATCATTGAATGTGATAAATAAATAAAAAAAATGAAGACTATCATCACATTTAATAGTGAAAAATGATTGTTCCAACAAATATTCACTTTTTGGATATAAAAATAATAATTTTTGTTTATGTGATTAGCATAGTGATTTTATTTGAGGTTTGGAAAAATTTTCAATTACATTTACATGCTAATTTGTGACAAGATGGTATTATTTTAACACCCAAAAAATAGGTGTCCGTGGACACCCAATCAAATCTAAATATGAAAAATTAAAGTTTATATTTTTAAGTAGAGATTATACAAAATTTATGAATGATAGATTGGATATCAACACGGTGTCCAAGATATAGGTGTTTAAAATTTTTTTCCATAAATATGTTACCGCAAGTTTTCTTATATTTTAAATTGGCTTCAGTTTTAAATGTTATGTCTATATACATGTGAGTTCAATTTTGATATGCTCACAGTGTAAAAGAATATCATACTGTCATCCAATCAAATTTCTTCTTTGATATAACTTTTCAAGTAATGGGGATGAAAGATATTCATATTTGTTGATATATCATTATATGATTGGATGAATATGTAAAAATTTTTTACGCTATCAGTACATTCCAATTAAATCATATATATAAGAATTATATAAGAATAATGATAGGTGAACAATAAAATTATACAACAAATACACACAATATACCTTATCACCATTAGATGTGATGAATGAGTGGGATAAGTAGGGACTACTCATCACATCTAATTATTATAAGATGTGAAGTGTACATTTGTTATATAATTTTGGTGTAAACAAATGTTTTTCTATATATATATATATTTGATAATTAATACAGACCCCCAATGGGGATGATACACAGAGCTGAATGTCATCATTACTCTCAATCAAAACAGACAACATCGACTAAAATAAAATAAAAAAAAGACAAAGAAACGTAATCTGAAGTCATCATGCATACACTAGTACATTTCATTCCCATATGTCCGAGTCATTTCCTCCTTGCACATCACATGTTGTGCTCATCAAAAAGATCATCCTGTAAATCAATAACAATACGTTCAATGATTCAAATTTAATCCCTGAAATGTTGTGACCGATTCAGCACCCATAGATAGCCTCACAGTAGTAGTATTTAGAGACTGACTACAATTGCAGATATTTGAATGCACGACTCTAGCTTTCGGTGCCTTCGGTATTACATACCATCAAGATCGAAATAGAGACTGACAACTCAAGAAACCATTACCTTTGACAAATACCTGCAACTGCATCAGTATTGATGGAATAGCACCTTTAAAATAATACTATTTAATTAATAAAACAGACAATTGAGTCTTTTTTTAGTTTCATTTTGCCAAACAATTTTCACAAAAACCATTGGCTTATTCTGGTATAAACCAAAAAACGTAAATATTAACAATTATTATATGTGTGTTTAAGAATATCTATAGCATGGCATGGGTTATAGCTTACGAGCAGGCCGAGTTTTGCTCATGCATTGCCATGATTTGATTTGATTTTCAGGTTTTTATTGTAGTTGAATAATCTATGAATATAATTATGAAATATGTCACTAAACTATGAAAAAGCACCGTGAAAACTATTTAGTAACATAGCTTAAATACAAAACTAATTAAAATGTCGCTAAAGAATTTTAATAATATTTTTAAAATTTTTAGTAACATCTTTCGAATATTTTATTTGAACAAATGTTACTACATATAGATATATATTGAAGTGTAACAACAATCTTAATTTATGCACACCTTTAAATTTCTCATATTTTTTTGGGTAGCTTTTGTTGTTTTCCACTAAATTAGTCTCATCGAAAAAATCAGCAGCTAGCTAGCCCAATTTACATAATATTATGACTCTTGGAACCGATAGAAGGGTTTGGTTTTGTTGGCTGATTGATATAATGATAGCATGTTTGGCAATTTTAACTTTGAAATACCTTAAATTCAGTAGCATATGAAATAAAACAATAAACTTTTTTCTTGGTCATTTTATAGGTGTTGACTGCTTCATTTTATCATAGAAAATGTTTTGAACTGGTTGGATACTTTGATAAAAGGGTTTTGTTATTGGGTTTTTTTTTTTTTCCTTGTTCTGTCCAAGACTGAAGATTAGGATAAGTCTTAGTTGTTGGAAAAGGATTATAAACAAGGGAAATCACGAAATAGAAGACCTTTGAATTCGGGTCTCGAGTTGGACTAAATTAATTGGGTTCTAGTAATAGAGGGTGATTCTATAAAGAGGAAATGAAAAAACATCTAATCCAAGCATGTCAATTTATTTGAGCATGGGATCGAAGCGACAAATCAACTCCTGTTGACGTTGTTGAGGGCCTTTTTAAGCAATATCACCCTAAAACAAAGTCCAGTTTAAACTTTCAAGTGTCTTATATTATCAGCTTGCTCATTACTCATATGACTCATCCCACAAAACTCCATAGTGTCATAATTTGTCTTCATCTCTGATGATATTCTTGATATCTCTGAAATCGGAACATTCTCTTGCTGCTGGCATCTAATTCCCTTTCCTGTCACTTGCATAATTTGGTGATCTCGATCATTTGAAGGAGCCAAAGTTGATTTTGCTGATCTACACGATGGTGCACTTCAACCAGTTGATGAATTTCTTATTTAAATTTTTTTATAGTTCTTTATAATTACGCAGCTGATACCAAGACTACATTGATTCCTTCGTTTGCTCAGTTTACAGTGTACATATTGATAGACATATACATCGAACTAGTATTATACTTGTTAATAGTTTCAATCTCTCATAATAACTTTGTGTTGTTGGAACATTGGTATCAAAACTACTGGGATTGGTCCCATTTTGCTTCAGCACTCCAATGAGCACTTAAAAAATTCGAAAGTCCCATAAGTGAGACCCAGTGCAAATTGAGACGGAAAATAATTGCATTGGAGATGCGAAAGTTATTATGGCTTAACTAAGGGGGCTGGGATGATGGTTGCTTTTGGTTGGCTCTTGTGTGCCTCTTTCTTTTATGTTTTGTTATTGCTTTGGTATTTCCTTTTCTTTTTGATGGTCTCTTTGTTTTTTCGGTTTCTTTTTTCCGTTTGGTTGTTGTCTCGGTGTTGTGCCTAACGTTTGTCTTTTTGCATTTCCGTAGCCTTTATGCTGTGCCTTATGCTACTCTTGTTTCAAGGGTTTTGCTGTCTTTAACTATGGGAAAAACAAAGGAGCCATTTATATGAGCGGACATTTTAAGGTTGTTGGTCAATACAATTTATGTTGTTGGGCACAACATCCAATGAGAAGTTGACATGTGGATGACAGTTCAATTATTTTAAAAATGAGAAGAAATTTAAATTACTTGTTTACCCCTCCTATACTTTTCCTTTCCAACCATCCTATCCTTCCTTCTTCTTGGACTGGGCTCTCTCTCTCTTTCTCACATATGGTGGCTTCCTCTCTCCTATACCATCTCTCTTTCTCACAATTGGCGGTTGCTCTCATTTCTATCGTTCCTCTTCTTCTTCGTGGGAAAACAAAAAAGAAACGTTTGGGTTCTCTATTCCTATTCAATCAAAAAACACACACAACAAAAATGAAAAACTTGGGCTCATATTCTTTTTATAAAAAATAAAATAAAATTTCAACCATTATCTCCATTGTTGAAGCTTCAAGTCCTCGACAATCTATAAGCTTTGGTGCCCATCTCGTTGAGGCCTCCTTCTCCGATCACCACAACCTTGTTGATGCCGTCAAACTTGCAGATGTCCTCATTTGCACCATGTTTGGTGTTCATTTTCGGTCTCACAATTTATTGATGCAGCTCAAACTTGCTGAGGCCATCAAGGATGCAGGGAACATTAACAACCTAGATATATATATATATATATATATATATATATATTCAAAGTTGTTAATCTTACGCAAGGTTAACGCACATGTGTAGTAACGTTGGATGAATTTGTTTTCTTTCATTATGACATTCATGCTCACACCATTTAAGAGAAGTGTGTTGCTGTAAAGAACACATAGAATCATTGATGGCAAGCGAAAGGAAGGGAAAGTGAAAAAATGGTACACTAGTAATTTACATTTTTCTATTTTAAAAATAATCAAATTCACTATCCATGTGTCATCTTTTTATTGGATGTTGAGGCTAACTGCATAAACTGTATTGACTAACAATTGTAGGTTAGCAATCACCATAAAATTATCTATGTGTCTTTATTCATCATCTTAAATTTTTAAGAGATATGATTTGATGATAGACTCAATATAAAAAAAAACATAAAATAGGACCTAATAATGTGATTTTGAAAACAATTTGTAAACTTGCCTGTGAAGGCTAAATTCTCCCTCAAGAACTGTACGAGTCAATCATTTTCTTTTAAGTAAATCCTCAAAGTGGTCCCTAACAATTTCAGCATCGGATAAATTGGTCCCTGACAATTGGAAAGTGTTAACTTGATCTCTGACAATATCAAAAGTCTAACACTCACTAGTCTCCAGACGGAAAATAGTAACAATGTTAATGACAATTTATTATCGAACAAATTGGTCCCTAACATCATTTATTAAAAAAAAAATCTTCTTCCCTAGCCCATTTCCTCCCTTCATTCATCTTCTCTATCACTATCACTACCACCATCACTTTCTTCCCAAGAATCCTACAAATAATCCAAAATATATGCAACATCAAATCAAATACCAAATATAAATGACATCAATTAAGTGAAATTTGCGTTATTATTCTTCATTATCACCACCACCACCACCACCACCACTTTTGATAATGACAATGACAACGGTGACTCAATGGCAGAGCCCACGGTGGTAGTCATGAACATCGGTAGTCACGGTGCTTAAGCTCTTCTTCCCCTTTTTATATTTTTTTTCTTTAGATTTGTAGTTTGAGATTAGTTATGGGGTTTGGCTTTTTTTAATTTTGGTGACAATCACTGTGTTTATGATAGTGCTGGATAATTTTTGTTGTAAGGTTGTCTTGTGTTTGGGGTTGCTATGATGTGAGGTTATGGATGATGATGAATGGGTTATAGTTGTGTTTGGTTTGAAGATGTTTTTGAGTTGAAATGGGTTATTGATGATGAAGAAGTGTGGGTTGTGGTTGGTGGTAGTAGTGGTGGTGGTGGTGAAGAGGATGAAGGGAGAAAAGGGATGGAGAGTGATATGGGGTTGTGTGGGGGATAATGGTGGTTGTGGTGATGGTAGTTGTGGTCATTTAGATTTGATAGTGATGGTGGTGATGGTGGTAGTGGTGAAGAGGATGAAAAAAGGAAAGGGATGGAGAGTGATATGGATGATGGTGGTTGTGGTGATGGTGATTGTGATCATTTAGATTGATGGTGGTGGTGGTGGTGGTGAAAAGGATGAAGGAAGAAAAGAGATGGGGGATGAACGACATTAAGAATCAATTTGTTCAGTAATAAAATTATCATTAATCATCAATTGTCAGGGACCACCTTGGAGTTCACTCTTTTCTTTTCTTTTTCTCAAACACTTTCTATTAAACTATAGATCCGAACTCTGACGACCATCTTAATTTTTAACTCATATAATGAACACTTTTGAGGAAGCATATGTATTACTGAAAATGGTTTGTGATTATACGTTGTAAGTCAGGCTAAGCATGCTAACAATTAATTAGTGATATGCCTTCTTATTTTTTATGTTTTTATTTACAAAAGTTTAGGTAAGGGGCAAGCGTTATATTCTACTGGGTCAGAGAAGACCTCCCAATCTCGAATTGGTCACTGATTTTGAATACACGCTTTTATAGAATATGAGTCAAATCTTAATTAATTGCGTCCACCCTTAAAAGTTGTTTGGTTTTCACGTCTGCTCATAAAAAATTTATTTTCCAATGGAACAATTATTTTTAATGAAAATAGATAGAACAATACTTTATATTTTCATTTCATCAAAATGATATTCACTTTTAGGATGATACCCAAGTTAGTTTTTTCCTACTGTCTCATTATTTCATTTTCACTCTTTTTTTTTGGGGCTAATTTTATCATAAAAAATAATTTTACTATATCTCATTCAAACATAAGTAATTCTTTTCAAATTTACTTTTGAAAGATTATTTCCAAACACAAATTAATTTTTTCAACTTTAATTCTTCTAAAAGTAATTCTACTAAAATTCAATTCAAACATATCCTTAATGATATGCCTTTTGAACCGGCGTTGACACATCTTTTACCTGAAGTAGTTGGAAAATGGAAAATCTAATACAATATAATATAGCAATAGTGCTCTATGAAACTTCTTGCAGTTTCTTTTGATTTCCTTTCTTTTTTAGTGTTCATCGGTCTCTTTTGATATGTGGCCCTATCTTCTAACGATTGAATAATTTCTCTTGTACAGGGTCAGGGACGATAACGTTGTTAGGACGCATTTTTTTTTTTTGTGTCCCGAGACACAAATATAGGGATAATGTGTCTCAGTATTATATTTGATGGTGGAGACTGGGTATGAGAATAAAAAAAATTTTTGTCCTAGAGACCGAGACAAAAATTTTCTGTATTTCTGTCCCTCCAAAAAGTGAGGATAGGACAGGATGACAGAAATTTAATATTTTTTTTTCCAATAATATCCCATAGGTTGCAACCTTCGGTGGTGGTCAGGTCGCCAATCAACCACTGGTCAACGGTCCCCAGTGCCGGTCAACAGAGAGTCAACACAGGCAAACAGAAAGTCAATGCCGATCAACAATCTCCGGCAATGGTCAACGCCGGCCAACGGTCTCCGCGCCGATCAATGGTCTCTGGCGATCAACAAGCGGCAAGCAATGGTCATTATTTGTTGTACTGTCCCTGTGTTGCCAAACAAAATACGGAGACAGTTATTATGTCTTATCCTTCACAACCAAATACGATACAAAGACAATATTTTTTATATTTCCATTTTTATTATCTCTATATTTCCTATCCCCCGACAGTAAACAAACACTACCTTAATGATTATTCAAATTGTTAAAAGACTGCAAAGCTATTCCGTGAGAAGCGATCAGCTGGGACTGATTTATTGAATATTCCGATCATTCCACAACGTTACACTGTGTCTGAATATATTATTTTTTAATATATTACTTTGTCTAAAATGACAATATTATAATAGAGGTAGTATCTAATTGTAAGAAATGACTTTCGATTGGAAGATAAATTTATAAGTGAGCCCACAATCTAGTCTTAATTACCTATCTTTTAATATCTTAATTAAAAAAATTATAAAATAAATTTAGGGGAGTTTGAATAAGATTCTTTTTTTGTGGAAATCATGTTTTAAACTAAACAATTGTTTTTCATATATTTAGATAATTTTAAAAAGTAATCAGAATCTCAAAATAATTAATTTTTAAATATTTTTAGAAGTTCAAATGGTTTCTGAAAAAGAAAATCGATTTTCAATCTTCCGATCATATATAAAATTTAAATTTTATAATATTTTTTTTCTAAAATTCGAAACCAACCCCACTAAGACGACTAACTTCGTAACAAGTACAATAAATAATGGAGGGGCCCGCCAGTAATATTATATTAGCTATCATTATTAGATTATATGAAAATATGCTGCTTGTCAAATTAATGGTTTTCTTTAAATTACATTTTTTATGATATTTTCTTTTTAGAAAATTTAATAAAAAAGAGTTGAAAATAAATTTATGTAGACTTTTTTCTTTCTTGAGGGGCCGAATAATTAGATAAAAGAATATTCTTACATAAATATAAGTTTAATATGCTCATTTGTGCGTCATGATTTTGATGATCTATATATTTTTACTAAAATAATCTTTTGACATTATTTTATATGTTTGTGTAAAAGTTTTTAGTTAAGCAGAATCACTAAAAAAAAATACAAAACGATCTTTTTTCACAAGTTATAATTTCTATATCCCAGAAAAAGATTTTTCCATAATATAAAAAATATGTTTGACAATAAAATAAATCTTTTAATATTACATCCAAACAAAAATTAATATTATGTCCAAACATAAACAATTCATTTTCAATGAAAATACAAAAATATAATTTTTTTTTAAAAATAATTGTAGAAATACTCAATTCAACGATTAAAAAAATAATAAACGCGCTATATAATTAAATTGTATTTTTTTAATAGATTTGTTTTTGCACCAAAAAACAAAAATCTATTAACCTTACTTTTTTCCTCTCTCAAATTCCAATCCCGAGGGATGAGCAAACCTTTTCTCCCAATAAGAGTCAACCATTTTTTACTTTTTTTTTTTTAATTAGGTCAACCATTTTCTATTGAACTAGAGCCTGAACCACTCGATCTTAATTTTTAGTTTATGATAATGAACACTTCGAGGAAGTATATAAATATGGATTATTTTAAAGGGTGCTTCCTTACGTTGATAGGTTGCACATGCCATAGTCAGTAATGCCTTTTGAACTAACTCGCATTGACATCTCTTTGATTCCCACGTATCAAAGGAAAAAAGTTTGAAAAAACAAAAAAATGATGAAGAAGAACAACTAGCGTTGACATGCCTTCACCTGAAGTCGTTGGATAATCGAACACAATCTAGCTAAAGCGTGCTATGTGTCCCTATCTTTTCCACTTGGCAAGAATAATGTTATTTAAAAAGTGAAAGACACATAAATATCTTATATATTAGTGCATCAGATCACGATGTATCTTTTTCCTTTATAGATTTTTACTTTTGTATCTCTGTTATGTTTAAACTACCCAACAAATAAATTATCATTTTATTCCTTAAAAGTATTATATTATTTTCAGTTGTACTAATATCTAAAATTGAAAAAAAAGGGGCATAATGGCTTTAAAATTGTAAGTAAGTGTTGGTCATATTAATAGTTTTTTTTTTTTTGATAATTATACAAAAGGCTTGATCCCAATACTGGGAAAGCAATGATAGTGCAAACATAAAAACATAAGACATATTATTTGCACCTAGAATTACAATATCAAAACCACCCAAACAAGTCATCATATGGAAGCATCCGCGAAATTTGAAATGTGCATAATTAGCAGCACTCAACCATCATTATAAGTAGGATCCAATTGGGCTAACTCCTCCATATATATCAAAATCATTCATACTTATCCTTCAAAAGAAAACATCAAGCCAATTCTCCTTGCTAAGATGATAGGTGAGCAATTGGCAGCAAGCAACCATCAATGTGAGCAATTGGTCATATTAATAGTTAGAATATATAAAATTAAATTATGTTAATTCTTGAGAATAGTGTTATAAACTATCTCTCTAAAAGTTTAAGCTATTGAGTAGAGAGATATGAATGATTTTATTTTTTATTTTTTTGATAATTATTATTTACCACCAAAATGGGGATGAAAACATAAAACAATAGAATAATAGTCTCAACTACAAAATATTAGTCAAGGTTATGAGATTATCTAATAAAAATACAGAATATCATCAAAATATATAGTCCATCTACACTTAATTAATACCAAAACAACTCCTAATAATCCTCCATGTGGATCAGAAAACAATTTCATATGAGGAGATTTACACAACCATATAATAGCAATATCTGCATAAGGTACAAGTTGCAGCATTTGTCGTTGTACCTGTATATGGCCTTTACAGTATGAAAATACCTTCCATTATATCCAACTCACAAGACACCAAAGACTAAAACCATTAAATCCTATGTAATCAGTTAGTGTCACAAGATAAAATTGAAAACATTATGATCGAGCATTCAAATCCACTCCGATAAAAAAATCCTTCATGCCAAAGCTAGAATTCTTGCGACATAGCATTATCACCCAATTGGTCATGCAAGGTAGATATGCAAATTTAAATGATTTTATATCTAGTATGTGTTGAGTAAAGATTCACTTTAATCATTAAATTTGTATTTCTGCTTTAATTATTTTAGTCTCTAAAATTAAGGAATTAACTATTTAGTCCATAAAATTACAAATGACATGCCACTTTAGTCCTTAAGTCGACCATAGCTTGGCACATGGTCTTATAAGATGGTATTTGTTTTACATAGGTTCAAATTAATCACCAAACGTTTTAATGTGTCAAAAGATGTCTCAAATTCCCAAATATCTCATTGTTCCATTCATGAACACTATATCTTCAATATTTAATGTTCTACACCAACCAATTTCTCTAGTCAAAGTTCAGATCGCCAGTTCTATTTTGCTAGAATACTGACTATGTGGGTTTTATTTATAAGGTTTAGGAGGAACTACTTTTTTTTTTTTTAATCATATTAGGAGGAACTACTTTCCAATACAGTTGAATTATATTAATATATAGTTGTATTATATTATTAGACTATATATCTTCTTATTCAATTATGTTGTGTATCACTTTAATATATGTTATAGCTATCTGTTAGGAAAATACACCACTTTCCCTCCTTGAGAACCACCCTAAACAGATAAATAAAATAGGAATACAACCACAACACAAGAATTTAACGTGAAAAACTCCAAAATCGGAGAAAAACCATGGCTGCTGTCAAAAAGACAACCAGAGAATATCACTATGCGAAAATTATTATAACACACAGACTTCTCTCTTAAACACCCACACCCCAGTATACCCACACTCTCCAAAGCAAATATTTAAACTACATCTCACAACACTCTAAAACAAGAGTACAGAGGAAGAAAAGTCAGATACAAGCTTAAAGTGTTTTCCGACTGATGCATCTTGAAATGGAGGACTTGGGCTCATATTTATAGCCTTGGCAACCTCCTCCCATCCCAATTCTTAGCAATGTGGGACTTCTTTCCCTACACAATTTCAATCAATACAAAACAATCTCCACCTTGATTGAAATAAACACAACTTCAGCTTCCATTGTCAACACCGACAATTACTTGCTGTCATTGTCTTTACCGACAATCATAGTTCAAAGAACTATCATACTCCACCATAAAAAGTATACTCACTCGGAATGAAATAATTCTAAGAATTTAACTTGGGCACATGTCGAAACCTTGCTGAAAATATTATGGTGCAACTTCCATGTTGGCTCTCCCCGGAAGTTCCTTAGCCATCGACATAACTCCCACCACACACCCTGCATCTCAATGCCAACCAATGCCCGTGTGCAATTGTGGATCCGCTAGCAACAACTTATCCTTTTTCCATGGCAGCGCGGTAATGCCATGAGGATAAACTTCTTATCTTCTAATAAAAATCATCCTCCCCCTCCAGGAGAGCAATGCTGCAAGTATCAGATTGAGAACCCCTGCCCAGGCTTTCCGCATTTCCAGCATGTCATACTCCTTCACGATTCTTTTTATAAGTGTCACTTCTAGCTACAAACAATGAATTTGATGAAGTGCTACCCTTATTCCTCATTCTTCTTTCTTCTGCAATGACTTTACTAGCAACTTCTTCAAAATTCAGAGTTTCCTTCCCATACATCAAAATAGGCTTAATATGCCCATAGGAAGATGGAAGAGATAATATAAGCCTTAGTGCCTTATCTTCATCATCAATCTTCACTCCAATTGCCTCTAATTTAGAGACAATACCATTGATAGCACTAAGATGGTCGGAGACTTTCACGCTTTCATCCATGCGTAGATTATGAAACTGCTCCTTCAACAACAATCGATTTGAGATACCCTTTGCCTGATATAACCCTTCGAGTTTCTCCCAAAGTTCCTTGGCTGTCAATATTCCTTGCACATTTGCAAGAACATTCTTAGCCAAACACAAACGAATTGCACTTGCTGCTCTCAAATCTAGTTCCTCCCAGTTTTCATTATCCATATCGGCATTCTTCCCTTTCAACGCCTTGTGTAAACCTGATTGTATCAACACATCCTTAACTTGTATCTGCCACAAGCCAAAATTGATTCTTCCATCAAATTTCTCTATGTCATACTTCACAGCACTTGAAAAACTTGACATTGTTGCAACCGTGTACTGAAATAGTGTAAATCAATCAGAATCCAGGTACAGGAGGGTTCCCAGGAAAGAGAGGTGGGTCACAATGGACACGCTTAAATACCAAATCTTTCCTTAGCCAGAACCTTTCCAAACTGCACTCACAGTATCACAATATCTTCTAGTAACAGTAACCAAGGATGATCTGCAAGCACCAGGGACAAATTCTTTTCTGATGTGGAAGATCAAACTAAGCTGCAACCACAGAGCATACTAAGAATAAATCCCACCGAACCAAAGCTCCTGATACCAATTGTTAGGAAAATACACCACTTCCCCTCCTTGAGAACCACCCTAAACAGATAAATAAAATAGGAATACAACCACAACACAAGAATTTAACGTGGAAAACTCCAAAATCGAAGAAAAACCATGGCCGCTGTCAAAAAGAGAACCAGAGAATATCACTATGTGAAAATTATTACAACACACAGACTTTTCTCTTAAACACCCACACCCCAGTACACCCACACTCTCCAAAGCAAATATTTAAACTACACCTCACAACACTCTAAAACAAGAGTACAGAGGAAGAAAAGTCAGATACAAGCTTAAAGTGTTTTCCGACTGGTGCATTTTGAAATGGAGGACTTGGGCTCATATTTATAGCCTTGGCAACCTCCTCTCATCCCAATTCTTAGCAATGTGGGACTTCTTTCCCTACACAATTTCAATCAACACTTAACACTATCTTACACTCATAAAATACTACTTTATTGATCTATTCATGCCATGATTCATGAATGTTCTTCATTTTTGTTATAATAGTTTTTATTTACTAAAATTGCATGTTTATATTTTAGATTGTATGATAATATGGTTATCGTATGGTTTTACTCGTGTTCTATATTGTTCATTTTGTTTGTGAAACTCGTATTATATATATATATATATATATATATTGATTTAATTGTTTTTAATTCATTATTTAGTGATTTTTATATTCATTATGTAATCTCTCCTTTGGTTTTGAAATAATACATTTTGACTTGATATAGGGGTCACCTTTGGAGCTTATGCTGGATATGAAGGAAGATATGCAAACTCTCAAGCCCCTTCACATATACAGGTTTATGGGCTAGTAAAGTGAATTTTCGCTCAACATGCCCCTTCACCTAGGAGCCATTTTTTGTCTTGAACTATGAACAATTTAAAAGAATGACTGATAAACAAAAACCAAATCTAGGAAATTTTGATCACAGAATATGCAACAAATTAATTCATGCAACTCTCCCAAAAACTTAAATTGTAACATAGAAATATATAAATAGTTTTATATCTAGGAACCAGAAATAGCTTTTAGTGTATCTAAAATAAAAGTATTCAGCCACGTTAATGTGCTCTAATTAGTTAACTTTCATTCATTATATAAAAGATTAATTTTGATGTACTTATCGTGTAAAAGAGATCCAATCAAGTCTCTTTTGCATGACTTTTAATTTCAATTAGTAGGAAAAAAGTTAATCATATTTACTTATGTGACATAATTTAATTGAATGAATATGTAAATTTTTTTTACATCATTAGCGTATTCAAATTAAATCTTTGAATAAATGTTAGAAATCATACTCACTTTCAAAAGCATAATAATGAACACTTTCAGTTTGAGGAAAATGGATGATTTAAAAGGATTTCGGGCGTTGATATGTTATACGCACACTAATCAGTAAAGCCTTTTGAACTAGCATTGGCAAACTCACGGCTTCACCTGAAGTCGTTCGATAATCTTACACAATCCAAGTAAAATCGTACTATGAAACTTCTTGTATAATTTTTTTGATGTGTGGCTGTATCTTTTCCAGATTAATTAATCAATTTAAGTTGACCCGAATATGAATGGTACGAGTGATGTTATTTCAACTTAAAAAGTGAATATAGCAGGGAACACTTATAAAAAAGAAAGATACAGTACATCTTAAATATAAAAAAAATTAATTTGTATTTTTTTTATTTATAAATATTCACTCTTATTTTATGTTCAATTAAATAGGATTATATTAATTGATCATAACATTTATTCAAATTTGATGGTTTGCCGTGCACCCCGACTGACCATTGATATTTATTGTAAGGGATGGTTTTGTTACAATCACTCTAAAAATAAATCATCATTTTAAATCTCATAATTAATATTTTCAGTTATATTAGTTTCTTAAATTTTTTTGTGTACTTTTGCTCTTTTTTTGGTGTACTAAAATTAAAACGAAAAGAGTCAAACATGTCTTCAAAATTAGTCGCGTCTTATCATTAGAATATATTGAATCGAATATATTTTTTTAATCCCTATAAAGAATACATAATGTTTAATCTTGGTCTCTCTGAAAAATTTAGCTTTTGATCTTACTTTTTCCAATATTACGTTTTAAATCTTGCATTTTAAATTGAGTTTAATTTTGATATATTGACTATATAAAACTGTTTTACACATACATTCAATTAAAATATTTTGTTTAAATTACTTTTCAAGTTGTTGATGTAAAGGTCAATTATTATAATTTATATGATAATACATGATTAGATGATTGTTTAAAAAAGTTTTACACTATCAGTGCATGATAATTAATTTTTTTAAAAATTTATATTCCTATAAATATATCAAAATATGCATTTAGTCCAGATGAATATTCGAAATTTTTTTATATTTAAAAATATTCTTCTATTTTGACCTTTATAAATATTACTACTTAATATTGTTAGCTAAAAATATAAACAAACATAATATTATGAAAAAGATTAATAAAAAATTTAGAGAACTAAAATCAAAATTAACATATATTTATTAGGGAAAAAATACTTAAGCTATAAATTAAATTGATTCTTATAAATAGGAGTAATGATTTTAACTTATATGTCTGAAATAAAAGTTCAGCCTTCATGTTCATCTCTAGAGTTTTAGATATCATTCCTTACATAAATATCACAGAACAAGTTCCATTTTAAAGGTGTTTTCCTGAAATTTTGGTTCAGCTAAATTTCTTAAAATAAATAAAGTCAAGGAAAAAATTCATTTTTGATCATAAGAAAGTATAGACGATTGCATTAAGGAAGAAAATCTACCTCTTAATTGTGGATTTTTCAAATGCTTTAAGACACAAGCTTTCAAAATTTGGAAACTTGAAAACTTATTGATGATAAACTTTCAATGCAACATGTCACGCCAAAGCGTCACTGATTTTGTTGAAAGATAAAATTTGGATAAAATTTGTCATGATTTGTGTCAATGTATCTCTCTGTGTGTCAATCATAGCACTAACCGTCTTGTTATGTATAATTGCTCACGGCTAATTAGAATTCCAGCCCACTAATTATGGGGTGGTAACAAAAGGTATAAGAAACATTAAAACCTCTAACTCCCTCAATTGTTCTCTATCTGAAAATATAGATGTACATAATTCTCTAAAATTTAATCTCCTTTTAACTTTAATTGATTAGGAAGCATATCTAAGAATATCTCAGGCCATTTTTTGGACTCACAGTGAGGAGTTTGGATAGCTTATAATTATTATGAAGTCATATATTCAAACCTTATTTCTGATATACCAAAATATCTAAGAATCTCAGGAGCAATAAACTAAAGGTTTGTTATAAAGGATCAATTAAGTATGTTGTCCCCACAGCCTTATGCATCCAACTAGTTGGGAAGTTAAGGTAACCAAAGTTTCCAAAACCTGTAAGAGTGGGTTTCTGAGCAGGTGAAGAGCCAGCAACAGTGGTATATACACTCCAATGATACACAGAAACCAAACAAAGAGGCGTGGCTGGAACATGGACAATAGAGAAACTGAAGAGAGTGATCCCGAGACCAGCAGAACATGCCTGAGAATGGAAGCAAAGTGTTCACTACAACGAGCCTGCTGCAGCATGTGGATCTTAAAACCAAGAACCACACTGTAGAAGCACATGGCAATCAAGAAAGTCCACATGTGGAGTGAGTGTGTCTCAAATGGCGATTTGTCCTTGCCTTGATACACAACTTGAAGAGCTCCGAGGAGTTGTGGATTCAGAAATATGAAAACTGTATGGCATGGGATTGCTGTGATAACCTGTTGACCACATTTGGTAGTTGTTGTGCTACCAAAAAAGTAAAAAAGAAAAAATTTAAAGTAAGACATATATATAATTCATGAAATCGCATTCTTTTGCACATCAAGTATCTATAACATTTGGCTTTTTGGTCTATCATTAATAGAAATAATGGCAGTTAACAAAAATTTAGGATTTTTAGTAGCCAGATGTAAAATTTAGGGAGTATTGCACTTATTTTTATTAATAATAAATGAAAATTTATCAAAATGAGTAAAGTAAATATTCAGAAAAGTTCAAGGGTCGATTTGTTCCTTTCTAAAATTTTCATGAAGAGTAATGGTGTGGGTAGTTTTAGAAAATGGTCTTTATTTTCAATTTTTATGTTTTTAAGATTTTGTGAATAAAATACTAAAAAATTGAAATAAAAATTGAGACTAAAATTTATAAATATTTCCTTCACTAAATTTAGAAAATAGAGAAATACAAAATAGAAATTAAAAACTGTTTTATTTAAAACAAACAGTTCTCCCTAAGTAGTAACATAGAGGCAGCGTGTTATAGTCTAACCTTGAGATTTTCTTCGGCTTAACCCTTGGTGCAAGTTTAACTCGGTGAGTTCTTAACCTGCGGATTGAAACGCTAACATGCTTATTATCAATATCTTCCACTTTCACTTCGCTCTCTGAATTGAACCCTTCCATGGTGTCAAGCTGAAATAAACGTTGCTTCTGCTCAAGATAGAGAGGACCATATACATGTATCCGTATATATAGTGGACACTCGAGAGTCAAGACAACCAATTTTTAGTTTATTTGTTCATTATTCTTTTTCTTCAGTTATCCACATCTAGCATATTACAAAGACACGCTGACCGAATGAATAAAGTCAACAATCTCTAATTTATATTGCAGGATTCAAATCTATCATTTCTTTTTTTTTTTTTTTGAGTAAAACTCCAACTTTAGTCTCTCAAATATATTTATAGTGAAGGATAAATTAATTTCTTAGATTTGAAAATTTTCATGTTAGTCAATCGCTTTATAAAATTATCATCTGAGCTATGTCTTATTAGCTTACTTATGTGTACTGTTAATTTTTATGGTGATCTTAACTTATCTCACTCCTTTAAAAGAAATTGTTTAGACCTTCTTTTTCATCTTCTCTCACACCATAGCTCTTTACGTAGAAGAAAGATTTTGACTTTAAGTTGTCATTTGTTTTGCATAAAACAGAGGAGTGAGGCAAGTTACGACTTACTATGATAATTAACACGTAAGTAAATTAATAGAACGCATAAACATTTATGTAGTTCAGGCAACAATTTGATTGGAGGACTAACTTGTTCCCATTTGTAAAATTTGAGGGACTACTATGAAATTTTTTAGATTTGAAGCACTAATTTATTCCCCACTATAAATATAAGTAACTAATTTGGATATTTAATTTTTTTTTCTTTTTTTGAGATTATTGATTAGACCAAGTATGCTAGCTTATTACTAATTCAAAAGTTATATATAGCTGATAGCATAAACGTATCTTGTTTTAACGTTTCTTACTGCTCTTAACTAGTATAAAAACTTACAAACGACATACAGGATCTTAAGGAAGATTCGTCCAAGTAGCCAACGTACACAATTCACACAAAGTGACAATTTATATTCTTCACACATATGATGTTTAGTATTATATTAACAGCGTATATCATTGAGTCAAAAATAATTGTATTTATGTTTTTATATAATTTCTTATAATCGCATCAAGCATGTATTGAATTCTATCATTGGCCAAAAATACAGCTATTAACAAGATTGCAAGCTACATTTCTTTAAAGTTTGTGCGTACCACATCAATCAAGTAGGTTGTATCCATTGCATACGTCATGGATGATGACAACAAACACGTAAACTCGTCAAATCGTTCGAGCGATGCTGATTAAATAAAACAAGCATTGAATTTGTCAGGTTGAAGGCGCAACGTGCACTAATTGGGAAGAGACACGTTGCTCCGATCCAAAACCAAATCCTGAATATTCCTTCGAAGAATAGGAATTCTTTTATTTTTTCTAATTTTTTTAAAAGCTTTTTAGAATATAACAAAATATCTTAAAAAATTAAGTTGGGAGAAACAGATTTTAAGAGGAACAAATTTCAGCTCTTATACAGCGGTAGAACTTTTCTGTTTCTTTTCATTAGTATTTAATTAGTGGATTTAATTTTAATTAGTGAATTTAATTTTAATACATCCTGATAGTGTAAATTTTGTCATCTGATAATATAATATCATATCAGTAAATATTATTAGTTTTTTATTATACTATTTAAAAAATCATGCAAAATAGATAATTTGATTAGATACTGATAAAAACTTTTTCACACTATATATATTAAAATTAAACTCTTAATTAATACACTTGAAGATAAAAAGAAAAAAAAACTAGTAATTTAAAGAAGAGTTATGTTATTTGTACTCACTATACATGAGACACCGTGTCGATTAACATCTCATCATCATTGGATGAGGTATGAACCCCATTCAAGTGGAATCTATATCCAATCCAATAATGGATAGGATGTGAGTCGATATAATATCTTATATATAGTGAGTACAAATAACATTTTTCTTTAAAGAATTTTAAACATTTGAATAAAGTTTTAGACAATGACGAAGTTTCCTGTGTTTCTTTTTTTTCAATAAAAAAATGTATCTTTCTATCTCCTTGGTGTAGATGCGTATTAAGAGGATCTAAATCATGCTATGAAATGTTTTACAATACCATACATGCATTAGTCTTTTACAGAGAGAGGGAAGATGTGGGATACTATTATAAATTGTCTTACTTTAAAAAATGAATTTTGTGTCTTCTTACCTTGTGAACCACACGCAAAGGAAGAAGAACTATTTATCTTACGTCCTCTGATTAAGGGTATGAATGTCCTCAAATTAAGAGTATATTATTGAGTTTGACTTTAAAAAAAAAATAGAAAGAAAAAGAAATTTTACTCTACATATATATAAGCCCCGTCTTTCTCCTACAACTATAAAATTTAAACTCACAAATATGCTCTATCAGGAAAATAGAAGTCATAGTTTTACGGATACTTAGTAACACATGAACTCCCTTGCTTACTACATCAATACGGGGTATATGCATTTGCTCTTTTAATGATTACATGTAATTTGTTTTTTCTGATCTTTGACCTTAAAAATAGCATTATACTGAATTATAACCTAGTTGTTGACTTAACTATAATAGTCCAACGATTATTACTAAAGTTACATATAGCAAAGAGAAGTATTTGTATGTTAAGATAAGAATTTAATTGGGTATGCTCTGTTAAATTCGTATTTAATATAATATATTATTTAATAATGTTAACATCTCATAAGTTATCAATTTCATTGAATTACGTAATAGTACTTTATTGAATAGTATAAGTTAATATTCATAGAATATGCCAGTTAAACTCTAAAGAAAAAAGATTGGAGAAATTACACAGATTCCTCGCTGGAGAATTTGGTGATTAATTACATGTAAACTCTTCTAATTTAAAAAATTACACCAGCTTTTCTTTATATATATATATATATATATGTATATTTACCAAAAAAAAATGTTGGTTATACGAAATTAATCCCTTGCTAGTAAGCTGTTGCTTATGAGACTGACAAAATAATGATTCAATTTAAAGATTAAGTGAAGATTAATCAGAATTGTATATTCAGGATTTAGGAAAAAGTTCTACACACCTATACATTTTATTTCTGTATATTACCTGTTTTTCCAACTGCAAAAGTTAAATCTTCCACTAATTCAGTTGGTGTTTGATGTTGAGATATATAGTGGACATCATCAAGTGCACACCACCATATTAATGTAGGTCAAAATTTGAAAATCAATTTTCGTCAATCGAAGGTTCTTATCCAATATTGCACAAGTAGTGGGTGTATCTCTTTCAAATAAACTAAAAAAATGGCTTTTTAGAATAAAATATATATTCAGTGATAAGAGTAATATTTTTTAAAAAATTAACTATGAGGTTAAAATTATTAGCCATAATTCAACATAGGACTGGAGTGATTCTCTATACGACCGCCAACTAAAGATTGTTAGTGTAATAATTTCATCATGAATCTTATGAAATTTTTTTGTAATTTCAAAATATTCTATGCTAGTATTCTGAACAATACCAAAGAAGTTTGACCAATGTACCATTAGTGGTCAAAATATCCTTTAATGATGCAAAAAGACAATTAATATAGTAGTTTAGAATTCTTAAATGTACCTAAAATGTCATATAGATATGTTCCATATCTATTAATAAAGTGACACTTCAACTAAAAATAAATATTAAAAGTAAGTATTAAAGTCATTTTGCAAATGAATATAGAGTATAAAAGTGAGTATCTGCATGATGCTCTGGGTGTAAGTAAGTATTTTACTTAGAACTTTACCATTTGGTTGCAAAGTTAGGAGAGTTATATTCTAAACAAACCAGTTGGTAGAACCTTGCTCCCTATACTTACAGAATTCACCATTGTTCAACTCAGGAAATTGTGGCTGGAATCATAGAGCACTATGATGTGTATATAATTACAAATTAAAGGTGATATATACAGGTGTTAGCGAGTTATACTCAGTGTGAGTACGTGCTAAATTGCTTGAAGGTACTGGAGCCAAGATTCAAAATGAAAAGGAGAGAATTGAGAATGAAGAGAGTAGAGAAAGTGTTTGCTGATAAAATCGCGTCCCTCATGGACAAACTATGGGTCTCTAACTAGGTTCTGTCTTTGTTCTCTACAAAAAAAGGGTGATTGTCTTTCGTGGGCAACATGATATACCAAGGTTAATGAGAATATTACCGTTGACTAATGCTTTTATTTCTCTCTAATTCATAATCTAAAACTAGCTTACAATTAAACTGAATAAATCTGAAAAACTTTTAAAACCCTTACAACTCTAATAATTTGGCTTTAGCATAATTGTGACTTTGAAATCATGTCCACGGAATCACCAGCTTGGAGGCATCACAATTTCAAAAGCCCAAAGAATATGTATCTGATAATTACTATTAATCATACTGAATTTCATATTTTTTAATATCATAAGAACTTGAAATTCTAAGTCATATATCAAGCTGACCCACCTTAATAAACTTGATAACTCTAATATCACATGTCAAAAACAAAGTAGTTCATAATCATGATAGCTTTGAAATCATAATAACATATTTATTTATGAAGATAAATCATGCTCTGCTCTATATAATTCCATTATAACTCAACTTAAAATTCTAAAAGCTTTCTGAAATCCCTTGAAAACATGGCAATATACTTTAGTGAACTTGCTAAATCATGTATTTTCTAATGCATTCATTCATGAGCACACAAAACATTTTCATGGAATATAACTATTCAATCACGGTCCCATGATTTTCTTAAAACTCTTTTTTCATGCTAAACTCAAAATTTTAATTTTTGCTAGCCTAGCATAACTTGCAATACCATATTTGTATTACATTTTCATCTCTAAGTTCATGTTTAACAATCATCATGCATAAACATACTGATAATGATTGAAAATAAGATTATGAGTTTGAATCCACTCACCATTTGAAGCTGGAAGTGTATGGGTACTACTAATTTGATCTTGAAAGATTTGAATAGCACCAACAACTACTATAGAGCAATACAAACACATGAATAATCTATAATAACTCTAGAATAACTCTAAATCAACTTATGAACATTGGAAGGTTACCCCTATTTGATAATAACTAGGAACATAAACACCCCACACTCAAGAACATGGAATGATGGAGAGAAAGATGACATAAACTAACAACAATTACTTACCTTGAAGCTTGGAGGAGGTAGATTTGAGTGTGATTGAGAGAAAATGGGAGGGGAGGGTGTTTGGGGTTAGGGTATTGGTGTCTTGGGTGAGAAAAACAAATAGGGGAGGGCTTTAAAGGGTTGGGGTGTTGAAAACAAAACCATGTCATTTTGGTATTGTTCACTCATCAAAGACCCTTGCCAGGTGAACTTGTAGGCCTTGCCTTGCGAGCTTCTTGAGCTCCAAAACCTTTCAGAGATATTGGCCTCACCAGGCGAGCTCACAACCCTTGTCTAGTGAGCTTATGCATGGAGGACCTCACTTGGCAAGCTGTTTAGCCTCGCTAGGTGACCATGGCAGAATTCTAGGGACATCCTAGTTTGAGGGCCTCTCCTGGCGAGGTAGCTAGCTCGCTTAGCAAGAAGGTTTTGATAGCAGCAATATGAATGCATTTTTCATTATTTTAATGATTTTGGGGCCTTTTGGCAACAAGGGTAGGTCTTGGGGAACCTTAAGACCGTACTAAACTTATCTAGAGACATATGAACCTGAGGTATTAAAACTTGACAGTTCAACGTGTCAAAAAATAAAAAAAAAATGCCAAAAAAAACTTTGTAATAGTTTAATGATTTTGTTTAATAAAAACCTTTTTAGTAATTGATGTATATCCAAATTTTCAAAATATATAGCAACTGATGCACCAACTCATTAAATTTAATCATTTATATATAGTAGATTATAATTTATTATATTTAGTATATGTGTTTCGTCTCTTCTTTTTCTATTAGAAATATGTTAAATATGGTTTGGGTTTAGTCTTATGCCTTTTTTAATGTGGGCCTTTGAGGATATTGTAAAATAAAGACTAATAAATTGTGAATCTTTTAATAAAACTACAAAGGTTTCACTCTCCGACTAGGCCCACCTAGCCCATCTAAACTTGCAGGCTAAGCGAAGCGGATTAAGTGGGTTGGAATTTTTTGACAAAATCAAAAGTTCAACACAATCTATTAAAAAGAAAAGTTTTAACGGACTAACCTGACGGGTTTATTTCTTTATTTCGGGTTTATTTCTTTATTTCATCTTTATTCAACATGGTACGTGTATGACTGCTCACAATATTTACGTTAAAAAAGAACGGTGAAAATACTATTTCAGAAATTAAAAAAAAAAACAATCAAAATAGATGCCTTCTAGAAAGGCTATCATCAAGTACGGATAAAGTGCAGCACTCAACGTTTTCCAAGTCAAATAAAGTGCAGCACTCAACTTTTTCAAGTCAAAATAAAGGAGCTTTAAAAGGGAAGAAAAAAAATGGAAAAATAAATAAAGAATAATGTAGACTAAGATAATTTTTTTTTTAGATATATATGAGTCATTTTAATAATTTTTTAATTTGTGTGTCAAAATAAATCTTCAAAGCCAGTTAAAAGTGATGGAAAGAATGATAAGAAGCAATTTTCAGTCTGGTAATCTACTGACCTAGAGCGAGATTAGAGTTCCGACTGATTTCGTAATTTGAAAAAGGGAAAGAGTAATGGAGTGAGTTTGACAAATATAACCATCCATATTCCACATGAGATAATAAAAAAATTCAACAATACTACAAAGCTATACAAAATAACATGGGAAAATATCCATCAATACAATTGGGACACAGCCCATAATTCAATTTCTACCTTAATCCTCATTTAAATTATAATTCCTTCTCTAACCACTGACCATACTTCCTCCTTCAACCACCCTTTTCCAATCACCATTACTGCCTGATCCTCACCTCACACCCGTCATAGGCTTCCTCTAGTCTTGCCCCCAATCATTTGGGTTGGTAACAAATTCACCATTGTGCCTTGCTCTATCGCGGCCAAGGTCATGAACCAGCGCCCTCCACCACCGTGCCTTCATCTGAGCTACCGTCATTGCCACACGCCAAAGCTTTTGCCGCCTGTGTTGCCAATTGCCACCACGACTCCACCCATGCTTCATGGCCCAAACAGAATCGCTCCTTCCTCCTTCCCGTTGTGCCCAACTTCTTCGCGACTTTTCACTTCCTCCGCTAACTTCCTGGTCGCGTTTTGAGTTTTCCGAAAATGGGGCTTAACTTGGTTGATAAATTCATCAAAATATTGAGTTTATTTTTTTTTACATTGAGATCAAGATTTTCCCTTCTTTTTTTTTCTCTTTATGGGTTTTGCTAAATGTAAAGTTATAATCTTTAAAGTTGCAATCTTTGTATAGAGATGTCAAAACTTATGTCAACCTTGTTTGGGTTTTGAACGATTTTTGTGAGAGGATTTTAAATAGATTGAAAAGGTCACAATTCTTCTCGGCTTCAAACATGTTTTTGATTCAACGATTTATCTGGAAAAAGTAAAACCATGGATGTGCAATAAATCTAATCTAGCATCATGCTGATTTAGATATCCAATATTTCTCATATTTTAATTCAAAGATGGCATCCACAAAAAAAAATAACAGAGGTGCACCAATAACGATAATTGTCTTGCAGGGACTCAAGGAAGGTGGGGCATGTAGAAGAGAAAATTGGGCATAGTAATCGTGAGGAGGAAGACAAGGATAAGTGATGGCAAAAAGATTAGAAATTACAAGATGTATAATTTTTTAATTTTCAATATTGTAATTTTATTTTATTATTTTATGTAATTATTATAACTTTAATTCTCAACGATGAAAATAAGATTTAACAGTAAGAAACACTGCCAAAAGATGAGTAGGACCATGTAAACACGATACTCAAGTTCAACAAGGTGACGTGAGCAATGCTATGCCCAGCAAAATTCTCTAAGAGGTTTTATGATCTTGTTTACATGTTAATCCAATTACTTCTGATCCAATAAGGAGGCTAGGATAAGTCTCCGATCTGCAGACTGAAATGAGATGACATTAGGTGTTTCAGTTTTTTAGCTTTCTATCTTTTTGCTGTTTCTGTGGTATATATGTCTATATATATATTGGTTAGAGTTTCTGTGGTTTTTTTTTATAATTAGAAAATATTTAACTCTCGTAGAGAGAAGCTTAAGGTTACAACTTACAACAAATGTTTCACTCGGCAAAACCGAATACAAAACTACCAAAAGCCATAAAAGGAAAAAACGAACGAAAACGATATAAACCTAAAACGAAAAGAACCAACAAAAGAGACTATACCCAAAATTACCCGACATATCATATAGTCAGGAGGAAGCTGAACCTCCCTCACCAAATGGGCCTTAACAATGTTGGGACAGTATTTTTGTCTTCAAATGGGCCTCATAGAGTTTCTGTGGATGTTTGGATCCATATGATTGACCTTTGGTTGCTTGTGGTGATCGGGCCTTTATACTCACCGTCACATGTTCTTTGGGATTTATTTGGCGGGTGTCTTATCTACCTCAAAAGAGTAAAAGCAAAAGTGCTTGCTATGAAACTTCTTCGCCATTTCTCTTGATTTGTGGTCCTATGTTCTCACAATTGATTAATTTATCTTGAACAGGGATGTTGTTGATTATTAAAATTATATTGTCTGATTATACTACAAGACTCTTCCTTCAGAATTGTGCTGGAATTGATTTATTAATATTGAATATTTACTTGTGAGGAATGGTTTTATTAATTTAGTCCGATGTTACTGATTAGACTCTGCCTTGTTAAATCGATATTGTTAAAACGGGGCTCAAATGAACTGAACACGGTCCCTTTTCCATCCCAAAGGATCACATCTTCACAGCACATATAAAATTGGACAAAATTCAGCAAACCTCCTCCAACCATGACGAATATACTATGCTTAGAAATTCACTAACATGATTTTATTTTATGGGTTTATCATAACATATCATGAAGATTCCATGTGTTTATGCATAAATAAAATCCCCATAATGTTAATATGTGCGATTTACTTTTTATGATTAATATTTACGAGTTATTGAATCTATAAAACTGAATTGACGAGTTTCAAAACATATATATATATATATAGGGTGGGGGAGTCAGGATGAGAAAGTACATCAAACAAGATGAGCGATCAGTTGTCAAAACAAAATAAGTAAACTTTAACTATTAAATTTTATATGGATGAATGATTAAAATTAAATTATAAGTTTATGTGATTTTTTTTAAATGATTGTGATATTTAAATAACTTTAAATAGTTTAAGGGCTCGTTTGGATGTGCTTCTCATATATGATTACAAAGATTTCTTTTTAATTGATCTTTTTAAATAAAATCTCTTGAAAAAGTAAAAATTAATTTATATTTGGACGTAGTATTAAAATATTTTTATTTATTATCAAACATATTTTTATATTATAAAAGATATCTTTTTTTATAAGATAAACATTCTATCTTCTTAAAAAAGATATTTTTTACTTTTTCTAGTAATTTTGGTTTTACTTTAAAAAAAATTACTCAAACATACCCAAAAATGCAAAAAAAAAATCTATTTTTTACAAGAAAAAAAAATCCAAACAGCTCTAATTTTGATACACTAAAGTATAAAAGAGTTAGTTTTATATTGTTATCTAATCAAATTTCTCTATTTGCATAGTTTTCAAGTAATGGATATAAAAGTTACATCAAAATTAAATCAAACTTTTAATCTGGATAATTTTGTATGATTTAATGATAATTGCTATCCTCTCATCTCGTGTATAATTTTCTTTTTCCTCTTAGTATATACGCTTCATGTATATGAGTATGAGATGTATCAAATAAAAATGAGTTTCACCTTCATGGGTGCATTGTGAGAAGAAACACTCTCAACACTTGAATTAACTTTGATATTAGAATACCAAAAAAAAATAAAAATGAAAAACTCATATGACCCTTCTAAAACCTCGCCCAACTCTCTTTGCCTCTGCAAGGGAATTCAGCTCATAATAGTTCATAATAGTTCAAGCACATGAGGATTAGCTTAGCCTAAGAGTACAGTTAGTTGTGCAATCTGTTAGTCGGTTAATGCTCAGAGTAGATTCTGCTGTAGCTGAGCATTGATGTATAACTCTCATCACTCTCTTTGGTTATCAGTATCAGTTCTTCATTTATGAGTAGTGTGCGAATGTCAATATATTGGTTTTAATTGGGCCAAAATATTATATTAGTTTGAGATAGTGTTCAACATTATTTGATTTCATCTTCTTTACAATTCTTAATCTACTTCGATAAAAATTTATTGAAGATCCACCTATGCCACCACTTAGACATTTGTGTGATAAAAATAAGAGTAAATTTACAAGGATAAATTTTATGTGTAAGTTTTTATATAAAATTTATTTATAAAAATTTTATCTACAATTCTACTACGCAGCCAAAATCACTCTTTAATGTCAATTTTATGGACATTATTTACATTTTAAGACTTAATAGCAATAATACAAAAACAAAAGCAGCATGTTAACACTTAAAATGTGGATGTCTTGATAGATTGAGATACCCAATTGAGTGTTTACAGAGGTATACACTTTTTAATCATTAGATGTAATGAATGAATCTTATAGAATGAGTAGAGATGATCCAAAGATTTAAAAGTGGGTATCTCAATATAGAAATTCACTTTTTGAGTGTAAGAATATTTAATTTTATTTCGCACCACACAACAATATGCCCAAGATCGACTTGCAAGACATACAACATACCCTTCTTTATTTATTTATTTTCCTGCAACAAAAATGTCTTAATATATAAGAAATTTTATGCCCGCGCACAAAATTAGCAGACACGAAATCAGGGTGCACACGGCCTTCTTTTTTTATTTTCTGGCAGCAGCAATACCCTAATAGATGAAAAATACATACGAAATTAAGGTAGACACAGCAATGATTTTAAATAGCTGTTCGCAACTCCAATTACGACAATAGTTTATCCTGCTGTTCTCCACGACCCATCATAGCAACAATACGGGGGACCGTTTCAACAACAATCTTTAGCACTTTTTTTGGCATGGCAAACACAACCATAATTGTAACCTCAATTGAGACAAATGTGTGAATATCTTTTTCAAGATACAAATAACATTACGGCTTTACTAGTCAAATATAAGATTGATGAGCATGAGTAGTCCACCACTGCTTTATGCGTCCAACAAACAGATTTAAATTGTCACCGAGTTGGGAAGTTAAGCCTCTCAGAGTACCCACAAGCTTTAACAGTTGAGTTTTGAGGTAGAGGCAAGCCAGAAATGGCATCACTGCTGTGTATACCCCAATGATACCCAGGAACCAAACAAAGAGGCGTGGCTGGAAGATGGACACAAGAGAGGCTGAAGAAAGTGTTCCTGAGACAAGCAGAATATGGTTGAGAATCGAACCAAAGTGGCCACTCGGAGCAGGCACTGTGTAGAGCTCCAAACCAAGAACCACACCGCAGAAGCACATGGCAATCAAGAAAGTCCACATATGAACTGGGTGTGTCTCAAATGGCGACGTTTTCTTGCTTTGAAACTCAACTTGAAGAGCTCCAAGAAGCTGTGAATTCAGAAATACGAAGACCGCATGGCATGGATGAATTGCCTTTTGGGCAGTTGGTGTGCTACAAAATAGAAAAATTGAAGACAGAAGAACAATATCATAACGGTGTCTTTCTGAAATTGGATTAAAAATTTTAGGTATACTAAGGCCGAAAACAAAAGGAATTAGTGAAGAGGTGGTTTTGTACGATCGTCCCTCGCAATGATTTCATAGAAGGGAAGTCTTTTGCTCACGGATGGTTAACACAAATTATAGCTAGGGTCTTTTGTCTTTGTTTATTGTCTGAGAGTTTAAAAACCATGTTTCTTTTTTTTTTTTTTTGTCAAGCTTAATAAAATTGCTATTCGGCTCAAAGCCATTTAGCGAAAAGGTGTAACATTTGTTCCAATAACCAATCAAAAGAACGGAGACAGAAATTAAATGATCGACAAAACACGCCAAATGATAGTCATATCACAAAATTTGTATTGGAAGTGCCAAATTAGTTTTCGAAGTATTTTACGAAGATAAATTCTCGAAACCCTTTGTCCCCGTTTAAAATGGAATTCTCAAAGAAAGGATGAAAATTCTAGAAGTCTCTTCCATCGTTCACCCCCATCCCCGGATTGTTCACCCCCATCCCCGGCTTTTTATTCTCAAGGCATTCGGCTATGATACTCTTTTCAAATATATGGTCAGAAATCGAACTCCTAATTAAATGCTTAAAGAACTCAGTTAACTACTATCCGTATTAGATCTTAAGTGGTTTAAGCTGTTATCTCTTTGATAAAACTCATGAGAGCGACCCTTAATGGTTTTTCCTTACCAAGTGCAAGAAAAAGAATGAAGTTAACTAATTGAGATATAATAGCATACGAGAGGCAGTAAATTAGTTAGTCTGCTTACTTCTGCGACCCTGGTGCAACCGTAACTTGGGGAGCTGTTGGTCCGCTGATTGGAATACTAACATTGTTGTTTTCAGTGTCTCCCTCTTCCATATGTTATGTTAATAAGCTGAAATAAATGTTACCAAGTACAAGGTATCAGACTCGAGATCTTAGAGATGAGATGAAGCTCAGAGAGAAAAAAGTGAGTTTGTGAGAGAAGAATTTGTGTGATGTATATTTCTTGAGAGGGTGGTACAAGAGAGGGCTAAACAGAAACGCTAACAGCCTTCACAGAAGGGTTAACCTCCTAACGGCTCAAGCCTCTCAATTATTATTCTCCTGCGCGGTACTAGACCAGGTATAATACACTTGCGCTCATAATGAGAAATAGTAACAATGGGACCTACAAAACTAATAAAATAACATATATATAACGGTAAATACTAAATACTTACATCTATGGTGAAAGAAAGCATCTTGCTTCTTTATTATGCAAGAAAAAATTTTTCCCCATACATATTTGTGGACGCTATGCTCTCTCCAAAACAACGAATTTTCAGTTGACTTGTTAATTATTATAATTGTGATTTTAAATTATGGTTATGATCACAGTTATAGTTGCCCTGTAATACAAAAAATTGCGGAAAAAAAATACTGCTGACACAATGACAAGTACTAATATGATGCAATTACAGAGGGCGAAGGTATTGCGTGGGTGGTATTGCGTGAGTGGTATTGCAGTCATAATAATAGCAAAATCATTACTTTAACAACCAAAAAAGTGAGAATTTATCAACATATTCACTTTTATTATTATTGAATGGAATAAGAATTAAATAGATATCCATTTTTAGAGTGTTGAAATAACACTACTTTCACAATTCCAATGGTCCACCACCACTTAAAACTAGATTATTCATGACCCAAAAATGAAAAAAATTATTTAACATTCTTACTTTTCGTTTTTTCAAGATAATGCCGTTGTTTTGTTGTCCGTGTGTGAGGTACTGCATACGTGAATAGGAGTATCATGTGTGAGTGCATTTTTTATTTTTATTTTGATAGATGTGTGAATGCATATTTGAAGTATATGCCGCGCACTTGCCCCTAATGGATCTGTGCTATAATTCTACGAAAAGGAGAAAAATCTGTACTATCAAATCCACCATATTAATAAGGTGCAACGTAACGAATTAAAATCATACTTATTCTTGGAGGACTTTAGAGCATGAAACTTGTTTTGATAAAACTCATGGGACCATATTTGTTATATAAATTTTAGATAGAATTGATGATATATGTAATTGTTAGATACTTTTATGATTATTTAAATGGATTCTGGAACTAGTTTATGTATATAATACAGCTTTATGACTAGATATGAGATTTAGATAAAGAAATTGAAAATATGGTTTTAAATCCTGTAATTTCAGAATATAATATTAAGCTTTCCAATTCATGAAAAGCTTGATAGTTGAATTATGCTTTAGATGATTAATTAAAAGGTTTTAGAGCTTGAATCTTCATGAGATTTAGAATAATTGATGGCTACATGATGGGTTGCATTTATGCACCTATTTTACCTTCTAACTCTGATTATTTTGCATAAAAATTGTGCTTAATTGATGGTTAATTAGTGAAATTAGACTTTATCCTCATCACTCATCATTGAGTAATTTCTTAGTTATTGACATTATTTTGCGATTGAAAATTAATTTTTGGGAATTACCTATGCCTTTAATTCTTTGTGTAGCATTGTTGAATAACAAGATTTTCCCAATTGGTGTGCCAAGGCAAGAAAGAGGATTCAAGAACTAGTATATGAGGAAGGCAGTGTTGAATAGAAAGGCAGGACCGCTATAGCAGTCATAAGTCAAAACTATTTCAATGCGGAGGAATCATTGGAAAGCCAGGACCACTATAGCGGTCATAAGTGTTTTTGCTCAAGCGCTACTACGCAATTTTGTTCCGCGTATTGAACCAGTGGCATTTTAACTCCATTTCGAAGATTACAAGAGGATTAAATTCGTAACATTTTTTTTCAGTTTTAAGCTTTTGAACTCTCTCTTTCTCTCTCTACTCTCTCTCTAGGGTTAGGAACTCTCTATCATTGTTTCAATTCTCACTCTAGATTTTAATTTGGCATTTTCTTTCAACAATGATTGTGAACCTCCTTCTGTGGAGAAGTAATTCTTTTACCTTGTGCAAGGATAACTGAAGATTAAGATTGTCCTTGAGGTTCCCAATTTTAATTGCAATTTGTGGTTGGTTTTTCTCTCCCTCTTATCTTTCTCTTTAATATTGGTTGTGAGAATTATCATAATTGTATTTTTGAGGATTGTCGGATTGTGTGTTCATTCGTACCCATAATTTGGGCTCCATTGGGGTATTTAGTTGATTAATTAAATTACATCCAATTGGTAAGGGATTTGAATTAACTCTATTTAGGGATTAGGTTGCTGCAATTGATAATTAAATTGGCATAAATTCATAGAACCATGATTATGGATTACTAAGGCATATGTTAGTTACACCCTTAGTGGGAGTGCAATTGTATGACTATTAAGTAGAATTACATCATTATTGTATGATAGCATGACTAATAAAAGTAACCACTACCACGAATTTATCTTTTGAACCAATAATTGAACAACTCTTAATCTGAGGGAATTCTTGTACAGGTAATTCTTTCCATTATATTTTCTCAATTGAATTTCGCTCTCAATAATTCCAAAAATCCTTAATCTCTTGAATCAATTAGAATGAACACTTCCTTGTGAGATTACTTGGATTGCAACCTAACTACATTTTTGGTGTAAATTAGTTATTTAATTAATTTTAATTTGTTGTGGATAGCGACAGCTCGCATCATTACATATTCTGTAAGCTTTTGAAATTACGAATGTCTACAAATGGTGATCCCTTGGTTATGATTTTATATCCACATACAGTTATATAAGGTCAGACTTTTAAAATTAGATCAATTCAGAGCTCACAAAGAATTAAAAGGTTTCAAGGGTTTTCAGTTTTAGATGAATTTATTTAGTTGGTTTAGATGGTGGGTATAGAAAAGCAGCCAGTGAGTTAATGGCTGGAATTAATCCGTTAACCCTAGTATAAAGTAGCCCGGGCCAGATATATCAGAGAATTTATTGTCACACTAGGGATGGTAATACATAACTCCCAAATGTGAACAAAGATTTATACTCAGAGTTTTGTTACGTCACAAATATTATAGATGACCAGAGCAAATATGACTATTTATCTAGGAGCTACTATCCTATGAGCTTATATGATTCCAGGTATGAAAATAAATAGAGGAAATTATTTTTGAGTTTGTAAAATAATGACTTGGACATATATAATTATATATGTGTATACTTGATTATGTAAGACTTTTGAGTATTATAAATGTTGTTATGATTTTATGCATTGTTTCTTTGGTGTCCTATGAAAGGGGATTCAAGTAATGAATCACTCACTAAGTTTTTGAATAAAAACTCACCATTCTCTTCTCTATTTCCCTTTACATATACAAAAGCGGCTATGTAGTCTTTGTAGCCATCATTGTCTCAGCAGCACTAGAGTTTCAGTGGTGAGCTTCACTTATGTGAAGTGTTTACTGTTTTGATCTAGAGTGATCCACTACATTTGCAGGTAGGATCCCGGATCATAGAGCATATCATATAGTCGATGCATATGATGAATACATTATGAGTTGTATTTATAAAACTTTACCCTTTATGACTATTTTGTATAAACATACTTTATATGTTTTGGTATTATTATAATCTTAGACTTAGAGATAGATTATGAGATTTGTGATACTAATTTTATGAGTTGATAGCAGATGATTTATATGTAAAAAATGAAACTATATTTAAATAAGCTATAAATATCATATTTACAGAGCATCTCAGGCCACGAGGCTTATGTAGGAATGAGAGTTCTCTCACGTATGGTTGTGTGCCCAAGTTGGGTTGTAACAAATGTAAATTAAGGATTAATAGTAAAAGTATTTTCATTTAATATTTATTTTTAAATTATGATTAGGAATTTTTTTATGGTATTTAGAGGTAGTCATTTAGTTATAGATATGGTTAGGAATTGTCTTATGATGAATTTTATTAATTGAGATATATATTTAAAAAATATTATGTAAATTATAAAAATGTTTGTACTGAATCTCAAAGATATTCACAAAAATTATGAATTTTCTTAGTTGGTATACATATATATATATATATATATATATATTTAAAGATTTAATTCAAATTCAAATTTTCACCCACACATATTAAGTAGTGCTTGAATATTTTGTAAATTATAATTTGTACTATAATTTTAAATTAATAAGATTGTTAGATTATTTATTATGATGATATATCATTGCTTTCCATCTAAACAAATACTAACACAGAAGTCTTGTAATTTTAGGGATAAACGCACTGCCTACGACATTATTATGGTGAATACATTTGATAATTTAATAAGCACTTATGATTTTCATTTGATTTCAGATTTAGATTTTCAGGATTTAATTTTTTTTTAAGAAAACGACTAATTTGATTTGAATTTAGTCGGTCTATTATAAAATAAAATTTTACCGATGGGATTTTTCGTTATTCATAAAATTTGACGTCAAAATCTTACGTAAGACAGATAAGGGACAAGTTGGTTTTGGTAGTCTCAGAGGTACTGCTTTGACTACACATGTGCCGTATATAGTCAGTAAAGTACAGGGACAAAGGCTTTGTTCTTTGCGTATTGCTGGGTTGGTTGAGTGTAAAGCTTCTGTTGCTGTATGGTTATAGCCTCTTCGTGATATGTGTTCTCATGTTAGACAGCCTCTTGACTATGTTGTTTCGTTTTTCTGTACTGTGTTTGCTTTCCCATGGGTGAAGCCATCTTTATGAATTAGTATTAAAAAAAAAAAAAAGTTCACACAACTTGATTCAATGAAAATGAAACAATTTTTCTCACCTTTTAATTAGACCATAAAATTATCATTGCTGAATTATGAATTTATCGATTACTAAACGACCAATGATTATATAGTTAAGTCAGTAGCTCGAACTTGATATCTTTTGGTGTGAAACTGGCACGCAGTTAACCATAAGATTAAGTGCATATATTAATCATACCTTATATATCAACTTCACCTCCTTTTTTTTTTCGGTTCACTGAAATATCATCTTCACTTTGCTATCTGCTCCTCCAGTTTATTTGGTGTAGAGCCTTTTGTGTATCTATCGGCAAAAATAAATAAATAATGGGTAGTTAAAAACAAGTGATTGGATTGTCAAATTCGCATTTATTGTTGTTATTATTATTTTTTAAGTGACTTGATTTTTTCCTTTCTTAACTTATCATTTATAAGATAAAATACATGTCATGCTTTTCTATTTTTAAATTCAATCTTTTTTAAAAAAGTTAATTATGTGTATTTTCATTATTTTAATACTTCTTAATATATAATTTTAACATTTTCTTAAATTAACTATACATACCTCTTTATAACTTGAAATAATTTTTTTCTTAGATATGTTTTTTTTAATTTTTTAAATCTATTTATTTTTTACTGAATTCAAAAGCATATGTACGATGAAGAAAATATTTATTAATTAAAAAAATACTATAGGAAAGATTCTTTAACACATCCGGGGAAAAAAGTCCTGAAAGAAAGAGGTGAACACCCTAAAGTAGATTCGTTATTTTACTCTTTTAAATTGAAAAGGCTTGCAGTACACTTTGAAAAACAATTATTTATTCAGAAACTCCGTCCGAAATACCCAAGCTAAAATGATTTTTCCCTTCACACTTTGATCACTCAATAATTTAAAATAAAGATCGAGAATTAATCATAATGTTGATATATTGAATATAAAAAATACAAAATATTTATTTTTCAAAATCTAATTTTAATAAATGTTAATGTATAAAATTTTTATAGAAATATCCAATATTATATAAATAAAATTATTTGACTTAGTTATTTATTATATTAAAATCATTATAAATAAAAATATATTAAATGATAACATAGCTTTTTTTCACTATGATCAAAATTAGTTTTTTTTTTTCAAATCACGTAGAAGTTTCTCTACCCTAAACATGAGAGAGGAAATACCCTCGCACCAAACAAAAGCGAATAATGTTTGGTATGTAATTAAATTACATAATAAAAATATATAATATATGTTATTATTATTAAATATGATATATAGTTCACATTCTTCTTATTTATTTATTAAATTTATTAATAATAAGATATATAATATATATTTATTATATAATTTAATTATACACCTAATATCATTAAGAAGAAAAAAAACATACTCCTTCAACCGCTTGTTTTCCGAACATCCTGTGAATTGAATCCTCGATCATACCAAAGATAACGCCTCCCCACTGTCTTATTCTCTATTTATCCATCTCTGTCGCCTACGACCAAATTAAAATGAGGGACAATATACCGACTGTGGGCCCCAACATGAACCAATAATTGGAGATATTTTGGCAATATCATGATTGCCCTCTACACTAGTTGATTAGCTAATTATCTTTTTTTTAAAAAAAATTGTCTAAAATAATTATTTATTTGAGAGTAAATTTTTCTGGTAATCCCTCAAAAAAAATTTACAAGACTATTTGATTCCTTAAAAATTGAAATTAAACTCACAATCCCTCAAAATTTTAATAATAGAATATATAAGTCCCTTTATATGTATTTAATTTTTTAAACACTAATATAATTGAACATTGACCTGCTAACATGATGTTAACAGATGTATATGTCATTTGAAGCGGAATAGAGTTTAAAATGATTCATTTTGATGGTTGAAATTCATAAAATAAGTCATTTAAATCTCAATTATAAGTTATCAAGTGATTCATTTTGTGTAATTTTAGACACCAAAATGAATGTAATATATTCCAAAATAGCTTTATTTAGCTTGTTTCTAACATTTTAATGGCACGTTATCATTGTACTATGCCAAATGTGTAAATTCATTAACGAAAATCCAACAAAAGGACTAATATTTCAATCATTTTCAATTTTGAGAGACCATGAGATTAATTTCTTTTTTTAAAGGACGAAATAGTCTAATGCAAAATGTTGAAGGATTAAACAGAGTATTCACTCTTTATTTTAAAAGTTTAAGTAGCATAATTATTTTTTTTCATTAATACTTCTATTAAACACTATGAGGAGAGGAGAGGAGAGGAGAGAGATATAGTGGATAACGGAAGAAAAAGTTGACATATTAAAAAGAAAGGAATGCAATTTAGTAAATTATTTGTAACCCTTTCTAATTTTAATATTTTCATAATCATTTCCTTAATTCTCGTGTATATTTATAACTGGATAATTATTCAACGATGAACGAAATACTACATTATCGGTTAGATTTCTGTTATTTGTATAGATGTTTAATGGTGGATAAAATGTAAATCAATACGATATTCCACATCTCAGCAGCACAAATAACATTTTTTTCTTATTACTCAAACTGGTCCATAATATAAGTCGTATACTCACATTTATTTATGCTCACTCATTATAAATATAAGGATAAAATAGATCAAAAAAATAATTAATACTGTGTGAAAATAACTTATATTTTAAGGTAGATAAAAAAAACTTAAAAGTGATATATATTATGAACAGTATCTATCAACATGACCTGAATTGAAATGGCAGTTTCCAAGAAGGGGACGCCAAGGAATTCTTTTCCCCGTCACCCAGGAAGGGGAGTATCCTATTTTGAATTCTCCACTAATTCAAAAGCGGAATTCGATGTTGTACTTCATGCCGAACCAATGAACCTGGTGTGATCATTAGAACGTCAAAAATAAGTAAAAAAAAAAAAAAAACACTGCATATCTAACATGATCTAGCCCCTGCTAGGTCATTTGGGTACTATTGCAGTATTCTTTTTTTCAATGTTTTTCGGTGTCTTTGACGCTTCGTCGGTTTTGAGTCGTATAATCAATACGTGCGCACGTATTGAGATCGTGCATGCTCCTAGCTGATCACGTCAACACTAATTTTATAACCTGTATCATTGGAATAAAGGAGGAAGGTACTTGTATTTTAAAGACAATCGTTAAGGATTCAAAAATAGCAAATTAGTAGAAGAGTTAGTTACTTAAGTTTCTAACATATTCAATATATTAAAAACTTTTAAAATTTACTATTTTTGCTTCCTTAACAAGTCAAGTTTTTTTTATTTTTTTTTTGGACGACAGCCACATATGCAGCACTAATACGTGTTTTATCCAGAGTTAAGAAAATCAGACCGGACCGACCGGGTTAATCGGGAACCGGTCGTCTGGCCGGTCCGGTTGAGTGGGAAAAACCGGAGCATTTCAAAACCGGTCAAAACCGGAAAAACCGGCGAACCGGACCGGTTGGACCAGTCCGGAGCTTTTGATTTTTTTTTTTTTAGTTTCAAAGTTTAAATATTAATATTTTATAGCAGTTACAAAGTAAAAATGAAAAAAATGGGTTATATTTATTTTATATATGAAAAAAATACTAATATCCATGAGTTGCTATCATAAAATTCGTTAGTCAACCAATAAATATTATTTTCAAATACTTTTATAATCATATTGTGCGACTAAAATTAGAGAAATTTTATATGGATTAATATAAACCTATGAATATTTTTTTTTTGTATTAATTATGTTAATGTTAATGATTTAATATATTTTTTATGTTCTAATTAATTATACATATATATTTTATTATATTCCGATTGAACCGGTTGAACTTCTAAATCTTTGAACCAGTATCTTAACCGGTTCGATGCCCGGTCCGATTTTCTTAACCTTGGTTTTATCTCTTGCAAGTTGCACCCACTCAATGTGACCCACTGATGTGAAAGTGTCCTGCAATGCTGCCAGCTGCTTCGATAAAGTGGGAGGTTTTAGGACACTTTGTTCCTTTTTTCTTCCCCTTCCTGTTGGATATGCTGAGGGATTGATGGCCGAGGCGTGGAACATATATAAATCCTTCATGAGAGGAGGACAACGATTCTTGTGCGCGTCGTTATCTAAAATTCTCAATTTGTCTAAAATATTTTTTAGAGAATTGATTTAGTTTCATTTAAAATTAAATAATAAAAATAAATGGTTTGCCATCCACTAAATTTTACTTTGGAGACGAGACTATTTTGAACCAAATTTACGATACTGGTAATTTTATAATTCTAGCTATTTTATTTTAATTAATCGTTAAATTAACTTTTTACAGAATTATCTCTCTTCCCACTCTTTTATTTTAAAAGCTCAAACATAACAACTTATTTTAAAAATAAATTTTATTCTTTAAAAAAATGATTTTAGAATATAGTCTTACTCAAGCACAAAGATTGTAATATTGTATCTCAAGCGTATAAGAGCCAGCTTATCTAGACCGGAGGCTTGTGCTCCATCACACATTAAGAAAATGGCAATTTCTGTGCTGCCTTTTTGCGCAAAAAAAGCGTCCATCATGCGGGAGAGTCAAAAGGAAATTCATCATCCTCCTCATGCCATGAGTGACCTGCGTCTTGCTGACTCATCCAAAAGAAAAATATCGTAGCTCACGTGGGGTGCTGTTCCCAGTCCTAGTCTTCATGAAATACACAGGTGTTCTCTATTTGTAAACCGATCAAATTGTTCATTTACTCCGAGTCAGATGAATCAAAACCCTGATTGTATCTCTCTCACACGGTGGGCTGTGCCCAATCTTAGTCTTCATGAAATATGTCGGTCTTCTTTGTTTAATTCGGTAATCAATCAAATTGTTTATTTGCTCTAATTCACACTTCATACTTGTGCATATACTCTCATTTTTTTCTCCTATTCCTTTGCTTTTCGGTTTTAATTTTACTACAAGAAACGCATGCCTCATCGACGGTACAACCAAGGAATGATAACCTTTCTGTCACTGGAAATAAAATTTAACCATTACAGCTATTGGGTGCCCAAAACTATTGGGTCAGCTAAGGCCCAAATACAAAACCTAGAGACTGTGGGGCCTGGAAATGGAATTGGGCTTAGTGAAAAGTGCTGGTGTAAGTGAAGGAAAACATTGGCTGAAATTAAGAGAATTGGGCCTGCACGATTCAAGGAAATATTGGTTCAACAAGGCATAGTGTTGTGGCTGAGTATACATGCACGAAAGCATAAATAGTAGTTGCTAAAAAATAAGAGCAGCTATGATCATACATAAAGTGTTGCTAAGGAACTCTAAGTAGGAGATCTTTTGTGTAAATGAGACGCACGACAAGTCTCCAAACAATTAGTTATTTGTTTACATTTTCTATCAGTGTTTTATTGTAATGCTCTTTTATATTGTTGCAAGTTGCTTCCATTTCCATTCGTACTTCTCTTACTTTGATTTTGTCCAAAACTTTATTATAGTAATTTGGAGAACCCATAGGCTTATCATAAATCGTTTCATTTTTGAAGGTTTCTTTATGTGTTTGAGTTAATCAGACTGGATCTATCATTAGCCAATTAAACATTGAGTGAACATATATTTGACATGTTCGATGAGACTTCCAAGATCAATTATGAGAAATTCCCCTCCCCCGGTTCAGATGATGCCTAGCGTATGAGTTTGAGGTCAGGAAGAAAACTTGAAATGGCCTCTGTACCCTGGCCTTGACCAAGTGCTATGGCCCCAACAGGCACAAGTCAGCCTGCAACATATGCGGCAGCACTGACTTCCCCTCCAAGGAAGACTACAGGCCTGCCACTGTCTTTGCATATGTTGCTGGCTATTTTAAGTTTTTAACACTTCTAATATCCCATTTTAACACTTCTACTTTAAAACTCACATCTAAGGGACAATTTTGTCATTTCAACGCAATTCCAACAAGAGGAAATTTCAGTCTCAATTACTATGCTTTGTCAGGGATAGTCCTGGGACACCGTTGGAGAAAGTATCAGGAACAAGAAGAGAGAGTGTCAAGTCCCACCAACCTGGGGCCGTCCCAACTCAAATTTTTTTTTTCTCAATTTGTACTTGTTTACCTGGTTAAATTTTAAAAAATATATTTTATTTAATATTTCATTCTATAAGTATTAATTCTTTTCAATTTTATTTTTTACACCTCTTTCTAATCCTTTTCAATATTATTGTTTATATCTCTTCTTAATCAATTCTAACTCTTTAAATCTCTTTCACTATTCTACTATTTTATTCTCTCATAAATAATGAATCTAAGTCAATTCAATTTATTAAAATTAATTTTAAACAAAAAAAATTTAACATTTTTATCTAAATTGAAAATAAATTACATAATACAATATATTAGAATAAAATATTATATAAATATATTGATCCATTTTTAATTAAAAAATCATTTGGGTTCATAGTAGGGATTAAAATTGATTCTTTCTATTGGATTAGAAAGGAACACGTTTGGGATACTTTTACATTTTATGACAAATTAATTATGTGACAATGATATAATAATAAGAGGGATGACAAGTAAGGTTAAAAAAAGAGAGACGCGAATGAAAATGGTCTTATGTTTAGTGCCGAACTTACCTTGCCTGGTACAAACGAATCCCGAGGACAAAATTGTATCCCAAAAATTAATAATAAGTAAGTACCTTAGAATTTCAATGTGCAAATTTAACTGATTTATCGTTTGCCCGCTTTGTCCTTAACCTCAGGTTTGAGAAGGGCAGAAGCCAGCGAGCCTCGCATGCAGTGTCGAGCCTTCTGCTGTGATCATCGGATTCGTATGTTCAAAACACTTTGCCTCCTTTAATCCTTCGATTTTCTGTGATCACTGCTGAAGCCGTGTTCCCCTACGAAGGTCACTTTCCATTTGCACCCCTTTTCTCTTGTATTTCCCTTTTATCTTCTCAGAAGTGGCAACCAAACCTCTTATTTTGACCCTTAATTGAATCTGTAATATCGTTGAATGTTTATTTGCTTACCCTTTGTTTGTACTAATAGTTAAATGGAAGAAAGGTTATAGCTTTTTCAGTTTTTCTCATCTGGGGGCCTCTTGCTTAACTGAAAATTTGGTAGCAGCATAGTTTTGTGCCTTTCTATGTGTAAATGAACAGTAATACTCTGTCATGTTATGTTGTTGGAATTTTTGTTTGAAATTGATGGATCAATGGTTTACCAATTTGATTATCATTAGGCTGAAAAGATTCCAAAAGCTGTAGAAAAAGAAGGTAATGGTGTGACTCCTAGGTGACATTGGAGAGATAGTTGACTTTATTTGGTAAAGATCACCTTTAGGGTTTGTTTGCTTGGAGAGTAAAGTAAAGGTAAAAATTTTATGGATGAGTTAGTGTGTAAATTTACATGTGAAACTCATCCATGAAAGTTTTATCTTTATTTTTACTCTCCAACTAAATATACCTTTGAGGTTATAGGGGTTATCATCCCAACCCATGGTGTATGTAAATGAGTGCACTGTCTTATACTGGATGTAGTTTTGAGAAATCTTAAGGAAATTAAGTTGCCATTACCTATATTGTTTGACCTAATGTCAAAAGTTCAATCCAACGCAAACGATTAAAATTTAACATGTAGAAGAGGAAAATGCAAAAAAATAAAAAAACAAAAGAGTTCTGAGGAGTGTTATTCTTACTCATGATCCGACACTATTTTTATTTTGCATATGATAGACTAAATTGTGAGGATATTTTAAGTGGAAACAAAAGGTGGGCATTTGGAAGAGAATTATTTTACTCATTGCTTGGTAGAACATAAAGATGACAATGGTGAGAAACAAGATGTTTTAGTTGAAAATCATTTTTCACTTCTTGCCCCAGTTGTCTAGCTTCTCACTTTCTGCGTACACTAAGAAGATCCTTTGTTTAGGTATGAAAAACTTTCTGTTTGGTTTGGGTTTAATTTAGGAATTGCACTGCTCTTTTCAACTTTCACCCGTTCATATGGTGTTATGGATATATCACTATGAAATCTGAGCAAGTTTCTGTGTTTGATTTCATCATTTACATTCAATGTGTATTTTCTGAACTCTGTCATATTTGATTTTTGTTTGTCTGGAATCAAGAGGAAAGAAGTATACTTAAATTCTATTTATCTTGCCATGCGGAATCTGGTGAACTGAAAATTTCCCTCGCTTTCGAAGACAGTACTGTTTGTATGCCACATTTAGCATTGGCGAACACAACTCGATATGGTAGTATGGTACCAAATACTAGTTGGTGAACAGGACTGTATGCTACATTCATTCTTACATTCAACAAGTGAAATCTTAAGAAAATGATTTTCGATGGTGTAATTTTTATATTTTGGGTAATAAGAATGAAACATCTAATGCTTAAACCACTCTTTCAGGGTTTCACAGGCATATGTAACTTGATTTTGCAATTGTTGTATTATTTTAACTTACCTTTATGGCTTTACCTAGTACTTGTAATTGTGTGCCAGTTTTTATTCACCTTTCAATTGTCGGGTTAGAAAATGTATCCTCTGTCTAAGATTGAAATATTAAATATGGGTCATGATGGCCCTGGGTTGTCAATTTCATTTCTTCATTACTGTACTTAGGCAGTTAGGCTCTTGTTTTTTTTCCCTCTACTTGAAGGTAAAAGAAGACTTGCAACATGGGATAAAAATTTATTCAATCAAGAATCAAGACTGAAATATCAACATTTATCTTGAGAATGAATTCAAAGATATTAGACGTGCCTGGAAAGAGTGATTATCTGGTGAAGGTGTTCATCAACCAATATATGCAACTAACTTATAGCATATTTATTTCAGTCCTTTTTTCTTTTAAATTTTCCACTCAGAGAGTGACATGGTTTGGAGATGTCCGTTGGTGTTACTAGCTACATAAGCTCAGTTTGTGTTAACTATCATGAGGGTACTGTTATCATTCCTTTCTTTAGATGTCTGAAAATTGTAGGTGATTCTTGTATATATTTTGGTCATAATCATATATCTATCTCTTCATGGGGCACCATTCATTGAAGAAATTTACCTTGCAGCATTGAGTGCCTAGACAATTGTCATAAGAAGTGAGAGAGAATATTCAATGAGTTAGTGCATTATCTTGCAAAGAACAGCCTACCTCATATATAATCCACTTTTTCTGTGTCTCTTGGATAGCAATAACTTGTTTTTCGCTTTAATTTTAAAATTGCTTGACTTGCTACTCTCTGCCTCAAGTAGCATACATGCTTTCTTATGACAGTACACACTTAATTAGTCTATGATATCTTAATTTTTGCAAGTCGGCTGTGCTTGTATCATCAGTAGTTTTTTACTTTCTTCATGTTCCAGTGAGTAAAACAGAGCATAAAAATCATCTTGAGTTTCTGCAGTCAAGAATGAATGGAGGAATGGCATCATTAACTCAAACCCATTATAAAATGCATACCTCCACTTACCGGAGGGCACATCATAGAAGCCTGGGTTTATCGAATTCTGGAAAAGTATTCCACCTCCAGGGGCTCAGTTTTCCTAGTATTCACGTCAAACAATCCAGCATATGCTGCACAAAGTTGACTCCATGGGAGCCATCACCGGTCACTTATGCTCCTACCGATAATCAAAGTGATGAGTTCTTGCAGAATTGTGCCAATATATTTGAAACCTTTGATCCTAGTAAAACTGCTGAATCATCAACAGAAAATGCTGAAGGGTCTGTAGAAACAAAAAATAAGCCTGGTCTGCAGCTTCATTTTTTCAAATTGCCCTTGTGGCTTCTTGGCCCTTCTGTTCTCCTCGCAACTGGCATGGTGCCAACCTTATGGTTGCCAATATCCTCAATCTTTCTTGGGCCCAATATAGCAAGCCTACTTTCTTTGATTGGACTTGATTGCATCTTCAACCTTGGTGCAACCCTTTTTCTCCTCATGGCTGACTCTTGTTCACGGCCAAAGAATTCAACACAAGACTGTAACAGCAAGGCTCCCTTCAGTTACCAGTTCTGGAACATTGTTGCGACTCTCACCGGATTTGTCGTCCCATTGTTGATGGTGTTTGGATCTGAGAAGGGCATTCTCCAACCTCAACTCACCTTCATCTCATTTGCAGTTCTACTGGGTCCTTACCTTCTTCTTTTGTCAGTACAGGTTCTGACTGAGATGTTGACTTGGCATTGGCAATCACCAGTCTGGCTTGTTACCCCTGTAATTTACGAGTCCTACCGCGTGCTGCAGCTAATGAGGGGATTGAAGCTTGGTGTTGAGCTCAGTGCTCCGGCATGGATGATGCATACAATTAGGGGCATGGTTTGCTGGTGGGTGCTAATTCTTGGTCTGCAGCTTATGAGGGTTGCTTGGTTTGCTGGTTTAAGTGCTCGCGCCCAGAAACAGCAATCGTCGTCTTCTGATACTTCTGTTGCTAATGGTGTTTACTGATTACTAGAACTGAAATCTATTGTCAAAGAGACAATTTTATGGTTTGAACCTAGTTATGGATGTTTTCCATCCTATAGATACTACAAAGTGATAGTGGTGCACATATACTAGCTACATATGCATTATCATACTAGTAGATTAGATACAAGAGTTATCTATTTGTTGGGAGTGTGCTGCATTACTGTTTGTTCATGTATTATCTCAAAGTTGAGAACAAATTGATAGATCTGTTATGTACAAATTTTGAGAATGAAACGAAATTATAAAGGAAAAGTTTGTGTATTTATAATTTCTTTGTATTACAGGTAATGGGATAAGTTACCGCTTTTCGAAACTGAATGTATGACCATAATAGTATTCCTTGTCTCTAGGTTGAGCCTAGGCGCGTGTGCCTATTAAGAGTAATACTGCAATGTCTAAAAATTTTTGATAGGAAAAGAAGGTTGGTTGTTACATGCATTAAAATGGTATGACTTATTCATTAAATAATTAACATATCTTTCACATTATTTTGACAAATGAATTCTGGCTGTCTACCGTTTTCCTTATAGATCTACTTGTCAGTTATGACATCCTTGTCTTTCTTTCTAGTCCTTGATCTACTTTTGATTATGAATCTTGATAAGTTGGAGAAATGAGTGACTAAAGGACAAGTGTGAATGTTTTTGTCTTTTTGAATCCCCTGATAATCTCAAAATCTCAATGAATGAGATATGAAATGTACAAACATCCATTTATATTTAAAAAAATAAATAAATTGGAGGGACAAGGAACTGCATCGGGATTGTTTGGCCAAACATTGAGGAGAAAAAGGGAAAGTATTGTCTATTCCATGTGTATATCATATTAGCCTTGTTTGTATACTGTTAGCATTTTTTTTTATTGATTCTATGAAGGAAGAGTAACAAATGCTATATTAGCAGACCATATGTATTATAAGGAACTAAATTTTTTAAAAAATAATAATAAGGAACCACCACCACCGCCACAACAACGACAATAATAATAAAGATTAAGGATTGAGAAGTATTTCTACCTATAAATTAACATAAAAGGCATTACATGCAAAATGCAAACATTTTCTGCCCATTCCATAATTAGTTAGACTCACAAGTTCTGCAGTTTCTGAGAGTGCAAATGGTTAACTATACAGAATTCTTAAATATTAATCTGGAAGCGAACACAGAGTAATGGAGATGGATTAAAATAAAAATGACGGGAAAAAAAAATAAAGGCAGGAAAAGAAAAAAAATTGTAAAATATTAAGATAAACGGAAAAAAGGACGGAATTGAATTAAAGCCAATTCACATTACATGAAGCAGCGGGGAAAAAAAAAAGGGCCAATTTACATTATTGGTATATTATTGTAGGGCCAAAAAACTCACAGTATTAGCAATAGCAACGCGAGATGAAAGGAGACGCAACAAGGACCTATCATTGCATGCTTTTAAAAGTTAAGATTCATTATAAATCACTATCATACATGTACAAAACATTCACACTCCAATAAAAAAGCCAAAAAAATCACATTCCACTGTAGTATTAATCATTCATCTACTAAGCTTTGGCAAATTTTCACCAAATTAATTATTGATTACTGTTAATCCAAAACAAAGAAAGGTTCTGCATCAAAAAAAGAAAAGAAAGAGAGAAAGGTAATAAATGGTCAGAATTTTTGTCATAATTTCCTTGTCAAAACGATATGATATATTTATTAGGTCAATCAGAAAAGTAATATCTTTATCTAATTTTAAATGAGTAAATAAATAAATCAATTATACTAGCTACTTTGTTATGTTTAATGAACATATACCTATTTCAGTCCAAATAAAAATGGAACTTTACTTATCATGCATATATAAAGTGGAAGGTAAACCTCCCGTAAAAAAAGAAAAAAAAAAGTGAAAGGTAAACTTTGATATTCTCTTACTCCAAAATTTAGTAGACAGGAAAATATTAATTAGCTAAGGGTATTATTTCTTACAAATTATTTTAATATAAAAGCACTTTTTCCGATTCAAAAACATGTTTTTGCACATAAAGTATTCATATCAGCCCAGCTTTTATTTTAGCCAATTTTCAGCTCGTGCATAGAAATGGATATAAATAAATTTTATAAAAAAAATTAATTAAAAAATCATTTTCTATCAAAATAACATAAAACTGATGCACCTTAGAATACTTATAAAAAAAATTCTAGCAGACATTGAAAGATTATTTTAGTGCTTCTGCTTCCGTTTCCCAAGGCTGCATGTTTGTAGAAACAGATTCAAGCTTGATTGCCTGAAGATAACAGATTTGACCGTGATCAATTGTGTCGTTTGACATTGATATAGTACTAAGATTTGAAAACATAATCAACTGCATATAGTGATTTTGATGATGAAATTGGACATTCTCGAAATGGATTACAAGCTGTCTGGCAATATTATAAGTATAAATTAGCGGTTGTTGTTAAATAGGTCCAACCCAACAACAAGCTTACAAACAATTGCTTACAAAAAACGTTGCACTTGGTTCCCGAAAAGTAGCAAACCGCCATTGACCATCCCAGTGTTTGGCTTTCAAATATCAACGTTAGCTTATCTTAAAGCAAATTTTTTTATTTTTCAACTAATAAAAGGTTAGGTGGATTCAGTATCAGTTATCTTACCAAATTAGATTAGAATTTAGAGCATTATAAACTCTTATAAGGAACTCATGAAATCATCTACTAATCAAGCTCTCACATTGACAACGCTTATCTTTATGGAAACAATTCTATGATCTTGACAACTGCATCAATACTTCTTACTGAATTAAGAGCAAAAAAGTAGGTGTTGGTAGTGTTTTGTTACATGGTAGAGCTTAAAATTGAGATAAAAAAAACTAGTTGTAGTTAATTGAGTTTATTAGATATCAATTACCAGTTTGTTATGCTTTTTAATCTATATAAGATTGTATCCTATTTATATTATATATCATCTTTCATCATTTAATAAACTTTACCATTTGTATTTTTTTTTATCAGTTTTTTTATATCTCTTTTTCAACTACAATGGATTTCAACATGCCATATTATGTGTGCACAAATTAAATCCATGTCAGGCCAGAGATGGTTTTGACTCTCTTGATTAGATTGAGAATATTGTGTCAAGCACATCATCATATGTATTTTTGGTATATGTATATGCATAATCTTCTCAATGTCTTCCTACATCAACAGATCAATTATTGTGTAAGCAAGCATTAATATGAAACGTAAAGGACTGGTTTACTCTATCTATATAAGTTGCCCTTTGCCTATTTTGTAAGGGCATGGCTCATTATAAAAGCATTATTAACACGGCGCGCCTATTACACACGTTGAAAACTAACTTTGTTTCTGCCGCTTATCATTCATCATTTCAGACACTAGAAAATTGGGACAGTCACATCGACGCCTTGGAAACGTGTAGTTTAAAAAAGATCGCAGCTCTCCTGAAGATTCCTCTTACATCAACAAATAGTTGTTCAGCCACTCAGTGACTTATTTCTTATATTCATACAAGTGTGGTTGAAATATTACGAACATCGTATTAACTCACATATTATTTATTATTGAATAAAATATGAATCCTATTTGAATAAATTCACATGTCATCCCATAATAAATGAGATGTGAGTCGATACATTATCTCATACCTATTAATATAAATAACATAACTCTTTTAAAAATTCCCTTAACATGCTTCTTCGAGCCTAAATATTCTAAGTTAAACAGGGAAACATGTGTTTCTATTCAATAGTTTAAATTTTAAAGATAAATAAATTCACGATAAGATATCATAACTGTAATATATATGATCAAGAGGTGTGGATTTTGATCCATAACATATTTTATTATTTTAAATTATTTGCCCTTTAACTCCCAGAAAGGCTCTTGTGTGAGAAAAGTAGATTTAAAATCATTTGTGTTTCTATGTAATAACTTAAATTTTTTGAAGAGATACTTTATGAGATTCTTAAGATATAGAAATAAAGAAGAAAGGAAGTCAAGGGGATTGGGAGAAAATTTCTCATTTGGATCAAGAGAAAAGCAAGGATAAAAAGAGAAAATATATTATAAGACTTACAATAAAACTTTTCTCTTTTAATATGGGTAGAGAAAAAGTAATTTGTAAAACACAATTGTAAAAATTGAAAATTTTATTCTTATAACATTTTTTATCTCGCTCCATAAAAGATAAATGTTATAAAAAGTCATTTATATATTATTATGTTTCTTTTTTATTCCTCAGATTTTCATAACTAAGTTATAATATGAGAGAAAATATACTTTTCTCATTGTTTTTCTTAATTTTATTTTTCTTATTTTTCTTTCTTATATCCAAAACAAAGTACTAAGTGTTAATATTGTTGTGGAAGGTGGTTGAGGGAGATCTGATATTTATGAGATTTAAATAAATGAACTAACCAATAAACTATAAAAATGGATTAGATACCACATCTTTACCTAAAACTTTAACATAATGAATTTATGGGTCCTTCCATCATATATACTATTTAGGACTTAAACAAACGGATTGAACAATAAACTATAAAAGTAGGCCGGATACTACATTTATGAGTCCGGTCATCATATATACTATTCACTCAATCAAAACTTAACTAATGTGAAACTTCAAACCCACACTTAAAACCAATAAATCTTAGGTATAAGTGTTAATGTTATATAAATTTTATTCAATACTTGTTGTTTAAGATAAGTGTTTGTGTTATACACATTTCATCCGATACTTATTGTTAGCCACTCTGATTCAATCGAAACTTCCTAAAAAAGAATATATATTTATTTTATTTTAATAAACCAACAAAGAGTGACATCAACCTTGCAAAAAAAGAAAGAAGAGAATTAACACAAAAAGATAAGAATTGAAAAAAAATTAATAATTAAATTAAGAAGACAAGTAACTTTAGGAACATACTTTTCTTGTAATTAAGGGATAATTCCCTACTCCCGCAAATAAATAGCAACAGCGATGTCATAAACTATAAAAATTAATAATAAATCATGTTTTTTATACTTCAAATTAAGTTGGCATTATTTTGGTTTCTACTTATAATATAAATAACATTAATTCAATCTCTAAAATATGGAGTGTAATTGCAATTTAGTCTTCTTAAAGATAATGTCAATTTAGTGCTCCAATAATAAAAAACTATGTTAATTTGATTTTATAATTATACAAAAATAACATAAATTTTATATTTAATAAGTAAAAATAAAACAATTCGGTTTCTAAATTCCATAGGTTGTACAAAGAGTTAATTTTAATAATTAAATAATTAAACTAATGTCACATACTTTTCAATAAGTAAATTCATCTCAAACTATTTTTTCAAGAAATAAACTATTTGAGGCATTAGAAGTACCGAACTCTCAAAGAGTTCATGCCAAGCAAATTTGATTTCAAATCTTAAGTAAACAATTTTTTTTTTAAAATGAAAGTTTAGATTGAGGAAGAAAATTACCTCAATCTAGGATCCATGTATGTTTTGAATTTACCATACGCATATAGAAATATTTGTATATTATCCACGAATAATAAAAGTTTGACAATTAAACTCAAATCATAACATATGAGTAGAAGATCGATCAGTGAGATAATCTCGCGCTTTTGAGAGTGGGAAAAGATTAGATTAGATGAACCTTTAAGGATACATGTAATCTTATCAATGCCGAATGGGAAAGGATGAAAAGACGAAAGTACCCTTCATTTTGACACCTTGGAAGCAAGCCTTTCCACGCATCATAAAGACAAAAAACATAGTCCTACGTTGTTATTTTTGCAAGTTGCACCTCTCTCTCTCTCTCTCTCTACACATAACAGCCGTTTTCGCTCGCCGGAAAACCGTCATTGATCTTTGTCTCCGGCGATCCCCTCCGATCCCGCCGCCATGAGTTCCGGAGAGCTCCTCAACATACACCCTCAGGAGCTTCAGTTCCCCTGTGAGCTTCTTTGAAAAAATCTACTTTTTTTTTTTTTTAATGAAAATTCAATTGTTTTTGCTCTTCAGTGTTTGGATTTTGCATCTGTGTGTTCTAATTTCTTGTTATTTGTGGTTTTGGCCCTTTTTGGGTTTTGTGAGAAATAGTTGAATTGAGGAAGCAGATCTCATGCTCTTTGCAGCTATCTAACAAGACAGATAACTATGTGGCTTTCAAGGTTCCCATCTTACTCACTTGAACCATTTTCTTCTCTTTCAATTGTGTTGTTTTTTTATTTTTGGTTTGTGAAATTTTTTTGTTTTGTGTTTAATTTTTGTGTTATGGAGATTTGTGGTGAAATTCATGGTGTTGTAGGTTAAGACAACAAATCCGAAGAAGTATTGTGTTAGACCTAACACTGGAGTGGTGTTACCAAGGTCTACTTGTGATATTATAGGTTTCTTTCTTCCCTTTCTCTCTCTAACAATCTTTTTGTTTGATTATGTGTCTCTATGCTTAAACTGGTAGTTTTAAATTGCGGTTGTTGTCATGGTTGCATTATGATTACTGCAATTGCGGAGAATTACAGGAAATGCAGCTGCTATTGCTGCTGTGGTTGTGGATATCATCGCAACACTATTGTGGCCGCAATTGCTGTTGTAGACTGCAATTAAAATAATTATGGTGAAATATTTTGAATTGGTAATTTTTAGGGTGTGTTTGATTGGGGGTAAAAATGCAGTGGAAGTTTTCAGGGATGGGCTCATATATGAAAATTTCCATCCCATTTTTAAACCCCCTAACCAAACATAGCCTTGGGGTTAATATTTTATATAGATTTATTTCCCTGTGTGCAAGTTTTGTCAGCTGTCCATTTTATATATTGATTACTCAAGTCTTATTTATGTTTTAGTGACAATGCAAGCCCAGAAGGAGGCACCTCCTGACATGCAATGCAAGGATAAGTTTCTCCTTCAAAGTGTTGTTGCAAGCGCTGGCGCAACTACAAAAGATATCACCCCAGAAATGGTAACCTCTGAACAACCTAAGTAACTGTTTCTTGATAGAATAACTGTATGATTGACCCATCTGCCAAAACAATATATGGGACTGTTTTCACCACACCTTGCATAATTTAATGGTTTTCTGTGCTCACTGTCTGTAGTTCAATAAAGAATCTGGCCATGATGTAGAAGAGTGCAAATTGAGAGTTGTTTATGTTTCTCCTCCTCGACCACCATCCCCAGTCCGAGAAGGATCGGATGAAGAGTCCTCACCTCGAGCATCTGTATCAGAAAATGGGCTTTCAAATGCTCCTGAATTTACAGCTGTGAGTAACCAGTAGATTTGCATATATTTTCCAGTAAAAATCTTCACCTTTTCATCTTAATTAATTGTTGCAATAAACATGCATTGCAGGCTTCAAAAGCTTTCAATGAGCCAGCTGAACAGGATGCTTCATTTGAGGTGATGTATTTGTGTCTCATATATATTGCACTTTGACATTTGGAAGGATCTCTTGTTCTTTCCCTAGGTTAAATAACATATGCAGCACAGCACACTATTTTAATTTGGGAAAGGCTAATCCTTGTTGTTTGTTATTGACCCGACCCAAACAGGCATGCAAAATGCATTCATAGCTCCATTTTATCCCTGTAGGTTTATGCTAGTTCATGCAAGAGATATCTAAAATCATGATGATTCTTAATTAGTTTTAGAAGGTTGGAATCACCTTTTAAATGTTTTTGAAACAAGCAAGTTTTTAGTTTCTGAATTTAGTATACTGATTTAGGTCTTGCATAGGCATGTCAGTTTGTGATTCTCAGGTTTTTGAGCAAGTAGTTTGGGAAGGCACTAGAGATAAACTGACTGAAATTATTGATTCATGTCACTCCATTATATTGGTGACTGTATTATTGGAAGAAACTTGCTAATAGAACCCATTGCCTATCGTGGCCATCTCATATGTACTATCTGTGAGAAGAGCTTGTCATTGCCCTTGGTGAGATGTGAATTTCGAAAAACCGGTGCTTGTTTTAACCTTCTTAATATTTCAGGCAAGGGCTCTTATTGCAAAGGTGACTGAGGAGAGGAATTCTGTTATTGAGCAAAATAAAAGGCTTCAGCAAGAGCTGGTATGGAATTTATTTAGGAAAAAGAAAATCTTTTAAGCATGCTTTTACCCTTGTTATCTTGAAAGTTTCTGTTGGTGATCTTGACGGTTATCATATGAACTCAAGACAAACTACACATAAAATTATTATATACGTAGGATGGTATTTCTACGTAATTATTTTGGACGAGTTCACTCCTTATGAAAGATGATGTGCTCTATCAATGCTTCTAATATGTTCTTATGTCATGCAACTATTAGGATGAAGCAATTTTAATATCCATCTCTGTGTCTGAACTTGTGGTTTTGGAAAGTTTCACATGATCTCACTCTTCTGTTTGTAGTCATTGTGTCTGAATATATTAAAAACTTGTTTATGATTCCATTTATAAAGGATCAGAAAAATGGAGGCAGTGGAACCAAAGGGAACTGTTGGGTTTCCATTTTTCGAAATGATACTCTGTTTTCATATCACAAGAAATAGTAATCTGTGTGAACATGTGCTACCCTGAGTTAGTTGAAACTTCTAGTTCTTGAAAGCTTTTGGTTCAATTCATGTGTTATTTATAGATTCTGTCCTGTTTGATAATTTATTGCTTTTTATCATAATCACTCTTAGAGGAACTATTGAACAGAAATCAATTCTGATAGAATTAATTCTATTAAGAATTAATTCTACTAAACACATGCTTATACTTAATGATTTTCATGGATTGGCTTGGAATTTTGTATTTGCAGGAAGTTTTGAGGCGTGGGACCAACAGAAGCGGTGGTGGTATCCCATTTATCTATGTTGTACTTGTTGGCATTATTGGCATCATCTTGGGTTTCCTATTGAAGAGAACATGACCTTTGTTATTGCCAGCCTTTCCAAAATGATCAAATGTTGAAAGCAGCACGAAGAGAAAATGTGTGATTTGAAGAAAACAATTGTTGTAAAATTGTCGTGTGTTGCACCTAAAAATTTGGGAATGTGATCCGACATAGGTACTTGTATGAGTACCAGCAATGGTAGACATTAGACAGGTTGATGAAATTTGGGCAACAATTTGATGTGGTCCAGGTGATTAATTATTAAGCTGCTCCTACCCCCCAATCCCTATTTCCCTCTCTCCAAGATGACAACAAAAAATAAAAAATAAAAGGGAAATTACATGAACCTCCCTTTAAAGTTATATTTATTCTTTTCAAGTTTTTAATATTAGACATATCTTCCTTGATTGTTTATAAGTTATTACAGTTATATCCCTTGTAAACTTAAAATAACTAGTGTGTCCTTATCTTGTATTCTCCATCACTATCACTTCCCCCACCATCACCACCACCACCACTTTTAAACAGCAGAACAAGCATCACTGCAAAAGATTCACATAAATCCTATTAGAGAATACATCCCCTACTAATTCAAAAGTTAATCTCCACTAGTTACTCCAACCATTCCTTGTAGTGCACCAAAATGACAGCCACGAACTAAGCAAGTATGCACACTATCACAATTCTACATTTTTCCGCGGTGCTCATAGCTGCAACCCCTTCAAAACATACAGCAAGTGGAACAACAAGCATCGCTAATGACTGCATCATTTTAATTTGAACTCCCTATATCTTCTGAAACAATTGCATGTATCATAATAATATAAGAGATCTAGTATATGGACGAGCAATAGATTGGGAGTGTATTAGATATGGATTAAAAAATTATGAGACAGACACAAAAAGTTTGGAGTCTTCTCTCATAGGACTTTCTTCTCCTCTTATTATATTCTTGGTTCCTTCTCCCCATAGGTTCTATTTCACCAATCTCTGACAATCAAGTTTCTCCATTTGAACCACCCCAAATTAGTCATACTCTCCCTTCGAACAGTTGGCGTTGTCGCCAATAGAGACAAATCCATGGCGCAAAAATGAGATGGGTTCTGGCTGCGATGTGCCTCCTGACAATGGGTCTCGAAGATGAAGGTCGTTCAAGGATATTCATATTTATTTTGGGTCAGATAAGGACATTCATATTGAAGAGGGATCCACGATCAAATTAGGCGAGCTGTGTTCTCTACGAACCTTGATGCCTGGGTGTGAGATGCAGATGGAGCAATGGGAGAATGTGGGGTGCTTTTTTAAAGGGTAATATAGGAATTTCGAAAATTTATTTAGAAATAAAGTAGGTAAGTATAATATTAAAAACAAGTGAGGGATAAATATGAAATCAAAGGATCTCAAGAGAGGTCTCTGTAATTTCCCTAAAAAAATGTGGCAACCTGTGTCAATATTAACTAGAAGGATAAAATAAAACCATTATTAAGTAACTAAAATCTATACCTTTGTTATAAAGCACAAATAGCACTTCTAAATATCTACTGGCATTTCTCCTTGTTTATGTTGTGAATGGCTATTCGATTATAATTAGTGGTTTGATATGTTAGCTTGCATAGAATTATTATATCGACATTCCTTCCATTGTATATTACATAGTGCATTTAGAGAAGGTTAATGTCATTCAAATAAATATAGGATAGTGGAATGAATTTCCTAAACCTTATTGATAATTTGCCCGTCCTTTTATAGCAACTTGGTGCAAGGCTGATTTCTCAAACGCCAAACCGTGTTCCTTCTCACCTTCTCCTCAGACATCACAACTAATGGTTCTAAGAAATTCTGCATAAGTTTGCTTACTTTTTCCAGCCTGTTCCCTGTGAGTAATTTCTTAGATCTAACATACCCATGGTTGTTATAGCTGGCATCGATAAAAGACATTCCAAGAACCCCTTCTCAACAAAGTTACTTAATCTGGTTTTTGTCAATAAAATGGGTATAGATTATGCATTCTCCCCCTCTCGTTTGGAACCCTTAATCTTGCAGGTGAAGTTGTTGATGGTAAATTTGGTGATACCTGGGTTCTAATTTACTTACCACTTAAGACCAGAGCTTACTTGCATAATAATATTTGCTAAACTATTTGCACGTGTAGGATCGCTTGGATTTGATTTAGTCAGTGTGTAAATTGGCCCCGCCACCAATGACAATAATATCAAAGACATGTACATAAGTAGATAAAAACAAGTGAAAAAAAAAAATGTAGCATCATACAAGTTATGAAAGAGTCGCTGATGCTAAAAATGTGCCATCCCAACTGAAATGTATACATTCAAGAGTTTCTAGCGACCCCGGCCTGCAAGGCTGCAACCCTCAAAGTGATACCAAAAAGTAGGTAGGGAATATACTTTGCCATCTGACAATAGATGCCTAAAATAGGTGCCAACATTCTCTTATCTCAACCTTGATTTCATCAGGACTATTAAGACCCTTCAATCATTTTGCAACGAACAACAATCTTCTTGAAATCATCAAAGCTTAGCTGCAACAAAACACATTATACTTAAGTAGTTAACTATAGATGGTCCATATGAATGTTGTATTCCAGAAAGTTTGGCAATTACCAATCAAAGTTACAATTGAAAACGGTTAAATTCTAGAGCCTACATGTTGTTTTATGTTCTGCATGATCTTCAACCAATAATAATAATAATAAGGGTTAAATGCATTTTAGCCCCCTAAACTTTAGGTCATGTACAGTTCACGCTCTGACTTTTCAAAGTGTACATTGCGACACCTTAAACTTTTCAAACAGTGTAGAACACCTTGGACTTTTCAAACAGTGCAGAACTTTAAGTGACAACAGAGTATCAGGTTGCATAATAAAAAAAATTTTAAGAGGGGTTAAGCGCACATAAAAATTCACAAATAGGGTGTCGGGTTGTACAAATTAAAAATATCAGAGGGTTTAAGTGCACATAAATCATAGTTTACAAGTTGCCAAAATTATATTGAGGAGTATTTTGCATTGATTGTAAAGTTTAAGGTGTTATGATGTATGTTTTGAAAAATCAATATGCAAAATACACATGACCTAAAGTTCAATAATAATAAAACATTCAAAATGCACCTAATACTGACCTTTCCATCTCCATCACTATCGAAGCAGCGAATCATATCAACCAACTCTTTGTCTGTCCATACAAAATCGTGGGCTATGGCTGCCCTTTGTATATCCCTTATTGATACAGTTCCTTTTCCTGCTTCTGCAATGGCAGAACTTCCCTTGTCAATCACCGACAGCTTCTGTATGAATTAAAAGCAGCAAAGAAAAAGAGGGAAGAAAAACCTCTTTCTTATAACGAGAACCTAATCACAATAAACTAACCAGATCTTGGTATCATTTTTTAATTACTAGACTTCTCAGCTTAAGGGTGTGTTTGGTTAGAGAGTAAAAATGAGGGTAAAAATTTCCCAAATGAGCATCATGTATAATTTTACAAATGAAACTCATCCAGGAAAATTTTATCCCAATTTTTACTCTCTAACCAAACATACTCTAAGCAGTAACTCGGTGGTGCTAATTTGAAAGCCCTCAAATAACTTAAAAAGTGAAAAGGTGTTCATATAAACTGTCTCCAGCTTTTTTTAAGGGCTGACCATATGATGGAAAAAAAAAAATCTTTGGTTCAATAAGACTGCTTAAAAAATTACTGTTAAAGCTCATCTATATATTCCAATCAATACATACAAAAACCTAGAGTAACAGCAATTGCTTTTGCAATAACCATTAGATTTAGCATTGTAATGAGCAAAAAGTGGCTTCTTAGACTATATTGCTTTTTATGCACATGGAAAAAGTAAAGTCCCTGGGAAAACAAGGTTGCTCTTTGATGGATATGTGATCCAAGTAAAACTCTTTCCAACCGATCCCTTGCCCCCAACAAACAAAAAGATAGCAGCAGCAGCAATTACCATCAAGCTGGAAGAAGTGTACAATGAGTTCATCCTCAGTAATTTGCAGCCGACTAGCAAACTGTTGTCACAATCAAATATTAAATGATAAATAAATAAAACTCTAGTTCAAGCTAAAAAAATCATAAAGCAGAGAATTTTCTGTGAATAGCAGACTCAATACAAACCGATTTTTTGTTCTTCTTTCTTCCCTTATCTTCTTGAATGTGAATGCTTCCCTTTTTCTCAGCCCTACTCATGTTCACTACATGCTTGTCAGTGGAATCTTCTGCAGTGTCTTGCAGGGAAAGGGCAATTGCCTATCCACAAATATCATAAAGTTATGATGACTATTCATAGCATTATTCACATCAGCAGCATGGAAAACTGTTTATGTTGCATGAAAGCTTGAAAACTACCTGCCTCAAAGCTTCATCCTCGTCATCAATGTATTCTGAATTACTACTACAATGCTTCTTACCAGACACTTTAGTTTTCATTTTTGAACCTTTGTTCATCACTTGCTGCAGTAGATATGATTCTGAGAAACATAACAAGAGCCAAGGTATTGAGAGAATAGAGAATTTTTTTATTATGATAGAATGAGAAACATCAATGTTTGCATCTGAGTTACAATCTGACCTACATAAACTAACCCCTATTAACAATTTGTTACTCACCGTACGATATGTATCAAGACATCAAGGAAGAAGTCACAGACCTATGCACTCAACTATTTAAAACACACACACACACACACACAAACACACAAATTACCAAAGCCAAATCACAGGAAACTAAGCAATAAACATCCTAATTTGGTACCTTTTCTTACCATTCATATAGAAACCAAACAATACCTATATCTTAAAATTGAGCATTTTACCGACAAAGTAACTCACTTTGGCAAATAACCAAAATCAGGAACAGAGAAAATAAAAACATAAGAGAATCTCAACAACCAAATTTCACATTGGAAGGCGAGTGCACGACCCTCCCACTTGATAAGGTCTGGGCGAGCAGTTGTACACAGTCTTACCCAACAAGTGGAGAGGCTGTTTTTAGGATTTTAGCCCGTAACCTTACCATCGACTCCCAACCACCCAATTTCATAAACAAAAGAAAAATAAAACTTGAAAAAGCAGAGCTTTTCCTGAAACCGAATATCACAAGAGGGCCGGTTTCACTGAAAAGTGAAAATTCTCAAGTCTCAACTACCCACCTTCCTTCTCCGCGACCCAGAAGCATTTCCAACCAAAAAGTCTTCATCTTTGTCACTCTCATCATCATGGCTCGAAGAATCTGAAACAGGTTCTTCCTCATTGGGTCTATAATCATCATCATCATCATCGTCATCTTCTTCTTCTTCTGCGAGCTTCTTGTTCTTCCCTGTGTTGTTGATACTCGCGTGTCCCTTGAGGGAAGAGGCCATCTTGGGCAAGCCCAGAGCCTCCAACCTGGCCTTGTTCTCCGCGATTCTCGACAGCCTCTGTTTCTCGTACTCCGACACGCCCTTTGTGGCAGTTTGTGTCTCCTCTGAGCTTGAACCACTTGAGGCATCCTCCTCCTCCGAATCAGGTGTGTGACATTTGACCATTTTATAGCATTGAACTGCTTTGTTATGCTCTTTCAAGTTCGGATTTTAAAGAATTGAAGGATCGGTTTGAGATTGTTTTTGGGCGGGTGTGGGTTTGAGGACTTCTATGTTATCTTTGCACCGGCGGTATGTAGTGCCAGGAAGAGAACCGGAAAAGAATAGAGTAAAGTAATTAATTTACTTTAGGTTTAATTATATCGTAACTCCTTTCGTTTTACTTAATTTTTAATTAAATTTTTATAGTTTAAAATTTTTTTAAATAGGTTCTTATAGTATATAAAACTTTTCAATTAAATGTCTGTCATTATAAGAAAAAAAATATTCTATGAAATAGAGAATATTCCATTTACATCTCTCCTTTTCACATAACGATAATAATCTAATTAAAAATTCTCATACATTATAGAGATTTGCTTAAAAACAGAGACTTAATTAAAAATTGAATAAAATTATAGGGAGCTGAAGAATAATTAAACCTTTAAAATATGTATTTGTCTTGCAATTGGCATCAGTTTTAAGCGAGGTGCAATTTTAATTTCTGATGGAGTATAATTTTTTTATTGTATATTTTACATTACTTTTGATATTGGATATGTTTGTCCATCTAGAATTATGTTTTCTCCCTCTAGAATTATATTTTCTGGTTTATTATATTTATTTCATTTTAGTAAATGTCTAATCTCATTCTAATTATTACCTTGCAATTTTAATATTACATTATGATAGTTCCGGTCATATCACCCAATCTTTTCTTTATGTGTCTATTGTCTTCCCCTTATTATTAAATTAAAATTAGCTAAGGTTTATATTATTAAATTTCAGACATCTTCATTACTTTCTTACAACTCAGTTATTCTTTGTAGTGATAAGCTGTGCTGTATGTTTGTTGTGTACATTGTGTAGGGTTTCCTCAAGAATTTGATGCATGATAAAGACTATGTTGTTTGAAGTTATTGTATTTTCTATTGTTAACCCCTTTTGAGATTTAGATTTTGAAGATACCATCTTTTTTCTTGAGTAACCCCTTGTGGAATCTATCTGTTCTATGGTTAATGAAAAAAGAGGTAATGTAATGATATTATAAACTTAGAGAATAGTAGAATAATGATTTTTAAAACTCAATGCATAGTGGGACAAACAAACCCAATACCAACAACAATGTAAAATATACGATAAAAAGTTTATACTCCACCAAGAAACTAAAATTGCATCTCTTTGGAAATCAAGGCATCAGTTGAAAGACAAACGCATATTTTGAAAGTTTAATTATTCTTTAGGTCCCTATAGTTTTACTTAATTTTCAATTAGGTCCTTGTTTTTAAGCAACTCTCTATAGTGTATGATAATTTTTAATCAGGTTATTGTTATTATGTGAAGAGGAGATGGAAATGGAATATTCGATATTCTGTAAAATATTCTGTTTTTCTATAATGATAGTGAGCTGATTGAAAAATCTCATATACTATAGGAACCTAAAGAAAATTGAGTGAAATTATAGAGACATGAGGATTAATTAAACCTTTACTTTATTATTTGGATATTTTAGTGATACAATGAAATAGAATGATGATCTTATGAGAAATTATGCCATTTCATTCTATCCAAATTGGAGAAAAAGGAGGACAATGAGATATGATGAAATTGAATGAGATCTATTCTATCTTCTCCATTCTATTCCATCAATTTTTTAAACATCCAAGTGAAGTTTTAAAACATTTCCTCTCATTATGCTCTATTCCATTAATTTCTATCCACCCAACATGCCTTTGGTGTTTTTAAGTGCTTTGATTTTTTTTTTTTTTGAATTACACTCGATATAGTCTTATTTAGGTTTTAATTAGGTTCCTATATTATACAAAATTTTCAATCTAGTTCTTATATTGTGCAAAAAATTTTAATTAAGTCCATATACAATATGAAACTATAGAGACTTAATCACAAATTTTTTTAAGTTATAGGGATTTAATTGAAATTTTTTATATAGTATAGGGACTTAGATTGCAAATTGTTAAACTATGAAAAATTGATTGGAAATTTTTGTATAATACATGACCTTTATTCTAAATTTTTAAATTATAAGGACTTAATTAAAATTTAAGCAAAACTATAGGTACCCAACAGTAATTAAACATTTTTTATGAGATTAATTGCATATGATTCAAAATAACCTTAGAGATTTAATTTCTATACATAGACATACATTTCTCACTAGTTAACTCTCACTCTTGTATATAAAAGATTTTGATTGGATGTTAAAGAGAAACTTTTGTGTTGTCTTAAATCGTCACGTGGGATTATACTCAAGCTTAGTTTGATATTGTTGTGACTCTCAAAAAACTATAATAGCACAATCTAATAAAAGAATGCAAAAGTTCTCTCAATAAGTAGAAATCAAGATAATAGAGTTTGGTAAATATGTTCTAAATATTTAAAATGACAATAGTAGATATAGATATTAAAGAGTATAATTTCTATATTTATTATCATTAATTATAGTACAATCATATTAATGTTTTTAATTTAAATACCATAAATCAACTCTAAAAAGCATCTCATGAGATGCTCTCAAGAGCATCCTTAACTTTTAAAAGTTAAGACAAAAAATATCTCAACTTTTTTTATTTATCAAACACAAAAAATTGACTTATATTTTTTTATAAGCCAAAACATCCCTCTAAGAGATTTACCACAGTCGCCCTCACTCTAATTAAATGATGTCATACACTATGGGACCACCCATTAGTTAACTATGAATGAACTCTCCATGATTAACTCTTTTTTTTTTTCCATTTTATTGGTCCGAAAAATAAATACTGTGGGGTTCACCACATAAAATAATAAAGTCAGTGTTAACTCTCCCAGAATTTATAGTCCGTTCCTCTTCTGCTTATTCATCTGAAAAAAAAAAAAAAATCTCTGCATCCAGAAGAGAAGAAACCATCAACACTGTGTGCTATCACAATACCAAAATAGTTGTGCTAATATATCTGTACTAGCAACCATAAACTCCTTTTGTGTCCAGCTTGGAATGATGGTTTAGAAGACTTGACTCTAAATTGAAAACGGGTTGTACAGAGTTTAGAAGAGTTTGCAATTCATGGGAGATATAGGGCTCCAAATTTGACGCTGAAGTGGTTGCACTGAGTTTTGTAAGAGTTTGCACTTCATGTGAGATATAGGACTCCAAATTTGGGTATATGTGTATACACACACACTTTTTCGGTAATTTGGGGAGCAAGGTCCAAGCGAAAACAATTTATATAAATTAAAGATATTCTTGTTTATGCACTGACATGTAAAAAGAATTTTTTTATATTGACATCTAATCGAATATTTTTATTTATATGATTTTTTAGGTAGTGGAAGTGAAAATTAATTATATCTATTGATTTGTTGATGTGAAATTGTATGATTGAATGATGATGTAAAACTTGTTCAAATTGCCGATATAACAAAATTAAAATCCTAATTTTAATACCAGACTATATTCATGGACTAGTCCCCTTGACCTACGCATGGAGAGCTCAAACATGAGGTCCCACAAATCGCCCTCGTGGCAAGGAATCCCCCAAGGATCCTCTAGGATTCCAAGCTCGATGCTTCACGAATTGAACCATAATTATCCTAGATTATGTACATATCTAGCGAACAACATAAATCTGGGACATGTTTTTCCTTGTGATCATTGATTCTATGAGTATTTGCTACTTCTCGGATTTATTATAGGATCCCCTTTTACGAGGAAACAAGGAAATGATCTACCCCAGATTTATCCGCACCACATCTCTCTATGAGGGACTCAACACTCCTAGCTTCCTAGGTATGATTGGAACACTAGTGCCCATTGCATTACATTCTACCTCTTTCATATATTGACTTGATTGTTGGAATGTCTTTGACATGCCCCCAAATTGCTGCTTTCTCTGCCATTGGAGGTGACCAACCTTCACCAAGTTTTTAAGTAATAACACTGGCGCGACGCGAATAAGGAGAGAGTATTTATACATATAGGAAATTGTATCATTTTCTCCAAATTCATGCTAGCTAATGATATGATGCAAATTTGCTCCTCTATTCTTGCAGCTGACATGGCGTCACAAAATCTCTGGCAATTCTTTTGCCGAGAACCCTTTAGCTTTGTCGAGTGATGGTGTGGTACAATCTTCTTCGGCAAGTACGCTGCATACTTTAAGCTGGTTACAACTTATATGCTTCAGCATCAACTGTATCGCCGATTTGTGGTTTTGAGGGTTCTTGATTCTGGCAAGCTTCAAGAGAATGTCAGTTCGCGTAATGTGGAAGATATCACAAGCTCGAACTCTCCTACGCGTAACGTGGAGAGTGCTGATTCGTTCATCGTTTATTATTAGAATGACTACAAAATATTTTTTGAAGGACAAAAATGTCAAAAGCATTTATTTTAATTATATGAAAGGATCGATTTGTTCCATTCTATAAGTTTTAAGGAATTAATATAGAACTTTTAAATTTTAAATAACTAATTTATTTCTCAATATATTTTTTTGAAGGATAAGAGTATTCAATCACTCTATTTAAAATAAAAATCGATTATTTCAAGGATAAATAATGAATAAATGGACATAATATTTTAAACGAAGTAAACAATATTTTAAAATGCAAGTAGTTGTGATTACTTTTGCCTCTCATTTGTGTCATTACTGACGAAACCTAGGAATTTATATATGGTAATGGTAGCCTTTATCTTGACTTGGAAAAAGTTGAGTGCTGGCCTTTATTTGTCAATGTGCGTGTGTCGCTTTTTTTTTTTTTTTTTTTGATAAATAAGGAGGCTCAACCCCAAAGTGAAGGAGCAAGAAAACAAAAGTCAATAACAAATACATTTGCTGCAAAATAACATCAGCAGCATTCACCAAAGAAAGAAAACCATAGGCAGGCCTTGAAAGCAGAGCCACAAGCAGAAAGACAATTGGATCAAAGACAAGACATAATTTGCGTGTGTCGCATGACCCGGCGATTGAGGGGAGCAAGGGATTTGAGAATTGGGTCAAGTGATTTTTTTCATTTGTATTTTAATTTGGATTGTGTAATTTAATTCAAGTTATTTAAAAAACTAATCTAAGAGTTGAGAATGTCATTCTCACTTTTCATATGCGAGAGATATATATATTAGTATTTTAAAATTTTTTAATCATTAGTTTGCTACTTAGAATATTGAGAAAGACAATTAAAAAATCAACCATAAATACTTGGATCGATATGCGATAATGACAACTATTATGAACTATTTTTTTTTAATAAAAAGGTAATAGATAAAGCAGAATAGAAAAAGTATATTATAATTTTGTCTAAAACCAATAGTTTAAAATGAGAAATTATAACATTAAAGTCTCACATTGTCTAGATATAAGGCCTAGATAACTTTTATAAGTCTTGAATAACCATCACCTCTTAAGTTAGATTTTGGAATTGAGATAGGTCCATTTAATTCTAAAATAATATCAGAATCTTTGTGATCAAAAGCATTAGAGTTCGATCATTGTTGTCCTGCTAAAATTTTTAGTGTTATTTGTTTGTGCTTTTTAAAGAAAAATAGGTGTAAAAATAATCTCTTTTTTTGTTGAGTTTTTGAAAAATTAAATAGGAAGATATTTCTTTAAGAATTAAAAGTGAGTTTTTGAAAAATTAAATAGGAAGATATTTCTTTAAGAATTAAAAGTAGTAGAAGAGATATAACATTTGACACAATAAATGAGTCAATTATTTCTTAAAATTCATTAATATTTTCATAAAATGACTAAGGATACTCATCTCGCTCTTAGTCTTAAAACCTATATAAATATAAGGTGCTATACACACATATATAATAAAATATAAATAGATTAATATATCCTTTATTTTTTAATATAATATATTTTATATAAATTGAATTTTTAATAACTTTATCTTTTTCTAACTATATATTTAATTGAGTTATTCTATATTAAAGATAAAGAATACGAACCAATTATTCTTTTAAAAGTATTTATTAAGTAAAAAATAGTTTTTCTAATCAAACCACATTCTTAAGAATTAAAATTTATGTCCCCAAACATAATTTTACATAAAACATACTTTATATTTGTCAGATACAAATAATTTAACAACCCCTTATTACAAATATTTTCAAATATTAACTATAGTTTTATATTTATAAAATATAAAATATATTCAATAATTAAGTCCAAATAGAATTTTATAATTGTCAAAAGTGTTTTATAGTTAATTATAATCAAATACAAAATAAAATTGTTTCACTTCTATCTTGCTCCTAAAAATCGTTCATTTCAAAAGCCTAAGCACATAAGGCCAATATCTACCCCAAAATCTTAAAATAGAGCTTATTTAGTTTGAGTTTTTAATTTTCAGTTTTTATTTTAAATTTTAAATTTTAAATTTTTCAGATTTTGTGAAGGAAATATTGAAAAAGCTAAAAACTGCAAAATTCAATTTCAATTTTTATTTCCAATTTTCAGTTTTTCCTTCGTAAAATCGTGAAAAACCGAAACCAAACAAGCCCGAATTTTAATTTTAAAGGCATATTTGCATATCAGCGGCTTACAATTTATTTTCGAGAGTGGCTATTGCCACTCCCACTAACACTCTTTCTTGTTGAATGTTACTAAAATGCCCTTATTTTATTTTAACAAAAAAAATTACTAGTTACCATTATTTATCTATTATCACAATAATATCAAAAGTTATTATAAACAATTTATTTTTAATAATTTATAAATTAAAAAATAATTTAATTAAAAACCTTAAAGCTACATTTTTACTTCATTCATCTCATGTCATTGTTAAATCTAACACTTTATTTAATATTTTTTTTCAACAAAGTTATAAACTTTAGCTCACACACAAACATAAAAAATGAGCTAAACATCGAGTTATTATTTTGCAATTTATCCTACTAAATTTTATGTGAACAATTAAAAAAAATAAACTAGCTATACAATTAATTTGTTGGATGAGCTTCAAATTTTCAACATGACCAGATATATATTTCTGGTTGATCTTGTACTCTTTGGATACTCTCTAATTAGTGTGGGGTGTCAGCTATTTTAATTTTATATATATATATATATATATATAAAATCATATATTTATTCAATACTTTTAAAATGATATAAAACATTGAATGATAAAATGCCAATATATATACCAAATGCTTGGATTTAGCAATTCTTTTTTATAGTTATTCATTCTTATTTATTTTAATTTTTCAAAAATACTTGCTATTATATTGTTTAGGTAGCTATTGTCTTAAGAAAGTTTTAAAACTCAATATAAAAATATTTATAAATTATTATATTAAAGATGATAATGTTAAATATTTATATTATTTAAAGCTTAGATCAATATTAAATATTTTTAATTAATTAAATTTTTTAAATTTTTAAATTGGAAATAATAACTTTTGATATTATTATGATAATTAATAAATAATTAATATTAACTAGTTATTCTTTTAGTTAAAATAAAAAAAGCGTATTTTAGTAACATTTAATAAAGAGGAGTGTTAGTGGGAGTGGCAATTGCAAAAAATGAGTGACAATAACCTCTCCCTTTATTTTCCACTAAATATTTAAATTAGTCTCTCAAAATTTAAAAGTTTTTAGTTGATCCATTACAATTCAAATAAAGGGATAAATTGGTCTGGAAAAATTTAAAAATCCATAATTGTTCTATTAGAATTTTTAAAAAAAGAGTAAAATAAAGGGACTGGTTTGTCCCCTTTTTTTAAATTACGAGAGACCAGTTGAGAACTTTTAAATCTCAATGGACTAATTTGTGCTCTTATTTAAATTGTGCCAGACCGATTGATCTGAAAAATTAATTTATTCCCTGATATTTTTTTAGGGATTAATTTATGTATTTAGTCTCTATTTTCTGCATTGATTATACATCCAAAAGTAGCGCTGTCCTTAAGTAAAACTATTTTAAAGTGATAGAAGCCAAATTTCACTTTTCTAACTAAATGATACAAGAGGCAAAACCTGTAAAAATTACTTCCTTCATTGGATGTTATTTGTCCATTTTTTTTAATTTTTTTGTTTTACTTTGTCTATTCATTTATTATATCAAAAAAGTATTAATTTCTTTTTACTAATCATACCCTTAGTATGACTTACAATTTTACATTATTATCAATGAGATACTAAGAGTTTGTTTGGTTTCAGTTTTCAGATTTAATTTTTGATTTTTCAGGTTTTAGAATTTTGTGAAGAATATACTAAAAATTGAAATAAAAACTGAAACCTATAATTTGTAGTTTTTAGAATTTTCAGTATTTCTTTCAAAAAAACTGAAAATCTAAAAACTGAAAACTTAAATCAAACATGTCTTAATTGTTTTTACCAATTAAATAAGGACAATCATATCAATTAACTCATTTTTACACTATTAACAGCATGCATTTATTGCTTTCTTGATATTTATTTTTTTATTTTGGGTATATAACATGCAACAAAAGGAGTACATGTTAAGATGATTAGCCATTATTTTTTATGGTGGATATCTTGTTTAAAAAATAAATAAAAATAAACAATTGGCTACATTAAGTTAATCACCCTGTCACACTCATTTTGCTATTAAGTAGTCGCTGACTGACTAACTTGCCAATTTAAATTGTTTTTAATGACATCATGTTACCCACAATGGAAGGTTAATCACCGTCTTCTAATTTTAAAAGAGTAACTTTAAAGATAAAAAGTTGTTTGAATATAGGCAATGCCACTTGGCAACTTGCTAGTTGCTACGAATAACAAGTGCACGAAACGAACGGTGCCAAAATTATGATGATATTGATCAGCAATAAAGTGAGTTGTTTGGGCAAGAAACATGGATGAGAGAGAAAAAAAATTTTCTTGAATGACAAAAAAAAAGTTAACACCATTCGTACTTTTTGGTATGAAATAAATTTAATTATTCATAAACCTCAATTAATCGCCTCATAGCGATTGCAATCAAATGTTGATTCTAATTATGAAGGGTTAAATTGACATATCATCTTCACACACAGATATAGAATTGGAACTAATTGTGCCATAGTTGAGCATTTCTGTCCAATCGCTACATAGACACAATGCAATGTCTCACTCTCATAGGTAGCCCTTAAGTTCATTTGCTTTTGGTTTAATATGGTATCGACGATATCAACAGTTGTTTTTTCAGTTTGTCGATCCCCGATTATTAATTACAGGAGGGATTCATTTATTTTAAGAGTTAGTATATTACACTTACTCCATTTAATATTTTCTTATTGATAATATATTTTATCAATTCAAGCATTGAATCATATGATATTATCTTAATATTTAAGTATATCAAATTTCAGAAAAATTAGATATTGATATACATATTACCTAATAGTCAAGACTTCTATGTATTTTTAAAATTACGCTATGCATATAAAATAAAAAGAAATGATGAAATATTAAATAATTTTGAAATTTTATGAAATTGCATACATTTGATCTATGTAGTAGGAACTTATAATTCAACAATTGGATTGATAAAATTTAATATTTATAAAAATTTATTTAATGGAGTAAATACCAAGATTTACTTATACTCGAGAAATAAACGAATCTCTCCTTATATATATATATATATATATATATATATATATATAGTTTAATTTTAATACACTAATAGTCTAAAAAAAGCTTTGCATTATCATATAATCGAACCTCTCATTTTGCATGATTTTTCAAATATTGTGGGGCAGAAAGTAACTATATTTACTGATGTGGCATTGTATAATTAATTGATTGTGTAAAACTATTTTTCACTATCAGTGTATTTCAATTAAATTCATATATATATATATATATATACACATATATATACATATATATATTCTTGTCCGAATTAAATTTCAATTAAATTCATATATATTTTTCACTATTAGAGCATTCCAATTAAATTCTCTCTCTCTCTCTCTCTCTCTCTCTCTCTCACACACACACACACACACACATATATATATATAAAACCATATTTAGATAATAAAAATTATTATCAAAATTTTATTGACAAAATAATGTAGAATTGTTGACTTTTAAATAAAGAAGTGCATTATATCGTTTTATTTTATATGAAAAAAATTCTATCAATATTTTTATGACTATGGGAGCAGTGATTTTCTCTTTAATGGACTAGAGGAGAAAATGGATTATGCCAATCACAATTTAAATAAATGAAAATTTTAGTTTTAAATATTATTTTTTTGGAATTATATAATATTCAATCAAGCAAACATACTAAATTTATAAGCAACATCCATTCATTATTAATTAATATTATATATAATAATAATAGATAAAGTGTTAGCGAACAAGATATTCTATATATGCGAGCAATTACTGCCTCTCTCATTTCTATATTGCCACTCTATTTTTATTGTGTCCACTTGCACTATTCTTAAAATGTCCTTCAAGGTATTTTAATAGTTTTTTATTTTATTTTCAAGACAAAATTAAAAATTGTGGAGTAAAATTTTAAACATTTATCATCATTCTTTATTTTTATTTTATCTTTTGAAATTTCTAAATATCTTTATTTTAAATCTATAATATATTGTTATTATGATGTTTTAAATTTACATTTAATACTTACACCGTTTAATAATTTTACTAATACACAATTACTAAATATTATGAAACACACCAAACAGATACATAACAAAGAGTAAACGACTCTCAGCTACATATGGAAATAAAATTTACACATACTCCCTGAGGTCAATGGGTGTGCTGGTAAATTAGCCAAAAATAAGCATAGATTACCTTTAAGCATTAGCTTTTTTAATAGGCTTTCCTCCTATATCTCTGTTGAATTTTTGGCTGATACTGTTAATATTACTAATAATTAGTTTGTCATTATGTAATTGTTCTTTTGGGTCTCAAGCCCCGACATTAATAAAAATAATAAAAAAAAAGTATACATTAAGCGCCACAGAAACTCAAGTTATTTTTGTTTCACAGATACCTGTAAAATCTCGCTTTTCCTCGGTGAACAAATGCAATAACTTAGAACACATTATTATCTCCAACCAATCTATCAAAATCAGCTGACCCTTTCATGCTTTCATGTACACCACAAATATATATAATAATTAAGGATTAAAGATTGCAATAGACTTTTTGCTTAAAGATTGGAATGGAGACGTTTTTGGCCACATTCAGAAGAGAAAGATAAGAATCCTTCCGCGATTGGAAGGTGTTTCTCGGAAACTCTCCTTCATTTTAATTGCGATTAGATGAGAAAGATTGTCTCCTGTGCGTGCGTTATTTTTCTTAAATAAGGACAATTCTTAAATATTATTAAATGGTATAATTATTAAATATAAATTTAAAATATTTTAATAATAATATATTTTAAAATTTTAATTAAATAAATATTTTAAATAAAAATAATAAATAAAAAGTGACAATAGATAATTGAGATTCTAATACATAATTCTTAATTTAATTTTAAAAATAAAACGCTAATTATTAAAACATGTTTAAGGACATTTTAGAAATAGCTCAGGCTGAGACAATACATATAAAATGATAATAGACAAATAAAAATCACAATAATCGCTCCTAAACTATATTGTGACATTTTTCTGCCTGGCTTTATCATCTTTGTAATTCCACATCTTAGTGCTCCATGATGCCGCCAGCCACAATTTACTGAGTTGAACAGATGTGAATACTATAACGAGTAAGGTTCTGGCAACTGGCCATTTAGCTTAAAATATATGTATTCTAAATTCTCTGTCTGCTTCTTTACAATATTTACCAAAAACCACACAAAAATTTCTTTGTCTGCTTTTGATGACCACTAATTGTTTATTGCCAAACTTATTCACCTTGGACTAGAGTAGAGTATTTTAAGGTTTAAATATGTATTTTTTATACTTGATGCGATCCGGAGAAAACATCAAAAAATTAAAGTGTATTATTGACAATAAATAGCTACTCTTTCAACCGTCCACCTTTTTTTTTTTGTAATTTTTGTTTCTATTCACATATCCATTTATAAAGTATGTCTGTCCATTTATAAAGTTTTAATTTTTATTTATTAGATATACTCTTATTGTAATTAATTATATTTTTAATGGTAGAATCATATCAAATAGAGGTAACCTTGTCAATTAACACATTCTACATTATTATCAAAATTCATCCATTGCTTTCTTAATATTTAAGTATTTTTTTTTTATTCTGGACACTAGAGATGTAATGGAGGGAGTATAATTTCTGACTCAGTAACAATAGTTTAGTCCAACAAATGACATACTCCATCAGTTTCAGGTTAACTGCCAAGAAAAAAAACGCATATTAGAAAAACACTAAATAAACATTAATAATGGTATAATATTATATAAATGAACTGAATCATTCCTATTTAAAAAACATAATTAATGTTCTCTTGAAATAATAAATAAGCACTAAAAATAGTACTGATAAAATATATGCTTTTCTTGAAATAATAAGTGAACAGTTAACCCCAAATATAAAAAAAAACCCAATAAATAAATAGTTAACCTGAAATATTAGAACCCCAATAATTAGACGGTTACAGTTAAATTGAAAGAGAGAGAGTATATCGGAGCAAAATTATTCGTTCGAATCCCTGACGAATAGTAGAGAAAATGTAGTTAGCTTTATTTCACGTCTATAATAAACGGAGTCCTTTGTGTTTAATGTGGTTCTGGTCCCAGCACCTAAGATTAGGAATTCTAAATATATTTAACAAGGCGAGTTTTTCAATTTATAGGCTAAGGTATTTCCACTGTTATGAGTTCTCCTAACCTAGGAACCCCATTATTTTTCGTAATGTTACAGGTATAGGTGGATTTGAATTTTGATGGTAGTGTGTGTGTGTATATATATATATATACTATGCGCTATGGTGAATAGGTTCGGGTACTGTATCCACATATTGAGTATAGATATGAGTACGAGGTGTGAAAACTTTTCAAAAATTAGTGTAAGGATATGGTAAGATATATTATATAAAAATATAAAATTATAACTAATAAAATAATTATATCATAAAATAAATAATTTTTTATGATATTAAAGTAAAAATATATAAAAAATATAAAATTTGAAAGCATAAAATAGTAATTTAATTAATTTAATTAATTTAATTATAGAATTTAATATTTTATAAAGATTAATTTATATTTAAGTAATATTTATTAATTGAAATTATTTATTAATAAGTATTCAAAGTACCCAATAAATATCTGTATCAAACAAATACAAAATATGGATACGATAGTTATTTTGAAGTACTCATTTATAGGAGTAAGAATCCTCTAAAGTGAGAGTTTCACTTTAGAAGGTAAAGTAAGGGATTTTATCCTTGGATTAATAAAATTAGAAGTATAATTCTCTTTACTTTATTGATATAATGGTAAAATTTCTTCACTTTATTTTCTAAAAGGATCCAAATCCCATTTTTTATAGAGAGGGTATCCGCATATGCCATAAAAGAGAGGGGTGGTGGGCTACATCTAGGGGACACACAAAGGGAAGGGAAGGTGTATTGACTTAAATGAGCTGCGATCTAGAAGGCTGATATTGGAGGTGCTGGACTAGTTTCTATGCTCAACCAATGAGGGGGCTGCTAATACAAGGGTGGGTTTGGTGCGTAATGGTCGTTGGAAGTTCTTCCTTATGAAAAATATAAATCACCGTTTTTTTTTTGGGTAAGTAAAAAAAGTTGAAATGCTTGAATTTCCTGATTTTTGCGGTGGGAATCTGGATTTGCATTTTTGTTATATAAATATATAAGATACATCAGCTTAATTATAAATAATTGTTACACCATTGAATAATTTTTTATTGAATTAATTTTAAACAAAATCCATCATTAGATTAGAAGCTTATATCATATAAATTTTGCCTATAAAATTTTAAGTTAATCTACAATAATTATTTGACACAGTTTTTATGTGCATTAACATTAATGTAATATATATGCTTAAAATAAATAAAAATAAGAGCTTTGTAATTACATTCTTATTATTGTTCAGTTTTTATAAAATTTGATACAAATGATCTTTATGATAATTAATTATAACTCAATGGCTAGATTGATAAAAAAATCATTCAATAGATTAAGGGTATAACTTTGCTTAAAGTTATATCATTATAACTTGATTTTATATATATATATATATCTGTGTGTGTGCATTCTGTGAACTTTACACTTTAGCTTTATTTGCACGAGTCTTCCTCAAGATTAATTCTAAGTATTCACATCTTAGTTCATGCAAGAAGTTTGTGAAATCTTTATGCTGAAATTAAAAATAAATTAAAGTTACACTATTAGCTATAATTTTTTATTTAGTAGCAAATGTTTAGTCTAGTCCATAATATTAAATAATGGTTATAGGTTTAAGAGTGTGGTTGCTTTAGATCTTTCAAAAAAATTAATTATGAAACTTAAGTTTTATATATATATATATATCTGCAAAAATTGAAAAACTGATACTTTTTAAAAATGATTCCTTTTACCTTCTAAAAAAATAAAAAACTATTATGTTTTAGATACTAATTTTTTAATTAAAAAAGTGATTTTGAATCTTTAAAATATCCAAACACACCCTAAAATCCTGTTATACTATTCCCTTTCTTAATATTCTAGATACCGATAACTTTTGGCCTCATGCAATGCTGACGAGCGTACCTTTGCAATGCTGACGATCATAAAAACAGTGTCATTATGTTTTTTGGGTAACAAAAGTCATTATGTTTATAGAAGAAAAAGAATAACAAACATAAATAAACTCAAAATGGGTCATCTTGAGCATCCACTATATATGGTCCTCTCTAATCTACCATGAGCACAAGTAACGTGTTTATTTCAGCCCGACAACATGGAAGAGTTCAATTCATCAGAGAGCGAAGTGAGAGTGAGAGATATTGGACATAAGCATGTTAGCCTTTCAATCTGCAGATTAAGAGCTCACCGAGCTAAACTTGCATCAAGGGTTAAGCCGAAGAAAATCTCAAGGTTAGATTAGACTAACACGCTACATACCTCTATATATATAATGTGTGTGTGTGTTGCGACTCCACATTACTCATTTTTCTGTTTCAATTTTCCTTTTTAAAGGGAAAAAAAATTAAGCCATTTTAAGAAGGATAAAAATGACATCCGTGGTATATTATATCTTTCGGGATTTTTATATTAAATAAGAATTACATAATTAAATTACATTTTATTTAGTTTAATTTAATTTATGTATCTACACTATGCAGCTTGCAGTAGGGCCAAGTAGAAAATGTTGGAGACATTATATTAAGGAGGTTTATTGTAGTATCCGATGCATCTCTGTTTAATATTTTATGAACTGTTTATTATAGCATCCGTTGCATGCTTTCATACGAGGAGAATCTTTTGCGCTCACGAATGGTTATTTGTCTGTTGACATATGAAAAAAAAAATAGCCCTAAACCTTATATACTACTGAGAGCATGTTTAGTAGGAGAGTAAGGAGAGTAAAATTGTAAAATTTTTCATGGATAAGATTCATATATAATTTTATATAAAGAATAGTTCATACATGAAAATTCATATTCTATTTTTACTCCATAACTAAATATACTCTAAAAATATATGGTAGAAGAAGGATATAAAGTGCAAATTATCATGATTTACAGCTATTTACATTTAAAAATGTCATCAACTCAGGACCACCATATCTTCATAAATTATCATATCTCGGGTGCATGATTAATTACTAGATTTACACCATATTGCCACAAGTCATTGTGTAAGGTGCAGGAATAGTAAGTAATGCGTCGAGTTTGCCACACTAATGTAATGAGTAGAGAAGTTCACAGATGCTTTTAGAGTAAAAATAGTATTTTATTCTGTAATCATTCTTCATTTATCATATCAATTTAGCATTGGCAACCTAGTCAAATTAAAAGCCACTATATTGAATAGAAACCTACTTTCCGGTTCATAATAATAATAGTTACTCAAGATGATAACGCAAAGATATATTATTAATTTTAAACTTTATCCTAGGTCTTGTATAGTCTTTTTGTTAAATTTTTACTTATTATTAATAAAAAATGGGTGCACTGTACTCCTAAACTGTATGTTTGGGGTAACAAATAACATGCGACTTAAATCCAAAATAATTAGCATAATATGGCCCGTGCATGGCACGGTTTATTTTCGTAATATAAATTAGTTTAAATAATAATTATAATTACAGTAATTTTATATATAAAATATTTAAATAAAACACTCATATAAATCTGTAATATATACAAAAATTAAATAATATATAATAAAAATAAAAAATATTTGTTTATTGATGAAATATAATTTGAATATATTAATATAAAAAATTGTGATAAACTAGTTAATCCTTTTTAAGTTTCGTAAAAAAAGAATGAGAAATTCTCATTGTAAAAATAAAATTTTAAAATAAATAATTTATAAATAGTTAAAGTTTATTTCATTTAAATATTTATACTTATATTTTTCATGTTGAGATTTAACAACTTAAGAAAAAAAGCTCCCACCTTTTTATTTTTTTATGCCTTACTTTTTTTTTTCTTGTATACATTTTACCATTTGTGTTCATTTGTATTGCATGAAAATTTTATAATCTCATAAAATGTAACATCAAAAATCAAAATTTGTGAAACAAAATATATATCTTTATATTTAACGCGATAATTTAATTTTAAATTATCTGTTTAGAAGCACTTTATGTAAAAATTTTTTATTGCAAATAAAAATTCAAGCATCCAATTATAAAATAGTAGAACAACTAATCTTCAAATAAAAACTTTAAAAGTAATAAATTAAGGTATTTTAAAAGTAATTATATGCTAAGAGCTAAAATATTATTTAAAAAATTATTGAACAACATATAAATTTTAAAGTAAACATAAATCATAAAAATACAGTAGAAATCCAATTTTTTATAAAAAATAGTGATGATTAACAATCAATACAATTGTAGTTAAAAATAATAAAATTTTGAATAGAAATAATCAGCCTGAAATTTTTTAAAATAAACTTATTTGATGTAACAATCTAATAATTACTTTTTGACAATAGAAAAACAATTGTCACAGATTTTCCATTCGTAAAATTATTTATACAAAATATAAAATATAAATGAAATATGATAAGTTGTATGAAAATATGAATGGTATTTTAAATGTAAGAAAATGTAATTATTTAATTTAAATTACCAGTAATGACTCTAATTAGTTATCTTGAAAGTAAAGTGCACCTGCGTTATGACTAGGGCGTAAATAACTATTTATACTAAATACCAAAAAAGTCTATAAGGAAAATTATTATTTTCAACAATTAAAACATTAAAAGCATTAATAAAAATATTATCAATAAAAGCTTATAAAAATTTTCAACATTCACTTTATGTCAAAATCATTTTTCTTAATAATACTTTTATCTAAGCTTTAATTATTAAAAATACTCATCTTTCTTGTATTGATGCTCAATTCATCCAAATTCGTAACTAAAAATTTCCAGTCATGTATCTTATCTTTTAAAAGACTTGATTGTTCTTTTGACAATTTGAAGGATATTGAAATAATGGAACTACAGCTATCATCACAAATAATGCCATAGACACTTGATGTGTCCTAAAGACCGCAATTGTACGAATTATATGCCTAACTACTTTAACTTCATACTAATTGGTAGCAGAACAAGTGGCAAGTGCGGTCAACAGGTTATCTCAGCAATCCCATGCCATACAGTCTTCATATTTCTGAACCCACAACTCCTTGGAGCTCTTCAAGTTGTGTATCAAGGGAAGGACAAATCGCCATTTGAGACACACTCACTCCACTTGTGGACTTTCTTGATTGCCATGTGCTTCTACAGTGTGGTTCTTGGTTTTAAGATCCACATGCTGCAGCAGGCTCGTTGTAGTGGCCACTTTGCTTCGATTCTCAACCATGTTCTGCTGGTCTCAGGATCACTCTCTTCAGTTTCCCTGTTGTCCATGTTCCAGCCACGCCTCTTTGTTTGGTTTCTGTGTATCGTTGGAGTGTATATGCCACTGATGCTGGCTCTTCACTTAACCCACTCTTACAGGTTTTGGAAACTTCGGTTGCCTTAACTTCCCAACTCACTGGCTGCATAAGGTTGTGGGGGCAACATGCTCAATGATCCTGTATAACAAGGCCTTAGTTGGTTGGTCCAGAGAATCTTAAATATTTTGGTGGTATGTCGGAGAAATGAAATTTGAACCTATAACTTCAAAGTTACGTTATAAGCTATTTAAACCCCTCATTATTGGTCCAATTCTAGTGGCTTGGGAGAGTTATTAGATATGCTTCTTGATCAGTTCAAAAGAGAATAAACTTTAGAGAATTAGGGATATATTTCTAGAGAGAGAATAATTGAGGGAGTTAAAAGTTTCAGTGTCTCTTGTATCTTTGAAATTAAATATGACCCATCAATTAATCAATCTAAATGCAGGAATTAGGCCAAGGTTTATATCTCCGGGTTCATCCAAATACTGATATTGATGCGCATACCCTCTCAAAGTGACTGTTATTGACAAAAGATTCTAACCGTTAGCATATTGATGGTGATTCGTGGGAGTGGGGCGGAGTGCAAATTTTTACAAAAAGTGGGGCTATGTGTCATATATCAATACTTCAAGAGGTGTTATTATTATTTACCCTAAATTTAAAGGATAAAATACACTTTCTCACTTTCTCCCTTTGATGTATTAAGAAATAACACTTCATCCCATTTATTTAAAAAACTTACACTCCACCCCAGTTTAAAATAACAATGCAGCAGAAGTGAAATAGCCATTTAGTTATTATTATTATTATTTTGAAAGCTGTTAATGTATTGAAGAAACAAAGAGAATGATAAACCCTAAGATCTCTGTCGTTTGCTTGAAAAATGGACCATCGTAAAACGAGAAATTAAAAGAGAAGAGAATGATGAAGTTTTTTATTTCTTTTTTCTTGTGAAATTGTAGCTGGATTCCATTGCAATGGAAAGAAGAATACAAACTGCAAAGAGAAAAGCATAATAGAAAGGAAGAGAGAGGAAATAAAAATAATGAGAGAAAGTCGCTGATAAGGGTTGGCAAAGAAGCTTTTTGAGTAGTGGACTAGGTAGGCATAAATTGTAGTTAATTACCTAAGAAATCAAATCATAATTTCAAATTAAAATCAAATAAGATAATATAATAATATCTGATTGGTCAGTTTGGATACCTGATTAATTACATCTCTCCCTCATATTGATTCTGATAACAAAAATATTGATTCTAATAACAAATATATGTTTATTAGTTTTTTTTTTTAAAAGATTTATCAGATGGTCTTAAAAGAGTTATTATATTTTTAAATAATATAATTGATTGTTCAATAATAAATAGTTAATATAGAATTAATGATGGATTGTGATTAGAATATGAAGTATCTGATTAATATCATTAAATATATATATATATAAAAAGGAAGCTAGAAAGACCATTAATTAAACAAAATGGTCAATGTAGCTGAATGCTATTATTGCACATGGTGAAATTATTTGATTGGGAAGCTTTTTTGACTAGTGTAGCGAAGAGAAAGTTTCAGGTCAGCTCGAGTTGTCTGGCCAATCCGGATCGTGAACACCCGTAACCAAGAAGGTTCATGGTGTTATTGGACTGTTTAAGACTATCCAATGACTTTTGTCAACGCTAGTTTGAAAGCGGCACTCCCGATTAGCGTGCGCAACTCATCAACATAGGGAAGTAGTACAGAAATCCTTTTAAATAATCCATACTTCCACAATTGTTCACTCTTATATTTACTTTTTAATTTGAAGTAACAATCCAAATTAATTAATATGGAAAAGATAGGGCCACAAATGAAACAAAATATTCAAGAATAGAGGTGTATATGGAAAGGGTTGAGTCAGGTTGGATCAAACCCAAACTTAACACTATTCTTTGCCAATTTTTGGTACTGAATTTGACCTAACAATTAACAAATAAGTATATAGATCAAACTGGGTCAATTCAATCTTCAAATAACATATAATGATTTAAATATTATACATATTAAATTTGTGAAATTTTATAAATAAAATATAAATTTTAAGCAATATTTTATTTTATATGTTTCAAAACAAACCATATTTATATAAAAATAATATTAATTTATATAAAATATATTAATTAAACTATAAAATTTTATAATTATTATTATAAAATAATATATATCTATAAGGCTTATTTAGTTTTCGACTACAGTGGACTAACCTAAAATATAATACAAATCTAATCCAAAAATTACGTCAAGTCAAATTTTAAATTTTTTATGTGTCCTAATAAGTTTCATCGTCAGCACGAGTTGTCTGTTCAATTGGGATTGTGATTTGTGAACACCCGGAACCAAGAAGTTTCAGGGTGTTACTGGACTGTTTAAGACTATCCAATGACTTACGTCAACGCTAGTTTGAAGCGGCACTCCTGATTAGCGTGCGCAACTTGTCAACATAGGAAAGTAGTACAGAAATCCTTTTAAATAATCCATACTTCCACAACGTGTTCATTATTAGTATGCTTTTGAAATTAAATATTGTTATTATCTAGAAACTTCGTAAGTGCTCGTCACCTCCCATGGCTTAGAAAGTGGCCATGGAATCTGGGAAAAAAGACTATGACGTTTGAGTTAGTGTGTAAAAAAGGCGGAGTATAATGCAATACAATTAATGTTCAAATTATACATGAAGAGATTGAGCACCCTGTGTAGAGAGATATGATAAGGATAAATTTAGAATAGATCATTCTATTATTCTTTTGTATAAGAACATCCAGCAATAAATTAGATAAGTAATAAAATAAATTGGGTAAGCAATAAATTTTGAATACAATGAAATTTAAATATAAAATCTCTCTCTCTCTCACAGGAATATATATATATATGATTGTAATTCAACTATTAAGCTGTATGTTTATCATAACCCATAAATAAGTATGCACACACAATTTGGCCACTAACTCAATTCTTTTCGTTTATTATTTATTTAAAGGTTTAACCAATCTGTAAATTCTTATAATTTTAATCAACTTTTAATTAGATTCTTAAATTTTAAAATTTTATAATTCAGCCTCTATATTACATTAATTATTTTAATCAGATCCTATTAGGAGGTATAAAAATGTTTACTTAAACAGAATATTCATATAATATTTTTTTACCACGATTTTATATTGAAGAAATGAAAAAAAAAAAAACCTCCCCCTCTCTCACTCTCATCTTCTTACCCTGTCAGCACACACGCATCCCAACAAGCTCGGAAACACAAAAATGGCCGCTGTTTGCTCTAACCACCTCCTGTTCCTCCTCATCGGCTCTACTTACATCCATATGCATTAATTAATTATTAATGCAAAATGGCCATGCCATCTGCGTCAAATGGAATTAATTATACGGGGCGATACTGCTTCCTTTTCTTTTTAGTTTTTTAATATTTTCCATTCAACTTTTTCTCCACCACAAGATTTGTACTTGACAACGAGTAGATTAAAATACAATCTTCCTGGCTCTATAAACGCACCCCCAGACCTTAGGAAATAACACAGACCAAAATCAGGTACACCTGGCGGTGGCGACTAAAAATATTTTTGCTGCTTTTGTTTTTTTGTATTTTTGTTTTAGTTCTGCTGATGCTGCTCCTTCTTTTGTGTGAGGATTTTTTGGGGTCTCGTTTTTTGGCCCCTTATTTTATTTCGTTTTCTTGTTTTGTTGGTTTTGCGGAGGTGGTGTGTCATGTCCTCTTTTTTTTTTTGTGTTTTGTTGGGGGGGATGTTCTTGGTTGTGAGCCGTTGACATGGCGGTGGTCTTGGAGCTCAGGAAGCTCGCTGTGTTGAGGGAGCAGTTCTGACAAAGTGCCAACAGCGGAAGGATGAGGAGAGGGAACGGCAGTGGTGGCGGTGAGGGAGGTTGTGATCGGGGGAAGGAGATAAGAAGGGTAGGGTGGGTTTTCTATTTTTCTTTTTTCATTTTCTTTTTTTAAATATAAAATTACAGTCAAAGAATATTTCGGGAATATTATGTTTAATTAAATATTTTTGTAATGCCTACACTAGATGGCACCTAACCGAATATAGGAATTTAATTAGGTATTTTTAAATTATGATGATTTAATTGAGAGTGAAATTATAGATTTGTAGATTAATTAAACCACAAGGGTTAGGTTAAATCAATCCTCAACCTAGTCTAATATTTAGATCAAGTCAAATTTTTGGAACTCGAACTCGAGTTGATGATGATATAATTAATGATGAGTTTAAACATTATATATAATAAAGTTATGAAATTTTACTAGTAAAAAATGAAATTTGTGAGAGATTTTTTCATGTATATTTCAAAATAACCTATATTAATATAAAAATAATATCAAATATATTAACTAAACCATAAAATCATATAACTTGTCACTCATTATTATAAAAAAAATAAACCTCCAAATAATTGTTAGACTTTAGACCAAATAACTCAAAATATGATCCAAAATTGACTTAAAACACCGGATCAAATTTTAGACCTGAATCCGCTCAATAACAATCAGGTCAGCCCACATCAGCGCGTCACATTAACACTCGTAAATCCTAGTGCTAGATGAAGGGGAAAGGAAGAGAGAGAGAGAGAGAGAGAGAGAGAGAGAGAGAGAACTAAAATTGCATAGGGGATTATAACATGCAACGCAAGAGGTGAAGGTGTAGGCGTGTAGCTTAGCACTAGCAGCAGGGGATGATCATCATCTCCATTCCTCAAAACCTCAACGAAACAATTGTCCCATCATTTTTTCTTTTTGTTTTAGGCATGACATGACATGGCGTTACATTTATTTGCGCCGATGGTCTTAACTCCATTACATTTCCCCCTTCCCCTTCCGATGCCCAAGAGTAAAAGATACTATTCCATCCAAAGAGTGCTTACTACTACTACTACTACTATTGTTACTATTTGGGTATTTGCTCGATGAATTTTAAAGTTTATTTTTTAATCTTATAGAAAAAAGGTTTAGGTTAGAAGAAAGTTCGTCTCAATCCAGAACTCCATGCATGTCTCCAAATTCATTGAATGTGATCACCCACTTGAGAGGAATTTAAGAATCTAACCCCAAGTCTTAACGATATTAGTGATATTTGAATCTATTAATTTAATGATAAAGGTTTTATAAACTTTGCATACCCAAAAATTTGGAGATATTAGTGCTTGTCAACTCAAAACAAGCTAAGTTTGTTTTTTCTTTATTCTACATTTTTTTTGTGGGCGCGTAAACAATCAATTTCATTGTTTGATCCTGAATATAATAATTGGGCGGGTTCTTTGGTTTTTCAAGGATACTAGTAACTAAGGCGAGCTGTCTCAAGCATGCACTTTAGTTATATATGGTTAAAATAATTCAACGATGTTGTGCACCTTTTGTGATCATCACGATATTCATACATGCATAGAATTCCGTAAGATAGAATTCGGTAAGTTATGTATCCATATAATAGCTATGTATGAATATCATTGTCTTTTACTTCATATTCGATTATGTATGTATGTATCCAATGTTTTAACCTTGCTTTGTTGTAGATATTGGTGCATCCATATCTGCAGGTTTGGAAGATTGGCTGATATTGATTGCTTATTGTCGTTTATGATAGAGGGTCAGTATCATGGTCATATTGATGTTTCTATGACCTTTGCTGCTTTTATTGTGGCCAGGCAATACTCTTACAAAAAGGCATTCCTCCTTTAACACAGCTAAGTAGTGCTTTCTTTGGGCTATTTTTTTGTGGATATCTTCCATGCATTTGGTTAAGTTTTGATGTGTTTTTGCAGCCCTAGTGTTGAACTCAAGTAAGCAATCGGCATATATGATTTTTGTTTGTGTATGATTAGTTTAAATAGCATTGTCTTTTGCTCCATTTTTTATCTGATTCTTGAACTGCCATGAAAAGTTAACAAGCTAAGTAAAGGTAATATCACGTACTCCAACCTTGTGTTTGTATAACTGTTCTTTCTTCAGCCCTCACTAAGGGTGTGTTTGTGAGTTTTGATTTTGGAGGGAAATGGAAGGAAGGGAAGAATTTGTAATATAATTTTACATTACAAGTCCTCCCCTGTCCTCCATTTTCCTCCAAAATCCAAACTCACAAACATACCCTAAGAGAGCCCTCAATGAGAAGAGCTTGTTATTGCCCTTGGTGAGATGTGAATTCGGAAAAACCGGTGCTTGTTTTAACCTTCTTAATATTTCAGGCAAGGGCTCTTATTTCAAAGGTGACTGAGGAGAGGAATTCTGTTATTGAGCAAAATAAAAGGCTTCAGCAAGAACTGGCATGGAATTTATTTAGGAAAAAGAAAATATTTTAAGCATGCTTTTACCCTTGTTATCTTGAAAGTTTCTGTTGGTGATCTTGACGGTTATCATATGAACTCAAGACAAACTACACAGAAAATTATTATATAGGCAGGATGGTATTTCTACGTAATTATTTTGGACGAGTTCAATCCTTATGAAAGATGATGTGCTCTATCAATGCTTCTAATATGTTCTTATGTCATGCAACTATTACGATGAAGCAATTTTAATATCCATCTGTGTCTGAACTTGTGGTTTCAGAAAGTTTCACATCATCTCACTCTTCTGTTTGTAGTCATTGTGTCTGAATATATTAAAAACTTGGTTATGATTCCATCTATAAAGGATCAGAAATATGGAGGCAGTGGAACCAAAGGGAACCTGTTGGGTTTCCATTTTTTGAAATGATATTTTGTTTTTCATATCACAAGAAATAGTAATCTGTGTGAGCATGTGCTACCCTGAGTTAGTTGAAACTTCTAGTTCTTGAAAGCTTTTGGTTCAATTCATGTTATTTATAGGTTCTGTCCTGTTTGTTATTTCCAAAAGTAATTATTCTTGTAGGTGGATAGCATGAAATCAACTGAAGCAAACCGAATACCATCCTTAAATTTAACCACCTTATGTTTCCTTTACCATTTAGTGATTACGTTATACTTTGCCAATAGTTTTTAACCTTTCCTAATTCCTTAAAATGTGCCTGACTGTTTTATCGCCTACAGAAGATAGTGGACTGGAGAAATGTTAAGATAGCCTGTTACAGTATTTTTCAGAGTTGTCTCTTTCGTTCTGAATTCATATTATGAATGATGGGACTCACCCGACGCGCCATGCATTATTGTTGAACAAGTCATGATAGTCTTACATTCTTAATTCTCACTCCTCACATTCTTTTGTGGGCTGCTGGACAAAATCTAGACCCTACTTAAACTCTTTCTGAACCCTTCTAAGACAGTCTAGCTTGATCATTTTCCCTAGTTAATTATCAATGGCACAGTCAACAGTAGCTGCAACTCACCATTTAAATGTTTGAGGCCGAATCTAACAATTGCATCATATTGTGATTATTGTTTGGATTTCCGTTTGGGAGGGTTAGAATCAATTGAGACCCACCCCCCCCCCCCCCCCAACCAAAAAAAAATTGATCCTGCCAATTTTTTATGATTTTTGGTTTTTAGATATCAAAATCAATCCTTGCTTCTAAAATTGATTTAGGTGAAGTGATAATTTATTGCTTTTTATCATAATCACTCCTAGAGGAACTACTGAACATAAATCAATTCAATGCTATTAAGAATTAATTCTAATGAACACATGCTTAGACTTAATGATTTTCATGTAAAATTATGGATTGGCTTGGAATTTTGCATTTGCAGGAAGTTTTGAGGCGTGGGACCAACAGAAGCGGCGGTGGTATCCCATTTATCTATGTTGTACTTGTTGGCATTATGGGCATCGTCTTGGGTTTCCTATTCAAGAGAACATGATCTTTGTTATTGCCAGCCTTTCCAAAATGATCAAATGTTGAAAGCAGCACGAAGAGAAAATGTGTGATATGAAGAAAACAATTGTTGTAAAATTGTCGTGTGTCGCACCTAAAAATTTGGGAATGTGATCCGACAGAGGTACTTGTATGAGTACCAGCAATGGTACTTGTATGAGGTACTTGTATGAGTACTTGTATGAGGTACTTGTGATCCGACAGGTTGATGAAATTTGGGCAACAATTTGATGTGGTACAGGTGATTAATTATTAAGCAGCTCCTACCCTCAATCCCTATTTCCCTCTCTCCAAGACGACAACAAAAAATAAAAAATAAAAGAAAAATTACATGAAACTCCCTTTAAAGTTATATTTATTCTTTTCTAGTTTTTAATACTACACATATCTTCCTTGATTGTTTATAAATTATTACAGTTATATCCCTTATAAATTTAAAATAACTAGGGTGTCCTTATCTTTTATTCTCCATCACTATCACTCCCCCACCATCACCACCACCTCCTCTTTTAAACGGCAGAACAAGCATCACTGCAAAAGATTCACATAAATCCTATTAGAGAATACATCCCCTACTAATTCAAAAGTTAATCTCCACTAGTTACTCCAACCATTCCTTGTAGTGCACCAAAATGACAGCCACGAACTAAGCAAGTATACACACCATCACAATTCCACATTTATCCGCGGCGCCCATAGCTGCAACCCCTTCAAAACATACAGCAACTGGAACAAGAAGGATCGCTAATCACTGCATCATTTTAATTTTAACTCCCTGTATCTTCTTAAACAATTGCACATGTCATAATAATTTAAGAGATCTAATATATGGACGAGCAATAGAGTGGGAGTGTATTAGATAAGGATTAAAAAATTATGAGACACAAAAAGTTTGGAGTCTTCTCTCATAGGACTTTCTTCTCCTCTTATTATACTCTTGGTTCCTTTTCCCCATAGGTTCTATTTCACCAATCTCTGACAATCAAGTTTCTCCATTTGAACCACCCCAAATTAGTCATACTTTACCTTCTCTGAACCCTTGGCGTTGTCATCGATAGAGACAAATCCATGGCGCAAGAACGAGAAATATTCAGGCTGTGATGTGCCTGCTGACAATGGGCCCCGAAGATGAAGGTCGCTCAAGAATATTTATATTTTATTTTTGGTCAGATAGGGATATTCATATGGAAGAAGGATCCACAATCAAATTTGGCGAGTTGTGTATGAGAGCCTTGGTGCCTGGGTGTGAGATGCATATGAAGCAATGGAAGAATGTGGGGTGTGTTTTTAAAGGGTAATATAGAAGTTTCAAAAATTAATTTAGAAATAAAGAAGGCAAGTGTAATATTAAAAATTAGAGAGGAGTAAGTATAATATAAAAAAATCTTAGAAAAGATCCATGTAATTTCTCTAAAAAAAAATATGGCAACCTATATCAATATTAACAGAAGGATAAAATAAAACCATTATTGAGTAACTAAAATCTATACCTTTGGCACGGGCATTTCTCCTTGTTCATGTTGTGAATGGTTATTCGATTATAATTAGTTGCCTGTTATGTCAGCTTGCATAAAATTATTATGCTGTCATTCCTTCCATTAGATATTGCATACTGCATTTAGAGAAGGTTAATGTTATTCAAACAAATATAGGATAGTGGGATGAATTTCCCTAAACCTTATTGATAATTTGCCCGTCCTTTTGTAGCAACTTGGTGCAAGGCTGATTTCTGAAACGCCAAACCGTGTTCCTTCTCACCTTCTCTCCAGACATCACAACCAATGGTTCTAAGGAAATAAATTCTGCATAAGTTTGCTCTACTTTTTCCAGCCTGTTCCCTGTGAGTAATTTCCTAGATCTAACATATCCATGGTTGTTATAGCTGCCATCGAAAAAAGACATTCCAAGAACCCTTTTCAGCAAAGTTAGTTAATCTGATTTTTGTCAATAAAACGGGTGTAGACTATGCATTCTCCCCCTCTTATTTGGAACCTTTAATCTTGCAGGTTAAGTTGTTGATAGTAAATTTGGTGATACCTGGGTTATAATTTACTTACCACTTAAGACCAGAGCTTACTTGCATAATAATATTTGCTAAAATATTTACACGTGTAGGATCGCTTGGATTTGATTTAGTCAGTGTGTAAGTTGGCCCCGCCACCGATGACAATAATATCAAGGACATGTACATAAGCAGATAAAAACAAGGGGGGGGAAAAATGTAACATCATACAATTTATAAAAGAGTCGCTGATGCTAAAAATGTGCCATCCCACCTGAAATGTATACATTCAAGAGTTTGTAGTGACCCCGGCCTGCAAGGCTGCAACCCTCAAAGTGACACCAAAAAGTAGGCAGGGAATAATATACTTTGCCATCTGACAATCTATGCCTAAAATACATTCTCTTATCTCAACCTTGATTTCATCAAGGCTATTAAGACCCTTCAATCATTTTGCATCGAACAACAATCTTCTTGAAATCATCAAAGCTTAGCTGCAACAAAAACACATTATACTCAAGTAGTTAACTATAGATGGTCCATATGAATGTTGTATTCCAGAAAGTTTGCCAATTACCAATCAAAGTTAAAATTGAAAACGGCTAAGTTCTAGAGCCTACAGGTTGTTTTATGTTCTGCATGATCTTCAACCAATAATAATAATAATAATAATAATAAGGGTTAAATGCATTTTAATCCCATGAACTTTAGGTCATGTATAGTTTACACCCTAACTTTTTAAAATGTGTATTGCGACACCCTGAACTTTTCAAATAATGCAAAACACCTTGGACTTTTCAAATAATGCAGAACTTTAAGTCACCACAGGGTGTCAGGTTGTACAAATAAAAAATATCAGAGGGTTTAAGTGTACATAAATCATAGTTTACTAGTTGCCAAAATTATATTTAAGAGTATTTTGTATTGTTTGAAAAGTTTAGGGTGTCGCAATGTATGCTTGAAAAGTTATGGTGTAAAATGCACGCGACTCAAAGTTCAGAGGGGTAATTTTACCCAATAATAATAAACCATTCAAAATGCAGCTAATACTGACCTTTCCATCTCCATCGCTATCGAAGCAGCGAATCATATCAACCAACTCTTTGTCTGTCCATACAAAATCATGGGCTATGGCTGCCCTTTGTATGTCCCTTATCGATACAGTTCCTTTTCCTGCTTCTGCAATGGCAGAACTTCCCTTGTCAATCGCCAACAGCTTCTGTATGAATTAAAAGCAGCAAAGAAAAAGAAAGAGAAGAGGGGGGGGGGGGGGGGGGACTCTTTCTTATAACGAGAACCTAATCACAATAAACTAACCCGATCTTGATATCATTTTTGAATTACTAGACTTCTCAGCTTAAGTAGTAACTTGGTGGTGCTAATTTGAAAAGCCCTCAAAGAACTTAAAAAGTGAAAAAGTTTTTATATAAACTGTCTCCAGTTTTCTCTAAGGGCTGACCATATGACGACAAAACATTAAAAAATTACTGTTAAAGCTCATCTATATATTCCAATCAATACATACAAAAACCTAGAGTGACAGCAATTGCTTTGCAATAACCATTAGATTTAGCATTGTAATGAGCAAAAAGTGGCTTCTTAGACTAGATTGCTTTTTATGCATATGGAAAAAGTAAAGTTCCTGGGAAAAAAAGGTTCCTCTTTGATGGATATGTCATCCAAGTAAAACTCTTTCCAACTGATCCCTTGACACTGTCCGTTGCCCCCAACAAACAAAAAGATAGCAGCAGCAGCAATTACCATCAAGCTGGAAAAAGTGTACAATGAGTTCATCCTCAGTCATTTGCAGCCGACTAGCAAACTGTTGTCACAATCAAATATTAAATGATAAATAAATAAAACTCTAATTCAAGCTAAAAAAAATTATAAAGCAGAGAATTTTCTGTGAATAGCATGCTCAATACAAACCGATTTTTTGTTCTTCTTTCTTCCCTTATCTTCTTGAATGTGAATGCTTCCCTTTTTCTCAGCCCTACTGATGTTCACTGCATGCTTGTCAGTGGAATCTTCTGCAGTGTCTTGCAGGGAAAGGGCAATTGCCTATCCACAAATATGATAAAGTTATGATGACTCTATTCATAGCATTATTCGCATCAGCGGCATGGAAAAATGTTTAGGATGCATCAAAGCTTCAAAACTACCTGCCTCAAAGCTTCATCCTCATCATCAATGTACTCTGAATTACTAGTACAATGCTTCTTCCCAGACACTTTAGTTTTCATTTTTGAACCTTTGTTCATCACCTGCTGCAGTAGATATGATGCTGAGAAACATAACCAGAGCCAAGATATTGAGAGAATAGAGAATTTCTTTATTATGATAGAATGAGGAAAGATGTTTGCATCTGAGTTACAATCCGACCAACATAAACTAACCTCTATTAACAATATGTTACTCACCGCACAATATGTATCAAGACATCAAGGAAGAAGAGTTGCAAATGTCAAAGCAATTTTCAAAGAGAAGTCATAGACCTATGCACTCAACTAATTAAAACACACACAAACACACAAACTACCAAAGCCAAATCACAGGGAAACCAAGCAATAAACATCCTAATTTGGTCTTATCATTCACATAGAAACCAAACAATAGCTGTATCTTAAAATTGAGCATTATGCCGACAAAGTAACTCACTTTTGCAAATAACCAAAATCAGGAAATAAATAAATAAATAAACCTCAACAACCCAATTTCACATTGGGCGGCCAGTGCACCATCGCCCCACTTATCATGGAGGAGTAGACGTACATAGTCTTACCCAACATGTGGAGAGGTTGTTTTTAGGATTTGAGCTACAAGGAAACAACCTTACCATCGACTCTCAACAACCCAATTTCATAAACATAAGAAAAATAGAGCTTTTCCTGAAACCGAATATCACAAGAGGACGGGTTTCACTGAAAAGTGAAAATTCTCAACTACCCACCTTCCTTCTCCGCGACCCAGAAGCATTTCCAACCAAAAAGTCTTCATATTTGTCACTCTCATCATCATGGCTCGAAGAATCAGAAACGGGTTCTTCCTCATTGGGTCTATAATCATCATCATCATCGTCATCTTCTTCTTCGAGCTTCTTGTTCTTCCCTTTGTTGTTGATACTCGCGTGTCCCTTGAGGGACACGGCCATCTTGGGCAAGCCCAGAGCCTCCAACCTGGCCTTGTTCTCCGCTATTCTCGACAGCCTCTGTTTCTCGTACTCCGACACGCCCTTTGCGGCAGTTTGTGCCTCTTCTGAGCTTGAACCGCTTGAGGCATCCTCCTCCTCCTCCGAATCAGGTGTGTGGCGTTTGACCATTTTTTTAGGATTGAACTACTTTGCTATGCTATTTCAAGTTCGGATTTTGACGAATTGAAGTGTCGGTTTGAGATTAATTTTGGGCGGGTGTGGGTTTAAGGACTTCTATGTTATCTTTGCATCGGCGGTATCTATATCATTGTTTGGAATAGAGCGGAGCGTGGTAATTATTCTATGCTATTGTTTGGATGAATGATGATCTTATGAAAAATTATCTCATCTCATTTTATCCATATTGGAGGAAAAGGAGGCAAATTAAATGAGATATGATGAGATCTATTCTATTCTCTCCATTTCATTTTATCAATTTTTAAAACATTCAAATGAAGCCTTAAAACATCTCATCTCATTCTGCTCTATTCCATTAATTTCCATCCACTCAACATGCCTTCAATGTTTTTAAATGCTTTGATTTTTTTTTTTTAAATTACACTCGATATAGTTTTACTTAATTTTTAGTTACGTATCTATATTATACAAAATTTTTATCATAATTTATAGTTTAAAAATTTATAATCAAATTTCTATATTGTATAAAAATTTTCAATCTAATTCTTGTATTGTGCGAAAAAAAATAAATTAAGTCCATATACAGTACAAAAATATATAGACTTAATCACAAAATTTTTTAAGTTATAGGAACTTAATTAAAATTTTTTATATAGTATAGGGACTTAGATCACAAATTGTTAATCTATGAAAAATTGATTGAAAATTTTTGTATAATATGTGAACTTTATTCTAAATTTTTAAATATGAGGACTTAACTAAAATTTAAGCAAAACTATAGTACGAACCCTAGGAGTAATTAAACATTTTTTATGAGGTTAATTGCATATGATTCAAAATAACCTTATGGATTTAATTTCTATAGATAGACATATATTTCTCACCAGTTAACTCTCACCCGTGTATATAAAAGATTTTGTTATTATGTTCAAGAGAAATTCTTGTGCAGTCTTAGGTCATCACATGGGATTATACTTAGGATTATACTCAAAAGCCTGTTGAGCTCATTTGGCTCTCAAAAAGCTACTATAGCACAGTCTGGTTAAAGAATACAAAAGTTCTCTCAATAAGCAGAAGTCAAGATAGTAGAATTTGGTGAATATGCTCTAAATATTCAAAATGACAATAGTAGATATAGATATTAAGGAGTGTAATTTTTATATTTATTACCATTAATTAGAGTAGAGTCATATTAGTGTTTTTAATTTAAGTGTTGTGTTTTTTGTACTGATAGAGTATGAGACATTGTGTTAATTAATACCTTATTCACCATTAGATGGGGAGTAGATCCCATTTAATTAGGTTCCACACCTTATGCAATAGTCTATAGGGTGTGAATCGACACGATGTTCTATAATTACTGAGTACAATTAACATTTCTCTTAATTTAAACAGCAGAAACTAACTTTAAAAAGTATCACATGAGGTGTTCTCAACAGCATCGCTAGTTTTTAAAAGCTAGGAGTAAAAGTATCTTAACCTTTTAATTTATCAAACGCAACAAATTAGCGTATCTATTTTATAAGCTAGAACACCCTTCTAAAAAGTTTTACTAGAATTTATAGTCCACTCCTCATCTATTTATAGGGATGACAATTAAAACCCTACTCACGAAAAACCCGTCTCACCTACCCTGCTTGAGTCGGGTTTAAAATCCATCCCGGTGCAGGGCATGTTTTGCCTGTGGGTTGTGGTAGATGTAGGTTTAGGATGAACCCACCCTTTTCAGCCTCTCACGCTATATATATTTGAAAAAATATAATTATTAATATATTATGTGTGTGTGTCTATATATATATATATATATATATATATATATATAAATTAAAAGAAAATTACCTAACTCTAATACACTAATACAGTAATGAGTATCAAATTATGTTTTTTTTTTTTTTATTAAAGATAGTTTGTTACTTTTTGGTAGTGATGATTGCTATTTAGAATCTAAATATTAACATTTGTTGTATTTTATATATTTATGTTTGATTTTTTTAGATTTTGAGATAATTTTATAGAATTTTTAAAACATAGTGGGGCTCGGTGAGTATCCGTGGGGTGTGTGCAGGTTTAAATTTATAAAACTTGAGGATAGGGGCAGGGTGGGTTGAGACTCATTTTATCAAATACGGGGTGGGGTTAGATTGAGCAAAAACCTGCCCTAATCCGCCCCAATGCCCTCCCTATCTGCTTATTCATCTGGAAAAAAAATCTCTGCATCCAGAAGAGAAGAAACCATCAACACTGTGTTATATCACGATACTAAAATAGTTGTGCTATATCCGTACTAGCAACCATAAATTCCTTTTATGTCCAGCTTGGAATGATGGTTTAGAAGACTTTACTCTAAATTAAAAACGGGTTGTAAAGAGTTTATAAGAGTTTGCAATTCATGGAAGATATAGGGCTCCAAACTGGAAGCTGAAGGGGATGCATTGAGTTTTGTAAGAGTTTGCAATTCATGTGAGATATAGGACTCCAAGCGGATTCAGCATTATATAATGCCCCATTTTCTTAAAAGGATGAAATCATCATTTTCTTGCTGCACCTAATTCCAAAAGGCTACAGGAAAGAGCATTGTATTAATTCCCATTCAACGGGAACCATGGTCAAATTACGCAACAAAAGAAATTAAAAAGGCACAGGCACAACTATTTTCTATGTATGCAGATAGTATGACTGGAAATGGGACTTTAAAATTTTGGCATCGATCAGCAATTGGAGTAAGCAACATCCGCAGCAGATGGTTTCCTTTTTTTTTTTTTTAATCTTCCCGAGTTTAACAATTTTCGAAAGCACAGTAAAGAGAAGGGGAATTGATTTATCCAAAAAAAGAAAAAGAAAAAGAAAAAGAAGAACTGACTCTATTCTTTTACAGAAACAATGAAATAGGGGGAAAAATGGCTAATCATGGTTAGGTTATTTATAGTTGAGTAATGGGTCTCATTACTATTTGGTATCATTTAAATGGAGTAAGCATAATCCTAGGTAATGGTTCAAGGCCGTACAAAAATTTCTCTCATATAAGAGTATTTTACAATATTAGTGTATCAAAATTAAATTTTATAGTCTAATATCCCACATGTAAATTATGATTATGATAAGAAAATAATTATTTATTATAATAATATTTTTATAATTTGTGATTTTAATCTATTATTAAGAATTTAATTTTGATGCAAGCTCTAGCAATATAAAAAAAATTTAAGTGGTCATTCAATCAGGTTTGTATTTATTAGATTTTCAATGTAGTTGATAGTTGAATCTAATTCTGTTACTGATGACAATACATGATACGCACGTTTGTGTTTCTTTTTTCTTTAACAATAACAATGCCACACGCACACTTTTTTGGGTAATTTGGGGAGCAGGGTCCAAGAGGAAACAATTTATATATATTAAAAATATTATTGTTTATGCATTGAGATGTAAAAAAATTCTTTTATACTGACATCTAACCAAATATTTCCATTTATATGACTTTTCAAATACTAGAGGTGAAAATTAATCATATTTATTAATTTGTTGATGTGAATTGTATGATTGGATGATTATGTAAAACTTGTTCACATTATCAATGCAACAAAAAATTAAAATCCTAATTTTAATACATTACTAGCGTTATACCCGTGCTACGCACGGCGGTATCAATAAAGATTTGTTTAGAAATTAAATTATTTAATATGTAAAAAGTAATAAAAGTTATTTATATATTTTATATTTAAACTTATTTGAAAAACAATTGATAATGGTGATTGATGAGGGACATAGATAATGGAAAATTATAATTGACATTTATTCGAGTATTAAATTCATGCACACAATTCATTAATCCAATAATTGAGTTAGATGTCAAATATTGTCAGATAACAGTATTGTATATAGAGTGAAACAATAAGATTGAGATAAATAATATCACAACTACCATGTATCTTGCTTAAAAGAGTTGACAAAAAGACTCAATAGATATATGTTCAAAATATGTTTGTTAGTTATCCATAGTCCACCAAAAATTATAATTCTTTAAAATATAATGATCGAGACATATATGCATAACCTAAAGACATAATAACCATGAAATGTACTATACTATTTACTTACAGCTTCATTAAAATTAACAAAAAAGTTTAATAAAAAAATAATTAAAAAAGGAGCGAAAAAAACAACATTTTACTAAAAAAGAATAAAAGAATAACACCATTCATCATTGTGTGATCATTATATAATCGATTCTAAATTTGGACTTCAAAATACAAACTATGTTAACAATTATCTATGTTTATCTTAATCATTTTATATTTTATTTCAACTAGCAAAGTGTAATTAAAATACTACAAAGCAGACTTGAAACCTGCAAACCTTGCATATGGTTAAAGGATTCCTTTGAACATAGCAACAACCATGGAACCTTATTAAAACCCTGTATATTCTTTCTCAATTGATCCTTGCTTGCATCATATATAGTACTGTAAGAAAGCTCTCACTTACCAATTAACACCTTAGTTAATACTGGGAAGAACATAGCATGTGCGCCTTGATTAACACCAATTAACTTTGATTGTCAGTTATAACATATGTTCCCCTATATTTGTCCAACCCCAAAAATTATGCTTAAGCATCATGAGTTTCACTATGTTTTCGATAGCAACATCAAGATGCATGTTACTGCTTACGTACATGAGTTTCAATAAAAATAATTAAATTAATTAGAAAATGCTATATGTTATGATATTTGAGACAAATCTTTATCTAACATTCTTAATAATCATCTGTTGATTTTGATTTAAGAAATCTATTATTGCAAAAATAGATCCATGAAATCTGTAAACCTCTACAATGAACAACCATATAGATTTTATGCTAATATTGATGTCATAATTGTAGATTGATGGTTCATCATTTCCTTCAACAAATCTGTAACAAAAACTAATTGCAAAACATTTTTAAGGCCTTTTTTTTCTATTAGTCAAGTTCTTACCATTCAACACTCAAATATAGAACTACTTTATAATATATATATTTAGCAAATTAAGGAATAAGATTGAATTCTTTCGCTCACAATCATTCCACACTGCATATTGCAGATTTATTTCATCAAATAATATAATGAGAAAATTAAATAAATCTGAATAAAACTAAGGCACATAAACACTAGATCTAATGAGATAAATATTTTGCAATTAGTAAGATGCTGAAAATTGCATAAACACCTTTTTGCAATAAATCTAATAAGCTAATTCAATCATAGTCATAGTTTGTAATTTTGTAGGCTCTTTCCGTGGAAAAGTGTGAATTATTGAGTATTGTATTATTTTGATTACAATTTTAGGTTGTGTTTATACAATTGCAAACTTACAAATTGTTGGAATAAAAACCTAACATAATCTATATGAAAGACACCACTTCTTTGGAGCACCATTTAACCTTGTACAAACAAAGAGGGAAAAAATATTGACGCACATGAAATCCATTATGCAAAAGCCCCTAACACAACATCAAACATTCAAATCAACTTATATAGAGAAAAAACACACATGTAAAGTTTTCCTTAAGCCATTTTGAATTTGTTGGGGGTAATGTAGCTTCCCACAACTAACAATATGTCCTGACTCAGATTGTGTCAAGGTTGCCATAACTTCAGTGATGATCGACAACACAGCCAAAAGCCTGATATTGGATCCACGACAAACAATTAGCTTGTAGATTTCCACGATAAACAATTTACTTCATATGTAATGTTTCCTTCAAATGCAATAATCAAAAGGAATTAATCAATGGCCAACATCATAACCTTGCATAATTTCATCCTCCACTTGAAAGCAAATCTGTAGGACACTTAGAATCTTGGGTAAGTAACCTTGAAATCTAGCTTTAATAGAATAAAAAAAAAATTAAGCATAGACAAATTTCAATCAAGGAGGGAAGGAGTCCAAAATTACCAAATACAAAGCAAGGCATAACCCAACAATAATCAGCCATGTAAGTACCTAGCAATCACAAGAACTAAGAAAATCGAACAAACCAGTAAAAGACAGAAAAAGGGAAAAAAAAGCACAAACAATGTATTATTTTATAATTTGTAGGTCATAAACATATAACCGAGCATCTAAAATGGAACTGAGTTAGGTGATTATTATAGAAAAATTATCATTATCTCATTAAGATTTTAACATAAGATTAATCTGAGATATGAGAAGAATAGGATAAGTTAGGTGATTCTATTCCACTTAAGAGGTTTTAAGGATCCAAGCACAACATAAGACAAAAAAAAGTAGAACTGAGTTACAAATTGAAGTTTAGAAATGTACAAGTTATCTTATGGAACAAATTCCAAAGAGCCTTAGCTAAAGTGACAAAAAAGTATATATGGATTTTATATGTTAGCACAATTACATAGAAAAATTGTACTCGGGTAATAGTAGGAACAAAAGGTATGTAAAGTATTCAATCAATTAGAATAACACCTTCTAAAAGAGAAAATAGAAGCATGAACCAAGTACAACTAAGGACTTGTACTTGCTCCTCCAACAGGTTCAAAACTTCCTCATCCTTATTCATCACCTCCAGATCAATGAAGTAAATGACATATGCTAAATTACTGGAAATTGTTTGTTCAGGTAGATAAGCAAACAGGATAGATAGAATCAATTTATGAAATTAAATAGATAAACATAAACCAGCTCATAGGTGCATCACAAAATTCAAATTAACTTTGAAAACTAAAATATCATTACCAATGAACCCCCTACCTAACAATTTTATTCAAACAAATTATGATTTGAAATATGAGAACTATACAAATTTTTCATAAAAGAATTGAAAGGAAAAAAATAGAAAAGGCCAAAAAAAATAAAATAAAAGAGCGCTGTATATCAACTAAGTATAGGCTACATACAATTTGTCACTAAATGAGAAATAGCACGGGCTAGCATCACTCTTGACAACAGAAGTCGATTATAAGTTGCAATGAAAAAAAAATTTGAGCATATATCTACTAATTAGATTCAGAAATCATTTCATGATTTCAATATCAAGAAAGCATGCTAGGGTGATAATAGATATGTTATATGCAAATTTGGAGATCTTGACATATTTAGGGAACCTGGTCACCTTCACAGCTTGTTCAGCTGATTAGCAAGCATGGCCAGCATTCAACTCTTTTTACTCGCCATATAATTTTAGAGAAAATCAGCAACATCACCAACAACATATACATCAACAACATTTGGTTTGAAGAAAAAATCATTTTGTAGCCACAACCAAAAAGCCAATATTGATAACAACAAAAAAATTCATTGGTTACTTGTAAGATAATTTGTTATAGGCTACCAATGAGCCTTTGGATATAGTAAGACTAACTTTAATTCCAACATTCTCCTCTTCAACCATTTTCAAGTTTAAGGCCTTCTTCCAACAACAACAGTATTAGCTTCCAGAGCCCTACCATACTTTAGTTTGACTTCTTTTACCTGAATGATGTGATGATCCCATCAACAATGTTGTAATATCATGTGATCAATCATATGTTCCTTACTGGAGTTAGCTATGAATCCAACAAAAGTAGTTCCTTTAATAAATTTGATCTCCTTCTTTACATAATATCCTTCATAGAAAGCAGTATAGAGTTGAAAATGAAGCAAAATATCAAAATTCAAACAATAAGCTTAACTTAATAAATGAGAAGAAAAGAAAATATTAGTAACCATATCTGTAAGCATAACTCAATATGGCCTAACATAAGTGAAACAACAGGTTTAACTCAATATGGTTTAATATCAATAGCTTCGCTTAGGAGGCTTGAATCTCACCCACATAAACACTAATACTAACAAATGATTATAGTGAAAAAACAAAGGAAACTACATTGCTCGAAAGAACCATGCTACAATGCTGCTTAAAATAAAGTAAAATATATTAATGAATGGATTGGTGTTGTTTGTTTTAATTTGATTGCTGAAAGAGAACATGTCAAACCTAAATTAAGTCAAGCTAAGAAGATAAAAGCAATCTCAAAACACAAATAGAAGATCTCACGATTGAGAAGACATGAACCATTGTTGAGAAGATCTCATGTAATAGCAGATCAATAAGATATGATATAAGGGGAGGATTTACACTAAGCCAACGAAAACCATTGAAGTATAAAAAGTGACTATGCACTTGAATCGTAAAAGATTATATGTTTTTATTGACAGTAAATATGCTCTTGAATATCACAAAACAAAACAGATTTAAGAAAAGTTGAAAAAATGCCAAACCTATTAAAAATCAATGTGAATATATCACATTTATAAAGCAAACCTTGGAATCGGGAAGTATCCTAATGGAATATGAAACAAAATAAGATAAGGAAAGCAGAATATGATAGCACATCAGACAAGCACCAAGAACCATTGAACCAACGACTCATGGAAAGAGATAATGTCAAAGTATAATGCAGACCATTCAAATCTAATTTTGTTTCTCTTATGTAATCTCCTTACTTTTTATACATTTGAGCCTTCAGTATCAACATAGTCAAGTAGGGACCATGTTCCAATAGCACATTAGATGCCAAAATATCCTCTACTTGAAAAGTTTTCATTCTCACATTGCAGGAAATCTTCTATATTAATATTAAAGGTGAAGTGTCAAATCAAATCTCTTGACAAATAATGTCCATAAGTGTAGAAGCAATCATAATTCTAATGCATGCATAATTACTAATTGTGTTGTACCATTTTCAAGAAATCACTACATTTACTATTAAAGGTGACATATTTATAATTTTACCAAATTTGACACCTTATGCACTTTTAATAGTTGCAAGGTCAAATTGGGAAAAACATAAAAATAAAAAATAGTTGCAATATTTAGTGACAAAGCAAGAAATTTGAGCACCGAGAACCATGCACAAGTTATGTAAAAAGATTGAACAGAAATGAAATGGGGAGAAATGAATGAATAAGTTGAATAAGAAGGGAAGAGGTAGGAGGTGGCAATGTTAAGACCCTAATGAACACATGTCAAGCAAAGGTTGCTTAAAACTCTCATTTAGAAGTTTAGTAAGAACAGTGATCTATAGGCATAGTTACATTTGGTATCAATTCAGGAATACATATGAGTAAATTTGAAAGCCAAAAGTGGAGGTATAATAACCACATGAGCATTGATTGCTATCTGAAGTCTCCTTTGCAAACTCAATCAATGTCAAATCATGTTTCCATCCATGATATATCAGTTTGCAACATGCAGTCTATTTCGAATATAAAGTGATGTCAAAAAGGTTATTAAGAAAAAAGGTATAATATAGAGCAGTGTAAAATTCTACTTGAGAGATAATATTTCATATTGGCATTTGCCACATGCTTAGCGTATCTAATTATCAAATTTATTGGTGATGTCATTAAGCTATAGTTTTGGAGTTGACTATTGGATACCTCAGTAGAAATAAGAGTGTAGAGAGCACCCATCATATCAATAATGTTTCACTGGATATGTTCAACAAATCAGTAATAGCACTTGAAAATTTTCCAATATTAATGCATTATCCAAGACCACCACCGTTAATTTTATTAAAAGGCCATGTGCCAAATATGATAGGAGCACAAAGCACGATGATATTAAGATAGACTCATTGTGGTACAATATCTTCAAAAGAAGTAAGTTTGAGCAAGATGAAATCATTAGAGAACCTAAACAAACAAAAATTGCAATTATTGCACTCCAATTATTTATCCACAAAACAATGGTTCCCTTTGAACCTTAACCACATACACCAGAAGATCTAATATGCTAAATTAACTTCATAGGCAAACACAAAATTATCCATCTTAAAGGAGATGAAGGTAGAGTTTTGTAAAGCATCCGAAATACAAAATGAAAAAAAAAAATCTAGAATAAAATTGGTTTTTGGAAGTCATGTGTACTGCCTCTAGAAACTTCTTTCCATGCTCTCTTATCAATTATGGCATGCTCCTTTATGAAGAAACTTCTTTCCATGCTCCCTTATGAATTTGAAGAGTGAATGGGTTATGGGATCATTAAACATGAGCCAAAAAATTTACTAAGAAATCAAGACAAAACAAATTATCAATATTTACTAAGATTATCTACTATTGTCCATTATTCCGATTTATATATCAAACACAAAATGCAAAAACAAAGCTATTCTCTTTTGAGAATGTAGGTGGTTAACACAAATTGAAAAGTATAATGTGAAAAGCCTTGTAAACAATATATCCTAATACTGGAGAAAGTAGTAAGAATGTAAATTTCAAAGGGACCCTAAAACCTATATTTGCTATCATAGACCAAAAAATGCAAAAGATTGAATAATAAATCATCATTTGGACTTACAATGAAGATTGGTTCCAAAATGTTGAAGTAGAAGAATTTAATAAAGCTCCAAAATTGATAAATATCAAAAAATGCAAAATCTAATCAAAAATCAAAATGTTATCTTCAATTCAAAAGAATTAGATGGTAAAATGGGAACAACTGAACATGAAATCATTATTGATTCAATACTAGTTGAATCTTATGCAAAAATGCAATAAACAGAGGCAAAGGTTATCTTTTGCACTAAACTTTGCTACATACAAATTTATATTTTTCAAAATACTACCAAACCAATTTAGGAATGAAACATGATGATAATGGTGAGAAAAAGTTTTCCACTTTATAATTTAGACATGATGCAATCAATAGCCAGTATGCATAGTTGAGATTGCCAACTTTTTTATACAACTCCATCAAATAATTTATTTGTTAGATATCAAGAAGTTTCAAAGATGATGTTTCCTAATATGAGGAAGAAGTCTATCAAAATCAACAGAATTATTTGTACTAAAAAAAAACTATAGCATTAAAATACACAGTCAATAGCTTTGAAAGCATAAAATTTACCTTTCAAAGTTAATTCAAACTCAGTCAGTTCCTCAATAATTCCTATCCATCTTGCACACAAAAAAATAGTTATGAGCATATATACATATGTTATGAAAAATGCAAATGTTACTAAAGCTATTCCAGCAGAATTAAGATGGCAATGGAGGGGGAATTGGTAGAGTTAATGACAATTACCAACATGGTAGTCTCAGGTTGACATTTGAACATGAAGCAATTGCTCCCATTGCCTGCACTTATTAACAATTTAAAGAATCAGAAAACAATGGAGTGAAAACTATGATGAATAGACAAAACTCAGCAGAAAAAAATGATGGATCATACTTAACAAAGGGCTATATATCAAAAGAAGAACTTATTTAAGAAATGATTAAAATAAGATTAGAATTGAAAAAATTTACGTAAGTATAACATAAATGAATAAAAGTTAAAGGCAACATAAAAGCACAATGAAGCATAGCAGATAAGCATAATGAATTGAATGACTAATATAGTACCAATGTAAAGAAACTTGTTTAATAAAGGGCTAATTAGCAAACAAAAAACTTATATAGGAAACACTACAAATAGGATCAGAATTGGCAAAACTGAAATGCACATACACTATGGAATACTTTATGCAGGCAAAAATGAAATTTATAAAAAATGGATAAAATTGTTAGAACAAAAGTACCTAGAAAACTGAAATAAGCAAGCTATGGCCATATGACATATAAGTACCAAATATAAGAACAATGAGAAGCAAACAAAAAAGTAAGACTTCATTACCAAAATAACCATAACAGGTTGTGATAAAAAATTGAAATCAATGGACAAAGGTCAAAATGGTTCATATTATAAAGGAGTACACCATGAAATTGACCGCATCATGGTATGCAAAGCTCTTTCTCAGAAAAGCAGGCACAAATACTGCACTATAGATCAAGAAAAATTATAAACTCAAATTTCAAATAAAAAAGAAAGTAAATGTCAAAGTCTACAATTAAATTGAATATAGATATGAAAATCTATAACAGAAGTGAGCACATATATAAAAATTTTCTAAAAAATTAAGTCTATGGCTATATTACAGATTCAAAATATTAAAAGTGACAAACATATCAATTTCAACAATTAAAATCAATTCACATTACAGAACCTGTGATCTATTATATCCAAGAAAATCAAAATGTAGTTCCAAATTTTAAATGAAAGCCACTCAACCAAAATGTAGACAAAATAAAACAGAAAAAAAACTCAATCCATTCATCATACTCCCAAAGCAAATAGAACTCATAAGAGATAACATATAAATATCATATTCCCATACTTCTTTCGAAAATTAAATGAAAAGGAAAAGGAAAAATCTAAAATTGAGAAATCATATGGCAAACTTACTTTCTTCTTGCCTTTCTTTGCTGTTGAAAGAAATAAAAAGCTCTTTATTTTATTCACTTTCTTTTTCACAACATGGAAATGAACAAAGAAAAAAATTAAAATCAAAATCAAACTCATACACAACTTTGATCAAACACCTACAACTCACTCCTTTCAAACAAAACATCACCAATTCTTAAAATTAGATTTAGAGCTCCAAGTCCTCTGACAACAAATATTTGACAACCAGATTCATAAAACAAACATGCATAATCACAAAAATTTTCCATTAGGACTTCTTCAAGAAACCCTTGCAAAAATCTAGAAAAATTAGTTAAATATAAAAGATAAAACATAATAATGAAGCAAGTAAAAATCACTTAATAGGATCAGGGCAAAACAGCACAGCCATATCACTTAATAAGACATGCATAAAATCTGACAACAATAATCTTAGGCATCAGTCAACAGTCACATTTATGTCCAAATGTACTTATGAAACCCAAAAAAAAAAAAAAATTCTACTTTCTTTGAGCAGGGAATAAATGTATGACAAATTAAATTTTGTCATACCAACGTATTTGTGTCAAATAATAGGATTCATCATCCTCTACTTTTCAGTTATTACATTCATAGTATTCTTTGTAATAAAAAAGAAAATAATTTTTTTTATTATCACTCATAAAGTCTCACATCTAATAGATATATTCAATCACTAATAATCTGAAAATTAGAAATATAAATAGCATTGCTAATGTATAGTAGTTCGCCTAATGTTATATTTGGTGTTAGCTCTTTTTAATACATTTTCTTTAATATATTAGGAAAAAATTATATGACCTTAATGTAATTTTGTCTTGAACAAATAAAACATTTATAACTTTTTCTTATCCTTTGTAAATTTTTAGTTTAAATTTTTTTCATTTCATGTAAGTGTGTAAATTAATCTTAAGTTAATGATAATGATTATATATAAAATTTTATCAATTTTTTTTGGTAATAAATTTTATCAATTTTTTAATTAGAACAATATTTTGTATTTGTAAAATTAATTTCTTACTTAAATTATTTATATACAAAAATATTAGAAATCAAGTACTTGGGGCAACTGCACTGATCAACCGTAAATATATAATTTTTCTTAAAAAAATTGTTAAAAAAAATTAAATAAAACTCTTTAATGATAATCATCTACTGATAACTATTTAATCCAAATTTCAATAGCCACAAACCAGTACCATACAAAAGCACACATTTTATCGAGAGAAAAAATGTTTCATGGATCTACCACAAGGAAAAGGAACCTGAAAGTTCTGGCACTGCAAGAGAAGTTGTACTTTTTCCATCACGAAACTACCACCACGGGTACTGCCTAGTCCTCAATGCTAGATTGTGTCCTCCGCACTGTGGTGTCTTTGAGGGGATGGAGATAGATTGGAAACAAAAAAAAAGAGTTAAAAGAGCCATTGAGTCAGCTGGTTTGTTTAAAAACATAAAAAAAATCAGAGGAATGAAAATGAGGAAGATGAAGGAAGAAGAGACGCAAGAGGAAGCAGGGGGGAAAAAACGAAGTAGAGATAAAAGAGGAGAACATAACCTTTAATTTTTTTTTTTTCGTAAGGGCCTTATTTTTCGGTAAGGACAGAACCTTTGATTTGAATTCAAGATTTGAATTTTGGAACTCCACTGCAGAAGATGCACATCACCCATTTGTTGCTTTGCTTTGCTTTTCATTAATTGTCTTAAATTTGCCTTGCATTAATTGCTTTGCGCTTCATCTTGTGCTTTCATTTAGTGGTCCTCCTGAGTATTGACGAAAATTAATGATTTTAGTGACAGATGGCGTGAAGAGGTTGCCCAAAACCATCCTTTAGAGGCTAAGGAGGGATATGAGACATAAAATCTAAGGCTGTGAATAGTAAAAACCACTACAAGAAAAAATTAGCATTTTCAATAACATTTTCAACAATTCTCATCGGTAAAAATATTATTAAGAAAAAAAATTTTGACATAAAGGGGCGGTTAAAAATACTTATAAATTTTTATCGACAATTAGTACATGTTAAAAGACATGTATGTCAAAAGACATGTACTAATTGTCAATAAAAATTTATAAGTATTTTCAATGGTCATTTTATATTAAAATTATTTATCTTGACAATATTTTTATCATCACTTTAACTATTGAGAACCATTGAAAATACTTTTTTTTTGTAATGAACTAAGAATTATTTTGACACATGTCAAGCATCTCTTGCTTGAAACTCTCTTTTAGAATATATTAAGGATAAGGAGAAGGATAAGGATAAGAATTTTCACTAGACTATGTTCATGGACTAGTCCCCTTGACCCACACGTGGAGAGCTCAAACATGAGGTCCCCGCATTGCTGCTTTCCCTGCCATTGGAGGTGACCAACCTTTACCAAGTTTCTAAGTAATAACATCGGTGCGACGCGAATAAGGAGAGAGTATTTATACATATAGGAAATTGTATCATTTTCTCCACGTTCATGCTAGCTCATAATATGATGCAGATTCGCTCCTCTATTCTTGCAGCAGCTGACATGGTCACATGGCCTCACAAAATCTCTGGCAATTCTTTAGCCGAGAACCCTTCAGCTTTGTCAAGTGATGGTGTGGTGCAATCTTCTTCAGCAAGAACGCTGCATACTTTAAGCTGGTTACAACTTAGATGTTTAAGCATCAACGGTACCACCGATTTGTGGTTTTGAGGCTTCTTGATTATTCTGGCAAGCTTCAAGAGAATGTCGCCTCGCGTAATGTGGAAGATATCACAAGCTCGAACTCTCCTACGCGTAATATGGAGAGTGCTGATTCATTCATCGTTTATTATTAGAATGATTACAGAATTTTTTTGAAGGACAAAAATATCAAAAGTATTTATTTTAATTATACGAACGGATCGATTTGTTCCTTTGTATGAATTTTGAGGGATTAATATAGAACTTTCAAGTTTTAAATAACTAATTTATTTATCAATATATTTTTGAAGGATAAAAATATACAGTTACTCTATTTAAAATAAAAATTGGTTATTTCAAGGATAAATAATGGATAAATGAACATAAAACTTTATACGAAGTAAACAATATTTTAAAATGCAAGTAATTGCGATTACTATTGCCTCTCATTTGTGTCATTACTGACGTAACCTATGAATTTGTATATGGTAATGGTAGCCTTTATCTTGACTTGGAAAAAGTTGAGTGCTGGCCTTTATTTGTCACTGTGCGTGTGTCGCTTTTTTTTTTTTTTTGATAAATAAGGAGGCTCAACCCCAAAATGGAGGAGCAAGAAAACAAAAGTCAATAACAAATACATTTGCTGCAAAATAACATCAGCCGCATTCACCAAAGAAAGAAAACCATAGGCAGGCCTTGAAAGCAGAACTATTAGAGTCTATTTAGTTTTCAGTTTTTCCTTCACAAAAGTTAAAAATTAAAAAACTAAAACCAAACGCACAATTAGTTTGCTACTTAGAATACTGAGAAAGACAATTAAAAAAAATCAATCATAAATACATGGATAGATATGTGATAATGACAAATGTGATGAACTATTTTTTTGAAAAAATAAGTGATCGATAAAGCAGAATAGAAAAAGTATATTATAATTTTATCTAAAGCTAATAGTTTAAAATGAGAAATTATAGCAAAAAATAGAGAAATCATAACATTAACAAAACACAATTTTTCTATTGTAGATAATAACCTTTAAATTTCATATCGTAGCTTTAAAGAGTGTAACAATGTAATGGGTATATTTGTTTGTGCTTCTAGCATCAAGAAAAATATTTTTCAATGTTTTTAAAAAGTATTAACTATAAAATTGTTTATGTACCTCAACCTAACGGCTTAAACTTTTTGAATAAGTCGTTTCATAAGATGTTATTGGTCCATCTCACAGTTGTCCATTCGATCAAATTTAATTACACTTCAAGTTCTTATCTAGTCCTAAGTGTTAGAGGGTGTATTAAAGTTTCACATTGTCCAGAGACAAGGCATAGATAATCTTTATAAATTTTGGATAACCCTCATCCCTTGAGCTAGTTTTTAGAATTTAAGTTAGGCTCATTTAATTCTAAAATGATACGAGAGTCTTTATGACTAAAAGACTTAGAGTTCGATCATTGTTGCCCCATTACAATTTTTAGTGTTGTTTGTTTGTGCTTTTTAAAAGAAAAATAGGTGTAAAAATAATCTTTTTTTTTTCGTTTGTGAAAAATTAAATAGATAGCTATTTCTTTAAGAATTAAAAGTAGTAGAAGAGAAATAACATTTGACACAATAAATGAGTCAATTATATTCTAAAAATCCATTTATATTTTCATAAAATGACTAAAGATACTCATCTCCCTCTTAGTCTTAAAAACTATACAACTATAAGGTGCTACACACACATACATAATAAAATATAAATTAATTAATATGTATATATATATCCTTTATTTTTAACATAATATATTTTATATAAATTGAATTTTTAATAACTTTGTTTTTGTAACTATATATTTAATTGAGTTATTCTATATTAAAAAAAAAGAATATGGACGAATTATTATTTTAAAAGTATTTATTAAGTAAAAAGAAACTTTTATAATCAAACCAGGCAAACATAATTTTACATAAATTATACTTTATATTTGTCAAATACAAATAATTTAACAACCTCTTATTACAAATATGTTCAAATATTAAATATAATTTTATATTTATAAAATATAAAATATATTCAATAATTAAATCCAAATAGAATTTTATATTTGTCAAAAGTGTTTTATAGTTAATTATAATCAAATACAAAATAAAATTTTGCTTTTATTTATATTTCTTCTATCTTGCTTCTAAAAAACATTTGTTTCAAAAACCTAAGTACATTCCCAATATCTAGCTCAAAATCCCAAAGTTAGAATTTTTATTTTTAATGGCATATTTGCATATCAGTAGCTTACAATTAATTTTCCACTAAATATCTAAATGAGTCTCTCAAAAATATATTACAAAACAAATTAGTCTCTCAAAATTTAAAAGTCTGTAATTGATCCAACACAATTTAAATAAAATGATAAATTGGTTCCACAGAATTTAAAAGTCCGTAATTGATCTCTTAAAATTTTAAAAAATAATAAAATAGAGGGATTGATTTGTCCCTTTTTTTTTAAATTACAAGAGACCAATTGAGAGCTTTTAAATTTCAATGGACCAATTTATGCTCTTTTTTAAACTATGAGAGACCAATTGATGAAAACTTTCAAAATTTGAAAAATTAATTTGTCCCGTAATATATTTCTTAGGGATTAATTTATATATTTAGTCTTTATTTTCTGCATTGATTACGCATCCAAAAGTAGCATTGTCCGTAAGTAAATTATTTTGAAGTGATAGAAGCCAAATTCCACTTTTCAAACTAAATAATACAAAAGGCAAAACCTGTAAAAAATACTCCCTTCATTGGATGTTATTTGTCCTTTTTTTTTTGTTTTACTTTGTCTATTTATTTTTCATATCAAGAAAGTATTAATTTCTCTTTACTGATAATACCCTTAGTATGAGTTACAGTTTTACATTGTTATCAATGAGGCGTTAAGGGTTTGTTTGGTTTTAATTTTCAGCTTTAAGTTTTCATTTATAATTTTTCAGTTTTCAAGATTTTATGAAGGATATACTGAAAACTGGAAATGAAAACTGAAAATTGTCATTTGAAGTTTTTCAGAAATTCCAGTATTTCTTTCACAATATCTAAAAAACTGACAACTGAAAACTCAAACCAAATATGCCCTAATTGTTTTTACCAATTAAATAAAGACAATCATGTCAATTAACTCACTTTTTCACTATTATCAACATGTATTTATTGCTTTATTAATATTTATTTTTTATTTTGGATATACAACATGCAACAGAGGGAGTATGTTTTAAGGTGATTAGTCATTATCTTTTACTGGGAACATCTTGTTTAAAAAATAAATAAAAATAAACAATTGGCTACATTAAGTCAATCACCCTCTCTCACTCATTTAGCTCTAAATAGTCGCTGACTGACTAACTTGGCCATTTAAATTGTTTGTAATGATATCATGTTACCCACAATGGAAAGTTAATCACCGTTTTCAAATTTTAAAAGAGTAGCTTTGAAGATAAAAAGTTGTTTGAATATAAGCAATGCTACTTGGCAACTTGCTGGTTGCCACGAATAACAAGTGCACGAAACGAACGGTGCCAAAATTATGATGATATTGATCAGCAATAAAGTGAGTTGTTTGGGCGAGAAACATGGAGAGGAGAGAAAAAAAAATCTTGAATAATGAGAAAAATTTAACACCATTCGTACTTTTTGGTATGAAATAAATTTAATTATTCATAAACCTCAATTAATCGCCTCATAGCGATTGCAATCAAATTTTGATTCTAATTACGAAGGGTTAAATTGACATATCATCTTCACACACCCATATAGAATTTGAACTAATTGTGCCACAGTTGAGAGTTTCCGTCCAATCGCTACATAGACACAGTACAGTGTCTCACTTCAGAGGTAGCCCTTAAGTTCATTTGTTTTTGGTTTAATATGGTATCGATATCAATAGTTGTTTTTTCAGTTTGTCGATCCCCGATTTTCAGTTACAGGAGGGATTCATTTATTCTAGGAGTTAGTATGTTATACCCACTCTATTTAATATCTCCTTATTAATAATATATTTTATCAATTCAAGCATTGAACCATATGATATTATCTTGATGATTAATCATAACAAATTTAAGAAAAATTAGACATTGATAAATATATTGTCTCATAGTTAAGACTTACATGTATTTTCAAGACTATGTTATGCATCCAAAATAAAAAGGGATGATAAAGTATTAAACTATTTTGAAATTTTATGAAATTGCATACATTTGATCTGTATAGTAGGAACTTACAATTCAATAATTGGATTGATGAAATTCGATATTTATAAAAAAGTTATTCAATTGAGTAAATACCAAGATTTATTCATACTCATGAAATAAACGAATCCCTCCTCATATATATATATATATATATATAGTTTAATTTTAACACACTAATAGTCTAAAAAAGTTTTACATCATCATTTAATTAAACCTTTCATTTTGCATGACTTTTCAAATATTGAAGTGCAAAATAACTATATTTACTGACGTGGCATTGCGTAATTGATTGATTGTGTAAAACTATTTTTCACTGTTATTGCATTCCAATTAAATTTATATATATATATATATAACACCATATTTAGATAATAAAAATTCTTGTCAAAATTTTATTGACAAAATAATGTAGTATTGTTGACTTTTAAATAAAAAAGTGGATTATATCGTTTTATTTTATATAAAAAAGATGATATCAATATTTTTGTGACTATGGGAGCAATGATTTTCTCTTTAATGGACTAGAGGAGAAAATGAATTATGCCAATCACAATTTAAATAAATGAAAATTTTAGTTATAAATATTTTTTTTGGAATTATATAATATTCAATCAAGCAAACATACTAATTTTATAAGCAACATCCATTCATTATTAATTAATATTATATATATAATAATAGATGAAGTGTCAACTAACAAGATATTCTACATATATGTGTGTGTGTGTATATATATATATATATGAGCAACTATTGCCACTCTCATTTCTATATTGCCCCTCTATTTTTATTGTGTCCACTTGCGGTATTCTTAAAATGTCCTTCAAGTTATTTTAATAGTTAGTTTTTTTTTTATTTTCGAGATTAAATTAAAAATTGTGGATTAAAATTTTAAACATTTGTCATATTTTTTATTTATTATTTTATCTTTGAAATTTCTAAATATCTTTATTTTAAATCTATAATATATTGTTATTATCATAGAAGAGAAAATCGGACTTGACTGGCCGGTCCAACAAGAAACCAGTCACCTGATCAGTTCGGTTAACCTCCAAAAATCGAGAAAGTCAAAATCGGTTAAAACCGAGAAAACTAGTGAATCGGATCGGTTTGATTGGTTCGAACCTTTTGATTTTTTTTGTTTTGGGTTTCAAAGCATAAATACTAATATCTTGTGGTAGTCACAGAGCAAAAAAAAAAAAAAAAAAGGAACCAAAGAAGGACACTAACAAAGATTATTGGGTTATCCTTCTTTTCTTTCCGTCATTCGTAGGCTGCTCACCATAAACCTCGCTAGTCACCAACAAATATTGTTTTCAAATGCTTTTGTGACCGTGTTGTGAGGCTGAGACTAGAGAAATTTTATATAGATTGTGTTTATTTTTATAAACCTATGAATATATATTTCTGTTAATTATATTAATATTAATGATTAATCATATGTGTATATATATATATTATTATGTTCCAGTTGAATCCAATTGAACCGGTTGGATCTCTAAACTTTTAAATCAGTACCTTGACTGATTTGATACCCGATCTGATTTTCTTTTCCTTGGTTATTATGATGTTTTAAATTTATGTTTAATTCTAATAATTTTACTAATACACAATTACTAAATATTATGAAACACACCAAACAGATACATAACAAAGAGTAAACGACTCTCAGCTACATATGGAAATAAAAATTTACACATGTTCCCTGAGGTCAACAAGTGTGCTGGTAATTAGCCTAAGATGAGCATAGATTTCCTGTAAGCTTTACCTTTTTTAATAGGCTTTCCTCTTATATCTCTGTTGAATTTTTGGCTGATACTGTTAATATTACTAATAATCAGTTTGTCATTATGTAATTGTTCTTTTGGGCTTTAAGCCCCGACATTAATAAAAAAAAAAAAAAAATTTACATCAAACGCTACAGAAACTCATGTTATTTTGGTTTCACAGACAGCTGTAAAATCTCGCTTTTCTTCCGTGAACAAATGCAATAACTTCAGCTCCAACCAATCTATCAAAATCGGCTGACCCTTACATGCTTTCATGTACACCACAAATATATATAATAATTAAGGATTAATGATTGGAATAGAGACGTTTTTGCTTAAAAGATTGGAATGAAGACGTTTTTGGCCACATTCAGAAGAGAAAGATAAGAATCCTTTTGCGATTGGAAGGTATTTCGCGGAAACTCTCCTTCATTTTAATTGCGATTAGATGAGAAAGATTGTCTCTTGTGCGTGCGTTATTTTTTCCTTAAATAAGGACAATTCTTTAGTGTTATTAAATGGTATAATTATTAAATATAAATTTAAACTATAATAATGATAATAATAATAATATATTATAAAATTTTAATTAATAAAAATTATAAATAAAAATAATAAATAGAAAGTGATAATTGATAATTGAGATTCTAATACATAATTCTTAATTTAATTTTAAAAATAAAAGGCTAATTATTAAAACATATTTAAGGACATTTTAAAAATAGTACAAGCATAGACAATACAAATAAAGTGATAATAGATAAATAGAAGTGATAATAGTCACTCCCTATGCTATATTGTAACATTTTTCTACCTGGCTTTATCATCTTTGTAATTCTACATCTTAGTGCTCCATGATGCCGCCGGCCACAATTTACTGAGCTGAACAAGGGTGAATACTATAACGAGTAAGGTTCTGCCAAATGGCCATTTAGCTTAAAATATATGTATTCTAAAATTCTCTGTCTGCTCCTTGACCATACCTAGCAAAAACCAAAAAAAAAATTCTTTGTCTGCTTTCGATGACCACTAATGGCACATTGTTTATTGCCAAACTTATTCACCTTGTACTAGAGTAGAATATTTTAAGGTTTAAATATGTATTTTTTATACTTGATGCGATCACGAGAAAATATCAGTCAAGTGTGTTGAGCAAGCTACTCATCACACATATATAAAGTCTGATAGCTCAAGCTCTTTATAAGGAAAAAAAATCAGTTTCTGAAATTCATTTCAGTTGCAATGCAACAAGTACTCTCTACAATTCTCTCTTCCTTTCCCTTTTACAATTGACAATAAATAGCTACTCTTTCAACCGTCCACCCTTTTTTTTTTTGTAATTTTTGTTTCTATTCACCTATCCATTTATAAAGTATGTCTGTCCATTTATAAAGTATTAATTTTTATTTATTAGATATACTCTTATTGTAATTAATTATATTTTTTAATGGTATAATCATATTAAATAGAGGCAACCTTGTCAATTAACACACTTTATATTATTATCAATATTCATTCATTGCTTTTTTAATATCTAAGTTTTTTTTTTAATCAACACTAGAGATGTAATGGAGGGAGTATAATTTCTGACTCAGTAATAATCGTTTGGTCCAACAAATGACATACTCCATCAGTTTAAGGTTAACTGCCAAGAAAAAAAAACACTTATTAAAAAACACTAAATAAACATTAATAATGGTATAAAATTATATAAATGAACTGAATCATTTCTATTTAAAAAATATAATTAGTGCTCTCTTGAAATAATAAGTAAGCACTAAAAATGGTATTGATAAAATATATGCTTTCTTGAAATAATAAGTGAACAGTTAACCCCAAATATAAAAAAATCCCAATAAATAAATAGTTAACCTGAAATATTAAAACCCCAATAATAAGACAGTTAAATTGAAAGAGAAAGAGTATATCGGAGCAAAATTATTCGTTCGAATCCCTGACGAATAGTAGAGAAAATATTGTTAGCTTTATTTCAAGTCTATAAAGAACGGAGTCCTTTGTGTTTATTGCGGTTCTTGTCCCAGCACTTAAGATTAGAAATTTTAACTATATTTAACAAGGCGAGTTTTTGAGTTTATAGGCTAATGTATTTCCACTTTTATGAGTTCTCCTAACCTAGGAACCCCATTATTTTTCGTAATGTTACAGGTATAGGTGGATTTGAGTTTTGATGGCAGTATAGATATTTGTTATGTGCTATGTTGAATAGGTTCGGGCACTGTATCCATATACTGAGTACAAATACGAGTACGAGGTATGAAAACTTTTCAAAAATTAGGGTATAGGTAGAAAAGATATATTATATAAAAATATAAAACTATAACTAATAAAATAATTATATCATAAAATAAATAATTCTTTGTGATATTAAAGTAAAAATATATAAAGAAACATAAAATTTTAAAGGATTAAATAGTAGTTTAATTTATTTATTTATAAAACTTAATATTTTATAAGGATTAATTTATATTTGAGTAACATTTACTAATTGAAATTATTTAGTAACAAGTATTCAAAGTACCCAATGAATATCTATATTAAATAAATACTGAATATAAATATGGTAGTCATTTTGGAATATCCATACTTAAGAGGGTGTCCGCATATGCCATAAAGGAGAGGTGTGGCTACATCTAGGAGACATGCAAAGGAAAGGAAAGATATATATTATGCATGCGGACTAGATAGAAGGTGATTGACTGAAATGAGCTGCGATCTAGAAGGCCGATATTGGAGGTGCTGGACTAGTTTCTATGCTCAACCAAATGAGAGGGCTGCTAATACTAGGATGGGTTTGTTACGTAATGGTCGTTGGAAGTTCTTCCTTATGAAAAATATAAATCAACATTTTTTTTTCGGTAAGTTAAAAAAGTTGAGATGCTTGAATTTCCTGGTTTTTGCATATATATAATTATAAATAATTGTTACACCATTGAATAATTTTTTATTAGATTAATTTTAAATAAAACCCATCACTAGATTAAAAGCTTATATATATCATATAAATCATGCCTATAAAATTTTGAGTTAATGTGCAATAATTATTTGACACAGTTTTTATATGCATCAATAGTAACGTGATATATATGCTAAAAATAAACAAAAATAAGACCTTTGTAATTACATTCTTATTAATGTTCAGTTTTTATAAAATTTAACATAAATAATCTTTATAATAATTAAATATAACTCAATAATTAGATCAATAAAAAAAATTATTTAATAGATTAAAGGCATAACTTTGCTTAAAGTTATGATTTGCTTAAGTTATGACATTATGACTTCACAATAAATATATATATATATCTATCTGTGTGTGCGCTCGCATGCGCGAGCGCGTGCGCATTGTGTGAACTGTACGCTTTAGCTTTATTTGCACGAGTCTTCCTTGAGACTAATTCTAAGTATTCACATCTTAGTTCATGAAGTTTATAAAATCTTTATGCTGAAATTATAAATAAATTAAAGTTACACTATTAGCTATAATTTTTTATTTAGTAGCAAATGTTTACTCTAGTTCATAATATTAAATAATGGTTTTATGTTTAAGAGGGTGTTTGTTTTAGATCTTTAAAAAAAAAATAATTATGAAACTTAAGTTTTATATATATATATATATATATATATATATATATATATATATATATATATATATATATATATATATATATATATCTATCTGAAAAAATTGAAAAACTAATATTTTTTAAAAATTATTCCTTTTAGCTTCTAAAAAAATAAAAAAATATTATTTTTTAGATACTAATTTTTTAATTAAAAAAGTGATTTTGAATCTTTAAAATATCCAAACACACCCTAAAATCCTGTTATACTGTTCACTTTCTTAGTATTCTAGATATCGATAACTTTTGGCTTTATGCAATGCTGACGAGCCTACCTTTGCAATGCTGACGATCACAAAAACAGTGTCATTTTGTTTTTTGGGTAACAAAAGTCATTATGTCTATAGAAGAAAAAGAATAACAAACATAAATAAACTGAAAATGGGTTATCTTGAGCATCCACTATATATGGTCCTCTCTAATCTATCATGAGCACAAGTAACGTGTTTATTTCAGCTTGACAACATGGAAGAGCTCAATTCATCAGAGAGCGAAGCGAGAGTGAGAGATATTGGACACAAGCATGTTAGCCTTTCAATCTGCAGATTAAGAGCTCACCGAGTTAAACTTGCATCAAGGGTTAAGCCGAAGAAAATCACAAGGTTAGATTAGACTAACACGCTACATACCTCTATATATATAAAATGTGTGTGTGTTGCGATTCAACACACTTCTCTTTTTTTTTTTTGTTTCAATTTTCCTTTTTAATAGAAAAAATAAATTTAAGCCACTTTACGAAGGATATAGATGACGTCCGTGGTATATTATATCTTTCTGGATTTCTATATTATATAAGAATTACATAACTCACATTTTTTATTTAATTTAATGTAATTTATGTATTTACACTATGCAGCTGGCAGTAGGACCAAGTAGAAAATGTTGGAGACATTATATTAAGGGGGTTTATTGTAGCATCCGATGCATCTCTGTTTAATATTTTATGAACTGTTTATTGTAGCATCCGTTGCATGCTTTCATACGAGGGGAATCTTTTGCGCTGACGAATGGTTATTTGTCTGTTGACATGAAAAAAAAAAGCCCTAAACCTTATATACTACTGAGAGCATGTTTAGTAGGAGAGTATAATTGTAAAATTTTTTATGAATGAGATTCATGTATAAATTTATCTATGAAAATTCATATTTTATTTTTACTCCCTAACTAAATATACTCTAAAAGTATAGGGTAAAAGAAGAATATAAAGGGTAAATTATCATGATTTACAGCTATTTACATTGAAAAATGTCATCAAGTCAGGACCACCATATCTTCATAAATTACCATATCTCGGGTGCATGATTAATTACTAGATTTACACCATATTGCCACAAGTCATTGTGTAAGGTGCAGGAATAATAAGTAATGCGTCGAGTTTGCCACGCTGATGTGATGAGTTGAGAAGTTCATAGATGCTTTTAGAGTAAAAAAAGTATTTTATTCTATAATCGTTCTTCATTTATCAAATCAATTTTGAAGGCTATTACTTTGCCAACATTATAAGTCAAATAATAAATGATATATGAAAAAAAATCTTATTCTACGAGTTTAGTGAGTGATATATATTTATTATCGATTAATCTAGCATTGGCAACCTAGTCAAATTAAAAGTCACTATATTGAAAATATACCTACTTTCCGGTTCATAATAATAATAATAGTTATTGAAGATGATAACGCAAAGATTATTAATTTTAAACCTTATCCTAGGTCTTGTATAGTCTTTTTGTTAAATTTTTACTTATTATTAATGAAAAATGGGTGCACCGTACTCCTAAACTGTATGTTTGGTGTAACAAATAACATGCGACTTAAAATCCAAAAGTTTCTTGAATGTATGTGTGTGTGTGTGTGTGTTTTTTTTTATAACTAGCATAATATGGCCCGTGCACGGCACGGTTTATTTTCATAATATAAATTAGTTTAAATAATAATTATAATTATAGTAAGTTTATATATAAAATATTTAAATAAAATAATAATATAAATATATAATATATACAAAAATTAAATAATATATGATAAAAATTAAAAATATTAGTTTATTTATGAAATATAATTTGAATATCTTAATATAAAAAATTGTGATAAACTAGTTAATCCTTTTCAAGGTTCGTAAGAAAAGAATGAGAAATTCTCATTGTAAAAATAAAAATTTTAAAATAAATAATTTATACATAGTTCAAGTTTATTTCATTTAAATATTTATACTTATATTTTTCATGTTGAAATTGAACGGCTTAAGAAAAAAAGCTCCTACCTTTTTTTTATGCCTTACTTTTTTTTTCTTGTATACATTTGACCATTTGTGTTCATTTGTATAGCATGAAAATTATATAATCTCATAAAATGTAACATCAAAAATCAAAATTTTTGAAACAAAATATATATCTTTATATTTAACGTGATAATTTAATTTTAAATTATCTATGTAGAAGCACTTCATGTAAATTTTTTTATTGCAAATAAAAATTCAAACATCCAATTATAAAATAGTAGAACAACTAATTTTCAGAATAAAAACTTTAAAAGTAATAAACTAAGGTATTTTAAAAGTAATTATATGCTAAGAGCTAAAATATAATTTAAAAAATTATTGAACAACATATAAATTTTAAAGTAAACATAAATCATAAAAATATAGTAGAAATCCAAATTTTTATAAAATAGTGATGATTAACAATCAATACAATTGTAGTTAAAAATAATAAAATTTTGAATAGAAATAATCAGCCCGAAATTTTTTCAAATAAACTTATTTGATGTAACAATCTAATAATTACTTTTTGACAATAGAAAAACAATTGTCACAGATTTTCTATTCGTAAATTATTTATACAAAATATAAAATACAAATGAAATATGATAAGTTATATGAAAATATGAATAGTATTTTAAAAGTAAGAAAATGTAATTATTTAATTTAAATTACTAGTAATGATTCTAATTAGTTATCTTGAAAGTAAAGTGCACCTGAGTTATAACTGGGGGATAAAGAACTATTTATATTAAATAACCAAAACGACTATAAGGGAAATGAGTGTTTTTAACAATTAAAACATTAAAAGTATTAATAAAAACTTAAAAAAAATTTCTCAGTCCCTTTATGTCAAAATTATTTTTCATAATAATACTTTTATTTAGACTTTAATTGTTAAAAATACTCATCTTTCTTATATTGATGCTTAATTCATCCAAATTTATAACTAAAATTTTCCAGTCATGTATCTTATCTTTTTAAAGACTTGATTGTTCTTTTGACCATTCGAAGGATCTTGAAATAATGGGACTACTGCTATCATCACAAATAATGCTGTAGACACTTGATGTGTGCTAAAGACCTCAATTCTATGAATTATATGCCTAATTACTTTAACTTCATGTATACTACTTGGTAGCAGAACAACTAGCAAATGCGGTCAACAGGTTATCTCAGCAATCCCATGCCATACAGTCTTCATATTTCTGAATCCACAACTCCTCGGAGCTCTTCAAGTTGTGTATCAAGGCAAGGACAAATCGCCATTTGAGACACACCCACTCCACATGTGGACTTTCTTGATTGCCATGTGCTTCTACAGTGTGGTTCTTGGTTTTAAGATCCACATGCTGCAGCAGGCTCGTTGTACTGGCCACTTTGCTTCGATTCTCAGCCATGTTCTGCTGGTCTCAGGATCACTCTCTTCAGTTTCCCTGTTGTCCATGTTCCAGCCACGCCTCTTTGTTTGGTTTCTGTGTATCATTGGAGTGTATATGCCACTGATGCTGGCTCTTCACTTGCTCAAAAACCCACTCTTACAGGTTTTGGAAACCTTGGTTACATTAACCTCCCTACTAGCTGGATGCATAAGGTTCTGGGGGCAACATGCTCAAATGATCCTGTATAACAATGCCTTAGTCTGTTGGTCGAGAGACTCCTAAATATTTTGGTGGCACATTGGGAAATGAAATTTGAACCTATGACCTTATCGAAATTGTAAGCGATTTAAATCCTTTATCATTAGCTCAATCTTAGTGGCTTGAAAGAGACTCTTAGATATGCTTCTTGATCAATTAAAAAAGAGAATAAACTCTAGAGAATTAGATATATATTTCCAGGTAGAGAATAATTGAGGGAGTTACAAGTTTCAATGTCTCTTGTACCTTTGAAATTAAATATGATCCGTGATATTTATGTTAGAATGAAAGCTAGAACTCTAGGGATAAACATGGCTGAAGTTTTATGTAACGATTGGTCTTTTTAACATTATTATGATAAAATAATTAATTGTGAACAATTTATAGGGATTTTTAAAAATTCAACAGACATAGACATGATCACATTAACATAAAAATTTTGTAAAAAAAAATGAAAATTATATTTTTATTATTTAAAATTCAATATAATAATATTTTAATCGGGGATATAGAATGAGACCTATAATTAGTATAAAGACATAGAAAAATAATAATAAGATTGAATGAATATTTTTAATCCGGTAAAATTATTTAGATAGCAATCGGGTATCAAAAGGGTAATAATCAGTACACCAAAGTGGTAATAACCGATACACCAAAACGTCGAAACTAGTCTAAATAATGGTTATTAGTAGATCTCAAATAATTTTTAGTTAGAACAATTAAATAAACATAGTCATATTCAGTATAAATACAAGGCAAATCGATCAGGAAATATTAATTTTCTTACTTCCTCTCCAAGTTTGTTGTATTATATAAAGGAAAAAGAAAAGGAAATGATATTTCCTTCTCAACTTAGCTACAGACCACGTTATTCCCCATTTCTTCATCAACTCCACGTTCTTTCTCATTGCCTTCACCATGTTCATTTCTTTTTTCCTCAAAACTTTATGAAAGCTTCAAATTCTTGAAAACTGCACTTAGATAAATACACAAACAAGTTCAAGAACACACCCCTTTCATCAAACTCAAGCCAACATAATGTTTTTCCTCTTTAAATCTGTCCAACCAGCAGCATAAATAAGGGCTGTAAAATGGGTTCAAAGCCTTGGATTTAGAGAAGAAAAAGCTAGAGAAAGCAAGCTAAAGCTTGGAAGAAAGGTAGGAACAATTCTAGTCTATTGCTTTGTGATTGTATGGCTATAATTGCTAGATAAATATCTTGAGATATATTTGAAATTTTGTTGGTAAATTCTGAAATTATTTCAAGATGTACATGTATATGAGTTGGATATATGTAAAGGATGCAATAGATAAAAGCCTCATGAATTGATTGAATGGATTTAAGAGATTTAGGAGGTATTCAAAGAGATTTTTGGATCTTTAGGAAGGAATGACCATGTTGCTGGAAAAATTTCATTGGGACCCATTCTTGTGTTGTGAATCACAATTGTGGATGTTTTACAGGGGTGAGTTTGGCTTTGCATATTTGTATAAGAGATGCTCTAAGTGGGTTTAAAAAATGGAGTTGTGAAACTATGTCCAAGGGTTTTATGTGCTGGAATTTTTATAGCACTAGTTCTTAGTGTTAAATGATGGCTTTGGCTGGATACAATGGTTTGGAATTTCAATGACGTATTTTAAACCTTGGATGATTATTCTTATGTATAATTATGAAGCTTAAAAGAGAAAAATTGAATTATGGGGCTGTTTCTTTATGCAGAAGAAAAATGTGGAGGAGATTTTTGGTTCTCTAAAAAGATTGAGGAATCTGGAAATTTTATGGTAATATTTTTGGAAATAGTATTGTAATATATGAAAGATTGTTATTTGGAAGTATGATGCCAAAGTTTCATAAAAGGATGAGATTTGACCTATAGACAAAAGGATCTAAAATCTAAGTATGACACTTAGTTTAATTTCCTAAAAGTTATAAAAATCATTAACAACAGAGTCCTATAAGTTTCTGCTATGAAGAAATCTCATAAAATTTTAGTAGATTTTTCAGAAAATCTCATCACAGTATACTAGAATTTATAGAAAATTTTCCTAAAAAATTACCCAATTTTATAGAAAGTCTCATAAAATATTTAGTTGTTATCTTTTAGAAATATCTCATAAAAACTAAAGAGAAATTTCAACTAAAATATCTCATAAAACTTCAATAGATTTTTAACAGAACATCTCATAAGACTTGGATAGATTTTTAACAGAATATCTCATAAGACTTAAGAGATTTTTGAACAGAATATGAGTTTATCTCGTAAAACTTCATGAGACTTCATAAGATTTTTAAGAGATTTTGAACAGAATAAGAAGTTAAGAGATTTCACACAAGATATCTCATAAGAGTTAAGAAATTTTCAAGGAAATCTCAAAGAAAAGTATAAGAACCAGAACTTGAAGAAGAGAGGGAACGTAAGAAAATAAGCCTCACACAGAGAGAGGGAATTTAGGAGAATAAGTTTTATGTAATAATCAATTGCTTAGTGGTAAGCTCATGGATTCATGGGTAGTAGTAGACGTGATACGCCCTTAGAATTATATCAGGGTGTGAACGCGACGACGTTACATCGTTTATGAGAAAAGGAATGTACTGAGGATAACGAGGCTATCTAGATGAGAAGTAGTAGACGTACTCCATCTAGTGAACTATATCAGAATGTAACCGCGATGGCGTTACATAGTTGATAGTATGATCTAGAGAGAAGTATATCAGAAGAGTCCTATGAGTTTTACCCTTAAGCCTAAACTTTCTAATAAATCTCGTAAAAATCAAAGAAATTCAGCAGAGAAATGTCATGAGAAGTTAAGATATTTTTTAACATAATGTCTCATAAGAATTAAGAAGATTCTAAAGAGAATATCTCACGAGAAATTCAGAAGTTTTAACAGAAAAAATCTCAAAAGAGTTCTAGGAGATTTTCAAGAGAGGAGTCTCACAGCAATTCAGGAGACTCAAAAAAGAATATCTCATAAGATTTGAGGAAATTTCAAAGCAAAAGTATGAGAAATAGAACTATTAAGAAGAGACTCTAATTATCAATTTTGAGATTACACAATTGATGAGGCCCTTATATAAACATCTAAAGACATATTGCTTATTTTGCATTAAGTTGAATATCATTGAGTAATAGACTAGTGTTTTTCCTACTGGGAAACTTTGATTCTCATTCTTGCTGTTATCACTTCTTTTTTTTCTATAGATTACGATGATAGGAATTCTTAGCTTGTATTGGCATTACGGTCCAGATTCTTTTGATAAACCAAAGATAGAGGATTTTTAGTTAGTATTTTTATTTTCTTTTAGTGAATTTTGAGTAGTACCCTACCTAAACTAAAGGGTTCCTGCGTGAACCAAGATAAGGGTTTGACCTAGTTGTGGGTACAATTGACTTGTCATCAAGTAATAAATTATGTATGTTTTTATGTACTATTTATGCTTAAATTTAGCAACTCAAAGAGAAAGCAATTTTATGGTTGTCAAAATAGCGGGCTCATATGTAATATTGTATATACACACCTCTAAGATCAAGCATAGTTAACAAGTAACAATTACTTACTATCAGGTTATGGCTTAAGCATAACTTTATGGTAGGAAGGGTGTTACATTTTACCTCAGACACATAAATTAAATGGCTAAAATACACTTTTCCCTTTGAGATATTAAGAAATAACACTCCACCCCATTTTATTAAGGGTATGTTTAGTACAATATCTTTTTTGATTCGATTTTTTATAAATTATAAATCAAATAATAAAAATAATTATAAAATAAGTAATGAATTTAATTTCTATATACTGATAATATAAAATAAAATATTGGTAAACAAATTTTTATAGAATTTGACATTTTCTTAAATTTTTATTGATTTATGATTCAAATTGTTTTATATTGTCAGTGTATGGAAACTAAATTAATAAATAATATTAAAAATTATATTAGAAGTTAATAATTATTTTAATAAAAAAATTAATAATATACATTTTAAATAAATAAGATATAAAAATGAAATAAATATTTAAAATAATATTAAAATATATAAATAAATATTAATTATTTTAAAAATATATAAATAATACATGACAAATAAAATTAGTAATAAATAATATTGATATAAAATATTATTATATTAATGACATTCAAAATATTAAAATAATTATTATAATTTAATAATTTAATTATCAAGTTAATAGTTAGTTTTCTAGCATGATTTGACACTATTTTGAATTTTTCTTAGTTTGTAATTTAAAATTATTTTACACTGTCAATTGAAAAAAAATCAAGAAATAATCAAATTATGGTGGGTAGTTATCATAGTGGGTTGTTACCTATCATAATTTGACATTTTTTAAATTTTCTATTGATTAATTTATTTTATAATTATTATATTATTTTATGAATTTAATTTTGTTGTACTAATAGTATAAACGAGTTCTATAATATATTCAAGCATATATTGTGATGTATTGAAAACGATTTACTACTATATCGGCTACTTGAGAAGCCATATATTGTCAATGTATCAAAATTTAATTCTTATTTTTTATAATTTTATTTTCATATGATATTGTAATACCTCAAGTACATGTATTCTTAGACGAGTCTAGTACGACCTTAGGGTCTCCTAGGAGCCACTCGTGTTGTCAGGAAAACCCTGGATGCATGAAGGGCTAAGGATGCAAGATTGGTGTTGCTGCTGTAGAATTATGCAAAATAGGCTCGCTACAGCAAGCAAGCAAGGCCATTATGTGTATTCTATACTAGACAGGTTTGCTACAGCAAGAGGGCCCAATGATAGAATAGTGCAAAATGATATAGTTTTGAGTTATGACACCCTTCACCCATTTTAAACCCTTCATTTCTAGTTTCCCAAATGAGAAACTAAAAACCCTTATTGTCCTTCTCCATTCCTACCATCTCTCTCAAGTTCATTCCATTATTTCTCCTTCCAAGCTCAAGGTAAATTTGGTTTGTTGATTTTGCTTCATTTTCTCCAAAATCTCTTGGTTCTTGGGAGGCATTATGGTTCTTTCATTGATATCAAGTTATGGTGCACTCTCATACCTGTTAGAATTAGATTCGAGTTACACAGAGATTGATCTAGAGTTTTGTTGCTTCAACAGTAGATATTAGTGCCATTTCTGCTCTAAGGAGCTCAGCCAGTGTTGATCCCTCACATTCCACTCCTCCAAGTGAGTGGGTTTAAACATGTGATCTCTATATTGGTCATTAGAGATATTTTCATTTAAATATAGCTTAATGCATGATTTTAGAGATTACTGCAAAGAGATTTAAAACTTTTGCTAATTTACGAAAATGTGATTTTTAGAAATGCATGAACTATATGTTTTTATGTAAAGCCATAGGACCGTTGTTACTAAAATGAGTTTATAAATAGCTGGATTATGAACTGTTTAGAGATGTTATGACGAGTATATGAATTACAAAATAATATGTTTTCACATGATAGAGCTTTCAAACTCAAATTAGAACCCCATTGCAGAGTTTTAGAGAAAAGACCAGTTTTGCAATTTTGAACTAGACAGTGGCTATAGAGAAACAGACAATAAGTTAACGGCTAAAAAACGATCATTAACCTTGGTACCAAGTTATCCCCAAGGGACAATCTCACCCTAGAGCAGATATGGAACCTAGTTATGTGTCTAATTTGGGTTCTAAGGAGCCCTAGAGTTAAGAGATTATTGTTATGCCATGATTGACATGCATAACCAGAGATTTATTTGTTATGTCCTAATCTTTAGGCATAACCAAAGATTTTGTTATCTCACATGTTTTGCACATAACCAAATATTCTTGTTTCTCTATCAGGGTACTATTGTTTTGAATTATGGAGAACAATGATTTTGATTATTTATATATGTCAATATGAATGTTTTAGAGCTTTATTGTTACTACTATTATGATTTTATGCATCTTTTCTTGGTGTCCCATGAAAGGGATTTCAGGTGAGAATTTATTCCCTGAGTTTTTGGATAAAACTCACTCTCTCCCTTTTTCCCATTACAGATATAGCAGCTAATAAGGGTTCATCTCAGCTAACTTTTTCCCAGCAGCGGTAGAGTTCCAGCTAGTGAGTTTCACTCGGGTGAAGTATTTTGTTTTAGCTTAGAGTGTTCCAGTGTCGTTGCAGGCAAAAATCTCAAACCATACAAACATAGTTTTTTTTTTTTTGCATTTTTGTATACCATGATAGTATATTTTATTTGTATTTAATGGCTTAGTATTTGTGGTTATCAAGATAAGAGCAACTCTTAATATATATATATATATATATATATATATGATTATTTTGACTTTTAATAATAAGTAATTTGTATATGGAAAATTAATTTATGCTTTTAAATGGATTGCATGTTTTAAATATGCCTATAGAGAGATTCAGTAGTCATGAAGATTATGTGAGAATGGGATTCCTCACGGGCTAGTCACATTCCCAAATCGGGTCGTGACAAATATCAAATATTTTTGGTACTGAAAAAATATTTGATTTTTCATACAATATTAAACATAAAAGAAAATATCATTTTCTTTTTCTTACAATATTTCCAACTTCTACATTTTTTTATCATAATAATGTAATGAACATAGAAAACATACTAAAGTAATATTATTTATGAGTCATTTACTGATAAATTTAAAAAATTATAATTATAATTATAATTTGTATAAATTATTTAAATTATTTATTTTTATTATATATGAATATATTTTGTATGAAATTTGATATTATTTACCATGTATTATAAATTTCTATATTAAAATTTATTAATTTATGTATTTTAATACCATTTAAAATATTTAATAATTTTCATTTATTATTTATTTAAAATATTTATTATTAAATTTATATTAAAATAATTATGATAGATAAATTTATTTAATACGTTATAAGCTCAAACAACATGAAATCAATGCATAGGAATTAAATTTATTTTTATTTTATAATTTTTTATTATTCATTATATAATTTATAAAATTAAGCTATGAAATAGATTACTCCAAACACATCTTAATGAAATGGGGTGGAGTGTATATTTTTCTAACAAATGAAGTGAAATGTCATTTTTGATACTTCAAGAGTGGTAAGTGCATTTCACCCGAATTAAAATTACGCCGGTTTACAAGAACTAATTTAATTTAAAGCATAAATATAATTTTGCTACTAATAAATATAAGTCTTCTTTATTTTAATTTTTCTAATTTTTTTAGACTAAATACCCAAACAGGTCTCTCATATTTATATTGGGGGACAAGTTAGTTCCTCAACTTTTGAAAATCTCAAATTGGTTTCTCAAGTTTTAAAAATGAGGATAAATTAGTCCTCCATACAGTTTCGTACAGTTTACGGAGGAACTAGTTTGTCCCTTTTTAATTGTATGGAACTGTACAGAAGAACCAATTTGTCTCTTTTTTAAAATTTGAGGGACCAATTTGAAAATTTCAAAACCTGAGGGACTAACTTGTCCCACAATACAAACCTAAGGGACCACTTTGAAGTTTTGGTCTTTTTTCTATTTTTTATTCAATTCATTTTTTCATAATATTATTATTTTTATTTCAATCGATAGCTAACAATATCAAGTGGCAATATTTATAAAGATCAAAGCAAGAATTTTAAAATTGTTATAAGGACCAAAAAACATAATTTCTAATATTTATTAGGATTAAATGCATATTTTTAGGAACATAAGTTTGAAAGCAGGATAAAAACTATAATATTTTAAATATGTGAGACCATCGGCTAAATTTTTCCAACAGACAAAAATTAAACAATATATAAATATATCCAGTTAAATATATTCTAACGATTAATTCAACTAACACTTATAATTTTGAAGATAAATTTTGCTCATTTTTTAAATTTTATAAACTAATATAATAATAACTTTAAGGTCTAATTAAAATGATAGTTTATTTTAGAGTGATTGCAATATAACCACTCCTTGTTAGAATCACAATATATATATATATATATATATGAGTGGTGGAATGGACCAGGTGGTTTTTTTTTTAGTATTTGATTTTCCTCCAAAAGTTTGACCATCCATGATGTCCAATAGAATTTTTTTGATTTGATTTAATTTTTTTCTTCTCTTTTATTACCGAAAATTATGGTCATGCACTTTCTTTTTTCATGTTGAAATTATTATTTATAATAATTTAGCGATTCACCACCTTATCATAATTAGATTAAACTTTATTGTTGTATATATATTTCGATAAATTATTATTGGTTGATATAATTTGATTAATTTTTTTTCAATTTCTTTCAGTTTTATAAATTTCAATTCTAATGTGTATAAACTTTTATGAGTTATAGCTTACTTTTGTATATTTTATGAATAGAAAATCTTTAAGCTTAAATTATCGAACTTTAAAAGCAATATTGTTAAATAAATAAGTAAACTCCAAACCATGTTATGAAGATAATTTATTAAAACTTCTTGTCGCTTTGGAAGCAGCTCAATTCTTATATATATATATATATATATATATATATATATTTGGTGAATAATATTTGGTGTACAATTAAATTGCACAATAAATATACACCATACATCTTATCACTATTAGATGTGATGTGTGGTCCCCAGTCCCCACTTATTCCACTCATTTATCAAATCCAATGGTAATAAAGTGTGTGGTGTTCTATAAAAAAAAAAGTGTGTGGTGTGTATTTATTGTATAATTTAGCTGTATATCAAATAACATTTGTATTTGGTGTAGCAGCATCAGTATAGGGAAGGCTAACTCATGCGCTCATATATTATCCTGGTTTTCATGTTTTATCTTCCTTGCTTAGTTATATTTCTCTTCGTGCTGATCATGTAGGAACTAGTCTCCCTAGATAGTTGCCATGTAGTTCTGTTTTTCACCGCTTGCATTTTATCAAATACTAGTTTAGTATCCGTGCGTTGCACAGTGCAAGTATAATAGATTTCAAAAAATTTATCGTAGTTAATGACTTATTTCTATAGAAGAAATAGAAGAGGCATTTAAGAAAACAACGATGGAGGAGAAGTGAAAGAGCCATTTAGTTATTATTATTATTATCATTATTATTATTTAGAAAGCCTTTAATGTATTGAAGAAACAAAGAGAATGATAAACCCTAAGGTCTCTATCGTTTGCTTGAAAAATGGACCATGGTAAAAGGAGAAAAGAGAAGAGCATTTGCGAGACGAGAAGATGGAGTTTTTCTTTTTTTTTCTTTTTTCTTGTGAAATTGCAGCTGGATTCCATTGCATTGGAAAGAAGAATACAAACTGCAAAGAGATGAGCATAATAGTAAGGAAGAGAGGAAATAAAAATAATGAGATAAAGTCACTGGCAATGGGTGGCAGAGAAGCTTCTTGAGTAGTGGAAGAGGTAGGCATAAAGCGTAGTTAATTACCTAATAAGAAGTCAAATAATAATTTCAAATTAAAATCAAGTAAGATAATATAATAATATCTGATTGGTCATCAATTTAGATATCTGATTAATTACATCTCTCCCTAATATTGATTGTGATAACAAATATATGTTTATTAGATTATTTTTTTTTAAAGATTTATCAGATGGTCTTAAAAGAGTTATTATATTTTTTAATAATATAATTGATTGTTCAATAATAAATAGTTAATATAGAAATAATGATGGATTGTGATTAGAATATGAAGTATCTGATTAATATCATTAAATAAAAAAAAAAAGGAAGCTTGAAAGACCACTAATTAAACAAAATGGTCAATGTAGCTGAATCCTATTATTGCACATGGTGAAATTATTTGATTAGAAAATTTTTTTGACAAGAAGTTTGTGTGGGCAATCCGGGTTGCGCACACCCGTATCCAAGAAGTTTCGTAGTCCACTTTTCTCTGGACTGTTTAAGACTATCCAATGACTTATGTCAGCGCTAGTTCGAAAACGGCTTTCCTGATTAGTGTGCGCAACTCATCAACATAGGGAAGTAGTACAGAAATCCTTTTAAATAATCCATACTTTCTCAACGTGTTCATTATTAGTGTGCTTTTGAAATTAAATATTGTTATTATCTAGAAACTTCGTAAGTGCTCGTCACCTGCCATGGCTAAGAAAGTGGCAATGGGATCTTGGAAAAAACACTATGATGTCATCAAGTCAGGACCACCATATCTTCATAAATTACCATATCTCGGGTGCATGATTAATTACTAGATTTTCACCACATTGCCACAAGTCATTGTGTAAGGTGCAGGAATAATAAGTAATGCGTCGAGTTTGCCACACTAATGTGATGAGTAGAGAAGTTCATAGATGCTTTTAGAGTAACGAAAGTATTTTATTCTATAATCATTCTTCATTTATCATATCAATGTTGAAGGCTATTACTTTGCCAAATTATAAGTCAAATAATAAATGATATATGAAAATAAATCTTATTCTACGAGTTTACTGAGTGATATATATTTATTGTTGATTAATCTAGCATTGGCAACCTAGTCAAATTAAAAGTCACTATATTGAATATATACCTACTTTCCGGTTCATAATAATAATAGTTATTTAAGATGATAACGCAAAGATTATTAATTTTAAACCTTATCCTACGTCTTGTATAGTCTTTTTGTTAAATTTTTACTTATTATTAATGAAAAATGGGTGCACTGTACTCCTAAACTGTATGTTTGGTGTAACAAATAACATGCGACTTAAAATCCAAAAGTTTCTTGAATGTGTGTGTGTGTGTGTTTTTATTATTATTATTATTATAACTAGCATAATATGGCCCGTGCATGGCACGGTTTATTTTCATAATATAAATTAGTTCAAATAATAATTATAATTATAGTAATTTTATATATAAAATATTTAAATAAAATACTAATATAAATCTATAATATAGACAAAAATTAAATAATATATGATAAAAAGTAAAAATATTTGTTTATTTATGAAATATAATTTGAATATCTTAATATAAAAAATTGTGATAAACTAGTTAATCCTTTTTAAGATTCGTAAGAAAAGAATGAGAAATTCTCATTGTAAAAATAAAAAGTTTAAAATAAATAATTTATACATTGTTCAAGTTTATTTCATTTAAATATTTATACTTATATTTTTCATGTTGAGATTGAACAGCTTAAGAAAAAAAGCTCCTACCTTTTTTTCATGTCTTACTTTTTTTTTTTTCTTGTATACATTTGATCATTTGTGTTCATTTGTTTTGCATGAAAATTTTATAATCTCATAAAATGTAACATCAAAAATCAAAATTTGTGAAACAAAATATATATCTTTATATTTAACATGATAATTTAATTTTAAATTATCTATGTAGAAGCACTTCATGTAAATTTTTTTATTGCAAATAAAAATTCAAACATCCAATTATAAAATAGTAGAACAACTAATTTTCAGAATAAAAACTTTAAAAGTAATAAACTAAGGTATTTTAAAAGTAATTATATGCTAAGAGCTAAAATATAATTTAAAAAATTATTGAACAACATATAAATTTTAAAGTAAACATAAATCATAAGAATATAGTAGAAATCCAATGTTTTATAAAATAGTGATGATTAACAATCAATACAATTGTAGTTAAAAATAATAAAATTTTGAATAGAAATAATCAGCCCGAAATTTTTTCAAATAAACTTATTTGATGTAACAATCTAATAATTACTTTTTGACAATAGAAAAACAATTGTCACAGATTTTCCATTCGTAAATTATTTATACAAAATATAAAATACAAATGAAATATGATAAGTTATATGAAAATATGAATAGTATTTTAAAAGTAAGAAAATGTAATTATTTAATTTAAATTACCAGTAATGATTCTAATTAGTTATCTTAAAAGTAAAGTGCACCTGAGTTATAACTGGGGGATAAAGAACTATTTATATTAAATAACCAAAAAGACTATAAGGAAAATGATACTTTTCAACAATTAAAACATTAAAAGTATTAATAAAAACTTAAAAAAAAATTTCACAGTCCCTTTATGTCAAAATTATTTTTCATAATAATACTTTTATCTAGACTTTAATTATTAAAAATACTCATCTTTCTTATATTGATGCTTAATTCGTCTAAATTTATAACTAAAATTTTCCAGTAATGTATCTTATCTTTTTAAAGACTTGATTGTTCTTTTGACAATTCGAAGGATCTTGAAATAATAGGACTACTGCTATCATCACAAATAATGCTGTAGACACTTGATGTGTGCTAAAGACCTCAATTCTATGAATTATATGCCTAATTACTTTAACTTCATGTATACTACTTGGTAGCAGAACAACTAGCAAATGCGGTCAACAGGTTATCTCAGCAATCCCATGCCATACAGTCTTCATATTTCTGAATCCACAACTCCTCGGAGCTCTTCAAGTTGTGTATCAAGGCAAGGACAAATCGCCATTTGAGACACACCCACTCCACATGTGGACTTTCTTGATTGCCATGTGCTTCTACAGTGTGGTTCTTGGTTTTAAGATCCACATGCTGCAGCAGGCTCGTTGTACTGGCCACTTTGCTTCGATTCTCAACCATGTTCTGCTGGTCTCAGGATCACTCTCTTCAGTTTCCCTGTTGTCCATGTTCCAGCCACGCCTCTTTGTTTGGTTTCTGTGTATCATTGGAGTGTATATGCCATTGATGCTGGCTCTTCACTTGCTCAAAAACCCACTCTTACAGGTTTTGGAAACCTTGGTTACATTAACCTCCCAACTAGCTGGATGCATAAGGTTCTGGGGGCAACATGCTCAAATGATCCTGTATAACAACGCCTTAGTCTGTTGGTCGAGAGACTCCTAAATATTTTGGTGGCACATCGGGAAATGAAATTTGAACCTATGACCTTATCGTAATTATAAGCCATTTAAATCCTTCATCATTAGCTCAATCTTAGTGGCTTGAAAGAGACTCTTAGATATGCTTCTTGATCAATTAAAAAAGAGAATAAACTCTAGAGAATTAGATATATATTTCCAGGTAGAGAATAATTGAGGGAGTTACAAGTTTCATTGTCTCTTGTACCTTTGAAATTAAATATGATCCGTGATATTTATGTAAGAATGAAAGCTAGAACTCTAGGAATAAACATGGCTGAAGTTTTACTATAGACGTATAAATTAAATGGCTAAAATACACTTTTCCCTTTGAGGCATTAAGAAATAACACTCCACCCCATTTTATTAAGGGTATGTTTAATGCATTATCTTTTTTTATTTGATTTTTTATAAATTATAAACCAAATAATAAAAATAATTATAAAATAAGTAATGAATTTAATTTCTATACACTGATAACATAAAATAAAATATTGGTAAACAAATTTTTACATAATTTGACGCTTTCTTAAATTTTTATTGATTCATGATTAAAATTATTTTATATTGTCAGTACATGGAAACTAAATTAATAAATAATATTAAAAACTATATTAAAAGCTAATAATTATTTTAATTGACAAAATTAATAATACACATTTTAAATAAATAAGATATAAAAATGAAATAAATATTTAGAATAATATTAAAATATATAAATAAATATTAATTATTTTAAAAATAATATAAATAATACATGAAAAATAAACTTAGTAATAACTAATATTGATATAAAATATTATTATATTAATGAGATTCAAAATATTAATTAAAATAATTATTATAAATTAATAATTTAATTATCATAGTTAATAGTTAGTTTTCTAGCATGATTTGACACTATTTTGAATTTTTGTTAGTTTGCAATTTAAAATTATTTTATACTATTAACTAAAAAAAAATAAAGAAATTATCGAACCATGCATGGTAGTTATCATAGTGGGTTGTTACCTACCATAATTTGACATTTTTTTAATTTTCTATTGATTGATTTATTCTATAATTATTATATTATTTTATGAATTTAATTTTGTGGTACTAATAGTATAAATGAGTTCTATAATATATTCAAGCATATATTGTGATGTATTGAAAATGATTTACTACTATATTGGCTACTTGAGAAGCCATATATTGTTGACGTATCAAAATTTAATTCTTATTTTTTATAATTTTATTTTCATATAATATTGTAATATTTCGAGTATACGTGTCCTTAGACAAGTCTAGGAAGACCTTAGGGTCGCGTAAGAGCCATTCGTGTTATTGGAAAGACCCTGGATGCATGAAGGGCCAAGGGAAGCAAGATTGGTGTTGCTGCTACAGAATTATGCAGAACAAGCTAGCTGCAGCAAGCAAGCAAGGCCATTATGTGTATTCTATATTAGACAGGTTTGCTACAGCGAGCAAGCCCAATGACAAAATAGTGCAAAATGATATAGTTTTGAGTTATGACACCCTTCACCCATTTTAAACCCTTCATTTCTGGTTTCCCAAACGAGAAACCGAAAACCCTTGCTGTCCTTCTCCATTCCCACCATCTCTCTCAAGTTCATTCCATCCTTTCTCCTTCCAAGCTCAAAGGTAAATTTGGTTTGTTGATTTTGCTTCATTTTCTCCTATATCTCTTGGTTCTTGGGGTGGCATTATGGTTCTTTCATTGATATCAAGTTATGGTGCACTCTCATACTTGTTAGAATTAGGTTCGAGTTACACAGAGATTGATCTAGAGTTGTGTTGCTTCAATGGTAGATATTAGTACCATTTCTGCTCTAAGGAGCTCAGCCAGTACTAGTGTTGATCCTTCACATTCCACCCCCCAGGTGAGTGGGTTTAAACCTGTGATCTCTATATTGGTCATTAGAGATATTTTCATTTAAATATATATAGCTTAATACATGATTTTAGAGATTACTGTAAAGAGATTTAAGACTTTTGCTGATTTACAAAAATGTGATTTTCAGAAATGCATGAATTATATGTTTTTATGTAAAACAATAGGACCATTGTTACTAAAATGAGTTTATAAATGACTGGATTATGAATGGAATTGTTTAGAGATGTTATTGCGAGTATATGAATTCCAAAACAATATGTTTAGTTTTCACATGATAGAGCTTTCAAACTCAGATTAGAACCCCATTGCAAAGTTTCAGAGAAAAGACTAGTTTTATAATTTTGAACTAGACAGTGGCTATAGAGAAATAGACATTGAGTTAATGGCTAAAAAATGATTATTAACCTTGGTACCAAATTATCCCTAAGGGACAATCTCACTCTAGAGCAGATATGAACCTAGTTATGTGTCTAATTTGGGTTCTAAGGAGCCCTAGAGTTAAGAGATTATTGTTATGCCATGATTGATATGCATAACTAGAGATTTATTTGTTATGTCCTAATCCTTAGGCATAACCAAAGATTTTGTTATCTCACATGTTTTGTGCATAACCAAATATTTATGTTTCTCTATTCGGGTACTATTGTTTTGAATTATGGAGAACAATGATTTTGATTATTTATATATGTCAATATGAATGTTTCAGAGCTTTATTATTACTACTATTATGATTTTATGCATCTTTTTTTGGTGTCCTATGAAGGGAGTTTCAGGTAAGAATTCACTCACTAAGTTTTTAAACAAAACTCACCCCTCTCCCTTTTCCCATTACAGATATAGCAGTTGCTAAGGGTTCATCTCAGCTAACTTATTCCCAGTAGCAGTAGAGTTCCAACTGGTGAGTTTCACTCGTGGTGAAACATCTTGTTTTAGCTTAGAATGCTCTAGTGTTGTTGCAAGCAGAAGTCTCAGACGATACAAAGATCGTTTTTTTTTTTTTTGCATTTTTGTATACTATGATAGTATATTTTATTTGTATTTAGTGGCTTAGTATTTGTGGTTATCTTGTGTAAGAGCAACTCTTTTTATATATATATATTATAAAATTCAAATATGATTATATTGACTTTTAAGAATAGTTGATTTGTATATGGAAAATGAATTTATGCTTTTAAATCGATTACATGTTTTAACTACACATATAGAGAGATTCAGTAGTTATGAGGATTACGTGAGAATGAGATTCTTCACGTGTTAGTCACATTCTCAAATCGAGTCGTGACAAATATCAAATATTTTTTGTACTAAAAAAATATTTGATTTTTCATACAATATTAAACATAAAAGAAAATATCATTTTCTTTTTCTTACAATATTTCCAACTTCTACATTTTTTTATCATAATAATGCAATGAATATAGAAAACATACTAAAGTAATATTATTTACAAGTCATTTATAGATAAATTTAAAAAATTATAATTTGTATAAATTATTTAAATTGTTTATTTTTATCATATTTGATTATATTTTGTATGAAATTTGATATTATTTACCATGTATTATAAATTTCTATATTAAAATTTATTAATTTATGTATTTTAATACCATTTTAAATATTTATTTAATTGTCTTTTATTATTTATTTAAAATATTTATTATTAAATTTATATTAAAATAATTATGATAGATAAGTTTATTTAATACGTTATAGGTTCAAACAACATGAAATCAATGCATAGGAATTAAATTTATTTTTTATTTTATAATTTTTTATTATTTAATATATAATTTATAAAATTAAGCTATGAAATAGATTACACCAAACACGCCTTAATGAAATGGGGTGTAGTGTATATTTTTCTAACAAATGAAGTGAAATGTCATTTCTTGATACTTCAAAAGTGGTAAGTGCATTTCACCCGAATTAAAATTACTCTGGTTAACAAGAACTAATTTAATTTAAGGCTTAAATATATTTTTGCTACTAATAAATATAAGTCTTTTTTATTTTACTTCTTCTTTTTTTTAATTTTTTATTCAATTCATTTTTTCATAATATTATTATTTTTTATTTCTATCAATGGCTAACAATATCAAGTGGCAATATTTATAAAGATCAAAGCAAGAATTTTAAAATGGTTGTAAAGATAAAAAAAATAATTTCTAATATTTATAAGGATTAAATGCATATTTTAATATATTTATAGGAACATAAGTTTGAAAGCAGGATAAAAACTATAATATTTAAAAAAGGGGAGACCATCAGCTACATTTTTCCAACAGACAAAAATTAAACAATATATAAATATATCCAGTTAAATATATTCTAACGATTAATTCAACTAACACTTATAATTTTGAAGATACATTTTGCTCATTTTTTTTAATTTTATAAACTAATATAATAATAACTTTAAGGTCTAATTAAAATGATAGTTTATTTTAGAGTGATTGCAATATAACCACTCCTTGTTAGAATCACAATATATATATATATGAGTGGTGGAATTGACCAGGTAGTTTTTTTTTTTTAAGTATTTGATTTTCCTCCAAAATTTTGACCATCCATGATGTCCAATAGAATTTTTTTTCATTTTATTTAATTTTTTTATTCTCTTTTATTACCGAAAAATATGGTCATGCACTTTCTTTTTTCATGTTGAAATTATTATTTATAATAATTTAGCGATTTATCACCTTATCATAATTAGATTAAACTTTATTGTTGTATTTATTTTTCGATAAATTATTATTGGTTGATATAATTTAACTAATTTTTTTCAGTTTTATAAATTTCAATTCTAATGTGTATAAACTTTTATGAGTTATAGCTTACTTTTGTATATTTTATGTATAGAAAATCTTAAGCTTAAATTATCGAACTTTAAAAGCAATATTTTTACATAAATTAGTAAACTCCATACCATGTTATGACGATAATTTATTAAAACTTCTTGTCGCTTTGGAAGCGGCGCAATTCTTTTATATATATTTGGTGAATAATATTTAATGTATAACTAAATTGCACAATAAATATATACTATGCATCTTATTATCATTGGATGTGATATGTGGTCTCCAGCCCCCACTTATTCCACTCATTTATTAAATCCAATGGTAATAAAGTATGTGGTGTGTATTTATTATATAATTTAATTATACACCAAACATCACTCATATTTGGTGTAGCAAGCACCAGTATAGGGAAGGCTAACTCATGCGCTCATATATTATCCTGGTTTTCATGTTTTATCTTCCTTGCTTAGTTATATTTCTCTTGCTCTTCATGGTGATCATGTAGGAACTAGTCTCCTTAGATAGTTGCCGTGTAGTTCTGTTTTTCTTGGGCGTTTAGCACCGCTTGCATTTTATCAAATACTAGTTTAGTATCCGTGCGTTGCACAGTGCAAGTATAATAGATTTCAAAAATTTATCGTAGTTAATGATATATTTCTATAGAAGACATAGAAGAGGCATTTAAGAAAACAAAGATGGAGGAGAAGTGAAAGAGCCATTTAGTTATTATTATTATTATTATTATTATTGTCATCATCATTATTATTATTTAGAAAGCAGTTAATGTATTGAAGAAACAAAGAGAATGATAAACCCTAAGGTCTCTATCGCTTGCTTGAAAAAATGGATCATGGTAAAAGAGAAAATAGAAGAGCATTTGCGAGACGAGAAGATGGAGTTTTTTTTTTTCCCTTTTTTCTTGTGAAATTGCAGCTGGATTCCATTGCAGTGGAAAGAAGGATACAAACTGCAAAGCGATGAGCACAATAGAAAGGAAGAGAGGAAATAAAAATAATGAGATAAAGTCACTCACAATGGGTGGCAGAGAAGCTTCCTGGGTAGTGGAATAGGTAGGCATAAAGCGTAGTTAATTACCTAATAAGAAGTCAAATCATAATTTCAAATTAAAATCAAGTAAGATAATATAATAATATCTGATTGGTAATCAATTTAGATATCTGATTAATTACATCTCTCCCTAATATTGATTGTGATAACAAATATATGTTTATTAGATTTTTTTTTTTAAAGATTTATCAGATGGTCTTAAAAGAGTTATTATATTTTTTAATAATATAATTGATTGTTCAATAATAAATAGTTAATATATAAATAATGATGGATTGTGATTAGAATATGAAGTATCTGATTAATATCATTAAATATATATATATATATATATATAAAAGGAAGCTAGAAAGACCATTAATTAAACAAAATGGTCAATGTAGCTGAATGCTATTATTGCACATGGTGAAATTATTTGATTGGAAAACTTTTTTGACAAGAAGTTTGTGTGGGCAATCCAGGTTGTGCACGCCGGTATCCAAGAAGTTTCATAGTACACTTTTCTCTGGACTGTTTAAGACTATCCAATGACTTATGTCAACGCTAGTTCGAAAGCGGCATTCCTGATTAGTGTGCGCAACTCATCAACATAGGGAAGTAGTACAGAAATCCTTTTAAATAATCCATACTTCCTCAACGTGTTCATTATTACTATGCTTTCGAAATTAAATATTGTTATTATCCAGAAACTTCGTAAGTGCTCGTCACCTGCCATGGCTAAGAAAGTGGCGATGGGATCTTGGAAAAAGCACTATGATGTTTGAGTTAATGTATAAAAGAGGTAGAGTATAATGCAATAGAATTAATGTTCTAATTATACATGAAGAGATTGAGCACCCTACGTAGGAGATATGATAAGGATAAATTTAGAATAGATCACTCCATTATTTTTTTGTATAAGAACACCCTGCAATAAATTAGATAAGTAATAAAATAAATTGGGTAAGTAATAAATTAAATACACGTAGAATCAATGATTATAAGGAAATATAGCAATTAGCAAAGGCATTGAAGGCGATGAACACCGGCGAGGAGGAAGCGGGTACCAGCTGCTTATGCTTCTGCGTTCTATCCTGCTTTCCATTCGGGAATTCTAGGTTTCTCAAGGTGTTATTTTAATCGGGTTTTTATTCTTTTCACATTGAAATTTTGACTACAATGAAATTTAAATATAAAATCTCTCTATCTCACTCTCCCACGCACACACAGAGGATATATATATATATATATATATATAAAATTGTAATTCAATTATTAAGCGATATGTTTATACATAAAAATTGTAGTGGAATAACTTCATGATAACCCACAAATAAGTATGCACACACAATCTCGCCACCAACTCAGTTCTTTTCGTTTATTATTTATGTAAATTGCAATAAACTTCACATGCTAAATAGGGGTGTATGACAGCTAGGTTGGATCAATCCTGACCCAGTTTGATTTTTAAATCGGATCAATTTTTTTGAACTTGAACTCAAGTCGATAATGATCTAATTAGTTATCAAGTCAAACCGATCTTCAAAAAACATATGAGAATTTACACATATGCATAATAAAACTATGAAATTTTACTAGTAAAAAACTGAAATTTGAGAGATATTTTATCATATATATTTCAAAACACACTATATCAGTATAAAAATAACATCAAATTATATAAAATATATTTATTGACCTATAAAATCTGATAATCTATCACTAATTATTATAAAAAAAATCTCCAAATAAATTATTTGACTTTTGATCAGATTTAGTTAAGTCAAAGTATGATCCAAAATTGACTTGAAAAGTATGGTGGATCAAATTTCAAGGCCTAAAACCATCCCAATAACATTCAGGCTATGCAAGGTGAAGGTGAAAGAAGAAGAAAAAAAAACAAAGAAGAAGAGAAAATTGGCATGATTGATTTGAGTTTCCAGTTTTCATTTTCAGTTTTTTAGATTTTGTGAAGTAAATACTAAAAATTTTAAAAACTACAAATTCTAAATTGTAGTTTTTATTTCTAATTTTCAGTATTTTTTTCACAAAATCCTAAAACTAGCCTAACCCTAAAATTGCATAGGGGATATAACATGCAACACAAGGTGAAGGTGTAGGCGTGTAGCCTAGCACTGGGCAGCAGGGGATGATCATCATTTCCAATCCTCAATACCTCAACGAAACCAATTCTTCCAACATTTTTTTTCTTTCATTTTAGGCATGGACTGACATGGAGTCACATTTATTCTCGCCGATGGTCTCAACTCCATTCCATTTCCTCTTTCCCCATTCAATTAGAGGTGTCAAATGGGCTAGCCTACCTCTATTAGGACCAAAAGCCCACTTGGACCATATAAATTAGAGCCAACCCATTTATAAAAATTTTAAAACTCATCAATATTTAAAATAAGTTGGTCTTCGGGCTAGCCCGTGGATTGACCCACCTATGGGCTAGTCCCAACCCATCTATAAGTTAAATTTAGTTTACATGAGCTAGCCCATAAAGAAGTTTTAGATTTTGTTTTTTGTTTTTAAATGGATTAGAGAAGCACTAGACTACATATACATACCACTAGATTAGTAAACTATGAATCTATGCCATTATATTTTGACAATTTTTCTCTATTTGTTGGTCTAAAGTTTGAATATCAAAATCCCAAACTTAGTATTCCTAATATTCTATCTATAGAGTTTATTTTACATACGGTTAATGTTTTTCCTCTTCAACTTAGTATTTTCATCCAAAGTTAAAAAAAAAAACCATGAAAAGAAGGATCTAAGCATGATATTGATCATGATGCTTTCACCATGACATCCATTTGAAGCTAACAGTGTATAAAAATATTATAATTTTTTATCCTACTTTTTTTTATTTTGACATCGATTTGGTTCAAATAAAATTTTTTACATCAATTTAATGCTAAAATTTTTAATTTCGACATCAATTCAATTATTCTGTTGAATTTTTACTCGGAGATAATTGAATTGATGCCAAAATAAAAAGAAAAATTAGGATTTATGCTATTACACTAGACACCCATCTATTTTGTAAAGTTACCACTAATCTCCCGTAAGATTCATTAGAATTACACTAATATTTCCCGCACGATACTAATTTGTTAGTGTAAGCGATAAAAAAAATGTTAACATGTAATAGATTGAAAAATAGTTATCACTAAAGTTAACCCTCTTTTTTTTGTTGTTACCACTAAAGTTAACTTTTGTAATAGCCCTTCAATGTATCCCTAATATTTGTAATTTTGACATCAATTTAATCATTATTCAATCTCCACTAACATAGAATACATTTAAAGATAAGTAAAAATTTAATAAAATGACTAAATTGACATTAAAATAAACAATATTAGAACTAAATAGGAGTAAAATCTTTTTGTTGGCACCAAATTGATATTAAATGAAAAATGCGAGGAGAAAAGTTGTTATTTGCTCATAATTTAAAGATAAACACTTTTCTATTTCAAGAATAAATTCATTTTGAAAGAATCTATAATTTAATTACCTTGCAGCCATTAAATTCTTCTAAGTAGCGTGCATATATTTAAATGAGTAGCGTTAAAGTACAAAAAAATGAGTACCATTATATAAACATATGAAAAGACAAAGAAAATTAACAATCACGAGCTATTGAACCGATAAAAAAAATTCTTAAGTTCTTTTTTTTCGGAACTGCAATAACTTTTTATTATAAAAAAGTAGATAACAAAAGATTTTTTCTTTTTTTGGATTGAGCATAAAAAGAAAATTTAAAAGACTTTATTACAGCACAAAAAAAAAAAAAAAAAAGAGGCCTTTGCGGTTTGGGATCTCCCACGACTTGGCTCACTGGGAGACTGAAAACCAGCATAAAAAAAATACACAAAAACTGAACAAAAAAGAACACGTACATTAAAAGTACGCTACCCAAACACATATTGGATATTGGACGAATTCTGTGTGTTGTGCGTCTGTGTCGGGGCTGGCCCCATGGGCCATGGGGGCTGACCCACAACTTTGGTGCGTTAGATAGGCAAAGGGCTGACAAAGCCCCCAAAGTTGTGGGCAAAAATTAGATAGGGCAAAAAATGTGGGGTACGGGGCTAGCCCATGGGCCGTAGTCTTAATAGACACCTCTACTTTCGATGCCCAACATTAGAAGGTACTACTCTTCCTTCTGAAGACTGCTTACTACTATTATTATTATTACTATTTGGGTATTTGCTTGATGGATTTTAAAGTTTATTATTATTATTATTACTATCCAGGCTCAATGAGCGTGATCACCCACCTCATGGGGCCAGTCTAAGAATGGAACCCAAGTCTTAACGATATTAGTGATATTTGAATCTATTAATTTAATGATAAAGGTTTTATAAACTTTGCATACCCAAAAATTTAGAGATATTAGTGCTTGTTAGCTTTAGCTTAAAATTTTAAGAACTCCCCCCCCCCCCCCCTTAAAGCTGTTTAACTGAGCCTTTGATTACAAACTGTACTGACGATAAGCTATTTTTAACTCAAAACAGGTTACATTAGTTTTGTTTTTTATTCTCTTAATTTTTTGGGGGGCGTAAACAATCAATTTTATTGTTTGATCCTGAATATAATAATTCGGTTTTTCAAGGATACTATTAAGTAACTAAGTCGAGTCGTCTCAAGCATGCATGTTGGTTATAGTTATACATTTAATGAATTTTTGAGTAGTTATTGTAAAACCAACAACAAAAACAAAATCTTTTATACCCTTATTGGAACGATAACATCTCTGAGTAATTTAATGGAAGCAATATACTTTTCCGTTGTTTGTAGAAGGATTTATTACTTAGCTTGGAACTTCAGCAGAAGGTTAGTTAGTTCAGGAACAGAATTGTTTCTGGACTTGGCTTTGGTATAACTGCTGGTGATGTTGTCCTGGCTGCAGGATGAGCTTTTACAGAAGCCTTGGCCACTGCCGTATTTTGCCGGTGTATCGAGTATTTTGAACTGGTTCAGAGTCATTGGATTACTGCAGGAATGACGCCTCCGCCATGCTATGTGTCATGAGTTTGCTCTGCCTGTTTGGCGCTCTGATGCTTGTGTTTATCATCTAAGATTGGTTAGTTTGTCGGCATGTCTTAACTTTTGTGACGACTAAAACACTTTAAATCTTTTTAAATAGTTCTTCATTTTGTTGAATTTAGACAATTTATCTGTCCTCTGTTCTTTATCATGTGAATTGGAAAAGGAAGGTCTGAGAATAATACTTTTCAGTTGTTGAATACTTGAATTCAATATATTATTTAGAACTCGCTTGACTATTGCGGTTGGAATTGGATACCTGTCATTATTCGTGTTTTGATTTGTTAATGTGTTATGCACTTTTGTTGATGTGATTAAAGCATAGTTTATGAATACTCAACTGAACTATTTCATAGAGAAGAGAGGTAAAGTTCATGTATCTTGAAAGTAAATGGCTGTTCATTGTGATCCGTAGTCTCTCCTCTCTCAAAACTGAAAAACTGTAAGCTGCAATTAGTAGATGCTTCTCCCTTTAAGACATGTTATCATGAACCATGCAAAATGATATAATTTTAAGCCCCAAATAATCCAAAATAAAGGAGTAAAGAAATGCAAAATATGGTAATTTTATCTTTTAACCACATATATCGAGATTAACCATTTTTTTCACAATAATTGTGTTGATATTAAACCAAAATATCAAATTTTGGGGCTTCTCTCTGTATGATTATCTAATTAGAAATTCAATATGAACTTTATTTGTTAAAATAATTCAATGATGTTATGCACCTTTTGTGATCATCACGATATTCATACATGCATAGAATTTGGTGAGTTGTGTATTCATATAATAGCTGTGAATGAATATCATTGTCTTTTAGGTCATATTCGTTTATACATGTATGTATCCAATGTTTTAAGTTTGCTTTGTTGTTGATATTGGTGCATCCATATCTGTAGGTTTGGAAGATTGGCTGATATTGGTTGTTTATTGTTGTTTATGATACAGGGCTAGGTATCATGTTCATATTGATGTTTCTTTGACTTCTGCTGCTTTTATTGTGGCCATGGCATTACTCTTACAAAAAGGCATTCCTCCTTTTACACAGCTACGTAGTGCTTTCTTTGGCTTATTTTATTGTGGATATCTTCCATGCATTTGGTTAAGTTTTGATGTGTTTTTGCAGCCCGATTGTTGAACTCAAGTAAGCAATTGGCATATTTGATTTTTGTTTATGTATGAAAAGTTTAAATAGCATTGCCTTTTGCTCCATTTTTTATCTGATTCTTGAACTGCCATGAAAAGTTTAACAAGCTAAGTAGAGGTAATATCACGTACCCCAACCTTGTGTTTGTATGACTGTTCTTTCTTCAGCCCTCACTAAGAGAGAACAACTGCTCTAATGAAATTTAACATTCTGTGGAATCATATACTTACTTGAATCTCATTGTAATGAATAAATATACTTGACACTTTGAAATTTTCATGAGTTGTCCTACAATTATCACATTATTTTTGCTACATTATAGTGATATCTTTCTCTAACGTGCTCAAGGCTGGGTGTTAAGTCCTCGAACACTGTAAGGATTTAAGGACCAAAAAAAAAGAAATATTTCTGTTTGGTTTGTTGTTTTCAGTTTTCAGTTTTTTCTTTACAAGAACTGGAAACTGAAAACTAGAAATAGCAAACCAAACAGGTCCTTGGAAGCAAAATACTAGAGAACAGTATCTATTTTTAATTTGGTAGAATATCTCTCTATCTGAGCTTTGGACAATCTATTTTCCTCGTCATTTTCTCTTTGCTACTTTGGATTTTGATTATTACCAGATTGAGATATGCAAGCTGTGGAAGCATCAGTAATAATTGCTTGGCAGCCTTTAGTTGGAGATATTCTTGATCTTCAGATTGCTTGGTGACTGAGTTGAGTGCCAGAGTAAAGCAAATGCGCTTAGGTTTATTTTCAATTTTTTTTTTCTCTCCCTATTTTGCTCAGATCACAACTGAAGTAAGCAAGGAAGCCAAACCCTCTAGAAATGTAGGAAAGTACCAATTAAGAATTTTTTTTTTTTCCTTTTCATATATAGGTCTAAAAAGGCCCAAAAGTAGTTGAAATTTTCAGTTTGAGCAATATAAGGTCATGAAAGGTGAAATCACTTCACTGTACCTTACTGCCTCACCCAGCTATTGATTGTAAGCACACCAGATAGAGGGGGTAGTTTTTGTTGCTTTGAAATTTTGGTGTTGCACTTTTTGTTAATTATCTTCCATTTGTTATGCACATTTGCATTCTGTTAAAAAAAAATTTTAATATTTTCAATTTGTAAACCTTGTACAAGCATATAAACATTCATGCTAATTTTCAATTTATTCAATTATTTATCTAGCATCCACTGGATATTTGGTTGGACATTTTGTTAAATGCCTCATATTCCCTCTTCAAACTGTGAGCAAAGTCATTGAAATACAATCTCATTTTTCTTATGCATTAACAGGTGCACTTGCTTAATCTTTTGTCATAACCTTTCTGCCGCCTTATGGAGCATGAAATAAAGTGAAACTGTGGTCAGGATTGATTGAATTTACTTGGGAAAACTCTAGATGGTGACCCTGTGTCAGAAAACAAGACAATTTACATGAAAATGGATCAACATGTTGAGTGGAAGAGGCAGATTGATTCTGATTATCATTGGAACTGCAGCACCAGAAATTTTCTAATGTCCATTAGCTGAGTTAGACAGCACAGTTGATCACTGCAGGTATGAGATTGAGAGCTAACCAAAGATTAAGTAGTTCTATGAATGGCCACATTTGGCTTTGAAAGAACACGGGCACAGTTGCTGTAATTTATTCCTGATGCCAGAGCTAGTTTTTTTAGCATTAATTAATAGTAGTCACCTTATAGCAGGACCGGTGCTATAACTTCAATTTAAGATACTCTCAAGGCATGCCGAATTCATAGTAATTCGTTTTCTAGCAAAGAAAGTTTGCTACACTACAGTAACTTAGATAGCTTTCAGTAAATGTCTCGGGACAATAAATATAGAGATATTGAGGACAGATATTTATTTGAAGAAGGAGACAGAAAGCAAACGTTGTAATTGTCTTTATCACAGAACAATTTAAATCAATTTCTATCTATCAAAAAAGGAGGTGCACTAAAGACATGTCTTTAGGACATATTTAAAAATTTTGTTCCAAATATATTTTTTTAAAATATTTTGTATTCCATATTTTCCCTTTTTGCTTTTAAATTTTTCGTCAAATTATAACATAATTTTCTTTATCTTTTTATCAACCATTATGTCATGTACATCATTGAATAACAGTTTTATCTTTGTCTCTATTATCGTTCTGTCTGTATTATCTCACTCTACTCTTTTCTTTCACGGGACAGATACCAACAATCTTAAGGTATGATATTTACAACTATGTTTTGAAATACAGTAGTTATACAATTTAGTTTTGTGAGTACCATAACAATGGGATTTGCATTATTTATTTTTAAGAATTTTTATTATGCTGTGGGGATATAAAAAGGTGATCTGTCTTCAACATTTCCATCCCCTCTAGTTATTTTGCTGTTTACTATATGTAAAATTATGGGAATTTTAGTCTATTGACTAGGGAAGTGAATCACTTTTCTACTTTATTTTTTTCAAATGTCTGTACACTTGTGAAATCCTTAATAAACATACTGAAATTTTCATAAATAAATACTTAAATTGGTACTATCGCAGCACAAGAGTCCTTCGAGAGAACAATTTTTAAATCACAGCTGATACCATAAAATCTCCATAGATTAACCCTTGGACCACTAATGTATTAGAGAACACAATAAGAAATTTGTAGAGACGGTATCCACTCTGTCTCGAAACATTTACATTACCCTTTTCACTTGCACCTCTGCATCAACAAAATTTTTGCACCAAATTGTGAGGATCTATTAATATTGTTTACATGCTTTGTGAGGATGGTATACTAATTCCGAATTAGTTGTTGAGTAATGAAGAGTTTGATAAGTGTGTTATAGGTGTCACATGTTGTCACTCAATTTATTATATGCTCAGCAGAGATTGTATTAGAAATATATTTTTAATGGTGAACAACTTTCTTTTCTTAAATCAACTTCCCCCGTAAATCATCTTTTACTTCAGCTATAGCAATGATTTCTTCCACGACTTGATTACTTCATGTTAAGGCATCAACCACATCCTGTTTTTCCTTTTATTTTTTTTGGTCAGAAGCACATGCTCTAAAATAACTGCCCGCCTTTCTTGGGGATATAAAATGATCAACAGGCCCAAAGGAATCAACCCATCAATCAAGTACCAAATAATTGGTGACCAAACATTGGCAGCACATTGTTGTGAAAAATATGATTGGACCTCATATAGTCTGAACATCATGATCCATGTCAAGGTCTAGAAAATAAACCACAAGCAATGGGTCTGTTGACCAAAAAGCAAAAACAAAGATGGGTCTTACTAGTAAGTTACTCCTAGTTGATATTTGGATATAAATTCGAATTTTGAAGATGGAATATTTTTTTCTGACCAAAAGGAAAAAAAAAATGTAATTTTTAGTGAAAGGTAAAAATAGAATAAAAAAACTCTTATGCATTAGTGGTTAAACAAGAAATAAATTCATGGACGGTTTTCAATCAACTGAACATTAGCCCTTGGCTCCAAATAAAAGTGTAAAGTTTTATTTTTACAGAAGTGTGCATTGGGCTCTATCATGATATTGCTTCATATAAACTTGGGGAACTTTATGGTTCATTTTATTAATGGTATATTCAAGTATTCGGTGATATTGCCGTATTTTTTATGATATTATATATATATATATTGTGCACACGCAATGGGTTGTTTAATTTTGGGATAAGGTCGTTAGCATTATTGTACATTAAAAAAGAATTTCTTAAATGTAATTTATTATGAATTATATTATTCTTTTTTTTTAGGTCAGAATGAATTATCATATCAAATGCATTGAATTTGAAGTTGAAAAGAAAAGAAACCTGAGACCAATCGGGTTTAAAAACCAATATAGTGCTGAAAGATCACGTTGGGAATTATCTTAATGTGATTGGTCCCATTGGAACAATTTTATTCCAAACTAGTTTTATTTCACTTATTAGTACGCTTTAATTCAGACAAAATCCTCAGATTTAGATGAAAAACTCAAACCAATAATGGATAAACTGAAATGAGTACCACTAATCAGGGGAACTACACAAATCTCCTTTCTTTCTTTTCAAAAATAGACCCACGTCTTCAATTTAATATCAATCAGCTTTACGAGACATATCATATTAAGGGATCATCTGGGGAAAAAAAACTGCTATCTTAGGGATGGCAATTCAATCAAAATGGACGAATAAGGTTCACATTTTGACTAATCGCTCCTGATTGTTAATATTGACCCTACCTTTTCTGTCCGTAATTTTGGTTGTTACGATATTGACTTCAATTAACGCAACACTTAGGTCCATCTCAACACTAAAATTAGCCAATAATGAAACCTTTCTATAAAGTTTTAACTATAATTATTTTTCGCGTTCTAGCCTAAATTCATTGTGATGCGATGTTTATGACAAAACTTCCTCACCATATTTTACCTGAAACTTATTGATATTATTAATTATCACATCATGCACTGAAAATGATTTTGATTTCAGGCATGTCAACCTTGCTTATGAGACACACAGAATGGTCCACAAGGTCTCTATAGGCCTTTAAATATATATCCCAAATTTAAAAAAAGGAAAAAAAACGTTACATTTGGGTCAGGCTTATGGGCATTGTCAACTTATGGTGTGTGGACTACAATCTAAACAAGAAAGTCATCTTCCTATCATGTAACCGAAAGGAACTGAAACCAGTGCACACTGGTTGTCATCAATTATTGCCCTCCAAACATACACAAGCTTTGGCTGCAAGTGTGATTGCATACACAAGGATTGTTTTTTCAAATAAATATTTCCCTCTTTCTTTGGCATAGTCGTTTCTTCTTCTTTTGTTAAATATACATTTCTTGAAAAAAAAAATACTTCAATAAGAAAATATATCAATGTATGTGACATTCTGTGGTGCAGTGTGTTGTCTTGCTGGTATCTTTAATGCATGTGCACGGTTTTTCCTTTTATCGACAAATGAAAGTAAAAAATATAAAAAAAAAACTTGGGTTGACCTAAACCTAAACAACTCATGCACTTTTTCTAGCTTAACTAGCTAGTTAAATATCTAAATGCAAAACCTCATAATTTTTTAACAGAATAAATAAACAACCGATTTTCTATGTGTAATTGTAAAACTTCATAACTTGTATGTTATGTTTATGAATTTAATTTTGATATATAGATCGCATAAATTTTTTTTATACAATGTATCAAGCTAAAAATATAAAACTCATTATTTTTGCAAAATTAATGATTTGTCATGAAGTATTGAAAAATGTAATTTTTCATTATGAAAATATAAATCCCCGTAAACAACGTAAGGAAAATATTTTTATATATTCTGTAGATAAGAAAGGAGGCAGACAATATTTCATCAATTATGAGGTCATTGACCAAGGAAAGAAACTGGCTTCGAACCATATTAAATGGAACCCAACGTTGAGATGATGGGCAGCAAATACATTGAGAAAAATGGTGAATGAAAAAGACAATAGAATGAATGATGGGTTGACCTACATTTGATTTTCCACAGTACACAAGAAAAAAAATAAATTGGATATGATAATATATAGCTAGTAGAAGATGGGATAAAAAGAAGCTAAGTCCTAAATTGGAGGGTAGCCAATTCAACTGGCCTCATGCAAAGTGGAGCCAAAGCTATCCACCCAACATGTATGTATCTCAAGAGAGAGACTTGTGCATGACGAGAGGGTGAGACCAATTAGAAAAGGGTTTTTGTTATATTGGAGGGCCTACCATGTATGTGACCTTTGACAATCATATGAGTGCTTGCTTTTATTTGTGTTTTGGGATAAAATGAAAAATGTGTGGGATGCGAAGAATGCGTTGTTTCTAAGCTGACTAAGGGAAGAGAGAGAGAGAGAGAGAGAGAGAAAATATTGAAGGAAACTTTTAGAAAAGAGTTAGATGAGATATGGTGGTGGGCAAGCATCTATAAAAGTTGGGAAAGAAAAGATGGGGAGGTAAAAGATTGTCTGATGACAAAAAAAACCCCAACTTTTTTTACACACGCACACCCACGTAGCTCATCTCTCACCCCCCACCAATTCCACCTCAGACAAACTTTTGGCTTTTCTTTTCATTACTTTTCCTATGCTATTTGCCTTGGATGCTCACGCGGTGTTTTGTGCTTTTACCCTTGAGTTGTATTTTCTTGCAAACAGTGTCAATTAATTTGGAGCATACGCTTTTTTATTTAAATGTCGGGTATTTTAGGGTTTTCCAAAGTATTTCTTCATCCACCGGGTGAAAGAATAATCTCTACTATGCAAGTGCCTAAATAGAGACCTCTTCTTTATACGTACGAATATCAAGATTAAATCTAAAACTTTATGTTTAAAGGATCCAAGTTCCTTTTATTCGAACCAATACCTCATTGGTTGTATTTTATTAGTTAGAATCTCAAAGACAATGGTTAAAAAATTAAGAGTAAAAATTATTTTATCTGAAAAGTAAAATTTTTAAGTTTTATATACATTAAATGCATTGAAAAAGTTTAAAAAACCCTTAAATCTTAGGACATTGATGAGCAAAATTCTTAAAAATTTTATCAATGTAGAATTATCTCTTTTAAATTTGGTTATTGTTTGACTCAAGATAGAGAACATGCTAGTGTTTAAGGTAGAGAATGAGATGTCTTTTGCCCTTATCAGAGGAGGTATATATACAATCAGTGCATTAATAAGGAGGATCGTGATTGGGCACAAATCATGGGATTGATGGGTGTAGATTGCTAGGCCTGATGGGGGTGTGGGGACATAATTAAGTGGGAAATAATTTGCACATGGGTATTAGGCCTACACAATCCAAGCTTTAGAATGGTCACCTGGATATACCAAGGATCAAGTCAAGGGGTGGCCTTTGGGTATTGAACAGGAGTTGAAGGATCGGGTAGCTGAGATCGGTCATTTCGGCCAGTACACAAGCCCTCTAGCCTCAAATTCAAGTACGAGTGAATAGAGGCCAGAAAGTCGACAGATCAAGGTTGAGTTCCAACCGGTACAAATTCCAAAGAAATAAAATAGTTTTACTTTTCCACACACAAAAAAAAAAAAAACAAAGACCGCAACTATACTTACTTGTTCCTTTACGCGCAGCCATATATAACTAGTCACACATTTAAATTGGTATACTGCCAGTTTGAGTCTCATATTATTCTAATAAAAATAAATTAGTTTAACTAACCAAAGGCACATATATCCTTAGCTTGTCAGCAAAACACAATTCCTTAAGCTTATAAAATTAGGCATCTAGAGAATAGAGCATGCTTCCAATACTAATTATAATGGTAGTTCATCTTCTGCAGATTCATCTTCAGGGCAGTGATTCTAGTATATTTCAAACGTGAACAAAATAAACACTTTCCTTTATTTTTCCTTTTTCTAAAGGGGTCAATAAACTTCTCGAAACAAATTCTTGTGGATCTAGTTCAAGTAGTTGAGATTAATAGAAGAATAGATTGATTAGATTCTATATTGAGATAATAAATATTAGATTCTATATTGTGATAGCAATTTATTATATCAAAGGACGATGAAAATTTTAGAACTTATTATTGTGTTATATAAAATAGAAAGGAAACCTTTGATTGAGTTATCAAATAGCTAGAAAGATAAGCTATTCTGTTAATGAAAATACTGAAATAATATGATCTATTTAATGATCGCTAGTAAATTTGAGTAATTATTAGATTATTAAAAGAAATTTAACTAATAACTCAGATGAAAAAAGGCCATGTATAACGCATTATCCCTTTATATACTCTTGAAGAGCGCAATTTTGTAAGGGGTCCCATATGCTTTTCATTACTTTTTGTTACATATGGAAGATAGATGAAAGTATTGTATGATTGTGGCTTTTAATGGGCTGAAAATAGCTGTTAAAAACGAGGCTTTATCCTGTGCCATTTTTTTTCATTTTTAATCTTAAATTTCAACATTTTTTGGCTGACAAAATGCTATAACTTTGAAGAGGAGAAAAAAGCTGCCAAATGTCTGAGTCTTTCTAGCATATCTTTGTTCTTAATAATAACTGAATCCCTCACTCCTAGGAGGAGGCTTCTTCCAGACAAAAGTGCTTGTTTGAATTCCTTAATGAAAAGTTGTTTATCATTATACTTTTTCAAGGGAGGGGCACTTGTGTAGAAGTTGCAAAACAAAAATAAAACAGTGACACTTTTATATGTATAGCCTTGCATATCTAGAAGATGCCTTGGACGGTGTTTTTCTCTCCCTTCCTCTCTGCGAATCTGCTTTCATTATGAGTGAGGTGACTAAAGGCAACAATGGCAGGTCAGTCCATGAAGCCATTGAGATTGGTTATGTGAAAAAAATGATAAAGGAGGTCCTCTTTTGCTTTCATTTGTTTATGTTCTTTCCCTTTCTTTCGCCATTGTGGCCAAAAGGTATATCTAAAAGAAAAAAATTGTTAGGCGGTCCGAGAACATGAGAGGATTAGTATTCTATAGGTTGGATACAACGTTTATCACTGAATCAAAGGCTGTAGCCACTATTTAGGGTGCAAATTTAAGTAATTATTAAGCGTGGTCACGATCCTGTTTAACTTCGATCTCATTTGACCAGTGTTAAGACAAGATATTGACTAACAATCAACACTAAATCATTCAATATTCATCATTCTTGTAATTATATAACAGTATAAGAATGTAGTAAAATTAATTTTTGTGCGTTAATATTGTTAAATAACTTTACACTATCATCTGATCAAAATTAAGGAAACTATTGTGTTATATTAGATTAATATATACAGGATGTGATCGCTAAATAAAATATGTCAAAGAACAATATCTTTTAAAAGCTCAAGCTGATAAATATAAATACATAAATGGTTTTATACTTAATAAAGTAGAATAATGTTTCCTTTACTTGAAATCATTCAAGAGAATCTCATCTAAATAATGACCTACTGCACTATTTGAGAAGATGTTAACATTTCACGCCAAATTCGTGCCATTTACCAAAATTATCTTGCATCATATATATCGCTCGAACTGGAGAATATATGTGTCTAACTTTGTAATTGGAACTGGTCACCGTAATGTTAGACTATGGCCCATATATAAGGTTATTGCTCAATGAAAGCAACCCAAGGCGGAACGTTCATATGTGGGTTGGGTCCAAATTTGTGGAGGGCAAATGCTCCACCTCTAAGGCTCTAACAAAGTACGTAAAACACATCCCTTAACTGAAAATGACATTGGGGGATCGACATTCCTTTTGTTTATAGACTATATTCCATGCTTCTTCAATTATAGTTCTTGGCGAGTTCTTTTATCATGAATTACTTGCACCCCACAATATCGTCAACAACATGTGGACGATCTTGTATATAGTTGACCAAGTTTGTGGCTTGGTGCTAGCTACTTCAAAAGTGAAATTAGTGCTTTTCTATCCGTTTAATGACAGTGACAAAATGATGATTTGGGTTTGATTGAAGTCAGGCCTAAAGTAGTAATGATCCATTAAAGGAATTCACAAATTAAAGTAGCTATGTTGAAGTGTACTCCTTAAATCTATGTCAAACAAGTGTCCAATATTGGAGAATGGAGCAGCAATACATGTGTCATACTAACTTTTATTACAATCCTGGCTATGAGAAGAAGACGACCCATGGAAAAAGATGTGCAAGGTGTATACCTAAAACAATTTTAATCTTCCTTTGAATTATACAACTATAATTTTGACTAGATTTGTTTGAAAAAAACCAACCGTCCAAAGTGGAGAACATATTTAATGACAAGGAGTCAAATGAAGCGATGATTAAATAGCCTACAAATAGCTGGACTCTTTGGGGTTGAGCTTATGTTTGTTTATTAAAAAAAATGACGGATATATCAAATTCAAAATGCTAAACAGCCATTTTTATTTTTTTTTTGCAAAAAACATATTAATGTGGCAGATTTGGTGATTTTTGGATGAGTAAGTGAGTCTTATCAGTATGTTTAACCTACTTTCTACTATATATACGTTCTGTCAAAAATCTTAATCACATCATTCTAACTACGTGGTATTGCTCTATCAAATTTGGTGTCAGGGTAAGCTTAGGAAAATTTTGATGCTGTTTCTTCAAAATTTAGAAGCTGCATTGCCATCTAACTTAATTAAAGAGGTTGGAGTAGATAAAGATTCGAATAGGACTCCACGCATGCAGGTTTAACGCATAAATATATGATTAAGAATACGTGACGTACCTGAATTGATTAAGTGATGCTAAATTGGGTTGTACTATGGGGTGCTTGCGAATTGAGAGGAATAACAATATAAAATATTTAAACCAAGTGAATTTATTTGAATTTTTCTTTACATTTTCTTGTGAGTAAAATTTCTCAGAAAAACTTTTAAGAGTTTAACAAATATTCAATTTGTTAAGGTTGAATCAATTGTCACAAGTTTTGAAATAATATAATTTAAATTAATTCATGATTGGCATAGTTGCTAGTTGGGTGGGTTAATTATATTCTAGCGCAGTTTGGCCATTTATAGTGCCATGCTCTTGAGAAATATTCATGCAAGAGGCGATTCTTTTTTTTTTTTTCTCTTTTCTTTTGACTTTGGTTCGTGACAAGTTTTAATTTTTTGCGAATAGTGTTAGTTGTTCGGATACAGGTTTGTGTTTTTTTTTTTTCTTGTTATGCCCATGAATTCATGCATGTTGTATTCATGTTATGTCCGTGACCTGAATTTCGGGTTGTCGTGTTTCTTAGTTTCCTTAGTTCAACTCCCAACCTATTTGCATTCTATCCATTCTGCTTTGACGGCTTTCTTTGGAGTGAGTATACATTCTTCCTTCTAATTAGTGGCATGTCAATCACAACAAAATGCTTCATGCTCATCAACATTAATATCGCTCCTTTCTTCCACTGTGGGCTCATAACCTCATTGTCAGACTTTCCTTTACATATAATAACTCGACGTTGGGAAACATCATATTAACGCATCGAAACATAAAACAGTGGTAAATAAAAATTTTTTATCACATGAACTATTCATGAGGGACAAAAAAACACTGTCAATAAAATTATATTTCATTAGATTGACATCACCTTGTATTATTTAGATAACATAAATGCGTAGAATAAAGATAAATTAAACGGGATACCTCTTGTAGTAAAGTCCCGTAGAAAATAGGTGTTTGTCTCACGAAAACGTAGCCGCACAATCGCGCAACATGAACACGATTTGCCAAGCAACTTCTTATTGTCGAAGTCCCATTTTGTTGCCATTGGGAGCCTAGACTATTATGGAGTGGAAGGTGAAGTGGTTTTTTCTCATAACAGAGAGATCATTGTGGCTCAATAGGTTTCTCTCCCTTTTAAAAAAAATTGAGTCACACTCTCTCTCTCCCCATTATATTTTATTCTTCTTTTTTGTGCAAATATTAGGATGACATTTATGTCAAATATTAATTCTCAATTGATTCCTAATTAAAAATTTTATTTAAAAATCAAATTAATTTATATTTAAAATAATTCTCATCTTAAATAGGCTAATATAATTCATCTGATGCCATATATGAACCCAAACCTAAAAAGACCAAAATGCATATGATACAGGTTTCTAATATATGGAACTTCCATATAAAACCTTGTAAGGGTTTACCACCATGTTGAATTTGACTTCGGGATGCGCTAGCAACCCTACAATCAAATTGCAAGTCCAATTCGATAACTAATTTCTAATTAACTATTTTAATTAAAATTAATTCGTTCTTGGCATATATATGTTCTATTGTGTGTGACTAACTAGGTTCATCAGTAGTTGGTAATGAGATCACAAAATCAAACTTTTGATCTTGTCGGAAACTCATCTCTAGACCTGGACTACATTTTCGAACTTGGAGTACAATTCCCTGAATACCCTTGATTCTCATAAGTCATGGGTAGCACCTTGCATAGCATGTCATGACCAACCAAATAGTGACGAATGTATCAATTAGAACTTTATAGTAAACCAATAATCATATTTTTCATGCACTTAGATCCTTTCATTACAGTATCCCAATCCAGCCAAGTTCATAGATAATGTCAAACCCTATAGCTTAGATCATATGGATTCTGAGTTTTTCATTCTTTGATCAATATGACATGAACTAGAAACTCCTTTTCTATTTGAGTTCAAGTACCTCGGCCAAGGATTTCATGATCAAGAACAACTCCTCATCCATAGGACCTATTTTCATTTACATGAGGTAATGAATCTCATCTTGACAGGTCATATATCTCCATACATAACTAACTATAGTCACAAATTACTTGATACTAATGCATGGCATGAGTATACGGAGAGTCGCAAACTATAGCTACCTATGTGTAAGATAATTGTGTCATCTCAGGTCTAAGGATTATTGCACTAATATGATCAAGACAATATTTCATTGACATTAGTAAAATTACCTTGTGAAAATTATCTATTTGTCATGTTCAACCCACTTGTCCTATAAGTGGCCACATATCTGTTTTGGCATATAATGTTGTATAGTATGAGACTCACTATTCCATCTTCATTAGTATCTCATACCAATCATAAAAACAAACAGAGGTGATGATCTTCTAGAATAAAATGTCCAATTTGAATTTCCATGATCGTGAATTATTTTAAAATTATTGTACTAGACTACTTCGTCATTCATTCTCAACTCTTGAGAATAAAGTATCTAACAAATATCTTATGGACTTATTTTAATAAACATAAATTATATATAAAAGAATAATAAACTGTCATTAAAAGGAATTATTGATATATATATATATATATATATATGTTTATCAGCTCTAGGGCATACAACTAACACTCAATCCTATCATAATTCCTTCCTTTCCTTTCTAGAGTGCGGATGATATACCATAAGAAAAAGCACAGTCAAAGAAATTGTTCACTTTATTTGACTAGCATCACTTTTGGAATTCGATGAGCTTAACATCTAAGCTCATGGCACCTATACTGAGTGCAACCCCTCAGGTTATATGTGGTTGCTAACAAATATAACTTTTGGCCCAATGGTGAGTGTTTGATTCGATAAGTGGAATCAAAGCAAGGTCATGGGTTCACATGCCACGGCTGACACTGGAGGTGATATTGTTACATATAGAAATCCTATCATAATTCCTTTCTTTCCTTTAGGATCTATTGCCTTTATGAGTCTTCTTCACCTATAGAAATCCCTTTATCCCCTGAAATGTACTAGAAATGTGTATCACTTTAGAAATATTTTAGCTATTATTCTCTTTTACCTTTAACTATTTTTCAAAAAATATTTTAACTTATATGTAGTGCACATTCAATGATGTACATCAGCATTGTCTTTTTTCACTAGTGGATTAGTTACATGGATTAGATAATACCATATAATATTTTATTGTAATGATATCACACAATCAATGATATAAAGGATGAAAGTAATTTTGTTATAAGAATCTATGTTCTAAAAATTTATTATAGCATGAGTTTCTAGATTTCTTCTATTAGGGTGATGATGTAGCTTGACATAAATATTGTGTGACTTTGACGATTTTCTTACTTGAAACAATTTTTTTTTTCACAAATTACATGTTTATCATAGTAATTATTGCTTTTTTGTAATGTGATCACTCATGAATTATTCTATGGGTCATGTATATATAGAATTGGGAAATTCATAGATGTTATTGCTCATCTGATAAACACCATAATCTACTTCAATCTAGAAATAGATGTGGTTGATTGTGTGGTTTACTTGAAATTTCACTGATACTTTGTAAAGCCCTTTTTCTAATTGAGATTGGTCTATAGTGAATTAGAGGATTTCATTTTGTTAAAGAATAATGGCTAATATACTAAGGAATTAGTTCTTAGTCAATTTGGGAAATTCAACCATCAATTGTAAAACTAAAACTTGATTAAGTAGGAATTCATAAATTTATCGAAAAGTCAAGTAAAATCATATTCATAACCTTAAAAAAAAAAAAAATCTTAGATATTTATTTTTGTTTCTTTATTGTTGATTTATAATTTCCTTAATCTAAAATGGATACAATAATCTAATTAGGAATTGAATTGGTACATGAACTGTTACTTGGAAACTCAATCCTTGTGAGAAAATTAAATACTTACTACGATTTACTATGTGAATGATTCAATACACTTACAGATTTATTATTGAAGAACCAAGAACATAATAATAGGAAAATTATGGACCAAAAACCCAAAAAAAAAAACTCAAAATAGTTAAAATCAAAATGACCTATATTTATGCAGACTAAAATCATGTTTAAGTGTGTTTTTATTTATCAACACTTAATTAATGTAGTTTTATACTTGTTTTTCTGAAATGAATTTTTGGATTAGACAAAATATAGCATTATATTAGTTTTATTTTTATAGTATGCCCACTTAACTCGAAGAGTGTATATAGATTAGGCTAGACTAGGTATAACATGTATTCCCAAAATCTGACCTAAGTTTGGTCTATTACTCGACATAATCTTTTTCTATGTTCTTAGTCTGTCGTTTTCAAGAGTTTGATTTGGTCTGAGAACCTATTAATATATTGATCAGTTTGTTAAGTCTATGAACTTCTACCATAACATATATAGCCTAGCATTTTTTATTTTTTTTTTGGGAATAGAATGGTCTTTTTCTTAAAGGCAAAAAAAAAAAAAAACTTTAACCCACCTTATTTGCTAAATCGGGTATGCCAATTTAAACCTAATATAGGTTACATCAGAAGGCTCCAATGAAATATCTACCATATTTCCATCCCTAAAATCTTGAACCAATTACTATTTTTTAATAAGCGGCTAATTAAGTAAACAAAAAAGAAACTTGTCTTATTTTGTTGTGACTCCTTTTCTTTTTTTTTTTTTTTTTTGGTCTGGACTGTATTCCTTTTCCCTCGTTTGCCTTTAGGAGTTTGAGTTGATCCAGGGTACACTTTCTATATGCCCATACCGGAGATGGGCACACAGTGATCAATTAGGGTTCAGTTGAGGTCCATCCATCGACCATCGTGGGTGCGCGGTGGGCCCCCACACTGGAAATTGGTTGATCTCTTTGTGGCCGTAGATGTTTTGGGTCATATGATGATCTAGTGAGGCAGTACAGTACCTGCATTGTCATGGTCAAGGTGTACACTCTCCGTACACGTGGCACAGCCTAGGATGGTGACCATTCATCACACTCATACTATATATGTGGGAATGGGCCCTAAGCCAAGTTGGCATTGTGGGTTGTGGAGGGTAAATCATGGGTCACAATCTATTCCCACTGTCCACAACAAATGCAGCACAAGAGACAATATGTCACACTCGCTCTGAGTTGGTGTCTCTGTGGAAACTGTGCCACACCACACTCACTCTCTCACTCTCACTCACGCCTTTTGTCATTGGACCCAATTTTTTGTTCTTGTTCTCCTTTGGTGCAATGCAGTGTAATGGTGACGCCCATTTGTGTTGGAACAATGTTTGGTACACATTTTATCTTAATTAATTATGTCAGCTAGGTATGATAAAATTAATAAAATTTAATTTAAGAATTTAATTAAAATATATTAATAGTATGAAAAAATTTTATACAATCATCTAATTATGTAATGTCACATAAGTCATTATAGTTGACTTTTACACCATTATTTAAAAAGCTATCCAAACCAAATATTTTTATTGGACGACAGTGTAAAATATATTTATATTGTCATGTCAGTACATTAAAATTAAATCATTAATTTAAATATATTGATATTATAAAACTGTGTATACCAGTATCATTTAATTAATTAATTTCATGTACGAAATTTTTGAAATAATTGACTGGTATAGTTAAATTTGTTTTGTTAGTATGTGATTAGATGAAAACATATCAAAATTAAATTCATATATATAAGATGAGAGTAATTATAATTAATTAAATCATGTTATATATATGGTAATTAACATGAATATAACAATAAACTTTGTTTGTTTTCTGCATAAGAAAAAAAAGCTTTGCTTGTTTTGAACTGGTAATATTTAGAATTTATTAAATTTTAATTAATTTGATTCAAATAGTTTGAATTAATTCGTTATTAACAAAAACTCTCCTTTCATTTATGTTCTTATCCACATAACTTTAATATAAAACTTTACTATAAGGAAACAAATATCAAACCCTAAACTAACCAAAGTTATTTTAACAATAACCTTTATGTGGCATGCGAGCCACGTTACTCCTTCTCAACTCATTTGTCTGGACTCTTTCTTATTCTTTTTTTCCCGGATGCGCGTGCACCACTGTAACATTTCACCCATCTCACTTTGGAATTGGATTTGGAACTTAGAAGTTGGAACTCAAGGTTGTTTTTTTCTTCTTTTTTCCTTTATCTTTATTGAATAATAACAAAGAAAGAAACAGATAATCTCCTTGATGCTTGCAAATGATCCTTTATGACACGACCAGAGTCAAACCGTTTTTGGATTTGATTTTTTTTTAATTAAATGTCAAAATAGACAATTTGAGCACGGATTAACATTAACATCATTAGCAGTTCCTATAGCACTAACTCTCATATCTAGCGGATTAGAATTTTTACATTCTTCTTTATGTTATAAATTTCGTCCTCCTAGGAACACTCTATATTGATTAAATTAAAAAAATAAACGAGAGAGAGAGAGAGAGAGAGAGAGAGAGAGAGAGAGAGAGAACTACCTATATATAAAATAGTTGCATATTGAGTGAACACTTGCTTTCATTCTTAAAATTACAAAGGTAAGTCATTTTAATCCTTAAAGTTAATTTCTAATTAATTTTTTAGTCCTTTAAATTGTAAAAAATGTGTTAAATTAGTCCATAAACTATAAATAAATCAAATTAATTAGTTTTTCAAAATTCAAAATTGAGTCAAAGTAATCTCCAAAAATAACAATTGCAAAATAACATTTTTTAATCCATTATCTTTACTTAATTTTTCAATTTAATCCCTCAATTTTTTTTTAACTCGATTTTATCTTTTATGTTTCAAATCATTTTCAATTTGGTTTCAAGTCATTGTTTTAATTTGTCATATATATGATGAAAATACTAACGTGACACAACGACACATGTGCCATGTTGTCATTGTTATTTTTGCCAATTAAGTGACAAAACAATGATTTGAGACCAAATTGAAAATGATTGGAAAAGGGATTAAAAATTTATTTTACCAATAAATTTGAAGAATCAATTTGATTTGATAAAGTATATTTGATAACCTTATTAATTGATTTATTTAAATCTCAGAGATTAATTTTATTCATGTTTTACATATAATTATGGGATTAAATATATTGTTTTTTTAATTTTAGAGACTCAAATGAATCACACTTCAACTTCAATCACTAAAGTGAACATTCTCTCATGTATATTTAGTACTTAATTGCTTTACCAAGAAGAAAAGAAAAAATTTAATTCTATATTTTCTTTTAAAAATACATAACTTTTTTTATTACTTTGAACTCCAAGAACCACAACAATATGAGAGCTATCAAAATATGTAATGGGTCTGCCTCCTTGATTTGTTAACTAGCTAGTTACTAGTGTTTCACTCAAGTGTTATCATAATTTTTTCTTTTAACATATACTTCTAAAATTCCATTGATTACAATGAGATTTGAATTTAAAATCTCATGCATACTATTCAAATCTCTTATCACTAGATCAATCTTAGTAACTTATGTGTTATCATAAGCTAGATTGTATTTTCAATTTTTTCTATTAATGTGTCATCTATAAATATATTTGTGAGTTCCTAGGTATTGAGCTTGAATGCATGTCTTAATTTTCGGTATTAAGATTAAAAAAATAAAAATTCTCAATCCAAATGTTAAGGCACCTAATAAAATTCTCAATTGATTGGATGAGAATTGGGATAATATATAACTTTTATATCTTAATCAAGTAAATAAGGATATAATAGGAAAGTAGTTAAGAGGGATTGCATAACTCGTATATTTAATACTTTCACAATGAATGAAGAATCAATTTGTGGACAACAGTTTAAATGAAATTCAACCAATAAAGTTGCATGTCTCATAATCTAAAAAACAAAAATAAAAAAAAAATCTCATGACCTATTTGTTTTATTATTTTCACGTCATTTGAGGCAATAAAATGAAAAAGTATGTTTCACGTAGGATTGGTCAAACGTATGTTTGACTAGCGCCCATCAATGAAACCAACATGCCATTAATTAATTACATGTCTAACTTGAGGTTTGGTTGCCTTGATTCAACCATTAATATTATGTAGTAATTTTTTCATCCAATGATTCAACCATTACATTCAACCTATATGCCGATATGACATAAAACTATATGGAAGTACTAAATGTCACGTTGATATTTAATCAAAAGTGTCATATCAAGAATAAATAGAAGTCTCATAAAAGATTTTGACCTATAAATAAGATTTTGATTATTTATTTAATGTATTTTTCAAAGGTGAGACTGATCACTTGTACCTATAAGTACTTTTTAGGAGTTACTCTCACACGATTTAATATTTTATAAGTTCGTGTGAAAATTGTTGGAATTTCAAGTTGAACGTTAAAATATTACATTGATTAAATTTGAATTAAGTGAATAGTATATAAAATAGAATGATTCATAGACTTTTTGAGTTTTTTTTAGTCAAAATATGATGTTCAACTCGCTTTTACAATTTCAAGTTTCTTGCTTATACCTGAGATTCATTGTTTGCTTCAACAACATAATCATGAATATTACATAAGTGAATTACAAAGTAACTACTAGGTATGAAGAAATTCTGAGGAACTCTTCTCCTAGAAGGAGAAGGAAAAGATTATTAAAATTAACGTTGAACCATCGAACCACTGGCTAGTGGCTAGACTGGATAGTATGTAATACGTGTTGTGTATAGCAATCCTTATCACAATAAAATTCACTTTTCGCCAAAACAATGTATTATTGAATTGTGACTGTAGTTCTACCTTGACCTAAAACAAACCGCTTAATAACATAGCATAATTGTCATTGATGGAACGGTTTGAAAGGGAAAAACCTTGGGACCATTACCAAGATCAACTCACACGGTTGGAATTTCTGTACTATTAATTTCTTATCTTTAAGTTTTCTTCTTCTTTTTTTTGGTCCGAATTTCATTCTTAAATTTTAAGTAAACATCCCCTTCCTTCGTAATATATTTGAAATGATAGGGATTCATTTTCAAGAATTGCGAATTTCTCACTTCCACACTGATGAGGATGTGTTTGGTTAGGAAAAAAAATTGGATGTAAATTTTTATGGATGAGTTTTGTATGTAAATTTATACATAAACTTTATTCATGGAAAATCTATCCTCATTTTTTATTCTGCAACCAAATATATCCTAAGAATAAAATTTTATCTATAATGCTACGAGAAATGTCCATTTCAATTTTTGAAATTGCATGCATAAGTCAATTTGATCTCCAAATTTGGAAAGTTTTTTGGTCATTGAAATACAAAATATGAATCAAGTTAGTTTCTGACTCTAATAATTTGCCTTCATGATTTCGCTAATATATCATGTTAAGTAACATTCTGGTGATAAACCTGGCATTCCACTTGGCCATAGAGGTGGAATGATTGATTAATAGCTTAACCAACTTAAATATATTAACAATATTATTTGTATGTAAAATTCACATTATGGTCTTCAATTACAATAATCTTCATGTAGTTCACTTAGCAGAGGCTAAGTAGTTTATCACTCAATGATATGTCAATTAACAAAACATATCCACAAAAATGTGATGGTATAGTAACAAAAGTAAAAAATATAATCAAGAACTAATGTGAGTCATATTTTATAATTAAAGAATGAAAATTTAATTTCTGAATCTCAGAGAGACTGTAAAGTTTTTTTTTATTTTGTATGAGTTTTGGATAAATTTTATACTGAAATATGAGATTATAAAAGAAATTATAAAAATATGGTGTTTAATTAAACTTGTCATGGGTGAGTTTATCATTATAGTAATTTCTAAAAACTCTATACTGACAAGTTTTTATTATATTTTTTTTATTAAATTAGTCATTGATGAATGCATTTTAAAATTTTAATTTTAATTAAATCTTGTTATTGGTGAGATCTGAATCCCATAATCCGATAAAAAAGAAAAAATTAAACACCGTACTTAGTGCTTTTTGGGTGCAAATCCCATTAACGAGAAAAAAAAAAAAAACCAACAAAATACTTACATATAATGTTAGGAACTAAATTCACCATTCGCTCGTAAAAGAACCTTCAAACATGCATTGATTACTTGACACGTTCGAGTATCTATTTTGGATTTATGTCCAGTTTGTAACATAAACTTTTAACTCCGCGTCGTATTAGACCTAAAATTCTAATAATACACGCATTATTCAACGCTTCACACGTAGCTAGCTAATTAATTTTCAACTAACTACAATAACAGGCTAACTATCATATGTTGACCTAGTGATCCTGTGGATTGGACAGCTTAGTTACGGCTAATCCACTTTCACAGTCATCTAAGATTTATTTTGTCAAACTCTAATCCTATGTATGGAATTTGGAGTCACAAAGATAGGTTATATGATAGGATAATCACAAGAGGGTAAAGAATGGAATAGGACATTTACTTTAAGTGATATGATTTAAAGGCATTTTTTAAAAGAAAAATCGCTATCAAATTAAAAATAATTTTTTTTTTGTCTTTACCTAATCAGGCAAAATAATAATAATAATAATATGGTTTTAGCTCGAAGGGAACAATTTTGATATGAATAAAAATTATTCTTGATCTCCACCTAACCATCTAAATTAGATGGCTCCTTGGCATTCGTTGTTCATTACCTTATTTTCACCGTACTTTTTGTCATTAGTGGCTGATCTTTTAAAGTTGTTATTATAAGATTTAAACATGTTTAATAACGTGACAATGCGAAATTAATTAATGGTGTAAACTTTTAAGCATCAAACAAAAATCTATAAATAATTATTTCATTGAAAAAAAAACCAATAAATTATTTAATTTTCCAAACAAAATATAAACTCATTTTTCATGATTATTATTTTTTTGAAAATTACTTAAAAGACGGGTTTCAAAAAAATAACTGGCTTAGCATCTCCTAATAATATTCCCAAAACATTTTAACCATTTATAGGCTTATATCTCTTTGTCCTATTTTCATATTTTGAAATACCAATCAAACATTCAGATGGTGACCTTGGTACGCATGCTCTGCATTAATATGCCAAGGCCTAAAACAATTTATATTCAAGTACCATCCTTTCAATTATACAGCCAAATTTCTTTTACTTGAAAGGTAAAAGGAAAAATAAAGAATAGAAACAATGATAAAGAGACCCATCTCCCTTACTTCCTTTTGGATATTATTAAATTCTGATAAGTTGGCCTAAGGTTGAAGGGTGGTCCTCTTGACTCCATTTTCTATTTTGCTTGTGGGACAGTGCTTGCCATCACAGGACCACTGGCATGCTTTGTTATCGAGTTATCCGTAGTCTATTTGTTGCCCTTAATTTAACTATTAGCAACAGGCTTTTAAAAGCAAGTAATGCACCAAAAACAAAAACTATCTTGTGCTAGATCATGCATTAAAAATTGAGAGCCAATTTGGTTGCTACTTTTATAATTTGTTTTATACTTTTCAGAATTTTATGAAGAAAATACTAATAAAAATAATAAAATACTGTTTCCAATTTTTATTTTCAATTTCTAATATTTTCTTTACAAAATTCTAAAATCAAAAAACACAATAAGTGAAAAATAAAACCAAACACACCACTAATGATTGTGAATAAATATATGTTTCGCAAATCTGTTGCTTGGCTAGCATAGTACTCTATTGTCCATGGAGCTGACGTGTTTGCCATTCTTTCTCTCTTTTTCCTTTTTCCTCCTAAATTTGAGAAAAGAACAATTGCAATTACAATGAGGAGCCAAACATCTCTCTCATGCAACATGGCCTCAATCATTAAATATCATATTGTGTTCGATGAAAGCGCAGTTAAATGAAAGGCTTCCAAGGCCACAGAAAGAGGAAGGATTAAACAAAGCCTCAAGTGGGCTCCATTTCATCCTAGACCCATGTGATTTCATTAGGGGGATGCACTAAAATATGGTTTCCCAAACAACTTCTAGTTCAATGTATTATAATAAAGGAGTTGGCATGCCCCAATAAAAACGACATCAAATGTCTAAAATATTTAGCCACATTTAGATGATTATAATTATAATGGCGAAAAAAGAGTAATTAATCTAGTAGCCTACGTAACGCATGATGATAGAGCTTAATTGAATTATGAATTTTGAAGTTTGGTTGAGATCTATGGACCCAGGTATAAATCAATTAGGATTAGGTAACATCCAAGCCTTCAAAATCTTATAAGCTAAATAATGTGATCATATTGACCTTTGGTATTCAATACAGTTTATAATAACAAAACCATGCATAAATCAAAGGAAAAAATAAAAGGGGGACTGTGGATTTCAATTTCAGTACTCAAGCAATTGTATATGTTTTAGACTTTAGAGGCCGGTTCATTTTCATTTAGATTTGGTGTTACCCCCCTACCAAGGCCCGCTCTAGTGTCTAGAGCTATTTGCAATCTGCTGAGATTACAAAGTGACAACGGCAATTATCTATGATTTCTTTGAGTAGATTTGTTGAGTACTGTACAGATGACACAATTTGATTGAAGCAACTTTAGCTAGTAAGAGGCTCAGAGGTAAACTCCACATGAACATAAACTACTACATAAATTTTTTCATAATCTTTCCTGGGGGAAGGACACAGTCTGCAAAGTCTAACTGTATCTGAATTTTAAATTTCGCAAACTCCTAGTACTAGATAAAACTAAAGAACTCCCATTTTGATAAAAAATATATATATATATGGGAGGATTGTTCAATTGATATCTTCAACTAAGCAATTTCACATAGCAAATTGAGCTTACAACAATATGTTGAAGAAAGACTTGTCAAGGATAAATAGTGAATTGGGATTTACTTCCTTTTCTAGTATACAATAAAAGATCATCAATTTAAGCAATGCAAAGGGACAAGATGCATAAATAGAATGCACATAACTAAAGTAAGCCACTGCATATAAGAGAGCTCACATAAATTTCAGTTCTGTTTCTATCATTCAACATGTTATAGTAACCTTCATTGGATAAAACGATGCAAAAACAGAGTCATAGACAAATAGCTTAGAACCATAGCCAAGACAAATACAGAAAGATCAGCAGATGCAGAGAAAGTTATGAGGCACCTTTGCATTTTAAAATTAATTGGCAGTTCAAATATGCAAATTGGCTCTCACTACAAATCTGTTTGTTGACTTCATTGGCTAACATAAAACAATGGAAGACTGCCCCTTCTCCACATCGAATCCCAGCATCAAAAGTCTTCCACAGTCTGCACCAAACAACTGGGGACTCCATTAAGTTACTAACTACCAGAAATTTCATGCTACATAATACGATATCGTATGCCAAATTCAGCCGGCAAAAGACTAAACTAAACATGGAGATAACATAAAGACAACATTCTTGGCTAAATTGTTCATTTCATCTGAAACAATTTGCTTTGCATTCAACATGACAAAGAGACAGTCACCCATCTTAGACAAACTGGGCAAACGGCATAATAATACCCACATTAAAAGTGACATACTAGTAATAGAGCTGTAGAATCCCATAATCCAACCCATATAGTTAAGAAAACATTGGGGTGTGAATCTCATGAAAAGGCCTAAATTACAGAAACTACATAGTAAGTTATGAAGCACCTTTAAAAATACAAGTTAATTAGCAGCTGCTCAACATCTCCAAGTTGAAACCGACATAAGCTCCTTGCGCTGCCAGCACAGAACAAGAGAGGAGTTCCTTCTCTCCACTTGGAATCCTCGCGCAGGTGCTCTTTGAACTAAACACTCCGCTTGCACATCTGTAAAGTTACTAAATGTAAAGAGAGAAAACCCACTTTGAAGAAACAGGTGCTTCCATTGAGGTAATTTTTCCTGTGAGTGGTGATGCCCCAGTATCATTTTCTTAATGGCTGGTTGGATGAAATGCCTCTCAATGTTTTGGAGGACATCAAGATTCAAATTCACCGCATCTAGCGACTCAAGCAGGGCCGAGTAACATTGAAGAGCATGGACTACATTGGTGGGGAATGGTACATCAATCCGATTACAATTTCTATCCAAGGTAACCACCACTTTTGGCCTAAGCTGCTTTATAAAACGAAGTGCAGAAGGAAACAATGATGTGTAATTTGCAAAAGATGAAAGCGGCATATTCACAGCAATTGCCTCACTATCAAAGAACTGTCCAACAAGGGGACAAGAAGTAGAGTTCAATGATTCAATGCTCAAAACATTGAGCTCAAAAGACATGTTAAGGTCTTTTGCATATTGAGTCAAACTCTCTCGGGTAAAATCGAGCTCAACATCGTTCTCACAAGTGGAACCGGATGTTGCTACAACAGCAGTAACTTTCAGTGAAATCGCACCACTATTTCTCAAGGCAAGCTCTTGCATAAAAGAAGACCATTGCACTCCAAACCCAATATCAAAATCAATAATGTGAATTCGATCAAACCTATCAACAGCTTCAATGAGGGCTTGATTACTTGTGAAATTAGCAAACTGAAGAACAGGCGATATCTCTGAAAAAGACTTGTAAGCATTGATTTTGAATATAAATCCAATGGGTGAGATAGCCAAAAAATTGTTGTTTGAATGGAGCAGTAACTGCTGCAAGGCATCCTTCATGTAGAAAGCAGCCCTCTGGAAAGGCTTACCAATTGGGGAGAGCTGGTGATTGAGCCGCGCCAATATCCCTTGCGCTAGAACCGGATTACCAGCTTCTATCAGTTCAGCAGTCTTGTACAGCTGGTCAAATATAGTCTGCTGAAGCTGGAGGCTTGAATCGTCTCCGGTGGAACTCACCTTCTGCTGCTTTGCAGATGGCACAACCAATGATCTATGCTGCTGCTGCTGCTGCTGTTGTGGCTGCAGATGATGAGGAAACAATGGAAGCTGTGTTGTTTGCTGCCTCCTACCAAATAGCTCTTGCCCACAATCCAAAAGGGGTATCCTTGGAACCTGATAATTGTGCCCAACTGCATCGGACAGAGGGCGTTTAGCTTGATGCTGAGAGAAAACCTGCTGCTGCTCCTGCTGCATATTGGGGTATGTCAATGGCACAAAAAAGGAAGGATTCTCTGAGAATTGAACTTGATTCTGGTTTATCAGCAACTGTGGATTTATAAGCTGAGGCTTCTCATCCACAACTCCAATAACCTGATGTTGCTGCTGAGAACCAAACACGCCAGGAGATGAAGACACCATCATAGGACTATTAGCAGGAGGAGCAGAAAAGATGGATTCTGCAACTGAGACGGAAGCACTTGTCTTTGCATTGTGGCCATCAATATTCTCAGCAATCAATGGGAAGCCAGGGTAATTCCCTTGTACAGAAGGATCAATGATGCTTACCATATTCATACTCAACCCCTGATCCACAACACCAAAGCCTCCATTGAAATCAACACTTTGGGGCCCACATCCACTCCCTTGGAAGAGCTTGCTCAATCCTGCAGATGGGTCCTCAACATCACCCATGATAAGCCTCATAATAGACTGATCTTGACCCTCCCAGTCCTCCATTCTCAAACCACATTTTTCTGGGCTGGTTCCCAAGGATGCCTGAGGTGGGTTCTCTGAGACATTTGGGGCTGCAACAGCGGTGTTATTGCTTGAACCATGACAGCTACCACCACCACCTTTATTGCAGGTGCTACTGCTGCCAAGGGATGAGGACATTGTGGAGGAATTTGGGCTTCTTCTGGAGTCAAGAACAGATGTGGGCTCAGTGCCCACATAGCAATCCTCTTTGTCCTCCCTTGTCCACTTTTGTGGTTGATGCAGAAGCAGTGAAGAAAATGAATCTGAGGAAGAACAGAAATCCAACACTCCCTTCCCTTGAAACTCCTCAAAAGGCAAGGGCATGGCCTTCATCTAAGAAAAGTTTTCACAAGAGCAAGGAACAACAACAAACAAGGGTGGTGGTGGTGCCCCAGTACCCGCAGAACCAAACCACCCAAAAAGAAGACTCTCCAGTTTTTTTTTTGCCCCCTTAAAAAAAAGTTTGCAACTTTGGTTTCAAAACAGGATTTTGAGAAATGGGTTTGGTTCACAAATCCAAAAACAAGGCTTGGAGATTAGGCATAGCTGGAAATCAAACCAGAAAAACAGAAAAAGATGAAATTTTTAGATAGGAAGATATGATAAAGCTTTGAATTTTTTGGTGGGATATTCAAAAACAATTTGTTGGAGTTCATAAAACAGACACACAGGGTTCCAAAGAAGAAGAAGAAAAAATTTGGGCACCTATAAAGCTTGTCTTTTATCTTTCTGGATCTGTGGGTTATTAAGCTCCAAATAGTAGTTGCAGTGCCAGTAAAGGAAGAAAGCCATGGGGAATGTGAGAGAGATTCTTGTTGCTTGTGTCAAACGAAAGGAACAACTTGCGAGCAGCTCTAAAAGCATGTCCTTTTCATTCTGGATCTGTGGCTTGTTATGCTACAAGCAGTTGCTGCAGTGGAGGAAGAAGAGAGAGAGCCATGAATGTGGTTTGTGTGTGTGTTTGTGTGATTCTTTTGTTGCTTGTGTTTTCTGTGTGGAACACTCTTTTGTTACTTGTGTTTTCCGGGATGGGAGTGCTCTTTCTCTCTCTTTCTTTCACTGTTTTAGCTTTTTATTTTTGTTGTTGCTGTTGTTTTTTTTTTTTTTTTTTTGTCAAATTTTCAGAATAAACGTCTGTTTCGATCCCTCATAAATATACTATTAAATACTCAAAACAGAATAAATTAACCTATTATAATTTAGAGATCTTATATTAATTCCTGTAATTTAAAAAAATGATAAATTGGTTTCTCTGATGATATTTTTTTCAATTATACATACTCATACAAAGATCAATTTATCTATTTTTCAAAATTCTATGGGACTAACGTTAGAGTTTCAAATTGTAATCGGTTAATTTATATCCTAATATATTTCTAAGAGACTTAAATAAGTATTTAGTTTAAATAAATATTTTGATAGTTAAGTGTATTTTGTTTTCATTCTCAATTTTTCATGATCTTTTGAAGGAAATACCACAAAAACAAAAATTAAAAATAGAAATTAGATTGTGTGATTTTCACAATTTTCAATACTTGCCTTTAAAATATAGGAAACAAAAAATTAAAAATTATTTTCTAAAACTAAGCAGAACATCTCATAATTTTAGACTTTTTTTTATTGATTTCTCATAATTAAAAAATAGGACCAATTAATTCTTAGTACATATCTGCATAGTCGAAAAAAATCCTATATAAACTTATATAAACAGATCAATTTAAAAAAAATTGAGATGAATTACAGATGAATTTTAAATATTTAAGAACTAATTTCTTCCCAATAGACTTACAATATTTTTATGGGATGTTAAAATAATATTTACTCTTCTTTATTTTTTTATTATATTTGTTTTTAAAATTTTTATTTTATTTTTGTGTAGCTTGTCTGCATACGTAGTTTTCCCTCTGGTTGGTAGGGTTGCTGTCACCTCACAGCATCGCCCCCACTCTCACATGTTGCGCGTTGAGGTAGAGATAACGCCTTCCTGAAAGCCTTTCCAGTGCACACTGAACCTTGCACTTTTTAAGGGATTTACTTTTGCTAATATCAAAGATTAACATGTATTTTTTTTATGGAAAATTGTAAAAAATATATATTTTATCTGTATATATTTATTAAAATAACATAATATCTATCTGAATTGACTTTAAAATATAAATTTTATTTATATAATTTTATTCTCTCCAATGCTACTTTGTTTAATATTTAAAATTTAAAACTATACTCCTTATGTTTCATTTTATTTGTCAATGTTTTAGAATTTTTTTAATATATATATATATATCCATTTATCATATCAATGAAGTACTAATTCTTTTTTGCTGATATTACACTTAGTGAAATTAATTGTATTAATTTATTTTAATAAATTATATTTTTATTCTTATTTTCCTGTTTGTAGGGACCAAATTTTGTAACATATGGGCTAAAACCCACTTCTTTTGAAAATTAGATTTAGCAAACAGACACTAGAAAAGCAACTATACTTTTATCGTTTTTTCTGTTTTATTTTTCTTATTTATCTCCACATCCACAACTTCTTTCAATGAACAAGGTGCAAAATTTCAGGGAAGCTTTCAAATGAAAATAAAATATGAAAATTTAATTTTAGTATATTAGTTGTGTAAAAAATATATATAATTATTTAATTAAATTCTTCTATTTGCATTACCTTTTAAGTAATAGATATGAGAATAAAAAATATTTGCATATGCGATAACACGTAATTGGATGATGGCAAGTAATATAAAATTTTTTACGTTGATAATACATTAAAAATTAAATTTTTAATTAACTTGAATATGTTTCTGGTATATGGAAAATAAGAAAATTTCAATTTTGATCCTTAAAAAATTTGGTTTCAATCCAAAACTATTTGATTTTATGCTTTGTCGTTAATCTTTTTATGTTAAATGTTGGATTACTGGGCGAGCATATTGACCTATAGGAATATAATGTATCATGCAGGATAATTCATTATTAAGTAAAATTGAGGAACGTGACTTCATTAATTAGCTCAATATTTAACAAGAATGACTTAAACCAAATAGTCCTATAATACCTGGTCCAAAATAAAATCATAGATTAAAATTGACATTCACGTAGTTTTTAAGGAGCAAAACTATATTCAAGTCCTCTTAATATTAAATAAACTTAAATATGCTATTGGTTAAAAAAATTGGTTTTGGTCTAAATATTTTAAAAAATGGTTTTAATATTTGTCACTAGTTTGTCTATGTTAAATGTTGAACCGAGTAACATAAGGTGATATCATTAATTCTTACATGATAGTTTGTAATCCTATGTGGCATATTATAATCCTTTGTATCAAAATCCTTACATAATAATTCAATAGATTAAATCTTATAACTCATCTTTTTCGACTCAAAAATCTATTATGGCAAATAAGATTATAATGTGCCAAGTAGAATTATAGGTGACCATAAGGGATGGATGCCATGGGTATTTATTAGCCAATCTAAACTAATAATATGGACTAAAATTAAATAATTTTAAAAAAAGTACAAATATGTTTTAGTTCACTCCAACTATAGGTTGTTTCAACTTCAATTTCAATTAATATTGTTTTTTCCCTAATTTTAGTTTCCATTACTAAGTGTGATATTTATAAGGGATCAAATAATTTAATTTTTCCTTATCAACGAAAAAATAATGATCAATTAAAGTTTTTTAAGATACCAATAATGACAAGAAATAAAATTTCTAATATTCATGAAAATAAAATGCTTTTTTTAAATTAGAAATCGAAATTCAAAGCACAAAGATTAAAAATATAATATTGAGAAAGAAAGACCAAAAATAAAAAAGTAATTTAAAAAGGAATAAAATTTAAAATAACCTATATTTTAAAAAATATATTTAAATTGAAATAAATTTAAAAAAAATTAAAATTAAAATTCATTTTTCGGAATAAAAACATTTTTAATCCAAAAAATAAATATTTCACTCTATAATCTATATAATATCTTTTTGTTGTTGATGGGTCTCTTAACTTTTGGATGGAAGTGCTTCCACGCTCTCCAAACGCGAGTTCCCAATGGCTGCGAATGCTATTTTCCCTTCTTCCTTTTTTTCTACTTGATTTTCTTTTAACAGAGACCAACCAGACAGAGAAAAGGTGAACTGGGTTCACTGGCTTTTCATAATTACTGCATTTCCCCTTTTACCCTCAACTGCTGACGCAGCTCCTCGAGTAAGGCGAGGTGAAAGAGGGACAAAAACGGTAGTTTGGCGAACATCTTCTGCTTTGGCCTGTTTTTCGAAACTGAATCCGACGACAGTAGATAATGAAAGCTTTTTGAAGAGTTGAAACTATCGATGCAGATTTGGACGGACGAGATTTTCAGTTTCGAGACGAAAACGTGTGGCTGAGATCTTTGGGATTGTGTTTCCACTTTTCTATTTTTTCATTAAGATATCTTCATAGTATATATGCCAAAACCAGTTGAGCCCATCAAATTAATACGCCAAAATCGTAATTTGCAATGGATTGAGTTAAAGTTTTAAACTCATAAAAATATTTTAAGCCGCCTAACCTGTTGTGCTTAACCCCTGAGTTTAGGTGGGTTGGAGCGACTTAACCCACGAGCCAAGTTTTTTTTTAAAGAAAAAACTCATAACTTATTATTAAAAAAATAGAAAATGTATGACCTAAAAAAGAAAAATATAAAAAGTAAAATATATATAATCACCAATATAGTAATACTGTACAGTTGAAACTATTTACTCAAAGTTGCAATAATATTTTTTAGTTAGAATTACCGTATAATTGTTATGGATCTTGAAAAATTAGGTAACATCAATAAAAATATTTTTAAAAAAAATTTAAAACAAATTGGCATGTCAGTCCACCATAAAATGGGCTAGACTGACTGTTTTTGCTCATTCAATCTGCGTGGGACGAGTTTAAATAAGGCGAGTTAGCCCGTTTTAATGCCTATATGTAAAAGTATCAATAAATTATCTTTTCTAAAATTTGGTAAAATTTATTTTGAATTCTTTTTATCTGTAAATTGTTTCAAATTATACCATACTTTTTAAAGTTTATAAAATTACTATGGATTTAAATCCTCTAAGACGATAATCCAATTTTAGATAGTAAAGTGAAAAATTTTATTCTTAGATCAATAGAGCAAAAGACCCACACTTTTAACTTGACCTAAAGGTAAAACCCCCTTGTTTTTACATTCTAAAGTGATCTAATTTTAGAGGATCCAAATGCAATTAGGGATATCCTCCATTACACATTATGTCACGAAAGTTAATTGCATCAAAAGGAAGTCAGTATCATTTGGAAAAATAAAACAGAGTTAGAAAGAAATTTTCTTTTACCAAATCTCATAAGAGATTGGAATAATTTGGCTTATGGCATGTGGTTCGCGAATGTTTTTATATTACCCAAAATCTGAGGGTGGAATACAAGGTTCTCATATTTGGATCACGAATAAAAAAAAATATTCTCAAGAAACTATCATTACACTATGGGAATGTTGGATTTCCATGTAAAGAGAATATTTTAGGAAATGTAAAGACTAAATTGCCCAAATCGAATCCCACTAGACTGTTGCCGAAGCTAGCTAGACCATTGCCGAACCTCACCAGACTACTACCAAAGCTTGCTTGCACACAACCGAAGCTCGCCAAAGCTAGTCAAAGCTCGCCAATACGCTGTCGAAACTTGCCAGACCGTCACCAGTCAACACCATTTTGTCATGAGTATTTTTGAAAAAAACACTGTATTCCCGAAAATGCCACTTAATATACCAAACACCTCTATGTTGCATTCCCAAGAATATGATTTCTAGGAATACAAAAATACTCTGCAAACCGCATGCCCTTGACAAGGCTACCTTTTGAAAATATTATTTTAACATAAAAACTCCTTTAACCATTATTGTTTTATACTAAAACTCTAGATTCATGGTTAAATAATATTGTGGAAAACAAATTAATCTCTCATAACTTAAAAGTTATCATGTGGGTTCTCATTTTCTTTTTCAAAAAAGAGAATATGTTAGTCTCCTTACTAACTTATTATTTCAACACTTACAAAAGGAAAAATACTATGCTGAACATTAAATTACTTGTCTGAATTGTGACTCTTCACTAAAGTCCACAATGACATATTACTAATCACTCTCATTAAAATAAGAAAATTACACTCACCTCTCTGTGGTTTGGCAAAATGCAACCCACACCTCCTCTATTTTCAAAATTTGCTCGCCACATCCCTGAATTTTAAAAAAGCCTACACCGACCTATCCTCTATTAACTTTAGTTTATTAGTGGTTTTGATGTAACAATATACATGTGCACGACACATGATTTTAATAGAATTGTTGTAAATATTAAATATTGATATAACTATTGAATAACTATATTAAGTGATAAATGCATAGCCTCTTTCCATACCAGATAAAAGGACAAATGGGAAGATAGTGTACTTTTATCACTTAATAAAAAGATCATATTATCATTCAGTATTTATAATAGTCTTCAATATTTACAATAATGACATTAAAAAGCATATGTTGTGCATATGTGCATTGTTCTATCAAAGTCATTACAGAATAACATTAGTAGGGGAGGCCAAAGTAGGATGATTTTCCAAAACTTAGGGACCTAACTTGCAAAGTTTGGAAATAAAGGAGTGGGAGTTGCATTTTACCAAACCTCAGGAGGTGTAAGTGTAATTTTCCCTTGAAATAATGATGTTGTGATCTTCTTTTATTAACCATGCATATATATCCTCTTCAATATTTTCAGACATCTCAAGCCAAAATGATATCGTCTAGTGCTATTATAGAGTTTAACATAATCATATTATAAATTCAACGAGCCACATGTACTTTTATATTAAGGGTATGTTTGGTTGAAGAGTAAAAATTTGGGGTAAATTTTCCATGGATGAGCTTCATGGCCTTCCCAACAACACAAGTGGATCCCAAGGGACCTTAGAGCTGTAGTAGACTTGTCTAGGAACACGTGAACTTCCAACAAATTATTTGCGCGTGTGTCAATATATTTTCTTAAAATAGGTTTTTTCCAATGGAGGAAGCATGCTGGTCTTGAAGAGAATTTGATGGGGTCGCACTATGTAGCAATGCTTGTGTTTTTTTCTTTAAGTTGTTTAGTGTGATAGGAAGCCTATATTATGGATAGGGTTATTGCAATAAGCTAATTTGATGCTTAATCATCTGGTGGGCTGGACTATTGTTTGTTTTTCTTTAATTTCTTGGTGATGTAGACAGGTTAATGTTACGTACCGTAACTAGGGGATGGATCTAGGGACTCAGTAATGGATGGCGGGGACTCCTACAAGTGCTATGTTTGCTCTGGCGCGATGTGGGGTGCTTGCAATGGCACTCCAACACCCAAGTCAGAAAAAGCAGATGAGGGGAAAGAAAGTAATGGGAGCGTCAAGCTTACCACTGTTCATCTTTCCCTTCTCTATTTATGCTTTTAGGTTACCTCCAAGATAGGAAATTAGGGTTGAGCTGTCGTGTACGAAAAGCGGTACAAATGGTATTTGAATTGTCAAGCTATCGTTCTAGAAAGTAGGGGAGATTTGACTCGGGTAGGTGCTACGTCCGCATTTCTTTATCGGCCGTCCTTTTAGCTCGGATTCATGTCGGAGCGATGCCTGGGGCCTTTCCTGATTAACTCCTCCCCCACCGTTCTTTGTCGAAATTATCAGGGAATAGAGACAGCATGACCTATCGATATCCGATATTTTGAGATCTTGGTGGTAACAGTTAATGTTTCATGATATGAAATGAACTTTGGTGATCAAAGTGGTGGTTCTGTGGTGCCAACTTGGTACAAAACATGATATGCAATCACTTTTGTTAGTAAAAATTGAGGTAAATTGTTGTTTAGATTAACTTATCAAACGAAATAAATTTTTAAGGGATCATGGGTGAATATATTTCTTTTGAAAACTATTTTGTAAAATATATAATCTTTTTTAATTAAAGTGGTAGATTAAAAGGGAAAAAAAAAACTGAAAATCACAACTGTCATATTCTTAAGTTTGGATCAAACCAAACTTTGAATCAACCCAACTTGATTCGATATATAACATTTAAAGATTTATATATTTTTCACAACACAACCTGCATGGCATGCATTTCTTCATTGATTGTACTGCCAAATAAAGTCTTACACCGGTAAATGTTCACTATTATCACATTAATTAGCTGATTCAACTTTTTTTTTTAATAAGTAGTGTAATCTTCATATTTTGAATGTTTGTGATGTCATGATTTAGTGAAATTATAACATGTGTTATTTTTAACACTTCAATATTATGATTTTTAATTGAGAGAATGAAGTGACCTATTTTAAAGAATTATGAACATGCTATATTCTTCCTTAGAGAATAGTGTCCAGAAGAAGATGTCCACACGAACAGGCTATCCTCATGCTACACACCATGCTTGGCCAAGAAATTAGCACACCAAACCAAAAATCTAATTTTCTCGAGACAATGGAGCCGCCAAATCCATCTCTCCAGCAAAGAATGAAAATCTACCCTGCGCTCGAAAAGTCAACATGATGATGACTAGTGATTAACCATTTAAAAGCAAAACTAACGGAGTAAATGCCGCAAGCTTCATGACCCAAATCATAACGCTCCTAACGTTAAAGTATAAAAATATTATTTGTCTCTGGCCACGATTTAAATTTTTGAAAGAGATAATTTTATAAGATAATATTAGAGTTATTATGATCAAATTATCACAAGTTTGAACCTTCATTTCATAAAAATATTTACACTCAGGTCTAAAAAAAGATATAAAAGATATTTATGTAAGTGAACGTATTGGAATATAAAATCAGTCATGACACCACAAATCAATATATCTGGTATAGTTGATTTTAAAGAAAATAATTTATGTTTGATAATTTTTCTAGAAATAATTTTTTATGTTTGATAATTTTCCTAGAAATGATTTTAACAGAAAATATAACAATTTTTATTTCTTTCATAATCAATTTTAGAATCCATAATTGATTTTAGAATGTTATAATCAAACATATTTGTAGGCAACCAACATCAATTTCACGATTTTAGAATTAATTGTGATGCTTCCCAAGGTAAAACCAAACATGCTGCAAAGAGTTATAGAGGAACAAAGGTGATCCGGGATGAAGGTAATCATAGAATTGAAATCCCATGTATAATCTTTCACTGCATCATATTCAACTTTTAATAATATTTATTATTAAGAAGTGTTATTAAAACTTTTTACTAACATTTAAAAAATGTTACTAAAAGTATACAAAGTATTGTTAAAATTCTTTAGTAACACTTTTTTAAGTGTAGCATATAGTCTATATTGCCAAAGAGTTTTAGTAGTTATTATATGATTTAGTAATTTTTAAGTGTTAGTAAACCCTTAATTATATTGTAGTGTTTCCAAAAGTCACAAACGTGTAAACTAGTATCCTAGATATTAACAAAAGGTAGAATATCGCAAAGTTAAAACTAATAAATCAATTGAAATCTTTCCAAATGCATTCTTAAAATAACACTTTAAAAATATCATGTTCTTCAATAATTTCATATAAATTCAATATCGTTTTTTATTCATCTAAATATAAAAAAAGACATATTTTTCAATGAATTAAAATATTGATTACTTAAAAAAATTTGTAGTTATTTATTTATTTATGGTTAAAACTAAGTGTGCAAACAATACCACGCGCAATAGGAATAAAATAACTATATACGCACCAAATGCAAAATTAACATAATAACATTCTTATTATATTGGCCCTACTTGATAGTTATATTGACAAGGAACAATATATCATATAACATTACTACTTTAAGTTTAAACTTAAAACCCCACGGTATATTATATAGAAGTAGCTTATGTTAAGCCGTGTCTCACTGTGGCATAATATTGTTTTTTTAACTCAAATATTAAAGTAGCTGGCCATGCCTCAGGGAACAACTACCTGACTCCTCTGTGCTACTTCAATCTTCAATGGTCTGATTCATTTGCATGTGATATGCTGGTACTAAACTACTAATTTAAACACCTCTCAACTGTAATTTGTTATTAAACCAGATATATATTAGAATCGGTTTTACACGTATTTTTCCATTCAGCCACTATGCTTTTTATATTTAGTTGTCAATTATATGTTATATGTTGCTTCTTTCTGTTTTTCTTAGATGCTTACAAAGGGAAATGAGATTACCTTTCGAATGTCTTGGGGTAGCTTTTGTTTCAGAGATAGGATCTACATCACAGGTCTGATCACTATACATAAATTAAATTGTTAAAACATTTTTGCGTAGTTTGTTCCTAGCTAATATTGCTTCATATCGACAATTTAACCACTCTTATGTGCTGTTTCATTAAGCGCTGTGTAAGGTGTGCAGTGCTAAGAGAGGAAGAAAGAAATTTGAAGAAAGAGAAAATATTGTTTACGTTTGTAGTTGTATAAAAGTGATTGATTGCTACAGGAGGAGTTCAATACATCAGTATATAGCCTTAGTCAAACACAACACATAAGGCTTAAGTAATATACAACAATAAAATAAAATAACCAATAGGTAATGACTCTTATTAGCCCCCCTCAAACTCAGAAGGGGAGAATGACTCAACTCTGAGTTTGGTCCTTAGATAAGGGAATCTAGTGCTCGAAATTGGTTTGGTGAGAATGTCTGCGGATTGTTCTTCAATAGGAACATGGTAGACACGAACATGGTTCTGCAGAATTTGATCATGAACAAAGTGAAGATCAATTTCAAAGTGTTTGGTTTGTTGATGGAGAATTGGATTAACAGTGAATAAAACAACACTAAGGTTATCACAGTACACATGAGGAATAGTAGGAGAGGGAACATGAAGCTTAGAGAGAAGAGTTTTAATTCAAGAGATTTATGAAATTACAGCTGCAATAGACCTATATTCAACTTTAGTGCTGGATCTAGACACAACTTGCTACTTTTTGGAGATCCAAGAAACAATGTTAGGTCCAAGAAAACACATAAACTGGTTGTAGAGCGCTTGTCATCTAAATCTGAGGCCCAATCCAAATCACATTAGGAAACAATGGAAAACTTTGGTGAAGGCTGAAAGATAAGACCATGTGTAAAAGTACTGTTACGATATCTGAGAATACATTGCACAGTTGTCCAATGTGATTGCAAAGGTGTGTGCATGAATTGACACACTTTATTGACTGGAAAAGCTAGCTCAGGTTTAGTGAGGGTGACATATTGTAGTGCTCCTAGAATCTGGCGATAGAAGGTAGGATCTTCAAAGGGAATAGAACTAGTTTTGAGAAGTTTGGTAGAAGAAGACATGGAGGTTGGCGAAATGGCTTGCATTGGTGCATTTTAGCACGAAGAAGAATGTCATTAGTATACTTTGATTGGGATAAATGAAGAGCACTAGAAGGAAGTTGTTTAATTTCAACACCAAGGAAGTAATGGAGGGTGCCAAGGTCTTTAAGAGCAAAAAGTTGTTGTAGAAAATTTATAAGTTGTTGGACAACAAAAGATGAACTTCCAGTTATAAGTACATCGTCGACATAAACAAGGATGTAAAGTGAGTGATGATAATTGAGACGGATGAATAGATTAGAATCACACTTAGTAGTGGTGAAGCCAAGAGAATGTAAAGTAGAGCTCAGCTTTTCAAACCAAGCTCGAGGAGCTTGTTTGAGGCCATAAAAGGCCTTATGAAGCTTACAAACTAAATGAGAGCTACCAGCAATGAAACTTGGGGGTTGAACCATGTACACTTAAGAAAACCATTTAAAAATGCATTAGTAAAGTCAAGTTGATGAATCAATCATTTGAAAGAAAGAGCAACAATGAAAACTATGCGGATAGTGGCAGGTTTAACCATAGGACTAAAAGTCTCATGGTAATCAATTCCCTCTTGTTGGTTAAATCCTTCAGCAACAATACGTGCCTTGTATCTAGAGGTGGTTCCATATGGATTGTACTTGACACGAAAGACCCATTTACAACCTATGGTAGGCTTGTTTGGAGGCAAAGGCACAAAGGACCAAGTGGAGTTTTTAATAAGAGCATCATATTCAAGTTTCATTGCTTGAGACCAAGAGGGGTGAGATAGAGCTTTTTGGATGGTGGAGGGTTCAAATATGGCTATGAAAGTTTTTGGCTTAAAAATGCCAACTTTATCACAAGTGATCATCAGATGATCTTGTTGGGTTTGGGCTCACTCCTATGTGGAGAAAAGCCCAAAACCAAGTTAGCCCACTTATGCATCAGATGTGTAAGCTAGGGTAACATAGAGAGTGCTCATTTGAGTGAAAATCTCGCAGCCACATAGAGAGAGAAGAGATAAACTCGGCCTCCACTGCCCATTCATTTTCTGTCACGACCTGTCACCTTTGATCGGTGTTTACGAATTTGTTCACTGTTGGATTGAGCTGAAATTTGGACAACAGGTTCCTGAGAGTGGTTCTTCATTCTGAACGGTCAGATCATTGAGCAAACATCTGGAGTGTGAGATATTGCTCACGAATAGAGGTGCTATTTCGGTTTGCGGAATCAGCTTTTCTGGTTTAAGCTGTCATCGTAAATCGCCGTTTGTGAAGTTGTTCACCATTGGATCGGGCTGAAATTTGGATAACAGCTTCCAGACAGATGGTGCTTCATTCTAAACGGTTGGATTGTTGAAATAAGGTCTAGAGAGTGAGAAACTGGTCTTAGACAGAAGCTCCAATTTTGGGGTATTTCACATTTCCTTATTCTCAATTTTATGAATTGATGATTGGTTAGTTTTAGGTTGTTGTTAGCATGATTTGTGCATTTATTTGAGACTCTCTTATACCTATTTTGATCATAATGGAGCTATTTCATTGGTCTGGACGACCCGTGGTTTTTGTCTCTCACATTGAGGGAATTTTCCACGTTAAAAATCTTGGTGCATTGTTCCGATTATTGTTCTGATTAATTTGTGTTGTTTGCTGCCATTATTTCGCTGCTAGAATTGTTGCTCCTCTTGTTCTTGCAAGTAGGGAATTGTGTGTTTAGTTCCCAACAGATCGATATGAGCTGAAATAATAGGTGCGGGAGAACAATAAGGAGATTGAGAAACAAGAGAGTCAACAGAAATAGAAAGCAGGATTGGGAGGAGTTGCAGGTTTAGGAGACAAAACAGAATCAGAATTTGCAGCAGCAAAAGAGGAAGTTGGCTCAGCAGGAGACACAGATGTGGAAGACCCGTCATGCAAAGAAGAGGAAGGAGTAGTAGTAAAAGTAGATTGACAAGGTAAAATAGAGGAAGGGGGAAGAGAAATAAGAGGAATAGAGGGAACAGAGGAAACATTAAGTGTAGGAGTAGGGAGTAATGGAACTTTGTCCTTATACAGAAAACATTGCTCATTAAATAAACTATGTCTTGAAATGAGTATTTTGCCATTATTAAGAAGGCATTTGTAACCTTTGTGAGAAGTAGAGTAGTATCATAGAAAAGTGCATAAATCTAATCTGAAATCTAATTTGTGTCTAATGTAAAGTCTTAACAAGGGATAGCATGCACAACCAAAGACTCTTACTGACATACAACCAGGGGTTTTAGAAAATAGAACTTCAATGGGGCACTTAAGACTTAAAGCAGGAGTAGGTAAAAGGTTTATTAAATGAATTGCTATCTCAAATGCCTCACCCCAAAATTTTAAAGGAAGAGAAGCATTAGCTAACAAGGTGAGGCCCGCAATGCTTCCACTCAGCACACCCATTTTGTTCATATGTATGTGGACAACTAAAGCGATGAATGATGCCATTTTATTGTAAATATTTGGAGAAGGAAACATATTCCTTGGCATTACTAGTTTGTAAAGCTTTTAAATGACAAATTAAGAGTTCATTTGTTAAATCCCTTGATTTGTCACCTACAATATTGGTCAAGTATGAATTTAGAGTTTTAGTTGTTAAAAAATATATATTTTACATTGCACACAACATTAGTTTAAATCTAAATAGTACAAGTTAACAAAAATATTAGTGTGCTTATCAAAAAATAGTCAAATTATACCAAAAAAAAAGAATAAATAAAAGATGAATCAAAATGACCACTAATGCATGTATTAATGATCGTGAACTCACATTAATTAACGAGAAATCAAGGGAATTGCAATGTTAAGTAATAATATTATCATTTGCATATGAGTCCTCGGTCATTTGTACATGAATATTTAATTAAGTGATAATATTATTATTTACCACGTCAATTCCCTTGATTCTCCCTTCACCAATATGTATTTTTCATCTTTAACACGTACATGTTTCAGTGGTTTGGATTCAATTTACTTTTTAAGTGAGTATAAAACTATAAATAACATAAACCGTAAGTTAAAGCAAAATTTCAACCATGTTACACATGCGCATTCTTGTACGTTATTCTCTCTCGCATTTCTTGACGTTTGTATTCGGTTTGTTTTTAAGCTCATTTATATGTTCTTATAAGATAATTTAATAACCTGAATAAATTGCATAAAATAATGTTGAATGATTAGAAAAGAGCAAAAAGAACAAATAAAGGTTGGGCCTTAAGTGGATAGCAAGATCATTTCCGTGAGGCGCCTACTTTGGTACTACCCGAAAAAATTATGGTAGTAGGTCACATCTATTTTTCATTTAGAGCTTAGTTTTGGTATATTGATAATGTAAAAAATACATATATATTTAAATTATTTTTTAAGTGATGAGTGTTAAAATAAACAAGTATAATTTTTTTCCCCCCAATGAATGTAAAGTAAAATTTTTCTCGTACACTTTGAGCACATAACAATGAATTTCATGAGAACATCTAACCTTAACCTTTATCGGTAGACCTAAGGCTTGTTATTGTTAGTCATGTACACCTATCTACATGGAAAACAAAATTAATTACAAAAACAAGAGTCACTTGTTGATATAATTTCCTTTATATATACTAGCTTCAACATTCATGCAATAAATGGAACTTGACATCCATCGCGTGAAGATTAATGAAGTCTTGTAGACATTCCAAAACGGCTCATATTGAGGAACTTAGATAGAAAACTTTTTGCTATTAGATACAAAATAAATAAAAACAAAAACAAAAACAAAAAAAAAAACAAAAGGAGGGGCAAAACCATCACATACAAACACCATAAGATCACCAAGAATGGAGATAAGAGAAAAGATGTGTGGAGCATGTACGAACCAGAAGATTCAGCCCGTATTTGGCCAAAAGATTTATCACAAACTCGTTTCCCAAATGCCAATTTCTATGGGGTAGCTAGTCAATAATTTTGGACAATAGCTGCCTACATGTGGAAGAAGTCGTCCTTCCCTCCATAATCAAATTAATTAATCATTTGAATGATTACTTAGGGAGTTAATTAGGTTCACAAAGCAGGAACTAGATGTCTAAGTCCCAATTCAGCTACTAGAAATCTCATCTATATATATGGTTCTCAAATTCAGCAAAAATGTCTGAGTGAACGCCAAGATCGATGACCATAGAAGCCAAAACCACCCGAGTCCCAACCGAGTAGACACTAATCGTGCCACCAGTACCTACTTTCCAAGAAGTATATTCATAGATCAGATGGCTAACTCTCCCTTCTTTCGAATGATGTACGAAGGATATAACTTTATGTTCGTAGTGAAATAAAATGAGGGGCGATCACCGTGTATTTGATAGTGTATTCATTATTCAATAGTCATTATATGTGTTAAATCTGTCTAATTAATATTATGCTTCAAAATTCTACCAATATATATAACATGTTATAAATAACTTTTTCATCAAGAACACAAAATAATGTAGGTTAGTATATTGATTACGTTGAAGAATAAAGAAAGAAAAGTTTTAAAAATAGTTAGTGTCAGATTTAACCATTTTTATTAATGTGATAATATATAATTGAATGACAGTTTAAGCAAAACCTAAACTATCAGCGTGCAAGAATTAAATTCTCCATACATATATGACATTGATTTTGATTTAGTGATAGTGTAAAACTTTTTCAACACTCTCAAATTGTCATCTAATCATATGTTTTTTCATTTACATGAATTTTAGATATTAGGTATGAGAGTCAACCATTATGTTTGATGTGACAATTGATATTAAATAATTGAATTACTGTATAAGAATTATTTACATTGTCAATATATTAAAATTAAACTTATATCTATATATAACAATTCAAGTGATTGGGTGATTTATTCTGAGAATGAGAGAAGCAAATCTAGATCATTTGATCTTATATGAATAGTTAAGATTAAAATATAAAATCATATAAACTTTTTAAATGATAATGTGATCGTTAATTACCATTAATAACTGTCAATCCTGACCATTTATATATGATTGTGCGATCCAGATTTACTTATCTCACTCGTAATAAACTATTCCTTTCACTAGAGTCATCATATATATATATATATATATATATATATATATATATATATATATATATAACTAATAATTAGGCAATCAATAATAGATTAGGGTAACAGAAAAGGGACGGCGTAATTAAACAATAATTTTCCAAAAAGAAGCGAGGCTGACTTAATTATCAAGGCTCTTTTATTGTAGTTTTGTTTTACATTACTTGAAAGAAACACCTTGCAGTTAACATCTGAAAAAATAATACGGGAGATAGAAAGTATAACCCCTTACAAGCGAGACATACTTTCCGAACTTTTGCTTTGTTCAGTTGTTTTTACACACTTTTTTTTCCACTACCATGCTTCAACTCACTTCCCTTACAGCCTTATTTGACGTGTTCTCTTATCCAAGTTGCACTCTCTCTGTGCCATAATTTTTCACCACACCCATAGGGAGCTCAAAGGGATTTTGTCTCAAAGTGCAAAGGGCCAAAACCCAAACACAGTCAATGTCCATCACTTTCCACCCAATGTACTTCACCTCCCATGAATAATTGAACATGAACATGAAGATGTTTGATGGGTGCAACAATAATGGAAACCCTATGGCCGTGACAGGAACTTAAAAAGAAATGAGTACTTTGGTTGTCTTAGACAAAATTGAAATGCTTAGATATCAATGTGGCATGAAAGAAGGGGACATGCTTAGGTTTACTATGAATTCTTTATGGAAACTATGATTTCGACATGTCAGAGACAAGGCTTAATTTATCTTCCTTCTCCCATGTGAAAGCCTAACAAACAACTCCCTCCTCCCATATGAAGTGTAAAGTTACCTAAACTTCTAACCCATTTGCTTCCTTCTCTTTCCTTCATTTTTGAGTTTTCTAATCAGAGCTTTCAAAAATTTCCCTCTTCTCTCTCTCTCTCTCTCATTTTCTTTTTTTCTTTTTTCTTTTTCTTTGTTTGTTGGCTAAAGGGTTCATGTTTCTGATATGTTCTTTTCTCTCTTCCTAAGACACCTCACACCTCAAGCAACACTCAAAGAAAGGCCTACTCTAGACCTCCATTAAAATAGTAAATTTTGAAACCCTTAAACATTTTTTTTTCTTCTTTTGCATGAAATTAATTATATTAATATATAACAATCTTCTCCCTCATAGTTGACATCCCCATGATTAGAGCGCAACATGCAAGTCATCGATATCGTGATATATACATATATATATATATATAACAAAATCCTCCCCTACCTTCCACAGCCGACCTCATTAAAACTTAATACTTTAATATATGTATACAAATATAGCTCTTTGCAGATAATTAGTGCCTATCCCTATAACGTGTTCATAACTTTGATATTTTTATTTTTTTTGGTTGGACATCAAGGTTTTCCTGTTTTCTTTTTCTTTTGGATTTTTCTTTAAAAATTGTAGAAAGCATGTCATGATTAAAATACATAATGAAAACAAGTTCAGTTGCATTGGACCACATGGGGAAGTGAAAGAGGTTTTAGATTATAATAAAATGGACTAATCGGTGGCTCGGTGACACAGTCATCGCCACTTTTAGATCACGGGATGATTTGATTGTAACCACCTCAAAGACATGAGAGCAAAAGAGAATGAAGCAGAAACAATGAATGAAATAGTACCTACACATTTTTGGGTAAGGTATAAAAAAAATTCTCTTGATATTTTATTTAATATTTAAGAATTTAATTAAAAAAATCATGATTGGTGAAATTTAGTTAATAATCAAATAATATTAAATTTTGATGAGAGCATATACAATTGTAGTAATAAAATAGCCCTCATTTGGTATACGAGTGTCAACATACAAGGCTATAATTTTAAATTAGTGAAACTTGGATATTTTAATATTTGAAGTTAATTTAGTTTGTCTGGTAATTTGTCTTTGACATTATTGCATACCTTTTAATTTGTTTATTGGGTTTCCTTTGCGTTTTAATATTTATTGGTTTTCTTATAGTACAATACAGTATTCATAAGGAAAGTAAAATAAATATAGATAAAAAAAAATAAGAGAGGGTGCAATGGTGCATGCATCCAAAAAGTAGATGTTTATATCTTTAGGCACAAGTTGAGCTGATCAAGGATATATATAATGTCATGACAAGCTAGGCGATTTAAAATACTGTCTTACGTAAGTCATACAACGGGCCATTTCACTAGATTTCATATTAAGTTGAATTGTCGCCATAAAAAAATAATTTCAATTTATTTTTTTTTGCCCTGCCTAATTAATAATGTTTGGTTATATATTTCTATTATGTGTACAAGATTATAGTATTAGACAGTTCACTCGGAATCAAAAAGTGAAGGCAATATTTGGGTTCATTAATTAGATATCATACTATCAACAGTCGGTGAGATAAACTATGTTTATATATATATATATAATTTATACTCATAAAATATGATCAAAGAAGATAATATAATTGATAAAATTCTTGTTATAATATTTTATATTATTTGACTATACATAATATATGTATACTTTTATGAATTTAACAAACACATTATATATAAAAAAAAAAGTTAACTCCCCATCCAGCAGCAAATAAGATGTGAGTAGTACGGTGTCCCATGTCTTTTACGGATAAATAATATTTTTCTATGAGAAAAGACCAGTACCTGATTTGGGAAGTACTTATAGGATCTTTTTTATATTAAAATGTTTTCTGACCTTTCAAAGGGTTAGTGACAAACTAAGCTTTGTACAGGAGTCATATATTTCCTGTGTTTTTGTTAAATTTTTGTCTTTTCCTGACCCAAAAAGGGAATATTAAGAGGCTTTTTTTTTTGGGTCTAATGGAAGTTAAGAGTCCAAAGCTTGTACTCTGACTGAACAAGGCAGAAGCTCTGGACTTTAAGCAACTAGCTTTAGACTAAAGGACTTAAGTTGGTCGATATATTTTGGGCTGAGTCCAGACCCAAAAACGTTTTATGCTGAGGTCACTTTTCCGTACATTTTTCCGGCCAGAACCTATAAAAGCCCAAGTAGATCATCAATGAGATTGTTTCAAGACCAATAAAACCCAGGTAGCTCATGCAGTTCAGCGCAAAAAACAAAAAGACATAGATGACTGGAACAAATCAAAACTCATAGTCTAAAAAAATAAAAACTCACACAAGTAAATCAACTCGTTGCTTAAGAGTTAATGCTCACTCTTTTCTAGTTTGCCAGAGTACCCACTTATTCAACACATGAGAGACTTATCTTCCAGGTATGATCAGAGGTTTACATGGGGACCCTTTCCAATGGTGTTTTGTAACAAGTATGAAATGGGTTCAAGTAGCTCAATTAGGAGAATTAGTTTAGTTGATAGTAAAAAAATATGAATAACCTATATGTGAAATGAAGTGGAATTTCTCTCTTCATGATATTCTTGCTTTCTCTTTATTATCCATCTTATTTCATAATTTTTCTCCATTCATTTCTATCCATTTCATGTTTTCTTCCATACACATGAATCTAAGATCGAAATCATAATCTCATGTTTAAAGGGATTGAGCTCCCTTCAATCAAGTAAAAAAAAGAAGTTAATACTTTTTTTAATTTCTGCAATTATATATATAAGTAATTTTTTCCTCTACTTTTTAAAAATGTAACTAATTGATCCCAAAGAAGTTAATATTCATTTTAATTCATGAAATTATATATATAAGTCATTTTTTCTCTAATATTAAAAAATGCAGCTAATTTATCTCTAACTTTATAATCCTGAATCACTTTAGTTCATAAGAGTTTATTAATCCCTTGAATATATAGTGGTTGAATTAAATCAATCCCTCAAATATATGTTATTAGATCAAATTATAGCATTATTTAGTTGTTAAAGGTTGTATAACAAATGGTAATAGCAATAATAAAAATCAAAAGGTGAACCGGCATGATAGTAACATTTATTTCTCTGTTTTGGTTTATTGGAGAATGAAACTATCCAAATGTGGGTTTGGTCCTTGGCTTCATTAGAAATGTCCTAGTGTGGCTGAAGTTCAACGGAGTCAGTGCATATCCCATATCTAAATCACTTTCTTATGATATGCGAACAAGAGGTTGCTGGTGTTGATCCTTGTCAACACCACAATTGTACACGACTCTAAAATCTGAATATTTGTCGGCCACGGAACAAAAACGTTTATATGCCATAAATATTGGAAAAATAGAAAGGGAAATCTATGGCTTCCTTGAATATCTAACTTGAAATTGTCCTGAATCTGCAAAATTCTCAGAGAAACAATAAAAAGCTTCTTTCTTCACAAGTCAATAAAAACTATTGTGCAGGCATATTTATTTATTTATTTTCTTTTGTTTCTTTCGTTTTGTGTTGCATTAATTAGAGAAAAAAAAAGTTGATTATGATCTCCGTTTATGTAAATGAAGTACACAAAATATAGGTTTACTCATAAGTTTATTTTGTGATCATCCTACAATCTAATTCCTTGCTTTGATGTTATTTTCTTTGTCAACAAAATCTTGAACCATATTTATGAAAAAGAATAAACAATAGGAGGTTAGTTATTGCCTGATAAAATGAAAGTTAACTTTATTAATAAATTAGACATATTCTTTATAATTTAATTTAAATATAATATTAATGCTTTTATATAGCTTTCTAATTATATATTATTACATTATAAAAATATTTGACTACGGTAATAACTATCTTAAAAATCATATAAATGTTAATATATGATTAATTTTTTAAGATTTAGTTTGATTGGTTTTAAGTGTAAAATATTTTATATAGATAATATATTAAAATTAATTTTTATCCTTTAAATGTAATAATATCATAAAATTTAGTTATTCAGAAATGATTTTGAAATTTAGTGAAGAACTAAGGAGGTATTTGTTTTAAGGTTTGAAATTAGATTGTCAGGGATGTGATTCATGGAAATGATATTCTTGGGAATATTATTCTCGAATATCTTTAAAAAAATTGTTTATTTAACATTAAACATTCCTTAGATTATTTGTTAAGATTCTCGGGAATAAATTTTAAACTTGTTTGTTTTATAATTTATATTCCCGAGAATATATGCTATAATTTCTAAAATACCCTTAACACAATCATAAAAATAAGAAAAAAAATCAAATAATTGAGGAATTGTTTAGTAATTGTGCTTAATAACTGTGATTCCCAAGTCATGTGAATTTTTTTTACCCACCTTTTAACATGGAATAATTAATACCCAAAAATAGTTTTGTAAAATTTATAATAAACATAGCAACACATCATTTTTAACTACTTATTTTTAGAAATAATTAAATATATCTCCAAATAAACTATTGAAAAGAAGTCTTTCCTTCCTTCAAAGGAAAATTATTTAGTATTTACACCACAATCGTTTAATTCTTTTAAAGTAATTCAAATAAATAATAATTACAAAAAATAAACAACAACATCGAGAAGGCTGTTTCTTGTTACACTAGATCTTCCCATCCCAATTCCCATTAAGGACAAGATCTATCAAGGCTCTCAATTCGATTTGTCTCAAATCCTGCACAAATCAGGCCACTTGTTCAAGTTGCTTATTATCATTCTCGATTCTTATTTGTACCAAATTCTGAATAAATAAGGTTGTCACTTGTCCAAGTTCACTATAACTATTATTAGTTATTAGGATAAATTATGCTAATTTTTTTTATTAACTTCAGTGTAATTATATTGGCTATCCATTTATTTTACAACATTACACCGAACTCTCTACGCATATTAATATATTAATTTAAGTGATAAAAAATATAACATATATCTATATATAATTATTAGTAATAAGATTACAATATTTAACATATATATTCTCCAAAATTTCTCTTTTATCATAAATTATATTTATAAGTTTTATTTTAATATAATAAAAAAATATTTTATTTAATTAATATGTTTAATATTATTTAAATATTATAATTTTTTCATTAATAATTATGTACTTCATGTTACATATTATTTCTTTATTATTTAAATTAACGAATTACTATCTACAATGGATGTCACTATAATTTTAATGAAATTCTCGTTAATAATTTTGCAAATTAAAGTGGACATTGATTGTGATTGGACTAAATCTAAAGAAAAATAATTGTAATTTTTTTTAATTATTATTATTTATTATTATTTTCAATTAGCCATTCCCATTTTTCCAATTATAATCCCACAAAAACTTCAGATTGGGGCAATTTGGCTTTTCTTCACTGTATAGGAAAGGACCAACCAGCCATGGCTACATTGGCAGCTGTGGTATCTTCTCCCAAACCCTCCTCCTCTTCTTCTTCCTGGACCTGTGGTTCCATTCCCTTTTCAAACCTCACCAAAACACACTCTTTCAATCCTAGAACAAAATCAATAACAAGAACCAGAAGAAGCTTAACATGGCTGAATCCAAAACCTTATGCTGCACTTGTGGAAGCAACACCACCTACCCCATCACCTCCTCCTCCTTCACCTTCACCTTCCTCACTCAGAAATGGCTCTGTGAAGGTTCTTGCACTCCCAGCTGACCGTGCTGGTGACCTTCAGGCTGAGGCCAGAGCCATGGCACGTGCTGCCAATGCCACTGTCTACAGCCCTCAACTTGTTGGCTCCAGATATAGGTCACAGCCATTCAAGGTCCTTTTCATTTTTTTTTTCTTCCCAAAGTTTGAGTCTTTTTGCCAATATCTCTTGTGGGTATGGTTTGTTTTTGTGAATTGATTGACCCCTTTTTTGGTTCGTTGTTGTTTTTTATTAGGTTGTGGCAAGGACCCTTCAGATTCTGAGTGCTTTGGGGACTTTTGGGTTGAAGCTGTTGTTGGACCAAAGGAAGGGAGTGTTTGATCAGAATAGGAGGATTCGTGCAATCGAGCTTAGGAACATATTCACTAGGTTGGGACCAACTTTTGTGAAATTGGGTCAGGGATTGTCTACTAGGCCTGATATATGTCCACCTGAATATCTGGAGGAACTCTCTGAACTTCAAGTATTGCACTCACCCCTTTCAAAGTTCTTCTTGTTTTTTAAGTTTAATTGCAATAGCCTTTTAGATTATTCTGTTATGTAAAGGATTTTTCAGGAATTGTTGAATTGTCAACGTCATTGGGTGAATTTTGATTAGTTCAGTGTCTGATGTCAATATGCTGCATATGAAGCTCTTGAATACATCATTTCGGTGTATGTGTTCTTGTAGGACATGAACAAATGTTTGATTTATTGCAGTGAAAATTTGTTCACTGATGTTGAGTAGCCTATTATGGCCTTTATTATGTTTCTGCTATGAAGATGTGTGTGAACTATAAAGGAATTGGATACTTAGGTTGCCTTGGTCATTTCTGTGATTTACCAGGATGGTTTGCCGACATTTGCTGATGAGGAGGCCTTTTCATGCATTGAGAGGGAATTAGGACCATCTCTTGAATCTATTTTTTCTTCTATATCTCCATCACCCGTAGCAGCAGCCAGCTTGGGTCAAGTTTACAAGGCTCAGTTGAAGTACTCTGGGAAACTCGTCGCTGTCAAGGTGCAACGCCCTGGCATTGAAGAAGCCATTGCATTGGACTTCTACCTTATTCGAGGTCTAGGGTTTCTCATAAATAAATATGTGGATATAATCACCAGTGATGTTGTTGCACTTATTGATGAATTTGCACGTAGAGTTTTTCAAGAGCTCAACTATGTGCAGGTTAGTTTTTCTGTCATTATCAATTTAAGCATCTTGGCTTTTCTTCGCGAAAAAAACCAAAAGAAAAATTATTGTTGAACCATTTTGTCTAATGTGCAGGCAGAAGGTAAGTATCTAATGATTAATTTAGATCTTCCTTTAGTTCCTTACTGTGATGTCTGCCTCATACATTAATGGATAAAGCTACATATTTGTAAATTTTCTGAGATTTTTTTTTTCCTTTTAGGATTGAATGTTAATTTTGACAGGTTCCTGCAGGAGGGACAAAATGCAAGGAGGTTCAAAAAATTGTATGCTGACAAAGAGGATATCTTTGTTCCTGATGTTTTCTGGGACTATACAAGTGCTAAAGTACTAACGATGGAGTGGGTTGACGGAGTTAAGCTGAATGAGCAGGAAGCGATTGAGAAACAAGGATTAAAAGTCTTGGATCTCGTGAACACAGGGATTCAGTGCAGCCTCAGACAGCTACTAGAGTATGGATACTTCCATGCAGATCCTCATCCTGGGAATCTGTTGGCAACACCAGAGGGAAAGCTTGCTTTTCTTGATTTTGGCATGATGAGTGAGACTCCAGAAGCAGCAAGATCTGCCATTATTGGTCATGTTGTTCACTTGGTTAACCGGGACTATGAGGCCATGGCTCGTGACTATTATGCTCTTGATTTCTTGTCAAGTGATGTTGACGTATCTCCAATTGTACCGGCACTTCGGGACTTTTTTGATGACGCACTTAATTACACTGTGAGCGAGCTTAACTTCAAGACAATAGTGGATGGTCTGGGAAATGTCTTGTATCAATTTCCATTTAATGGTGAGATACTGTATCCCTTTTGATGTATTATCATTTGCCTACAACTGATAGGAGTGAAACATTAATCACTTATTTCACAGCTTTCATTTTCGATATTAGATGAGTGATATGGATGTGTGCTTCCATAAATATTTACTGCTCCACAGACTCTAATGATTTAGCTTTTGCTTTTATGTTTTTTTTCCCCATCTGTTGACAGTGCCTGCATACTATGCATTAATATTGAGGTCTCTCACAGTCTTAGAAGGTTTAGCCCTTTATGCTGATCCCAATTTTAAGGTGCTTGCTGCTTCATACCCATATTTTGCCAAAAGGCTCCTAACAGATCCAAATCCATATCTAAGAGATGCTCTTATTGAGTTGCTTTTCAAGGATGGGAGGTTCAGGTTTGTAATCTGCTACTGTCTTAAATCTATCACTGGTTGAAATCGGTGATGCAGAATATATTTATAGTAAGTGTGCTGGAATATTCATTGATCTAGTCCAGTGCAGATGGAGTAGACTTGAAAACCTGCTAGTCCAAGGGAGAATGGACAGAGATTTCTCTGCTAAAGAGGCTCTACAACCTGTCCTGAAGGTATTATTGAGTCCAGAGGGTGAAGAGCTGAGGACTTTAGCAATCAAAGAGGCTGTTCGAGTATCTGAAGCTTTTACTCTTGGCACAATTTCTACTTCATACCAGTATGTTCCTGACTTTATGAGGACCCTTGTATTCAATGGCAATCCAAGTGGACCCCTTGTGATGTCAGAAACCGAAATGCAAAGCATGATAGAGCTTAGAGATCAAGTCCTTAGGGTATGGGGACTTCTGCGTTCCTCTAATGATTTTGATCCAGCTAGTTTGCTCCCATTACTACAGGTAAGATCTCACATTTTCCACTCAAAAATTACTTTATTATTACATGTTGGATTTATATGAACATTTAAAATAAATTTGGAGGAACAATCCTCCTTTTTATGCAGACAATGAATTTATTAATGAGAAAGAGGAGTACAAAGATAGAGGGTAAGGTCAAATTTGGTGGAAAAATTCAAGAATTGTCTATTATTGTTAGTTTGATATTCTTCTAATATTGAATTTCGTATTTATCGTTCTGCAATAAACTGAAAGTCAGTAAGTTGCGGAACATTATAATCTTCTTGCTTCCCGATTCCTAGATGTTAGTTAAAACAATTCATATGCCTTTGTCCAATAGCTTGGGGAGAGATGGTTCATGGCATGGTATTAGAGCCTCTAATCTCTATGACCAGATTGTCCAGAGTTCAATTCTTACCTGATTCTTCTAAATAAAATAAGATGAGTTTTGGCAGTAGATAAGGTGAGCACATGTCCACGCTCCAAGCCCAACTGTGATTTGCATTAGTGGGCGTCAAATATAAAACTACTCATGTGCTTTTAAGCAACAATTTAAGTTATTGAGAGAGATGGTTTATGATCCCAAAGAGAGAATCTAGATCATTTGCAGACTCGACAAAGCATTTATAGATGTTGTATTTGTTTCTTTGGTTTTTTTTTTTTTGGGGGGGGGGGGGTGTGGGGTAATAGATCAAGAAATTTAGTAGTTAAAAAGACATGTACATTCAATCAAAATGTAACAAACTATTAATAGAGCCTTCAATCAATATTTAAATGCAGGCAATATCATTAGTATTTTGAAACGGTGAAATGAATAGTTTATATACAGTAAAGAGATAAATTTTGAAATTTAGATTGATGTATTAATTTGTTTAAGTACTTAGTTGAATAGGATTTAAGCCTGTTTTTGGCAGTTGAATTGGATTTAAATTGTCTTTTGGCCTTCATTGAAACTTTTTGTTCGCATTTATTATTACTTGCAATTGTATAGAAGTTGATGTTTAAACATGAACAGGTCCTTCAGCAACCTGAGGCACGCAGTCTTGGGGGGCGCGTTGTGGGTGGGATTACTCAACGTCTTGCAGCACGCTTTCTTCAGCAAGTGCTCCGAGTTCCACCGTCATCTTCTTCATAGATTGTCTCTCTATAAAAGCTAGGTGAAGTTTTATCTTACTCAAGTTTTAAGATCTTATTACTGATTTGATGGTTATAGTTTGCCTTGGCAGTATGGTCCATTCTTGTTGACTGACTATGATATTCTGTCCTAGCTTCTACTAATATTTTTATTTTGTTTCTTTTTTCTGTCAGGTTATTGTGGACAGGGAATATAAGAGTTACATTCCTAACACAACAAGAAAAGAAGTAAGATGTTGATTCTTGCTAAAATTGTTTGATTCTCTTGTTCGTTTTGAATCGTTGAATTTGGTCCAAAAAACTGTATATATGAATTAGTCATCATTATTGATGCTGCATCATCTTGATCAGCATCAAGAAATCATAATAATACGATAATTAAAATTGGCAAATCATTGTTCTTAATTGGACTTCTTGCTGTTTCTTATGCATTATGTGTCAGGCCCTGATATTTCGGTTAAAAATAACTATTATAAAGCTTATTTTTAGCTACACTTTTTCATTCCCTATGGATCTAGAGTTGGAGAAGTATACATGAATTTTCATTCCTTATAGCATGAGATATTTAATATGATACAAGATAGAACACTATTGGTATCATCTGATCGATATAGTCGACCCCACCTAATGGGATAAGGCTTAGGTTGTTGTTGTGTAGCATGAGTTATTTAATGCCATGATGTACTTAAATGTAGCACTTGGGCATCCCCTGACCCACCTAATGGAATGAGATTTAGTTGTTGGTCTAGGTACTCGAAAGTAGGGTGGTTTTAACAATATTGGTTTGAAGTACTTGGTTGTGGGTACATATTCCATCCAACTGACCTAACTTGGTGTCAAATAATGTATGTGATTTGCTGAAGCCCAAATGGTAACCTTTGTGTTTACGAATTATCGAATATTATCCTCCTATCAGCCGGTAACTTTTATTGTATTTTTTGTTCAAACACCCTCTCTCTCTCTCTCACACACACACACACACACACACAAATGATTTGTATATTCCTGAAGAAAGAACTTTTTCTTCTTCGAGATGAATCTCAGTCATCAAATACTAGAAAGGTAAGAAAGAGAATAATAATTGAAAATGGACTATGGCTAGTACATTGATTCTGAACTGCATTTGTGACAATGTCCTTTTCAGTAAAGATTATGATCACAATCCAAATTCTATTTCTACTATAATATACTCGTAAAATTTAATGCATAGAAGTGGCAAGAGTTCAGACTTTATCTTTTTTGTTTTAATAGTACAAAAGCTTTAACTGCTACCCTCCAAGTGGAAGTAGACAATGGAATCTCTGATGACATTAGCAGAGAACCTTCTTCCAATTCCTTTGTTTCCTATTTACTATCATGCTCATTGGTTTGTCTTCAGTAGCATGGGAATAGTGTGCCTCATGACGTATTTGCTTGCATGTGTAGTCATGTTGTATACTACTATGTGACACCTCAATTGCACTCCGAAGCAATGACTAAACCTGTCTAACCAAAAGCAATGTTGGCTTGAAGTGAGGGTGGATCCTCTCATATTAAAATTTCAGATAATAAGGTTATATATGATATTTCACCAATGATTCTAAATGTGGGACTCAATCAAGATATGTGATGCAGAAGACTTAAGAATTAAGAGTGAAAGAACACATAATCTGGTCACGTGAAATTTTGACATGAGAGGGTTTATTCTCATTTTGAAGCTTTTATTACTCTTAGTTGTTGATAAATGGCTACATGGGTGTCTTGCCTAAGTCTTAACCTAATTTTGGTCAAAATTGAGTCTGTAAACTTTAATCCACACGTTCTTAAAACTCAATTCTTTTAGGTTATTTGAGAGACTTCAATTCTATAAGCTTATGAAAGTGATTGTGATCAATTTGTGGTCTTAAGAGTAAACTTTCAAGGGGATTGAAAAGTTAATTGGAACAAGATTTTCTAAGTGGAGTTAATTTTACAATTGAATGAATCATTTGCACCAAGGGTTTTAAGATAGAGTAAACCTTTAAGTTAGTCTTTGATATTTGGAAAATGTCAACTAGGTCCTGGACAATGTCAAAAGTAAGATATTTAGTGGTTCATGGATGAAAAATATTAACCGTATTAATAACAATTTCATTTTTAGACAAATTGATTTCTAATGTCATTTATATGCACACAAAAAAATCCCCATCCCTCTATCTCTTCTTTTTTTTTTTTTATCCTTTTCATCACTACCATAAATGTATAGCAACCATCCCCTAGCCAAAAAAATAAAAAATAAAAAAGAACCTGACTCAAAATAAACAAAAATACATACTGATTTAAAATTGGGACATTTGGCCAAAAAAAAAAAAGATAAAATTGGGACAAAACCAAATTCCTAATCCTAATTTTATGTCTATAAACACAAAAGGGGAAATTGGGAAAGAGGCTTAAGGGTGAGTGCTGTGCAGAGGTAGCAAGGCAAGGAGATGATGACGGTGTCCTTGGAAAGCTCCAGCACGTGATAGTAGTCCCAGCAGATTTGGTTGGCTCACACTGAAGGGTGCGACGCCGCTGAGCGGCGACATGGAGTGCCGTTGGTAGTGGCACTCTGACAGTGATTCACAACAAACCAACTTATGTTGTGCTTTGGGATTGAGAGGGATTGTTGATGATTGAGTTGTGGTTGTGCTAGTGACATTGTGGTTATTGATAATGGGATTGTTTTGCTTGTGGTTTATGGTGGTGGTGAGGGTGAAAGAAGGAAGGGGATGGGGAATTTTTTTTTTTTTTGGTGTAAATAATATTAGGGATCAATTTGTCCAATAATAAAATTGTCACTAATACCATTAATGTTTTTTGTCCAGAGACCACTAAGTATTCGATTTTTGACATTATCAAGGGTTAAGTTGACATTTTTTTAATTATCAAGAACCAACTTATCCAATACTAAAATTGTCACCCTTTTTTTTGTGTTAGCCTTTTAGTTGCATAAAAGGCAGTAAGGCACTGGCACCACCATGAGGAAGGAGAAAAGGTGACTTTTTAGTAGAATACACATCCATACTAATGTATGATACTCAAATTTTAAGAGAGAGTTTTTTTTTTTTTTTTAGTAGAGTACACATTAATATGTTAATATGGTACTCAAATTTTAAGAGACACTCTTGTTTTTTTGGTCTGGGGTACAAACAAGGGCGAAAGTCCAACAACCCAACTAACAATAAGGCCAGTGAACATGAACAAAGAAGGCCAAGGTTCGCAAGCTGGGAAACAGCAAGAAGAGAAAAGACAAATTTTCTTTTTTTTTTTTTTGGTCTGGAAGACAAAGCTAACGCACCTTTCTGACAAAGCTGAGTTTTTTGTTTTGGTCTGGAAAAGGATGAGTTTGAATTTGAACTTTTTTTCCACTTGTTTTTATCAATTGGATTTGATCCAAATCATATCAATTTGCTCACAAAGAAACGTATTTGGCTCGTATTTTTGAGAAGGTGTAGGCCCTCGTATGTCTAAGCCCCATATGTTGGATGAAGCCCTGATTATATGGGCTAGAATTATGACCCAAAACAAAAGATGGGCTAGAACACCCATTCCCGTAACCTCTCTTTCCTTTTCACAAAGCTCTAGAAAACACAGTTTCGGGTATTCAGTAGAGGAGCATATTTTGATTCCAGTTATATATGGCCTTTTGGGTTAATTATAGAACATTATTTATACTCAGGACAATGTACCGATACACTCATATATCATTGGATGAGATAAAGATTTTACTTAGTTTCGGTCTCATATCTTATTAGATGAGCGTGTCTTGATACGGTATCATATACATTATAAGTCCAAATAACATTATTCTTATGATTGTGTTGTGTTAGCAACTTGCTCTTGTTTATAATGTTTTATATATCCCCAGTGAAAGATTCAATTTTATAAACGTGACAAAAGTCGACCGGAAAAAGGAGGGGGGGGGGGGTTATTAGGTTGGGGTCAGAATGTGAAACCGTTATGCAACTGTGAACTAGTTCTCCATGAAGAAGAAATGGACATTTCTAATTCCGTTTATATCGATACTATGAATATCTAAGAACCATTAATGGGAAACCTATGCCATATGACAACTTCTAAAGTATGTTGGAATTTCAAATTTAGAAAAATTTACTAAAGAAGGAAACTATTTAAACACTTGATATGAAACTTCTTATTGATGAATTTTCTTAACAATCAACCACATTTTTTAAATTTCAAAATTGATGTATAAAATCAAATTTTAAATAGTAGTTACAATAAATAATATTTTAGATAGGTAATACATGTTTGACAATTAAAATAATAGTGTTTTATAATAATGAAAAATCAAATATGTAGATGAAATAAGATCAAATTTTAAATACCTTTTTAAATGAATTTTTTTTTATTATATTGTAATGCTATTAACATCTTTAATATTCTTATATAATGTCTTTATCATATAGTTATTCCATAAATTAAATTAAAATATATTTAATTTTATATGTTTCTTCTTATTATCCCGTACATTTTACGAGTATAATACTAGTGTACATATAATTAAAAACTAGCTTAAGCTCATGATGATAGTGAAGTTCATATAAGGTCACAATCCGCTTCCAATGCAGCCGGTCACTTGTGGGTATAGAAATTAGCTTTCTTATATCTTAAGATTAAAATAATATCATATTAAACGTGAAAATAATTGAAAGGCCCGCTTATATACATATAACTGAAATATTTTAATAGTTTTATATATAAAAGGATCTTGCCGGGCAAAGAGTGTGTGATCGTCGTTCCTGTCCCTGAGTTCATGAAAGGAAAAATCTCTGAACAAGAAGAAAATTACCATCCCTACATGTGATCACAAATGCACTTGTGATTGTTGCAATTGCGAGTGCTGTGACCATAGTGATGCACATTGCAAATATATTAGTATGAAATTCAAACTGACAAATATTTAAAATGAGACCCAGTTCAATTTGTTATGACCCAATGCAACTTATTATAGTCCTAATACAATCACATTATACTTATGTTATAATTGACTTTTGTGATTGAAGGTCTTATTACAATTAGCCTATAATTGAGGGTTTTATGGACGATGGAAGGGAGTGATTAATAATAAAATAGTGACTATTAATGAAATGGAAGAGAAATGTAAAAAGTAGTGAAAGAAACTATATCACTCATTTATTTAGAAGTTGTTTTAATTTTCTCATTACCCCCCTAATTTGGAGGGTAAAAAAAGTTTGATTTTAAATGATAAGGAAGGGATACATTATCCCTTGTTAGTTATATCATACTCTTCTCTAAAATTACTTCTAAATAATTGTCACTTAACTTTAGCCTTATCATTCTTTGCCACTCTTTTCATTTGTTATTGTCCCATCATAGCCCTAGTGTCCTTCCTGAGTCCATAAACAAACTATTCAAAAATCAATATATGAAATTACAATAGTAGGCGGATTGTAGATTGTATTGCCTTTTAAACCGTTATTTCTAAACAAATGTAGCAGTTCGATTACAAAAGCAGCCGCCATCGTAATATTGTGACCGGATCAAATGAAGAATTGACCCAAAATTTAAAACACCGGAGCCAACCCTATCCAATCCTGCAAAGAGTAGGGTACCCCTAGATTTTGACCAACTGAAGGGAAGAAGAGGGAAGAGGGAAATAATCACCACCACCACCACTACCTTCTTCATCTTTGCGGGGATTTGGCGGCTACACATGCTCCCATGGGCATATGCCACGTGTCCCGGCTGGCCGCTATTGACGGTTTGGTCACTGGGTTGTGCCCCTTCATAAAGGAACACTGAGGCCATGCTCCCATGTATCTTTGTCTGCTGTCCCTACCTTATTCTTTGTTCTTGTAGGTCCCACTGCTGCCTTAAATACATCATGTGCTGCCAGGTTCTCACTTAATTGCTGCGACAACACTTCGTTGCAATTTGGATTCTTTCAAACCCTCAATTTGGAGATTTGTAAGAAGATCTATGTGTTTGTAGTTTTGTACACCCCCAAAAGAATGCACTGCTAGCTAATAAAATAATCCCTTATTTCTGATGTTTGCTTACCAACTGATTTTTATTTTGTTCCAAAGAATTCGTTTTTGATCAGATGTCAATGCATCCTTGATAATTTGATAGACTTGTGTTCATAATCGTGACATGGTTACCCAAATGGAATTGGATTCTTATGTTATTTAAGAATTATAATGAAGTGCTGTATGATTCAAAAATTATCATTAAAAGGGCCTGATTTTATTTGATTAATTGAATATAATTAAAGAATTTTTCTAATGAATACTATTGGGCATTTGTTAAGGAAACACTACTTGTTAATTAAAAAAATAAAACCCTTAATTAATCGGTTACGCTAATTCATATATAGGTACGTGACTAAGAGCAAATAGTTAAGAACTATAACAAAAGTGAGCAGATAAATCAAAAACCAGATTGATGCAGTAGTCTACCAACTGTGCTCCTTTCACTCAAACCAACCTTCTTATCAATTATTAATCCTTGACTACTTTTAATGATGTATGAAAAGTTGGTATATCAGTAATAACTTTTCAATCTCTGCTGCTCACCCTATTTTTTAATAAGTGTGTCTATGTAAATAATCATTATATTGATAATACTACTTGTGTATACAGATTAAGAAAGTGATTAAATAAACTTGAATGTTGGAAAAATTTAAGTATATTTTATAAAATTATCCTTTTCATTTAATCTCTTTTTCTTATTTTTTAACAGTCTTTCTCGTACTTATCCCCTCTACTTATTCTAGGCTTAATCCTTACCATTACTTCATAAGAGTATGAAAATAAAAAAAAAGTAACTGATACTATCCAAATTTCTAAAAAGTACAGATAATTGTAGAAAAAATTAATAGGCACTCATGCAAAACACTACAAGAAAAATAAATATTTTCAACAATTAATAACATTGAAAGTATTAGTAAAAGTATTGTAAAAATAATAATTTTAATATAAAGTGATTGTTAAAAATACTTATAAATTTTTATGGACAAATATTATATTACTAAACATAAAAGATACAATTTTCTTGACAATACTTTTATAAACACTTTCAATGTCATTAATTATTGACAATATTCATTTTTCTCTTATTAGAAATGTAAAAAACTTAGAATCCATTTAGTTTCAGTTTTCATTTTTCATTTTTCAAGATTTTAGAAAGGAAATACTAAAAACTGAAAATAAAAATTGAAATATGGATTTTATAGTTTTTATAATTTTCAATATTTTCTTCTTGAAATTGGAAAAGTAAAAATAAAAATTGAAGACTGCAAACTGAAAATTGAAACCAAATAGACCCTTAGTCTTCAATATACAACTTATTACTCTTGATTCTTTAACTAGTGTTTTAAAAGCATTGATTAAAAAATTTAATTAAATTTGAAAAATGGACGCTTATTAATTATCGTAATTGTTAGCCATTTGGTGTCTATATATGAACATAGGCTTCATCAAAGTCTAATAATGGTAAGGACGAAAGGACAAAGCTAATAAGGGGCACTAATTTTGTTTGGGAAAGAGAATACTAGCTAGTTGCATTGTTCTCTTTGAAAATCGTTTTCCTGAATTACTTGTAAAGTATTTCCTTCGTTCCATATTAATAATTGATTTTGGAATACCTTGCAATTCTGATAGTGTTTGAGCTAACTTGCATGTTTGTTCCCTTTGTTTTTTACAGGTGAATGAAAGTTTAAGAGATCAGACAAGATCGTCTCATTCTACAATCAAATATACATGCCACAAGTCTTACTTACTAGAAACTTGGGATGATATTTACAGTGTTATTAGCAATTATAAGTCGTTGAAGGATTACTATTTTTTTGTTGGACATTCTGATCCAATGACTTAATAATAGGAGATCTATAATAAACCCAAAGATAAGAGCTTCACAATAAAACCCATATATATTGTTACTTCTTTGTTTGTTCTTTTTACTCATTGTGTGACATTTAAGTTTGCAGCCACCTATATTTAATATATGAGACTTGTTATTTGAACTCAATAACAATCAATCCATATGTATTCATACCATTTATAGGTTGAAAAAATGTTATGTATACATTTAAAAATAGACATTCTATACATATAATAGAGGGAAAAATACAAATTTTTAAATGTTTTCTTAGTATTAATAACTTTAAATTTTTTAAAAAAATGTAGATGTTTATGAGATATTTCTTTTCATTTATTGAAATAATGTTTCTCTTACTATCTTTGTACCATTCTTATCATTATTTTTAGTTGTGTCAATCATTATCTCTTATTTGAACATTGATGTCAACAGATATCATTATTTTCCATTGTGTCTATTCTTATCTCTTATTTGAACATTTTGTTGGGAAGTGAAGAATAAACAAAAAAATAATAAAAAATTTAACGTGATTCAATTTTCATTGCCCATATCTATGACTTTATAAATCTTTCAACTATCTACAACTTTTAAACGGCTAAAATTATAAATCATTATTACAAATCTTTCATCACATTGATGACTTCTAAAAACTACCCATAAAATAAATTACTTCTTTATTTGTTCTTTTTACTTATTGTGTGACAGTTAATTTTGCATCCACCTACATTTAATATATGAGACTTGTTATTTGAACTCAATAATATAACAATCAATCCATATGTATTCAGCTCATTTATCGGCTAAAAAATGTTATTTATACATTTAAAAATAGACATTCTCTGCATACAATAGAGGGAAAAATACAAACTTTTAAATTTTTTTTCAGTATTAATACTATAGATTTTTAAAAAATATTGATTTTTATGGGATATTTCTTTTCAGATTTTGAAATAATGTTTCTGTTACTATCTTTCCACCATTCTTACCATTATTTTTTAGTGTGTCAATTCTTATCTCTGATTTGAACATTGATGTCAAGAAATATCATTATTTTCCATTGTGTCTTTTCTTGTCTCTTATTTGAACATTTTATTGGCAAGCGAAAGAACGAACAAACAAACAATATAAAATTTAACGTGATTCAGTTTTCAGTGCCTATATCTATGACTTTACAAATCTTTCAACTATTTATAACTTCTGAAAGGTTAAAATTACAAACCATTCTTACAAATCTTAATTTAATCACATAAACAACTTTTAAAAAATACCGATACAATGGGGTACTCTCACTTTTAGAAGATGTCTAACCTAAACAATCAAAACTATATTTATAGGCCAAAATACTTACATAACTTCTAATTCTATTCGATATAAAATTTTGGGTTAAATCGCAACACATTTGATGTGAACAATATCAATATTCAAATTAATTCTTCCGCGTCACATAATAAGAGCAATACCAACAATAATATCCTTCACAATTGAGTGTATACGAAACACCCGAAATGTCATCCATCAAATGCTACGGCTCTTAAGGCGGTCTGTCTCAGAGACGATTATAGGATACAAAGAACTTAGAGATATATGGAGAGAGGAAAATAAATTTCAGCCATTGATAAATTTTATTCTATTTAATTTAATTTTTAAACTAATATATATCAATAGTTAAAATACACGATACATCTCTGCTCTCTTATTTTTGGGAGCATTTTAGACAAGTCCCCCAATATTAGATTCTTAGTTCTCTTATTTCTCGCTTACGCACATTCCATCCGCGCGGGCTCACTATTAATTAAAGGGGTCTACTTTTCTTCTGCATCATAGGAAGACCAACAGGGTGATCAACCTATCAATATCAAGGTCAGAAATATTTGCAGCATGTTTGAGTATTAGACAGCCGATATAGTATGAGTTTAATTTCTAAGAATTCATACCAACAGAATTTTTTTTTTATACCGAAATCAAATAATATATTATTATATTAGTGAAAGTGATTAAATCACACACCCAATGCTTAAAAATTAAAGTCATGTAAATGGATAATTAGATTATATAATAATATAAAAAAATTTATACAATCAGTGCATAAAAATTAAATAAACTTATATATTATATATATGATAATAAAATGACATTTTAGTTAGGAAATATTTTTTAATTTTTACTTTTAAGGCTATGTTTGGTTATGGCCCTCTGGGGTAACAATGATAAAGTGACATTTTACATGAAGCTCACTAATGAAATATTTTACCTCATTTTTTATCATACATCCAAACACAAAGTGAAATGTTATTGTATTATTAGGTACGTATTCAGCGGACGCTTTAGGAACATATGTACAGCGTTTCCCTAGGCGACTGGACCTCTCACCAGTTTCTTGTACACGTGAAAGACTTTTCGAGTGCTGCGTGATACACGATATATGCTGTAGACCGTAGTAAACATAACCTGAAAATTTTAGATCACGAGATAAATGTCAATCCAAAGAGGCATGTTTTATCACATTTTTCTCCTTTTTTTTGGGTTTAACTGAATATAGGACTTAAAAAAAAAAAGTCCTTTGCATCTATCAACTCCTTTGTAAATAAATATCTCTTCATTCTCTTGATACTGATTGTTTGATTAATAATGCTCCAGGAAACACTCAACCTTTTAGAGGGGTTCTGCGGGAGCTTTCTATCAGGGTAGAGTGATCAGAGAAGAGAGAGAAGAAGAAACAGAGGAAAGAAAAAAAAGGGAACCTAGTGCTCAAGGTTCTCACTAAGTGAGGTCCGGAGATGGTAAATATATACAATTTTACCAAACTTTTGTGAAGAGACTCAGTTTCAGGAATTTAAACCTATGATCTCAAATAACTAGGTAAATTAGAAGAAAAATGAATATTTTTAATGATTCTCGACAATTAAATTATTAACAAAATTGGTATAAAAAAAAAGTTTGACATAAAATGACTATCCAAAATACCTATAAACTTTTATTGATAATTAATAGAAGAATTTTTAGCAGTTATTTTATATTAAAATTATTTTTTTATAATATTTTTATTGACACTCTAATATTGAGAATCGTTGAAAATATTTATTTTTCTTTAACGGCAGCAAGCTTTCCATTGCGCTAACGCTGTCTTGAGGGAGAAGAATAAAGAATGAGTGAATTTTCATTAACACAATTAGAGGTTTATAGCATGCATGAGTACAATAAATTAAAAATAACAACTATGTAACTAACAATTAATTAACAACAATAACTGTCATATGATTATATAAAACCTACTTCATAGTGATTGGTCTGTTGTGGTTAATCGTATCCTCCGACAGGCTAATCAATGGGTGGATATTCTTCCCAAGTAAGGGGTTGATGGTGGAAGTGGATTCCCCCGACCTTCCGCTGAACTCTCCTCCACATGCATATCCTGTGCCCTCTCAGCTAATATATTGCTGGTGTTAGTTTCTTGACGCTGTAGCCTTTTTTTTTTTTTTCCTTCCAGATGTATTAAAAAAAATTATACTCTGAAGATATGCTCAATTGGGGTGAAATTGAAGGAAAATAATTTTATAGTTGAACTTCATGTGCTCATTCATACAAAATATAATACTCTCCAACCAAACACCACCGGGGCAAACAATTTTTGCATTAACATTTTCAATATGCACTCAACCTTATTCTCAACAATTGTCTTCTTCGGAGTTTAGAACTTTGGTTCTCTTTTGAAAGTACAATTTGCTTAGGAGCATATTTATAAAACACGGACCAAACTAACTGATCTGACCAGTGAACTGGCCAATTAAATACTCTGATGAGTTGCACAAAAAGATTGAATTTGTTCGAGAATCGGTGCGAATCCAATACTCAGTCGATTTTTGAAAGAACTGGCGCCCCAACTAGGTTTAATCAAATCGCCGGTCCATGCAAAGTTTGAGAATAGAAATATAATTTTAACACCCAAAAGCGGGTTTTCAATTAGGACACTTACTCCATCACTATTGAACACCTATTTTTGGTGGCTTCAACTTTCTTCACTCATCCATCATATCCAAAGTGATGGAGTAAGTGTCCCAATAATTGAACACTTATTTATTTTTGGATATTAGAATAACAATACTCATTTGAAAATAATCTACTTGATTTTTTCATTTTATATTAGATGACTTTATAAAAAAAAATTTCTCAAAAAAATAATAGATGACTATTTTAGAAGATGGGTTTTACGATGAATCTCTTAATTTTAGGTCTACTGTGAACCTTCCTATTATTAGTTATTGGATCAAACCATTCAATAAAAATAATGATCATCTCTAATGACGAATAATAAAAGGTCCATGATTGAGTTATAAATTTGAGATCCATTTTATAATTTGCTGAGTGTTCCATATCATCAATCAACCACTAGGGTCTTGAAGTCCGTTACATCAAGATTAAAATACTTCCATTTTATAACTAAATATGTATGGCTTCCAATTCTTTCAATATTCGGTGTGAGATTAAAATAAGGAAGCAAGTTTCATATAAGTTGTTTTGTTACATGAGCTTCTAATATAAATGACACGCTATAAGATATTCATTAACTTGCAAGTGGCACACTTTTTATTTTATATATATATATATATAGTTCAATTAATGACTCACTAGTTGAACCAATATAAGCGATCAATCCTTTAGCCCAGTGAATAAGTGGAGTCTAGTTTTGTTTTACTATGCTTTGGACTGCACCCATCCTTAGCTTGTTCTAACTATACTGAAGAAGCTTTCTATTAATTATTATTCAATCAAGAAATAAGTGAGAAAATCAAATGATAGGGAGAAAAAGTAAAACATCATGGTGGCTTTTATGGCGCAAGATTCAATGGCCAAAGCTAAAATGTTATGGTCTAATCTCGCAAAATGATTTCTGCCAAAATCAAAGAAAAAGGATGCCTAGTTTGTTACATTATATGATGGATATTATAAACGCTAAATTAGTGCGGATATAGCTGACCTTCTTTGTTATCCCTTCTCAAATTAATTAAACCAAACATAGTCTCTTTTTCTACTTACTGTCCTTGCTTAAAATTATGTTCACAACCTGTTGTACAATATTGACTTCGATCATCGTCCTTTCCTATGGTGGGCAACAAAATGTTTTTACCTTTTATGAAGTCAATGTGAAATTGTTCAACTTTTTAAGTGACTAATGATCTAAAAAGCGTTACAACTTTCAACACTCAAGTATAATAAATAAATAAATCTATTTTTATAGTTTCCCAAGGAGGAAAAAGGGCAGGCAAAGGCAAGAAACAAGGGGGCACTAGCCATTCAAATGTTGATTGAGAGCCCTGAAGATAAAGACAGGGAATGAAAAGTTCCTCGGTTTAACCAATTGGGGAGGCAATGGCATTCTTGATTTTGGTTCATGTTTCACTTTACATACACCCTTTCTAATTAGTCCTAATGCCAATTTTCACAAGTAAAATACTAAAAATCTCTATTTTGGACTATCTCTCTCTTAGTCTCTCCCCTTTTGTATATATCTATGAAGAAGCATTCGTGTTGCTTCTCTTTCCCTTCCTTGGGACCCAATAAATTGAAATGTCAGGGGGAAGGGACAAAAGAGAGGAGGCCACCATATCTTCATTTTCTCTCATTACTTCTTTCAACCCCTACAACTCCATGTTCTCCAAGGGAAACTCTTATTCCTCCTTCAGTTGTTGCATTTAATGCACATTTATTTCCCTTGTTACTACAAATACTTCAGCTACCATCACTGCGTTTTCCTTATCCCTCAACACATCTTTGCTCTAAAGTTAAGACTAGCAACATCTATCTCTTAGCATGTCAATCACATATCTCCTCCTTATCTTTCTGTGCATATCATTGCATGCATGTAATGCTCGGCATCTTAGCACTCTGGACAAGAAGCTGGAGAAGAAACCCCACTTCTCTTTGAAGGTTTGTCCAGCTACTTAAGTATCAAATTTACTTGTCATATATTATTATTTATTTTCCATATTATAAAGTTGTCTACCATGATTTGTATTTGAAAAATGCTAAAGGATAATAAATATTGCTTAAATTTAGTTGTCAAATGATGATGTGACATGTTTATTAATTTTTTCATGAATTAAAAATCGTATCACTTTATTTTATTTAACAACTAATTTCGACACTTTTTTTTTTAACACGTTGCCCTTTATATGTAAGAGTCATGTTCCTCACAAAAACTTTCATTTAATGCAGATCAGCGATGAGAAAAATAAAGGGTTAGACTCCACTCCAAAGCAGCTCAATGAAGGCAAGGACAAGATGATGAAGACTCGGTTGGCTGCTGATTCTGAGAAGCCAAAGAACCGAAGAACTAGAGTGGTCAAAGCAATGGGAAAAGCTTCAGGTGCATTACAAGCTGAATCTCTTGTTTCTTGGCGTGTGCCTCACAAGAAACCCAGTGAGAAAAATCCTGGGTTTAACTTGGACTATTCACCACCGAAGACACATCCTCCTTCTCACAACTAAGCAAGAATGTATATCATCCCTGAATATTGTAAAGAAAGAAAATCTATGAAGACAGGGATTCTCATTCCGGGGCCGAAATGTTTAGTTTTGCTAGCAGCATATATATGACTACACAAACTTAATGGCTAATATGACTTAAGCCATTTTGAGTGTTTTAACTTTTTCCCTTGGCGAATCTTTTTTTTTTTTCAGTTTTAAATGTACATCAGGCATGTTTAATTTTCTAACAAGAGCATATCTATCTCTATCTATTTAGATTCTTTGTCATTCTAGGTACTCCTTCTTTATATCATTATGAAAATCACCATTTCTCAATATATGGTCTATGTTTAATATTTACTCAACTTCTCTTTCACACAGTATAATGGCTGCATGTGTGCTCTTTCTCGCTCTCTCTCTCTCATATATATTTTGTTTATAAGATATATATATATACACAAATACGGTAATAATTAACCTAGGCATCAAGGGAAATTTCTTTTTACTTTGATAAATGATTATTTTATGTAATAACATTTTTTTGAAATAAACTTTATGTGATAATATGGACATACGTACAGATTAGAGAAGATACCATTAATTAACTAGCTACGTATGTGGTTTATGAGAAGTCAATGACAAGACGACTGTGTCTGCGTACAATCATTTATCCTCAAGGGTTTAGTTCGATTGTTTATGTGTAAAAATCAACTTATGACTAACATTCTATCCTCATGGTCCTAGAAGGATCTATATGTGCAAGTTTGGTGTATATTTGATGAAAAGGATTTGGAAAAAAACAGGGAGGCACAACTTCACATCAATGCTTTTCAGATTGACGAAGAAGAGAGTTCGGTGTTTTAAATTGCGATTATGGATAATGCGACTATTACGATACGCATTGCAGTTAATTCGACGTGAAATTTTTACGTGACTACAACTTGAAAAGAAACTTGCTGCTGTCTTGATATGGACTGTTACGGCTCGATATGGTCTTTTTACGTCAATTTATATAAAAATATATCATACCATGATTGCGGTCTAATTGCAACTACAATATTGCGGTTGCATCACATGATACAATATATAATTTAAAACACTATGAAAGATTATTTGGTCGCCAAAAATTTGGTTTGAGGAGAAGATTTGTCTCCGTTTAGATTAGATTAAGGATACCGTTGTAGTTTGCTGATCGAGAGTTATAGCGATGTATACAAGTAGATAATCAAGTAGGTGGGCCAATCTAGTTAACAAGTGATGAATCATTGAAAAATAATGAGAGTGCTAACTTAGGTGGGTCACACGGTATATGGTATATTGATATCGATTCGTTTATTTTTTTTTCACTTCGATAATCAATAGATATTAGACTTTTAATAGAGTAGCAAACGAGAATAACAAGATACTAAAAGGCTTAATAAAGAACCCAAAAACAGCACAAGGTGCCAAAACAAAATCGATTTAATTATAAAGATGTTTGTATCCATGTGATATTGATCTAGACACTTTTCCAACAAGTTCTTGAATTGGGGTAAGTTCTCCTCATGTGGGAAACCTAGTATAATTTTCATATGCTCAAATCAAAGTCATACTATATTTGATGCCTTGTAGATTACGTTGCGGTACATATATAGTTGCATCATTTTCATATGGTAGCATTCTTTTTTCCTCTTCAGTAGATAAGAAATAACCCAATTTACAAGTTGATTCTAAGACGGTGGTGGTTGGCTCTTAAAGAGGGAAAATGACAGCAATAGCTATACAGGTCCCAACATTGATTTCCATGCTTGATCATATAACTTCTTTTCACACATGGTTTTGGTATTTTTGCCGACTAAATTGATTGATCTATACTTCCTTTCTTTTGGTCCCTTCTTGGATGAACAATAACGTGCTTTATATAGATCTATCATAAATTTTGTTAGAAATTTGTATTCAGAATGATTTATCATAATTATTAATTTTTTGATGAGTAAATGGGTTGCATCACTTTATTTTATCAAATAATCACCATAATTTTTATAAAAAAAATCTATATATTTATTTGGATTTACTCTGATATTTACAAAGTAGGTGACTCTATTTGCAAATTTGAAACTTCAATATAATCACCTGCTTGTAATCACAAATAGAAGACTTTCGACCGTCCAGTGCTCTTTTAGCATATTCTATAAGACAAATCTTGTTGGTTTAAGTGTTGCAGGATAAATAGTATAGGTTTAATTGTTTGGTAAATCCTTATAATTTCATTTAATTTTCAATTATACTCTTATAGTTTAAAAATTTATAATCTAATCATCATACTACATAAAATTTTTCAATCAAATTCCTCATAGTCGTCACAACTGTTACAAAAAAATAATTATTGGAATATTCATCTTTATTTCTCTCATGACTTCCATCCTTCATCCCCACCATACACCCTCATCTTATAAGATACTCTATAGATTTTTCCCTCTTTTCCAAAACTCTGCAACTTCTTAAACTAAACATCCAAACCAAAACTTGTCATTATATAGGTTGATTAAGAACATAAAACATTCATTACCCATGAAGTTATCATCAGGTTTAAAGTTATTATTTTACTTAATTAAATTATTTGGAAGAGCAGGTATTAATTTATTTAGCATCAGCTCTAATTATTGCATAAAAAAAAAAACCTTGTACTAGACAGCTAGGCAGATCAAAGTACTTAGATCTCTTTTATATTGTTTAATGCCCAAGAGGAACATGAATTGCAAGGGCAAACCATGGTGTTCCGCACCTAACAAGAGACATAAGATGCAACAGTTTCAAGTATGTCTCCTATGAAGCAAATATATAAAATATAAATTCAACTCAGAGAAGAAACATAAAATCCCAATAAAGACGAATTGGGATTGAGAAAAGTCTAAATCTGCTTCTTGGAACAAGCATTCTCACGTACATTCATGCCCTTAATGAAGGTGGCAACAAACCAATGCGGCATTCCCAATATATTTACTCTATCTGTTTAAAATGAATACCACTTTTATTTTTTATTACATTCTTAAATTAATGAGACATAAAAAAAATATCAGAAACTTGTTGAAAGTTCAGATATATTAATTTATAAATATACTAAAAAAATAAAAGAGATATTTATTTTGAAATGGATGAAGTATTATGAAACTGTTGAATTTGCTTTCTAAATCTACGTAGTTGTTAGTACTAAACGACCTTTTGAAATGTCTTTGAAATGACAATTGTACACGCTCATGGGTGACTTCAATTAATACATAATTTGTTGAATCCCGAAGAGAAATTCTGTTTGTCAGAGTTAAATCATCAGTACTCCTCATGTGAAATGTATTCTTCAATAAAAGGGGCATGCATTCGTTCATGGATACGTGCCAAAACTTCATGTATAATACAATAATCTATGATAAGCTAGCTACTTAATTAATATTGCATATCACTGCTGTTTTTCTAGCATTACTTGATCATACATGACCTCAAGCAACCCAAAAAAAAAAAATGTATACTCGTACAGCATATTTTATATGTAACAACGAATTTAGAACCTCAATTTTAACATACACCGGTTAAGAACTTGGAGAATATTTCATGAGAATAGGTAAATGGCTATATACCTATGAAACGAAAAAAAGGTAGATGGCTATATGTTTTTGTCTCGTGAATCACTACACGAAAATTGTCATAAAAACTCCAGGTATAGATAATATATACCCACAGATAAAAGGTATCATCACTATAAGTTTTAGGGATAGACAAAGGTAGGGGTTTGTAGAGAAGAATTCTAGCTGGGCATATTTGTTAAGTGAAGTTGTGATGACAGTAAAGCATAGCTTGTGTTCTGTCCAAAGGCTTGCAGAACCTTCCGCAAGACTCTTCTAGTCATTCAGTTAATCTAGATTCAATAACCATAAATGATAGGTAATGAGTGATAACTCAAGTTAGTTAGCTAAACTGTTGTTAAGTGATTAGTAGTAACAACTTGCATATGTTCACCAGTTAACAAGTCATGATCATTCTGTTATGAGCCCTTGCTCTCAGTCTTTGTATATAAGAAACACTTACTACAACATTGAGATTCATTCAGCGAAATTATTATTCAGAATTAAAGTTTTCTTGTTCGTTCTATAATCTTCTCTTCTCTCAGAGTTCTTTCTCCTTGTGATTATTGACTCTGATACATACACTAATCAGCATAGCCAAGACAAGGTATATATGAAGGGCACAATTGTCAATTTATGAGACTAGTATTCAAGTGATCTCTAATTTGAACGACCGTGTAGGTATATATAAGGTGAGATGGTTTGATGCTTTTGTCTGCCATTAACTAATATTCTATAAACTGTTCACAAGCTAGCCATTATATCGCGTAAGTCTTGTTTTCTTCTTAGTCAATGACCTAATTGGCAAGCACTACTACTCTACAAGGGATATTTATTTATATTAAGATTGTAGAAAACTGAAATTCCTTACTTTTTTGGAGAATAGGTTGATGTTGAAGATCTAGCTAGGATGATAGCTCGATGAAATGATCTTATAATTAATCATAATCTTCAATCATGCATGTATTCATTAATTTCCTTGATATAATACTTAGCTTTTGCAGTTTCCTTTAATTTGTTTCAACTAGCCCCTATTCCTCGTGAAAATGATCAAGTCATGATCCCCAAATTTATGTCTATTTTATTTCCAATCAATCACTTTACTGCTTGGAAGAATTCAAAATTCTAAAACAACTATTGCTATATAAATATAATTATTCTCGTCTTCCACTTAGCAAAAAAATGACATGATTTAGGTATAAATGATTTCTGTGATAATAGTATACTACAAAATTATGTCCCATGGCTACTTGATCATAGAGTATTGTAGTTTTAGTCTCACTTGTTTCCTTTTTTCTGGCCTTGTGTTCACCTGTTCTTCACGACGAATGGAAGAATGTACGGTCGCCACTTTGCTGATGTTTTCTGGCTTTTTTATTTTATTTTTTTTCTGGAGCTTCGATCAGGCAAGGAAATTATTTCTTTAGAGGAAAGTTCGTGGGCCAATAATAAATGGGGTCCAGACCTTGGACCTTATCTAAGAACAAATCAAATTTGTATAAGGACGGTATCTCATGTCAAATGATTACAAATAATATAACTCTTGTCATAAAAAAAAAATGGACCTGTTCATACCTAAAAAATGTTGGGCCGGGAAAAGTTTTATTTCATGTAAAATTATTTTTAAAATATTTCTTCTTTATAAAAAAATAAAATATGGAAATAAATTTTGAAGTAATAAAAACCTTTTTTGATCAATGAGTATTACCCATCTCTTTTTGGGTAATCAAGAGGGCCAAGGCCCGGAAGCTCATCGTTCGGGGTATGGGGGCCCTGATATTGATCAGAAACAAAATTTCTGATCAAAAACATAATTTGGGCCAGCTGGCTGGCCTACCATTTAAGGAATCACCAACAGGCCGCCACATGCAAACAATTAAGCATGTAGAAGCCAATACTCAATAGCATGAAAAGGTTGAAGGCAAAGACAACATTAGCCTTGTCCCAAACAGAAAAAAAAAAAAAAGTAACATTAGCAACGCTCTTGCTGCAGACAAAAACCATGCAACACGCTTCGTCTGACCCAAAAAAAAAAAAATGATAATAATAATAAATAAAATAAAATAAAACAGCATTGTTCCAATCTCTTGGAAAGAAGAATGAAATGATACACGCTTTAAGACTTTTGCCGCCGAAACTGTAACTTCGTAAGTGGCCTAGCATTTTCAAACAAACACCCTCGTCTCTCTCAAATCTCAAATCAAAAGAATCCCTTCACCGAAAAAATAAAAATAAAAAAACAGATTTCGATTCCACAGAGAGAGAGAGATGGATGGCACTAAAGCTGGATCGTCGCTTGATTCCTTGATGTCTTCCTTCAACTCCCGCATAACCCACCTCCAGGAGCTTGTCATTGCTAGAAACAGTTACTTTCCTCTCTCTCTCTCTCTCTCTCTCTCTCTTGTGTAATTTTGTTCTCTAATATTCCACTCACGAATAATCTGCACGTGTCTTTTTTCTTTTGTTATATTATTATTATTATTATTTTGGTGGCACTGGCAGTGTTCCCGTCGAGCAGCATAGCGGACCTATCTGCTGTGGACGCGGCAGTGAGCGCCATGGAGCTTCAGGTGCAGGCCATCAAGGACCATCTCCGCCAAGAGACTCAAACCATTCCCAAAACCAAGGCACACACTTAACTCATCTTCTTATACGCAAACTTTACGCTGTCATTCGATCAAAATCTTTTATTTGCATTACAGAGTCGATTGTTATGGCTGATGTGGCAATTCACGAGCTCTTTGTATAAAATTACACCAAGTATGTGTTTTGTTGAGGGTACTAATAAGGCTATGTTTGGGTGGAGGATAAAAATGAAGGTAAATTTTTCATGAATGAGTTTTATATGTAATTTTATATATAGAACTTAATCATGAGAAATTTACCCCATTGGTATAGGGTATTAATAAGGTGAATATTTTTATGGATGAGCTGGAGCTTATCTATGAAGATTTCCACCCAATTTTTACCCCTAACCAAACATAACATAAGAGTGTACCTGGTTGAAGGGCAAAAGTGTGGTAAAATTTACTTGGATGAGCATGTAAGAGTATGATACTGAAATAACTCTGAGATGTATGATATATACATTGAAGTATGGTAATTGTAAGTATGAGAAATGAGTAATGTAATATGTAATGTCTGAGTAATGGTTTAGTATGAGTAAGGTAACTAAAACAGAAGAAAATTATAATGGAGGGAGAAGGTGCACTGTGGCATTGGTTGCACACCTGCAGAAGAGAAAATGAAGAAATTAGGGAAGGAGAAGAAGGCTAAAGAACGTAAGGGACTATTAGAGGCAAATGAGTATATACCAATTTCTGCTTAATTCTCTAGGTGAAGTCTTGCCACTTCTTATTTGGCTTCAGCATGCACTTGCTTCCCCCCGTGCGCCCGCTCTGTGTCATGTTTTCCTTGCTCATGCCATCATTCACAGTCATATTAGTGCCTTGACACGTGACAGAGCCATAGGAGCTCATCCATGGAAATTTCCAACTAAACAGATACCTTTGGTGCATATAAATTAAATCCTTTGACATTATCTTGTCACAGTTGATTAGTTTCTCTTCTAGTTTCTCACCTTTTTAACGTGGCCTGATCAGTGATGAGGACTTGCAGTTCTCACTGGTGATTAGGATCGATTTTCTATGGTGTAGGATCTACACATTACCGAGGAATGTAAAATTTACACAAGCATGTTTTGCTTTGTTCTCTTACTCTGCAAGTCTCCATGTGTGTGTGTGTGTTCAATGAATTGCTTGAGCAATTGGGTTTTCTTTTTTTGCTTCCAGATGCATCTAATTTGTTGCGCGTTCTGTTGTTGTTTGTGTGCGTTGAATTGCTCTTAACAAGTGGTGTAAGGTTCGAGCCCTTGATATGGAGTAGATCGTGAATGCTCAAATAGAATTATCTCAAGTGCAAAAAAATGTGTGTTGAATTGTTAAATTGAGGCCTCGGAGGAAGAGTGAGGTGTCAGAGTAATTTGTGGAAAAAATATTGACTTGGAATTATGTCAATGGAGTGGTAACTCTGGGAAGTTTTGGAATAGTCCAAACTCAATCAATAGTTTGTTTTTGGTCGAATGAATTACATGATTATGTGGTATCACATGTCAAGTTATGGTTAGCTAGAAAGATACAAGCATTGATTATTTACACCCAAAACTAGAATTATAGTGTATTTGTATTAGTTTATTTTGTATTTAAAACATTTAATAACTGAAAGTTGTATGACAATTGACAAATTTTTGGAAAATTAAGTGATTTTTTCTCTCCTGAATAAAGCAACTCCAAATATGTTGTTTAGCTATTATGGAAAATGGCCCTTGAGCTTGGGCGATTAAAAGTAAACATAATGTTATAGCTTTTGATCTTTGTCCCTATTGTATATCAACTGTCTGTGTATTATTTGAAGATGAGGGGAAATAATGAACGATTGGTTGATTAAACTGTTCATTTCAAATGAATGATCGTTGAATCCTGGTTTTGTTTTTTTTTGGCCAAATTGTAGAAATTGATCAATGCATCATTGAGGCAGCAAAAGAAACTACAGAATATGTCTCTTTACGTTCCCTCACATTTGGCTGATAGAGTGACAACTACAAATTTGGAGACTAGTAGATGGTAATTGCACTTTTTCTTTTCATGCTGTTTGGTGCTGTTATTTATTGAGATTTTAGAGATATAATCTCCTTTTGAGCTGAATTATAGCCCTGTTTTTCCTCAGTTTGTTACCTGAATTTTCTGCACAAGACCCTGGATTTGAGACTGCGAAAGTTGATGAGGAGCAAGCTGTATTACCTAAGGTTGACAGTTTAAGACTATTCTGTTGCCTTGCATTTCGTGTTTTTCTCTCTTTTCTTTCTTCTTCATGTCTTTTTATCTGTTTTTCACTTGGGCATTTCTGTGGCTCTGATCTCATAGATGTTACTTTATTTTGTTTCCTTTACTTATATTTTCAAATTGTGGTCTCACATTTTCTTTTGTTTCATCATTTTTAGGAGAAAAAAGGTCGTGGTTCTCCACCAATGTGGCATATTACAGCAAGTGAACTAGATTCCTTGTCATCGTAAGTAATTATGCATCCCTTCATTAGATAATTTTCTGTAAATTGTCGGTCTGAATTCTGCTAGACCATATGTGTGTGTATGTGTGTGCACGCGCATTAAAATGCATTTGATGGCGCAAAGAGAGATTGTCAGTGCAATCCAGTAGTGTTGCTGAATCATTTGAAATGTTTTTGATAAATGTTGACTTGATTACTGACAAGAAAAATGTTCAGTCATTGACTACACTCTAAGCATTGAAACTCCAATGTATATTTTTCTTTGTTATCTTTCCTTTCCATCTAAATTATTTGATTGTTTTGTACTCTACCTAACCCTAGGTCTGATATTACAGATACATGAGAGGTAGGCTTACTCTAGAGAAGGTGAATGCAGCAATCAATGATATGGCATCTTTTGCTGAAGCAAATGCCCAACTTATCGCAGCCCCCAAAAAGAAGGTTAATGATCAATTTTCTTTAGTTGCAAAGTACATTCCTTACAGTTTTCCCGTGTTGACAAATTTTTTTATTTGTTCATGAAGTTGGCAGAAAATCTTTGGGAGAAAGCTTTGGTGAGTGAAACATCAATTTTCATTTTATCGATGGAGGAATCATGTTCTTCCTTGATTCATGCTTTTTATGTACTTAACCATTTATGCAGAAAGAAAAGGTTCTTAGTTGTCTTCCAAAATGCAGGAAATAAGAGATATTGCAACCATGGAAGGGATCAAGGGAAGATACTTTTTTCTTGAAGCCGATATAAAAGGACCATCACTGAAGCTTGACAACACTGGAAAAGCAATATTAACGGTGAGCATTATTGCCTTTCCACCTGCGCTTTTGGTGAAGTCAAACTTGCTTTTGTATTTCTCGTGAACTTATTTGAAATGTTAAACTGGATTACCACAAGTATCTAAAGTCTAAACTGATGAATCAATAATGGATGACCAATCACATTACCATTTCCTTGCTTTTTCTCCCCTCAATTTAATGTGCATGGTTGAATGAAAATCCACGGTGACTTATAGCCAAGACTGTTCTGTAAAGATAAATAGGAAAATATGTAATCAGAAAATTACTTAATTAGATTTTATTGGTTTGACTATAAACATAGTTTAGAATAATATACTATGATATCATCTGATTCATGTTGCCAACCTCAAATGGATAAGGTTTGATTGTTGTTTGCTTTCCATTCACCTTCTAATTCCTTCTCTGTTCAAATAAAAATCTTCTGATTGTTCTCGACTCTTGAGATCACAGAAGATCTCAGTTAAACAATTCACCTCTGATAATGGTTTCAGTATGAGTTTCTCCTATTCTGTTTTCATGTCATGGATCTGACAACAAATCAACTTCTTCTCAAGTATAGGGCCCATTCTACTCTCCTCTTTTAAGCATGAGAAGATTTTATTTGTTTATTTTCCTGTTTAATGCCTGGTCAATCTTGACATGCCATAGGCGAAAGCTCATGAGCTGTTTTATATTTGTAATTTGTGAAATTACTTATGAGGCTTCAAGAATGAACAATACACCAATTTACCTTTATACTAAAATTCAACTTTTATTTACTAAAATGATAGAAGGATGGATTGGACTTTTGATTGCTTGGTTATAAAAACTCGGATACCACATGAGAAATGAACTCTCACAAAAGTTTAAGTTGTTGGTTACTTGAAAACACAAAACAACTTTATATCTATCAATGTAGTTATGTCACCCCTTCAAGGAATATTCACCAATCTTTTTCTAATAGATCCTTGTTAATTGCTGTATACCTGAGGCAGATTAACCGTTTAACTACCAAGTATCTTGTGGTTGTGCAGTACTTAGGTAGTATTTGATAGGGGATGAACAAAAATAAAGGGACAATGGAGACAGTAGAAATAGAGACATAAGTAATAAATATATATAAGAGTATTATTAGAAGAAAAAAATATTAGATTTCTATTTTCGTATCCTGTCCCCATTGTTCCCACTTTCTAAAGGTATAAAAATTGTGTTTTTCTGTCCCAGGGATAGAAAATTTTTGTCTCCTGTTCCTGTCTCCCCTTCCAAACACGTTTCTGTCTTCACTGTGCTTGTATTTTGTGTCCTGTCTCACAAACCAAACCCTTACTTAGTGTGTGCAAGGCCTTGTATACCCTCGTCTTTTGCACCTTGTGGGGAGAAACTGAGTATACCATTATTTGTCTCTGGCATTTTTGCAGGTTCTTCGTCACCTTGGCCGCATCAGTGAGACTCGAGTTGGGCATCATCGCGTCATTATTCTACAGAGGCCTCACTAAGGTCTTTCTATCGCAAAGAATTTCACGTTTGTGTATGTATACAAGGAATAAACTGAAAAAGGTTAGTCATTTAGATTTTAGATTGATCCAATGTTTTCGATATTCAACTCAGAACAACATCAATTTGAGGACGTAAATACTTGTGTGAACAGAGTTTGTTTTCCTTTGTCCCTCCATTAGTTTAATATTTTTTTTTTCAGTGAATGGTGCTAAACTTAATTGCCAATCTGATTATTGCATCTGATGTTAAACTTGTGACTGGTTGTAAAACTTTCTATTCTTTGTTTGAACCTGAATTGCTTGCCTACTTTCTAGTGCTTTAGCCGTTTTTTTTTTTTTTTTCGTGATTGTTTATTGAGTGAATATTTATTTTGGGCATGAATAATTTTTATCCCCAAAATTTAAAATTTGACTAATCTCTGACTTTATAATTATGAATCATACTGATAGGAACCTGGGGAATTGGGCCAAGTATATTGGGCCTTAATGTAATTAGCGCACCATGAGTGAGAGAAAGAAAGTGTAGAAGCATGAAATGTGCTGAGGTGAGTGTAACAGAATGTGCATGTGTGAAGGGAGTGATGGGTAGTGAGGTGTGAAACAGAAAGTGCAAATGTGAGAGTGAGCACTATATATAGGAAGGAAATTGGGGATGGGGGGTTAGGCTGAATTTTGGCTTAGGTTTTGGGAGAGGTGGACTGCTATAGTGTCCAGGCTTTCTCTCTTGTTCCGCATTTTGTTTTTCTCTATATTTTCTCTTCAGTGAAATATCAATTTCTTCTTCCATTTTCTGTTTCTTCTTGTGTGGTTTCTATCACATACTAGTCTCTAGCAGGCAAACGCCAATAAATTACTAGACTAATTTGAGTCAAAGTTATTAATTTTAGGGACTAGTTTAATTTATTGATTCAAGGGACTGATATGAATTTGTCTACACTTCCAAGGATTAACATGATTCACAATTATAAAGCCAGGAACTAATTAGTCAGATTTTAAATTTCAGGAATCAAAATAATTCAATATATAATTTCAAGATTATGAAAAGTGAGTGTTAACTCTCACAATTACAGCAGAAATAGCAAATTCTAGCAGCCAAACTTGGATCATGTGGCCATTCATTTAATCTCGGCCTAACTCTTGTTTGGACTTCTCATTGAAACAGGCCAAATATTAACATAGTTATCAAACCTCGATCCTTTTCCCTTGTCGGCTGATGTGTTCCTAAGTTTTGATTCCTTTTTCTCTTTTTTTTTTGTGCATCTCAAAGTTTGGCTACCAAATTCCTCCATGTAGTGCCAACACTGTGATGCCAACTTGCCCCATATTCAATTATATATATACATAACGCTACATATCTGAGCTCAAGCATTCAATTATATTGAATAACACAATTATTAGTGGAATGGCAAGTGCAACTTCCACTATATCTCTCCTTTTCTGCTCTTACATTCTTCTCTTTGCTACTATATCAAAGCTTGCATGGTGTGCAAGCACTGACAGTCCAGCACCTAAGTCCAACCATATATCAAAAAACCATTCTTTCCCTCCAATAGCTTCAAACAAAGATTGCAGCATGAATCTACTAAAACTAACCGTATGCTCCCCACTGCTTATCCATCCCATTAGCCTTGGTAGGCCTCTAAGCCAACCATGCTGCACTATTTTGCATGGTTTGCTGGATGTGGAACTTTCACCCTGCCTTTGCCTTGCTATTAAAGCTAAAATCCTGGGAATCAATATCAAAGCCCCAGTTGCATTAAATTTGCTTTTGGACACTTGCAAAATTCAGATCCCAGCTAATCTCCAGTGTGCTTAGTCTTAAAACAGTATCTTCTCATGCTCACTATTGTCTCAATTCTGTAATGGTTTTCAAGTTTTATTATTAGTTTGGGTTTAGCTTTTCTGGTTGGTAATGACCAATCCAGGGTTTAATTTCCGCATGGTATGTAATAAGGGTTGAAATAGCAATATTCAATTCACACGGTGAGAATTGGAAAATAATGATTATAACCTTGTCATCTTATTAAAAGCTCAACTAAGATTTATTTTTCCTTTGCTGAGAATACTGTCAATATTAAGTTCTATCTAGGTCATCGAATGAATAAAATTGCAGAGCACTGGATAATGCTTTAAAGTTCACAAGATTAGCTCAGAGTCACAGAAGTTAGCTCAAGTTCAGTTAATTAATCAAGTATAATCCCTCGATTATTATATTATTATTTATATAAACCACTAATATTTGAAATATATTGATATTCAAATAGTATGATTTAAGTCAAAACAATCTATTATATAAGTCTTTAAGTATTATTTTAAAAATTGTATATATATAATTGTATAAAAATTAATCTCATATTTAATAATAAAATAATATTTGAAGATAGAATTTACTATTAACTAATTTCCTTTGTCCTTGAATAATTGTTTATTTCAAAAATTTAAGTAGTATTAATTATTTTTTTCACTAATACTCCAATTAAATATTATTTTAGAGGAGATATGGTGGAGGAGGGAAGAGAAAATTAAATTATTGAAAAGAAACAAGGACAATTCAATAAATTATTCTTAACTTTTGTTAACTTTAATTTTTTGCAATCATTTTCTTGATTCCATTCTACATGTAAAACTGGACAATTATTCAAGGACGAATGAAGTATATTTTAATTTAGGATTCTTATAACAACTGTTTTAAAGACATTTGATAAAGATATGAAAGTAGCATTCCTTTTGATCTTGAATAATTATTCAATTTTAAATTTTCACTGGAATTAAAAAAATGAATTGTAAGACATCAATGTTAGTAAAAATTAGGAGTCATTTACTAAATCACCCTTGTTTCTTTTTAATATTCTAACTTCCTCATTTCTCTTTCACTAATAAATCAAGAGTATTTTATGAGTATTAGTGAAAAGAAAGAGTTAATACTACTTAAACTTTTGAAATCAACAATTATTACTAAATAAAATAAATTTTAAAATGGACAATTATTCAAAGATATAGGAAGGACTACCTTTGATTGCAAATGATTGTTTAATATTAAATATACATATGAATTAAGAAAATAATTGAAAATGTTTCAATGTAACCTTTTATATGTATTTTACAATATTAATTTTAGGGCATGTTTGATTGGAAGGTGAAAATGGATTTTATCCCTTTTTCACCTTCCACCCAAATATAGTCTTAATGTTAATTATTTTTCTTTAATTATTTTTTCTCACTTACTATTTCTGTTCTTTAATAAAGGGTATTGTTAAAGGTATAATTGGGAACAACAATAAATGTCTAAAATTTCTAAATTGACAATTATTTGTGAACATTTTTTTTTTCAAAACTAGAGAAAGTATTTTTTTAATGCACTCAATGTATTAAAAACTTAAAAAATTTACTCTTAAATTCAAAACTTAGCCTTTTTAATTCTTCGGAAACAGTATCAAGTTTTAGTGGTAAAAATAAAGTTCGTAATTTTTCAATCTATTACAATTTGAATAGATGGTAACTAGTATTAATTTCAATCCATAAAAATTACAATTCAATTTAAAAGGAAAAGACTAGTATCAAGTTTCTTATATCATTTTAACAAATTCTTAACTCAAATAATGATGTGTATATTTTTCTTAAAACGAGTAATTTTGCTAGAGAAAATTGTGAAAAATTACTCTCACAATTCCAACCCAAGTGCGATGAAACCACAGGGTTGTTTGGCATTGTTTTTGTTTTCGTGTTTCTTAAAATTGTTTTCAAAACAATATCTTGAAAATTGTCTTTGGTAACAATTAATGAAACCAACTAATTACAAATGTGCCACCACATTGTTTCTTGTTTTAAAAAACAGAATTTCAAAACATCTTTCTGTTATTTTCTAATTTTTGGTTTTAGAACACAAAATCTGTTTTTTTTTTAAATCAATCTAAAAAGAATAACCAACTAAATAAGTCTTTTTTTACTTTTAAAATTTAAAACTTATTCTATAAAACACTTTCCAAACAGCCCCTAAATGTTGCTGGAAGAATAGCACTTTCAATCTAACCAAGGAATTCTCGAAGTGAATAATTAGAAAGTTAAAAACATGGTTTTTGTTTCTATACTATGAAATACCAACACCATTTGCCTAATTAACAGTTGTCAATTGATAGATTTTAAAAAATTTAAATTAGTATGACACATGACTCATTCATAGTTATAAAGGATTAAGATACATCGATATCCTTAAATTTTAAATTTTATAGGATATTAGACAAAATCCCTAAAAGTATACACTATTTGAATTTTAAAAAAATTGTCAACTTGTCTTTCTTTTAATTGATGCTCCGCGAACATTCAATACCTTGTGGCTTGTCTTGTTGATGATTCCGATACAGTAAGATGAATGAAGAAAAGCTTCTCAGTCAATGTATGATTTTATGCCTAGATCATACGCAATGGGATACTAGGGTGAGAAGAGATCATTTCATATTTCCGATACATCCATTGTCACGCTTTTATCTGGAATCAGAAGGGACAAGCATACAGTATCTCTGGCCCTTGTAATGTGGGCCACATGGACTCCAGTTGATAGCCAATAACTAATGATTTGCTGACATTTCTCGTTTGCTGGCATATGCTAGTTAGGGGTGTTCATGGCTCGTCCTGTCCTGTCAACTTGGCCCAGTCCGATGCTTATTAAGACGGATTTGGGTTTTAAAATTTGACCCGATACACTTTTTAGACCGGGTTTGGATCATAGATTGGGTTGGCCCGACCCGGCCCGAAGTCAAATTATCCATTAAAAGATATATGTTTTTATAATAATTAATGAAAAATTATAAGATTTTAAAGTTCAATTAATATATTTTATATAACTTGATATTATTTCTACATTGATATGGTTTATTTTGAAACTTATATAGTAAAATATCTCTAAAATATTGTTTCTTGTAAAATTTTATAACTTCATTATGTACAATATCTAAATTTTTGTATATTGTTTGAATGTCGGGTTGACCTGGTATAACCCAGGACATAATCGGATCATTATCGAGTCGGGTTCGGATTTCAAAAATTGAGTCGATCTAAAAATCAGGTCGGGTTCAGGTCTTATCTAACCCGGCCCAACCCGTCCATTGTACAACCCTAATGCTACCTATCCCTACTGTGTGATTTGGCAAATTTTACGAGCAGTATTATTTATACATATATTTTATAAAATATTATATCAATATATTTTTATTTATTATTGAATAAAATATGAATTCCAAGTGAGATTCACATCTCATTCAATAATAAATAAGAATTTATCGACATAATATCTTATAAATAATGAATACAAATAATATTTTTCCTTTTTAATATTTGCAGAAGAATTAAAATGATAATTAAATTCTATTAATCTTTTCAAAAAAAAAAATTTTATTTTTTCTTTCTCCATTAAGTCATATCGACTTATTTTCTTTCTAAAAGGAGAAAATGAACATAATATACTGTCTCTCTTCACAAAATAAGGAAAATTTAGTACATTCAAAAAAAATTATTGACAATTAATGTTTTCGAAGGAGATAGATAAAGGTGAAAGGAGAGACTAATTAAAACCTTTTTGAAAATCGAAAATAATAATTAATTTATTTAAAAAGAAAACCCCGAGATGGGGAAGTATTAAAGCCAAATAGGGTTGATTTTACACCATTCGCACTTATCTTGCCATTTATCATTCCATTATTACCCATAAAATCTGTGAATAATTGTTCATGATTGGCTTTAATCTGGTTTAAACTCATGCCTATCCTTGTCTTTTTCCTACCCGATTTCACTCTACGATAAAATGTCCTTGGAGCATGAGGTAATATCGCTTTCAAAGCCCGTTAATAAACATAAACTCTACTCTAGGATTAGACCTTATAAATACGTGTAGAGCGGGATTATTAAAATGCACCTTGTGGGGAGAAACTGAGTATACTATTATTTGTCTCTGGCATTTTTGCAGGTCCTTCGTCACCTTGGCCGCATCAGTGAGACTCGAGTTGGGCATCATCGCGTCATTATTCTGCAGAGGCCTCACTAAGGTCTTTCTATCGCAACGAATTTCATGTATGTGTATGTACACAAAGAATAAACTGAAAAAGGTTAGTCATTTAGATTTTAGATTGATCCAATGTTTTCGATATTCAACTCAGAACAACATTAATTTGAGGACGTAAATACTTGTGTGAACAGAGTTTGTTTTCTCTTGTCCCTTCATTAGTTTAATCTATTTTTTTTCAGTGAATGGTGCTGAACTTAATTGCCAATCTGATTATTGCATCTGATGTTAAACTTGTGACTGGCTGTAAAACTTTCTATTCTTTTGTGCAAAGCTGAATTGCTTGCCTACTTTCTAGTGCTTTAGCCGTTTTTTTTTTCATGATTGTTTATTGAGTTAATATTTATTTTGGTCCTTAAAATTGCATAAATAATTTTTATCCCCAAAATTTAAAATTTGACTAATCTCTAACTTTATAATTATAAATCATATTAGTCTCTGTTAGGCAAACACCAACAAATTACTAGACTAATTTAAGTCAAAGTTATTAATTTTAAGAACTAGTTTGATTTATCGATTCAAGGGACTAATATAAATTTGTTTATACTTTCAAGGATTAACATAATTCACAATTATAAAGTCAAAAACTAACTAGTCAAATTTTAAATTTCAGGAACCAAAATAATTCAATATATAATTTCAAGATTATGAAAAGTGAGTGTTAACTCTCAAAATTACAGTGGAAATAGCAAATTCTAGCAGCCAAACTTGGATCATCTGGCCATTCATTTATTCTCGGCCTAACTCTTGTTTCGACATCTCATTGAAACAGGCCAAATATTCGATCCATTTCCCTTGTCGGCTGATGTGTTCCTAAGTTTTGATTCTTTTTTCTCCTTTTTTTTTTGTGCATCTCAAAGTTTGGCCACCAAATTCCTCCATGTAGTGCCAACACTGTGATGCCAACTTGCCCCATATTCAATTATATATATACATAACGCTACATATCTGAGCTCAAGCATTCAATTATATTGAATAACACAATTATTAGTGGAATGGCAAGTGCAACTTCCACTATATCTCTCCTTTTCTGCTCTTACATTCTTCTCTTTGCTGCTATATCAAAGCTTGCATGGTGTGCAAGCACTGACAGTCCAGCACCTAAGTCCAACCATACATCAAAAAACCATTCTTTCCCTCCAATAGCTTCAAACAAAGATTGCAGCATGAATCTACTAAAACTAACCGTATGCTCCCCACTGCTTATCCATCCCATTAGCCTTGGTAGGCCTCTAAGCCAACCATGCTGCACTATTTTGCATGGTTTGCTGGATGTGGAACTTTCACCCTGCCTTCCTTGCTATTAAAGCTAAAATCCTGGGAATCAATATCAAAGCCCCAGTTGCATTAAATTTGCTTTTGGACACTTGCAAAATTCAGATCCCAGCTAATCTCCAGTGTGCTTAGTCCTAAAACAGTATCTTCTCATGCTCACTATTGTCTCAATTCTGTAATGGTTTTCAAGTTTTATTATTAGTTTGGGTTTAGCTTTTCTGGTTGGTAATGACCAATCCAGGGTTTAATTTCCGCATGGTATGTAATAAGGTTTGAAATAGCAATATTCCATTCACACAGTGAGAATTGGAAAAATAATGGGTATAACCTTGTCATATTATTAAAAGCTCAACTAAGATTTATTTTTTCCTTTGCTGAGAATACTGTCAATATTAAGTTCTATCTAGGTCATCGACTGAATCCAATTGCAGAGCACTGGATAACGCTTTAAAGTTCACAAGATTAGCTCAGAGTCACAGAAGTTAGCTCAAGTTCAGTTAATTAATCCAGTATGATCCCTCGATTATTATATTATTATTTATATAAACCACTAATATTTGAAATATATTGATATTCAAATAGTATGATTTAAGTCAAAACAATCCATTATATAAGTCTTTAACTATTATTTTAAAAATTGTGTATATATATATAATTGTATAAAAATTAATATTTCATAATAAAATAATATTTGAAGATAGAATTTACTTTTAACTTATTTACTTCGTCCTTCAATAATTATCTATTTTAAAAATTTAAATGGTATTAATTATTTTTTTTTGTTAATACTCCTATTAAATATTAATTTAGAGGAGAGAAATATAGTGGAGGAGGGGAGAAAAAATTAAATTATTATAAAAAAAGGGCAATTCAATAAATTATTTTAAAATTTTATTAACTTTAATTTTTCACAATCATTTTCTTGATTCCATTGTATATGTAAAACTAGACAATTATTCAAGGACGAATGGTGTATATTTTAATTTAGGATTCTTATAACAATCGTTTTAAAGACATTCGATAAAGATATGAATGTAGTATTTCCTTTTATCTTGAATAATTGTTTAGTTTTAAATTTTCACTGAAATTAAGAAAATGAATTGTAAGACATCAATGTTAGTAAAAATTAAGAGTCATTTGCTAAATCACCCTTGTTTTTTTTTTAATATTCCAACTTCCTCATTTCTCCTTCACTAATGAGTCAATAGTATTTAATGAGTATTATTGGAAAGAAATTGTTAATACTACTTAAACTTTTGAAATTGACAATTATTACTAAATAAAATAAATTTAAGATGGACAATTATTCAAAGACAAAGGGAGGACTACCTTTAATTTGATTGCAAATGATTGTTCAATATTAAATATGTGTATGAATTAAGAAAATAATTGAAACTGTTTCAATGTAACCTTTTATACGTATTTTACAATATTATTTTTAGGGCATGTTTGATTGGAAGTGAAAATGGATTTTATCCCTTTTTTTACCTTCCACCCAAATATAGCCTTAATGTTAATTATTTTTCTTTAATTATTTCTTCTCATTTACTATTTCTGTTCTTTAATAAAGGGTATTGTTAAATGTATAATTGGGAACAACAATAAATGTCTAAAATTTATAAATTGACAATTATTTGTGAACATTTTTATTTTCAAAACTAGAGAAAGTATTTTTTTAATGCACTCAATGTATTAAAAACTTAAAAAAATTTCTCTTTAATTCAAAACTTAGTCTTTTTAATTCTTTGGAAACAGTAGCAAGTTTTAGTGGTAAAAATAAAGTTCGTAATTTTTCAATCTATGAAAATTTGAATATATGGTAACTAGTATTAATTTCAATCCATAAAAATTACAATTAAATTTAAAAGGAAAAGACTAGTATCAAGTTTGTTATATTCATTTTAACAAATTCTCAACTCAAATGATGATATGTGTATATTTTTCTTAAAACGAGTAATTTTGCTAGAGAAAATTGTGAAAAATTACTCTCACAATTCCAACCCGAGTGCGATGAATCATAGGGTTGTTTGGCATTGTTTTTGGTTTCGTGTTTTTTAAAATAGTTTTGAAAACAATATCTTGAAAATTGTCTTTAGTAGCAATTAATGAAACCAACTAATTATAAATATGCCACCACATTGTTTCTTGTTTTAAAATACAAAATTTCAAAACATCTTTAAGTTGTTTTCTAATTTTTGGTTTTAAAACACAAAATCTGTTTTTTTTTTAATTTTTAAAATCAATCTAAAAAGAATAATTAACCAAATAAATTTTTTTATTTTTTACTTTTAAAATCTAAAATTTATTCTGTAAAACACTTTCCTTCTCACCAAAAATGTTGGTGGAAGAATAGCACTTTCAATCTAACCACGGAATCCTTGAAGTGAATAATTAGAAAGTTAAAAACATGGTTTTTGTTTGCTACCATGAAATACCAACACCCTTTGCCTAGTCAACTGTTGTGAATTGATAAATTTTAAAAAACCTAAATTAGCATGACACATGACTTATTCATAGTTATAAAAAATTAAGATGCATTGATACCCTTAAATTTTATAGATATATTAGACAAAATTTCTAAAAGTATACACTATTTGAATTTTTTAAAAAAAAAATTGTCAACTCGTCTTTCTTTTAATTGATGCTCCGCGAACATTCAATACCTTGTTGGCTTGTCATGTTGATGATTCCGATACAGTAAGATGAATGAAGAAACGGTTTTCAGTCAATGTATGATTTAATGCCTAGATCATACGCAATGGGATACTAGGGTGAGAAGAGATCATTTCATATTTCCAATACATCCATTGTCACGCTTCTATCTGGAATCGGAAGGGACAAGCATACAGTATCTCTGGCCCTTGTAAGGTGGGCCAAATGGACTCCAGTTGATAGCCAATAACTAATGATTTGCTGACTTTTCTCGTTTGGTGGCATGTGCTAGCTATCCCTACTGTGTGATTTGGCTAGTGGCAAAATACAAAAATAATTTTAGGAGCAGTATTATTTATATTTTATAAAATATTATATCAATATATTTTTATTTATTATTAAATAAAATATGAATTCTAAACTAAATGAGATTTATATCTTATCAAATGATAGAGAAGAGTTTATTGACATAACATCTTATAAATAATGAATATAAATAATATTTCTCCTTTTTAATATTTGTAAAAGATTTAAAATAATAATTAAATTCTATCAATCTTTTCAAAAAAAAAGAAAAACAAAAAAATATTTTTTATTTTTTCTTTCTCCATTAAGTCATATCGACTTATTTTCTTTCTAAAAGGAGAAAATGATATACTCTCTCTTAGCAAAAAAAGGAAAATTTAGGACATTCAAAAAGTTTTATTGACAATTAATGTTTTCGAAGGGGGTAGATAAAGGAGAAAGGAGAGACTAACTAAAACTTTTTTGAAAATCGAAAATAATAATTAATTTTTAAAAAAGGAAAACCCCGAAACGGGGAAGTATTAAAGCCAAATAGGACTGATTTTACACCGTTCGCGCTTGTCTTGCCGTTTATCATTCCATTATTACCCATAAAATCTGTGAATAATTGTTCATGATTGGCTTTAATCTGGTTTAAACTCATGCCTATCCTTGTCTTTTTCCTACCCGATTTCACTCTACGATAAAATATGCTTGGAGCATGAGGTAATGTCGCTTTCAAAGCCCGTAAATAAACATCAACTCTACTCTAGGATTAGACCTTATAAATACGTGTAGAGCGTGATTATTAAAATGGTTAGGATGCATTTATCAAAGAACAAACAAACAAAATAAACAAAAAGAGGATGCATTTATCAAGTGACGAAGTAGCAATATTTTGGCCACTGGACAGCTCAATTACAGTAGCATCGGGATGGGACAAACTGCAATAAATTAAAGGCCGTTTGTGTTTGAATTTTGTCACCATGCTGCAGTGGGGTTAAAGAAAAACAGAAAACAAAGATAAGACATGACAGTGTGAACAGTACTGGCTGATTTCTGGCTGCTGCTTTTCCTTTGCCATCAATTCTTGCTTTCTATTCTAGGATTACATAATATTTTGTGGGCCATAGAGCCGAACCCTGTTAATGACTCGGGTTCCTTTTTATAACCTATAAATTTAAGAAAAAATTACACTAATTTAATCGTAGATTTTAATGTAATTATATATTTGGTATTTGGTGGATATATATTTTGTAAAACTATTATTAAAATTTTCTAAGATTTATTAAAATTATATTGATATTTTATATAAATATTAACTTAAATAATAAACACTAACATGATACCAATGTAATTATTAATAATAAAATTATAACATTTTAATAATACCTAGCATATTAATTAAATAAAATATTTTTTATCACTTGAGATGAAATTTATAATTATAATTTATAAGTATTCTAGTTATATATATATCATTATATTTTTATTACTTAAATTAATGAATTAATGTATACAGAAAAGGTCAATATAATTTTTTAAAATAAAAATAACACATGTAATTATTCTAAATCTCAGAAGAAATTGACGTGATTCACCCTAAATTTTATTATTGTACTTTAAAATTAATTTTCAAATCTTAAATTTTTTAGAAAAATGAAACTTGAAGTTCTTCGTAAATCAATTATGTTCAAACAAAGCTAAGATAAATCAATTCAGTATTATTAGTTTTAATTTATTGCCGATATTCAAAATAAATCAGATGACTAACTATTGACAATAACTTTGATTTAAATAATTTTAACTAAATCTATTCCAAATCAAACTTCATCTAAATATTTTTTTCAGCCCCCTATAGGATGTATTATGCAAGAACTGTTTTGCATGTAATATGGCTAGCAATCAATTGCATTACATGCAATCAGTTCTAACGTAATATGTTCTACAGTGGGCCACAAATTGGACCCCAAAACTCCATCCAAACAAAACTATGGGTATGCATAGATAGGCAGAGGATGGGTTGAGCCAGGTTTGATCAAAATCGAACCCAATTTGATTTTTTGATTGAGTCAAATTTTGGAACCTGAACTCAACCTGATAATAACATGACTATTGACTGGGTCAAACCATATCAATCGGACTTTTAAACAACATATGAGAATTTAAACATTATAAATATTAAAATGATGACATTTTACAAATAAGAAATAAAATTTAAGAGATATTTGTCATATATATTTCAGAACAAATTATATCAGTATAAAAATAATATCAAGTTATATAAAATATATTAATTGAACTGTAAAATATTGTAATTTCACTAATCATTATGAAAAAAATACATCTCCATAATACTTATTTAACGAGCCTAGTTGGACCAACCCAAAGTATGATACAAACTTAACGAGCCTAGTTGCGTCAAATCAAATTTTAAAACCTAAACCCATCCCAATAAACTTTGGGTCAAGCTAGATTGGTGGATCAAGCTATGAACACCCTTAAGTAAAATGGCTAATGCAATAAGGGACCACAAGTAATTTTCTTCATTTCTAAAAATAGATTTTAGTGAAAAGTAGAGACAACGAGAAAAAAGAGTGAAAATAGAAAAGAGTAGCGGGCGTAAAATAATGGATAACAACTACCACCACCAAAAGAAGTGCATACATATCTCAACAAATCTCGATACACAGGTAATTTTTTAGTTTAATTCTACTTAAATATTATAATTTTGTTTGATTTAAAAGTTTAGTATACAAATTTAATAATATGCAATGAAAAAGAGAACAATATAATAATTTCACAACATAAAAAATTTTCAAAACAAATTTCACAAATAGAAACGAAACATGAATTTCGACTAGCCTCAAAGATGAATATAATTTAACCTAATTGCAATATATAGTCATTATAGAAATTTCTCAGATTACACATCACCCAATCTTATATATAATTTATTGAATCAATTATAGTTACTTAGAACATTAGATTCATTCAGTAAATTGTCAATATTTGTAAATTCAAATATGTTTGCCTTATAACTAACCATCCATCAAAATCAGCCTCAACACAACGAACGCGTACCAGCCGAACCCTACATTTCATGCATAATTTGACACAATAACAAAGCTAATACTACAAAAGAGGACGTGAACATGTTAAGGCCAAATAAATAATTTGCACTTAGATTTCATAAAACAAGTAGTGTGCGTATATCATATTACAAAGTCCAGAACAACATTACATCCTATAATCCTTATCGTGATATCCAAATCCCAGTAAGACTACCCGAATTGAGGTCAGAACAAATAATCCAAATAGAGACTTGAGAGGGTGAAATCCACAAAACTGGGAGGCTTTTCTTCCATCTAACCAAATTCAACACTTAATTGGAGGAGAATGGAGGAGTAAAATCTCAAAACTCATTTCTGATAAAAACAATATCGGACACATTTAGTCTCTAGTACAATTCTTAGAAACTAAAAATATTAATCATATTGGTCAGTCTTCAACCATTGAACATATTAACCCCTAAAAGAATATCTTTAATTCTTAAAAATGTTAATTTATATTTTAGAAATTAAATGTCCGAAATTGTTTCAATCAGGAATGGGAAGGATTTACTCATCTTATACTTCTTATTCTCATACACATAATCATATAATATATCATTGAGAAAAATAAACACAAACACCTGTAACGAAATAATAAAACTTTACTCAGTTAAAACTAAAATGTTTGTGTCTATGCCCTATTCTCATGACATATAGTATGTTTTAATTATGTGCATACAAGAAATTGTATTATCCATTAATTCCCCCAATCAGTGTAACGAACAAAACACGAGAATAATATTAAGATTTTTCTCCCGCAACCCTTCACCCCCATTCTATTACCACACACAACACTCAATAAAGTGGGGCCCTATGTGGGGTCCCTTTCCTACGATTCATAAGACCGACAGAAATTTCGGAAACCGGTAGATATGCCGGTCCGACCGGTCGGCAAGCCGAACCGGAAGTCCTTTTCTTTCTCACAACTTCAGTGGTGGCAGTGCAAGCGAAAGTGGTCTTACAATCCACCCCACCACAGCCACCTGAACCGGATGAAGTTCGAACCGAACCGGCCTGTTCGAGAACCGAGTCAGGGGTCATAAGACACTCGTCGAACCCGGGTTCAGGCAAGGGTAGGTAGTTGCACTCGAACAGGTAGCCAGAGAGACCATCCCTTGTTCCAATGAGGTAGTTGATCTGTGAAAGTAGAAAAATCCAGATACATATCTCAGAAAAAACAATAATGACGAATTTATATAAATATAAAATTTTCCCTTTATAATTAAGGATATTATTTTTGGTGATTATTAATTTAGGACATTGGTGTGATTATTAATTTAGGACATTACAATAAAATTATAAGGGTTTTTTTTTGAGGTAGAGAATTAAGACGGTAACTTGAATGTATTGATGTAAATAACTTTACAATCGCATCTCAAAAAAAAAAAAGAACCTTTACGATGATATCCAATAAAATTATAAATGAGTCATTTTGTTGGTTAATTATTATCAGTTAATTATTATATTATATTTTATCACTTTTTCAACTTTTATTAATTAGCAGTGTAAAATTGAGTGCATACAAATTAGTGGAGTGAGTGAAACTCGTTTTGATAACGTCGCATACTGTGTTTAAAAAAAAAGTTGAAAAGGTTTAATTTTTTTGTACCCAAGATGTAAAACAATTTGGTGCTGCTACCTAACACAAATTATAAATAGCATCAAGTCATATTAAATAATTATCTACAAAGAAGTTATAAATTATATTAACTAACTATCTAAAACTAGAGTCCAAAAAAAATCATCCAACATAGTAAACATGTTGTAAATATTTCTAAATCTAAGGACTAGATTTTTACATATATTAAAATTAAAACAAATTCCCAAAGGAACATCGTCTAAACCCACAAATTTTCTCAAAGTGTACGTACCCACTGGAGAAAAGGAGGAGATTGACATGGGAGTGTGAGAGAATCGATAAACTTTATTGAGAGAAAAGGAAGACCCAGATGAATTAGAAAGGTGGGAATAACATGGAATTGGAATATGTGTGTTATGGGGATGAAAAGCAGGTCTTGTTTTCTTCTTTTTAGGCCAAGTGAAGTGAGTGATGGTGTTTTTGTGTGAACAAAAGAGAGAGAGAGAGAGCGTCTACCTTGCAAGAGAGAGAGCAGAATTGGTATGGGTCTTGCAGACTTCTGTCGCAGGTGCTGCAGAAATTGCCGGAGCCTCTAATGTTCCTTGTCTGCGGCCTTTGCTTTATAAATACCACTTTTGCACTGTTGGTCGTGTAGGACTGCAAAGAGAAAGAAAGATAGAGAGAGAGAACGAGGAAGAATATAAACACAGTGAGACCCAACTATGCAGTGAATAACCATAACCATAACCAAAATAATTAATTAGTATAAAATTGCAAATAACATCGCAATAACATGTGGGTTATTAATTAGCAATTTTGATTTTTAAACCCCCTACAATTTCCTTGGCTACTTTATTATTATCACTGGATTTCTAATTAACCACTTGCATTGAAAGTAGAGGGATGAATTGCAATGATATATATATTCAGAAGAAACTAAACCTGGGAATTGGAACGTGTGTGGGGTGGTACCACCTCTAACTTGGTAAATTGCACAGATATAAAGGTAGGTTTCAATTTGCTACACAGCATTTTCACTAGGTGAGCTAGACTTCAACTATGCAAGTAAGCTAAATCAATACATTTAATTTAATCTAGAAGCTACATAAGAACGGGAAAATAAAACATATATCATGTTACTATTTATATCTTTCATTTTCTTAATTATTCAATTGTTTCAATTATGCTGAGCAATGAACATGGATTGTCCACAAGAGTCAAATGATACACTCACTTGAACAGAAGTGCAGTCAACTAATTTCCCAATATCATCCAACCTTATAACATCGTGGTACACATACCTTCTAATCTGAAAAAACGGTATATAACACTAAATTCATTAGCATAATTCAAAATTATATATATATATATATATATATATATATATATATATATATATATATAAGGGGGTATGAATACTTTTGTGTTTTCAACATGTATTTTGTTTTTGTATGAACCTGTAAGAGTCTGTGAGAGCGGTGAGGGGACAAGCAGTGAGGGCAGAGGCTGATGCAACAGTCCAAACAATAAACGTTCTTCTCATTCTTTTTGGCCTCTTCATGAATTATGCAGGCGTTGTAGAACTTCTCTCGGAGGAGGACTTGGAGCCAGCGAGGAACATGTGGAGAAGAAGAATAAATATTGGACTACGAAAAAAGGAACAAAAGTAATAAGTTAATGGAACATCAAAAAGAGGGAATGAATTGAATTAATAACTCATAAATACATACAAAGGCATGCATCATATAGTAAATAGTAAATTAGAAGACCAAAAAACGACGTTTAAAGCTGTGTGTGAGACTGTGAGAGCTTCAAAAGAGAGAATAAAAAGAATGATACATACATACCATGATGATTTTCTATGGTAAATTTTGAATTTTGATGTGTTTAGTGTGCGTATGGGCGTGAAGAGAAAAAGAAGACTTATAGAGGAGACACTGTGGAAAGAGGGTGTGATCAGAGCAAGTAAATAGTGGGATTTTGATTTTGCAAAAAAGTGGGTGAGAGAGAGAGAGAGAGAGCGAGAGAGAGAGACAGTGTAAAAGGTGGAACGGCGATTGCAGGGTGATGATAGAAATGTTACTGTTACCAATGAAAGAAGAAACCAGAAATCAAAGAGGTAGGAGGGAAACCACAACTAAAGTAATGAGGATCGTGTCGTACACTACTCTTAAATAATAAATAGTGCTGGACAAGTCCAATTTTTTTAAAGTCTAATAAAATTAGGAGAAAATAAATTTAATTTTTTAATTATTATTTTCACTCTTCTATTTATAACATTAAATAAATTACAAAGCTCTCTCTCATTAGATTTAGTGTAATTATATTTAATATTTTTATTTTGTAAAATTATTATTTATCTCCCTTAAGGTTTCACTAAAATTATAGTAAAAGTAATTATAGATACCTCTCTTAAGGTTCATGAAAACTACATTTAATCCCCTTTATATTTTAAAATTATATTACCCTCTCTTCAACCTTAACGGAACATAACGCCATTAATTGAAATGACATTTCTACCCCCACAATACTTAAAGAAACACATTTATTCTTTCCCCCAATTTCTCACTCAATCACTAAACATTTGGAACCGAGATCAAACTTGTAGAGGTTGTGCCAAATTAGGCCAGTTTTGTAGGAGAACAACGTCATCTTGATCGTCGAAAAGGGCACGCCTGCTTATACTAACATTACTTACAAATACTAATTTATTAATTTAAGTGATAAAAAAGATAATATATGACGTTTACATAAGCATTGATAACAAAATTATATGTTGATAATATTTAACATACTGATTAAGTAAAATAATTTAATCATATTAAAATAAATTTATAATTATAACTTATGATAAAAGAGATGTATTTTAGTCAATATATACACACACACACACATATACATGTATATCAAATGTTATCAAAATATTATAATTTTATTATTAATAATCAAGTGTATATTGTATATTATCTTTTTTTGTCACTTAATGAATTAACATATGTAAGAAAAGTTAGTGTAATTTTGAAAAATAAAGGGGTGACCAATGTAATATGACTTAATTTCAGGGGATGCGAGTATAATTGACTCTACAAAATTACATCGACATCATTTGTAGATAATATTTCAGTAATTAGTTGACAAAAATTATATAAAGATAGGTGTATAATTATGAATGATAAAGTTATAATATTTAGACTACATTTGACACGTATATTAATTAAAATACCTTTTTATTAAAAATTATAATTATAAGTTGTATCTCCTTATGATAAAACTTATTTCACGTTTTCAATATTTAGACACGTCTATAATTTTATTTTATATTTTCAATATTTCTTTCATAAAATTATGAAAATAGGAATACAAAAAATAAAAGCAAAAACATATAGATCCTCAAATTTTATAGTTTCACTATTTTCTTAATAGAATACTAAAATATTAGTTTTATTAAGATGTGGAATGGACTCAAATTTTGATGGAAGTTTGGGGTGGAGGGCAATTTAAATGGAATTCAAGGGTACTATGTGCAATCCACTCTATTATAATATATATATATATATATATATATATATATACACACTAAAATTTCTTATCTTTTTTTTTCGCAATTAACCATTAATATAAAAATTGTTAGAGGCTTACATCAAAATAGAATACTAAGGCGACTTCTAAATAAAATTAATTTTTCAATATTAATTTTTATCTAACTATTTGTAATTCGATTGAAACAAGTAAATTAAAAGTAGGTTAATTTTGGTATATCATTTACTTATATATTTATATTTATAAGACTTTTGAACTATAAATGATTAAGTTAAATATTTTTATTAATATGACAACATATAATTAATATTTTTATATAAAAATTTTAAAATAAAAGTAAATCTAAATTATTTTTTAAAAAATTATAAAGTTAAATATCCTATTTCACTCTATTTATTAAGCTTTTTTTTTAAAAAAAAACCTGTCCACTTGTGATAAGTTTAATTTCTATATATTAATAATATAAAACTATTTTATATTATTATTATATTATATATTTCTATATTAATAAAAATAGTTAAATATCATATTTATGACTTAAAATATCATTTGAAAGAGAATATTGGAATAGATTTATTATTTAAAAAATATTTTTTAATATTAATTTTTAATTCAATTGAAACAAGTAACTTTGGTATATAATTTACCTGTCTATAGTTGAGTTTCATCCGTGTTATTTAAAAATCATTCGGATGAAATTATTGATTGAAAGCATAATCTAACTTATCATTTTGCACTTCCCGAAAATCCTAAAATCACAGGAATAGGTTTATTTTAATATCGAAAAAAAATATAACCATTAAATATGATAAATATTAAAGATTAATAGTAATTATTATTATATTTAATAATAATGAAATAAATATTTTAATAAATACTTATTTCTTCTAATGTTAAAATAATATTTTTAAAAAGATAATCAGATGATTCTTTCTGAATGGCCTTCTTGCTGGCGTATTCACTCTCTGTTTCTGTATTTCAGTATTTCTCTCTCATCTTACGCTGTCAAGTGCTACGTGACAAGACAAGAAACAGTGCCTTTCTCCGTTCTCGGTATAAAAAAATTGAAAAAGGTGTCAAGTGGCAATAGGGCTTAAAACGATGCCACGGCCGTATTTACAAGTTATTGAATTCACAGCCCGAAACGGAGCCCTACCGTTAGCAGAATGTTTTTATTATGGAAGAGAAAATCAAATTGATCATCAAATTGATCTGGGTATTAATTTAAAAATTTAAAACTTTAATCAGCTGAATTAGAATATGATAAAATATATATTTAAATATAGATATATAATTTATTATAAAATAAAAAATATATTAAATTATTAACATTAGCATAATCAATATAAATATATAGATTTATAAAAATAAACATAATTTATATAAAATTTTTCTAATTTTAGTCTCAAAATATGGTCATAAAAGTATTTGAAAATAATATTTATTGGTAACCAACAAGCTTTATGGTGAGCAACTTGTGAATGACAGGAAGAGAAGAAGGATAATCCAACAATCTTTATTAGTGCCCTTCTTTGGTTTTATTTTTTTCATTTTTACTCTATGACTACTATAAAATATCAATATTTAAGTTTTGAAACAAAAAAAAAATTAAAGATTTTGAACTTATCCAACCGGTCCGGTTCGTCAATTTTTCCTGTTTTTCCTAGTCCTTGACTGATTTTGACTTCCCTCAATTTTTTTGAGGTTAACCGGACTGGCCATGTGACCAATTACCGATTGAACAAGTCAGACTGGTCAGTCCAGTCCGGTTTTCACTTCAATGATTTCTATATTTTTGAAAATTTGACCCCAAAAACAAAGAGGTTGTTTAGAATTATTTTAAAAATAATATTTTAAAAACTATTTTGAATAGTAATTAATAAAATAAATCAATTATAAATATGTCATCATATTTATTTTTTTATTAAAAAATAGAATTTTAAAAACATCTTTCTGCTACTTTCTAATTTTCACTTTTAAAACACAAAATTTATTTTTTTATTTTTAAAATTCATCTGAAAAGATTAATCAACTAAACAAGTTTTATTTCTATTTTTATTTTTAAAAACTGAAAATTATTCTGTAAAAAATTTTTCAAATAACCCATAATGTTTTTTCCAAAGGTGTATTGGGAGTTCTTTTATTAATTTTTTTTATTGTTAATAAAAACTAATTTTATTATATCCCTAAATTGTGGATAATTTGCTATTTGCCCTAAACTAAAAAATAACATATATATTGATACCGTAAATCTTTTTGAACATGTGCTTTTCCTATTAACAATAGATTAACGTGTTTGGAAAATTGATAACACACTTCCAGATTGATTTTGCCAATTTTCCAATTTTGTTTGCTTTTATGGGAGAATGCAATCTTAAATTCAATTTTTGTGAAGGTGGAAAAACTATTACTTTTAAGATACTCTTCTAATTTTTATTAAAATTAATTCTAAGATCAAATTATTAAATATAAATTATTTTACCTTAAAATCAATTCTAACAACAAAATTAATTTTAAACAAAACAATCCTATTCAAAATAAACTCTATAAACACAAAATCAAACACAGTCTAAAAATAAAAAGATTTGATTAAAAAATAATATGAAATTTTTATACTATTATTTATCAAATTAAACTCATTTATCAATGATAAAAATTTCCAATTTAATTTCAATATATTAGTGGTTTATAATCCATTTAAAACTAATATGCTATAGATTGCCTCTCTCACACACGCTTATGATCTCATTGAAAAAGTGTCGTATGTTTAAGTAAATTACTATTTTAATAATGTATTGATAAATTTATTTTAAAAGATTTTTTATCAGTCAATGATGGCATGTATTTTTCTTTGGTTTTGTTTCTCAATATATTTCTTAGAAATATTAAAAGTGATGTCATTTATATTTATACGGTGTGAGATATCATATCAACTTACTTCTCATTTATTATTAAATAAAAATATAATTCTATTCAAATATAATTTATATTTTATTTAATAATAATTAAAATATAAGTTGCCATTATATCTTATTCTCTTCTTTATAAATATAAATAATATTTTTTTAATTTAAAATAGATATCCCAGTTCGCCTTAAAATGGATATCGAGAGGGGATAAAATAAAAAACTAAAAGCAGTAGCAGTTATGAATCTGCAGCAGAGAAGATAATCCAGATATACTCAGGGACAGGGAATGGGATACTACACACTTGCGCGGTGGAGTAGGATCATTGTAGTGGAAAAAGCAAGCTCATAGGTCCAGTCCCGCATTTAATGCCTTGTACGTGTTTTTGTCATTTGTGGGAGGAAAGATAATCAAAATTAATAGATTTAATGAGAATAACACTATTAACACTAAAATTCTGAATTTGTCTCAATAAATATGAAGAATAATAAATTAATCTCATAAAATTTAAAGTTTCTCCCATAGCATAATCTCTTAATTTTTTTTCAAAAAAAGCGCATTAGTTTTTCTATTATCTAGATATTCCAACATTTAATACAAAAAATTCATCAAATTGATAATATAAACACTATGATAATACTGAATGATATTATTTTTAACTTGATATGTGTAAACATAAAGGAAAAAAAAAATCAGAGAACGTGCAATGTAAGCAGGGTTGGATGGTGTATAGGTATGGTTAATAAATAAAAAATGATTAAACAGTCGTTTTGATGAGAGGAATTCATGAAATATCCATGTGAATGTTAATGAAGAGTTCGATTAGTACTTTAACAGTGTACTTAAACATGCTTGTTTTTCCATTAAATATTAGAATAAAAATTACAGTGGAATTAATGTGTCTCCTTCTATGATAATTGGAGGATTTTTAAATTTTATGAAACTAATTTATCTCTCATTACTTTCAGTGGTGGATACTCTTGATTTATAAAAAAAAATATTAATTAAAAATTAATTTAAAGTTTTGCTTTATAAATAATGATAAATATTTTTATAATAAAATTTATATTTTTTTACTCACAGCGAAAACGGATCATTTGTGATTTTTCAAAGATTATGTGATACATCACAAAATCTTAGTTTTGTTTTTCCCATTGTGTGTTGATAAATAAGCTGTAAATATCTCTACGTCCAAACAAACAGATCTTCCAACTCTAAACTGGATCAAATCTTTCTTTCACTCAAACTAGTTTTTTTTTCATAAAAATATAAAGGTTCTAATATGAAGTTATTAAGTAAAATTGTATAAAAAAAAGTTATCAAGTAAAATTACACAAGAAAATTGACATTACCCAACATGCAATTTGTTTCACACAGAAAATTGCACACTCATCACAATGATTAGCAAGATCATTATCATCAGATCTTTCTTTTTTTTTTCCGGTTTCAAACCCAAAGAAGAAAAATGAAAACTATTATTATATACATAAGTAAATTTTAAGGTCAACCTCTTATTATTTTTTAGTCTATTATAAATTTCTTATTATTAATTATTAAATTAAATTATAAAATAAAAATAATAATTATCTAATAAATAATAATAAGAGATTAATAACGAGGAGATACACTCTTGATTTGCGTGGATACACAACCGTTTGGGCAAAAGGGTTGGTTTGCTTGGGGCCTCAAAAGTAAAATAATGGATGGTGGAGAATGGAGAGTACAGACAAATAAGCGACGGGAATGTGAGAGATCGTACGAGTGTGTGTGTGTGTGTCCATCAGCAGTTGCCGCAGCACCTATACTCTGCCATGAAGCAGCACAGCACCCACCGCTCCTCTCCCTCACATCCGCATTCACATTCTCATCACCACCTATGCAGCTAGCAGCGTCCTATACCCCTGTCTGACAAGTGTTATTTTAACTTATATTTTATAAGATATTATGTTAATATATTTTTATCGACCTTTAAATTGAATATGAATTTCACTTAGAATTTCACACCTCATCTAATAATAAATAAAAATATGTTAATATGATATCTCATAAAATATGAGTCAAAATAATATTTCTTATCCTTTTTCATTAAATTGGACCATTTGCGCTGGAAAAATAAAAATCAACCGCATGGATATGCAGCAAGCCAACAACGGATCACTTCACATGCCTTTGCTAAATTTTACGATTAATATTGGGTTAAATATGTTTTATTTAATAAATACATAAAAAAAAGAGAGTCAGGTATATATATTTAGAGTGTTGCTGAGTCGTGCATGTTAAAAAAAAAAAAAAACAGATCCATATACATAGTTTTGGTATCCCTCTTCCCAATTCAAATAATTCTACATGGTATGAGACTTGATTTAAAATATTTTATTTCAATCAATTCGATTAATTTTAATGGGTGTGCTTATTTTGTCATTAAAAAAGTGATTACAAAACTCGAATTTTATATATAATTGAAATAATTAATTTTTTTTAAGATTTTGATAACTTTTTTTAAATATTATTCAAATATATAAAAAATAATTCTTTTACATAAATTTTTTTTTTGATAATCCAAGGGGCCAACCCGTAGAGAATATTATTACGAGGGTTTTGCTTTAAATTCAAAATAAATTATTGGGTTACATATGTTTTCTTCCCAAAATAATAAATGAAGTTAAATTTTGGATCTTGAAAATTATTTATCGGAATCTGGTTCAAATATTTTTACAAATTTTTAGTTTTAGTTTCTGTTATGTATGATTATTAATTGTGTAAAGTATGATTGGATATTCAGAACTTTTGTTAGTCATTTAATCATTTAACCAAAATCAAGTACTTTTAGAACTATTTTAATTGAACCTAAATCAAAAGGCCAAAAAAAGAGAAGGGGATCAAAGACCAAAATCAATATTTATTTATTTTTAAGAAATAAAAATATATTTAAATCTAAATTATTAATAGAGAATTTTCAAGGCATTTAGAGTGTATTTAATTTTAGTAAATAATTTTTAATTAATTTTTATTTTTAGAATCTTATAGAAAAATAAAAATTATTAATATTTAACTTTCAATTTTTATTTTTAGTTTTTGTTATTTTCACAAAATTTTTAAAATTAAAAAAATTTGAAATTTATTCTCCCAATCCAATTTTACTTAGTTTCTAAAATATATTGCGTAAAATACGCCTGAAGTCGATATTTATGCCTAGTAACTTACATAGAAAAGGATCACGACATGACAATAGACAATATACGATACATTGAAAGCATTAAAAAGGCCCACGTGGGCATTGAATAGACAATCTCATCCTAGGGTTGTGTTGTGCCCTAGGACGGCCGAAATCTTGAGCCTAACGACACGACAAAAGATAAGTAGGTTAACTATAGGGTAAGCTTGGTTTACATAATTTGTGAACAATGATTTAGTTTTTAAACTGTAATTTGTGATTAAAAATGTTCTAAAATACAATTTAACATAACTTTCGTGACAACGTCTTCTAATTATTTATGATTGAAATTATGTTATATATTTTATTAATCTAATTTTTTAAAGTATAAAAAATTAAAGATTTGATCATAATTATTGAAATAAAGGAGCATCCGTATAGCATGGATATCGAAGTAAAATCCATATACTCATGTGTTAAAAGTTAGTTTGCACTCTTAACAAGTTTCTAAAGGCCAGACTAGATTTTTGTCCACATCATTTAATTTGAACCTTCTTGATCTAATCTAAGATGATTGCACTAAAGACAGAAAGTAAGACAGGGTCAATAGCAATACTATATGTACACGTCAGTTGAAAATTTACAGAAGGTAAGCCATACTCTGCCATGACATGCAAATGTTAACATCATTACGATTGATCCCAAGGTCCAAATTTTCATTTGATGGACACCGGACATATTCAACACCTCCCAAGTTCCTTTATCTGTAATCAATATCTAGAAAAAGAAAAGAGAAAAAATAAAATGGATCTTTTCTACAATAAATAAATCATGACATTATATTTGGAGAAATTATTTTCTATATGGGTAATAAGTGAATGATTATCATTTATAAGAGCTGGTGGTGAATATTATAATTATATGAACTTCTAAATTTTGAAAGTAGCAAGATTTTAGAGATTTCTGTAGCATACTAGCTTGACACATGGCAATCAGAGGGAGGGTAGTAGGTGTTGTATCTGTGAAGAGCATTTATTTATTTACGGTGTTAAGAAAATGACATATGATAGAATAGTAGTTTCAAATGAATATATGTCCAAGTAAATTCATCAAAATATTGCAAGTATATTATGTTTAAATGTTAATGAAAATATTGTTTAATTTTTTCTTATTTACAATTTCTGTTACTGCATATCCATTATTTTTTTTGTTATTCATATTTTACATTTCATGTAATAGGTAACATGCCAGCAAAAAATAATAATAATATAAAGTGATGAAAGTTGCTAATATTTTTAAAAATTAATATTTCAAATAAAAAATCAAATAGTAATAAAAATATTTGTTATACTATCCATTTTTACCTTTTTCTTGTTGCTCTATTCTATGAACTTTTTTTTTTTTGTCTCACATAACACTTTTTTGACACAAATATTGTAATTTCTTGTTGTTAGGACTACCAACACGGGAAACTCATCAACATGAAATAAACAAAAGAATAGATAAGCATAATGAGTGAGAGGTCCAAGTAACATTTTTCTTTTGGGACTAGAAACAAAAATAAACAAGAAAAATAAACTAAAACAATTAAAGGGAAAAAGAGGATGAGCTATCTAGTTTGCATATACTTTAACCCATTTTCCCCCAACTCTACCTGACTCTATGTAAAACATACATAACACTCTTATAAATTTAAAAACCCTATAGCAACCGAAATTATGAAATCTTGCCACTATTAAGATTCATACTAAAATCTTGTTACTACCAAGATTCTTACTAAAATTTTGCCAATGGCAAGATTCTGACTGAAAGCTGTTTCATGCATTGAAATCTCGTCACTAGCACTATTATATATAGGGTGTGGCGAGATTAATATATAAAAGTATTTATTTTAGTTTTGAAAAAAATGAAAGTGGCGAGATTTAACTGACACCGTACACTTGTAAATTGATTCTTAAACTCATATTAAAGTATATTATAAACTCAAAAAACCAATATGAAAAAAAAAATACCCTTATATTCGGGGTGTTTAAATTAAACAAATATATAATTAGCCTAGCCTATTATGTGATTGATAACAAGACCATTTGTTTGGTTCCGCAGATTTTACATTGAGTAATAATATACCATCTCATAATTATTTTATAAATTTTATTTATTAAATGGAATAAAAATAAATAAAATGTATATCTCAAAAATTTAAATTGCAATTAAAACCTATTTCCTTTAATATGTAAAAAGATTTATAAATAAGATGTATATAAAGATAAATTATTATTTTTATATTTAATTTAATTTTGATGCATTAACAATATAAAGTATTTTTATACTGCTCTCTAATAATATATTGTTATATTAACAAAAGTACTTAAGTCTCACCAATTATTTAAAAAATCATATAAATAGATTATTTGATTAGATGACAGAATAAAACAGTACATGAAAATTAAACTCTTTTATATTGAGTGCTAAAATAAAGAATACATTATCTATAATTACTTAAATAATCAATTTTTTCATTGCACTCTTTGTCATGTGTTGCGCAATGATAACAAAGCCACTGATTGTCTAACTAAGCTAGGTGCCTCCTTGGATTTTGGTGATATAGTTCAGCACCAACCACCACTAGACATGCACCTTATTCTCCTTGAAAAATCTACTGGAACTCTGAGATAAGTTTTGGTTTATGATTGTCTTTCTTTTTCCTTCTTTGCCTAAATGTTAAAAAGAAAAAAAATCGATTTTTTTAGTTAATTTTAGTGAGATGTTAAGCTCGCAGTCCTAAAAGTTTGTTACGATTGAGTTAATGATAAGAGAAGTGAATAATATACATTGGCTTAGTCTTCTAGGAGGACATGTAACAGCCACCTAGAAGGAATGAGCCCGGTTTATGGATAGGAGAGAATCCCAAGGAAGTCAATCTCAATCGACAAGCATATTTAAAATTAAATTGGAGAATTCCACAACGGTGACAGAATTGAAATGACTGTAGTCGCTGGGGACTTAGCATGAGTTATAAATGAAGTACTTTGTTAGCGATCAAACTAAGTAGTAAGTAACTAATCCTGTAATACTTGAGGGTCGAATTCTTTATAATTGCCCCATTGGAGTTGTGGATCGACGATGATATTATCGATGGACAAAAACAAGTCAAAACATATATTAGATCATAAATTTAAATCTTATTATCTAATGAGGTTATTTCGTTTGATAAATAATTAGTAAATATCTTTCTTAATGCTCAACGAGTCCAAGGCATGCCGTAGTCCTAAATTGAGATGAGCTTCCCCTCAAACAAAAATTTTTAATTACCAAATATATATATATATATATATATAGACCCACGGGTCTAAAAACTTAGTGATAGAAAGATAGGCGGCTTTTAAATAGGGGTTAATGAGATTTCTTTGTAAGAAAAATTCTGTAATTATTTATATTTATTAAAAATGACATTACACCAAAAATCATGAAATGCTTTGATATAAAATAAAAGATCTATTATTGGAAAATAAGACATTCAAAATCAGTACATGCACCGAAAACCCTTAAATTAAGAATAAACCCATCCTTTGCATCCAACAACCGTAGGGTTCTTTCTGAATGCATGGCACCTTCTCGCCCCTCTTTCTTCAATTCACAGTACTCCATGATGCAGTGCAACCAAATATGTGCAAGTACGTATTGCTTAGCCGAGTTTGGCTCCGGTGGGGTGAAGGGCTGCAGAGTTGCAGACAAAAAACGCAGCTTAAGCATTACAAAAGCAAAAACAAATAAATTAAAGAGGTCAAGCCATCCATGGGAAGCGATGATCGTACCACACTGTTTCGGTCAGCGACTGTTGCAGCAGCAAACGCAGGCCATGAAGGCTGAAGCCACTGGTTACTCTCACTTAATTTTTTATTTTTATTTTATAGTTTTGTTGCTTGATTATACTTGAGTTTATTTTATTTTATTTTATGGGTACAATATCTTTGTACGGTTAATGGTTATAATTTGATATTTGATTGAATAGATTTTAAAAAGTTGAGTTAGTGAAACAAATGGTTTCTTTGTTATTATAAATAATTAAAAAGTATTGGTGTTTTCTAATTTTACAAATATGCCAAAAAATCCATTATTTTATATATATTAGAGTTTTGTTTATGAAATTGTAATAAAAAATACCCATATATATCAAATAATATATTGTCACACTAGTAAAAATATTTAATCCAATCATCTACAAATATAAAGTGTTATAAATAAAAATAGAATTTAATTTCTATGCATTGATAGTGTAAAATTTTAATTTTTTTATATTGTCATTCAATGATGTATTACCATGTTAATGATGGTAGTTAAATATCGCACTCGCTATTTAAAAAATCTTGCAAATAAGATAATCTGATTGGATTAAAGTATCAAAATTAAACTCATAAAAATATGCGATTGGATGATAGCTGATAACTCTTTTTATATTGAGAGGGCATCAAGATTAATCTCTATTTCCATATAAAAATAAGAACTTAATTTTAATATACTAACAATGTAAAAATGTTTTTTATACAATTATCCGATCGCATATTGTCATATCAGGAAACTAAGTTTGACTTATATCTCACTACTTTAAAAGTTATGCATATGAAAATATTTGATTGGATAAATATGTAAAAAAAGGTTTGAATAAATACTAAATTGGTCCCTCAGAAATGTATTAGAGGACAAATTAGTACATTAGGAATTGAAAGTTCTAAATTCATCTCTCATATTAAAAGGACAAAAAAGTCCATTTATACAGTTTTGTAGGTAAGAAGGGGTCAATTTATTTCTTTTTTTTTTTAAATGTAACTCCCAATTTGGAAGTTTCGATTTGTGAAGGACTAATTTACCCCCTATACATTTATGAAGGATTAATTTAGATATTTAGTAAAATGTGAATGTATTTAAATTAAATCAAAATTATTATATACACCTTGCTTACACATTTTTTATTTCACAATAATAAGCAAATAAACTTCAAGAAGTGGAAGCAAGTTTTAATTTTGAATATAACCCATTGCTAATTTTTAAATGTCATGGATTGTTTTTTTCTTGGGCTTGGTTGAACTGAATTTTTTTGTTGAATGATCTGGTGTTTACATGGAAAAGGACACATAGGAATGACATGGGCTATTGGGTTGGTCCCCAAAGATAAGTTCGCGAGAGTGCAGAGGGTAGGCAAAGCCGGAAGTGGGATTCGACCCAAGAAAAAAAAAAAAAATACAGGGGTGGTGGTGTGTTAGAAAAATAAATAAATAAATAAACCCCAATTTGATTCTAAAATAATATCAAACAAATTAATTCATCAGGAAAAAAATATCATTTTAAACCCCTTATAATTAACAATATAAGACAAATTAATCCATTCACAATATTTTAATAGACTTATTTATTCTATTTGCATTTTTGTGAAAGACCAATTGAACCTATTTAAATCATTTGCAATCAAATTGTCATATTTTAATCATAAGTGTTTCTTAAGAAACTATTTGTTTGACATTATTTTTATGGAGAACCAAATGGGGGATTATTCAATCAAAAGAGCTGGATAAAGTCATGAAACGATTGAAATTAAGAAATAAAATTAAAATAAAAAAGGCCTGAATCAAGCCACCATGCTACCATTGCCATTGTCATCTGATCAGTGATCACATTCCAGGCACAGCATAGTGCGCAGCACTTTCTGTTTTCATTTACTGCTCACATAGATTAACAAACAGGTACAAGAAGGTGGATTATTTTATGTAAGTTGGTCAGGTGAAGTTATAGATAGGGTTACGAGAGAGAATTTATTCCCATTGGAATTTAATGGGACAAAATTGCAAATTGAGGAGATGAGACAAGAAAAGTGTCTTTATATTAGTCTGCTAGTCAAAATAATTTTTTCAAATTTAAAATTAAATTTCCATAATTTAAAAGTTAGTAATCAAATTCCTATAGTAAGTATAATTTTATAATTAAGTGCGAATAGAAACTTAATATATCCGTACAATATACGAACATTATTTCGAGCTAAGAGTTAAAGTACAGTAACTGTTTTATACAAAAAATTAAAAAAAGCTACCGTAACTGTATCTGATGAATCATAATTGTCAGTGCAGTAGTCTAATAACAACATTAAGCACACAAACTAGCTTTATTTATATGTATGGATGGATGTAACAGATACCTAGCACAACAGCAAACATGCAATGGCTTTTTTTCTTTTGGAATTCTACATAGGCGCTTATTGCTTATTATTATCACTGCAAGTCTATTTGACTTTTACATCCAACTCTTTGCATGAAGGCAAAGACGATTCTTCTTGTGAGGTACAAGTCCTGGCAACACTTGAGTATAAATGTCTTCTTTTCTTACTCCTGCTGGCAATTGCCAATCAAAGGAATAAAGAAGAATAGCAGGGATAAGGACAGTAGCTATCATATGCAATCCTGGGCATATTCTACGCTCAGAACCAAATAGAATTAACTCAAAATCTTGTCCACGAAAATCTACAGACTACGGTCTTATTTAAGAATCTCTCATAATAAAATTCATCTGGGTCTGTTCAAATTTCAGGGTCTCTAGAAATAGCCCATATATTATATACACCAATGTTTGGGCCGGAATCTCATGCCCACCGATAATGCAATTTTCTACTGATTCTTTTGGCAAGACCGATGGCAATGGTGGAGGCGGCTATCGTCACTTTTATTTTAATATTTTTAGTTTATTATTTTTAAAATGTCCTTAATTAAATATTTTGTTAAATTCTTTTTCAACTACTTTCACCTTTTAAATTATATTTAGTAATTACACTAATTAATATTAAATATGTGATTTGGCTAATTTTAATTTTCAATTTTAAAATAAGATCAATCTATTATTCTTTGAGTATTTTAAAATTTTGAAAAAAGAAGAAGCTAATGTTCCTTTTATCCTTTAACACAAGTAAGACAAGAGGAGATGAGAGGTAACTTTATCATTTTTCAGATTTGAAAAATTAAGCTATTCAATGACAAAATATAATAGTAAATTAAATTTTAATAAAACATTTTTAAATTTATTAATTATGAAATAAATAAATTGACCATGTTTATATTTGAAATAAAAATAAAACAAATTAGAGAAATGAATGCATAAAACTATAGTTTTTTTGGTGCGTCGTAAAAGTATAGTTTATCACAATACCCTAAATTCATAATATTGTAAATAGATTTTTATCAAAACTTGGGCTAACAAAATGCAAATAATTATGGTACAAGATAAGAGTAAATTGAGCGTATTTATATTTATTATATTTTCATCTTTCATTTGTTTTTGAAAAAATGAATAATTTAGTTGTGAATTGAAATTTATCTTTTTATTGAATTTAATCTATCCCAAAAACAATTTTAAAAAAGAGTTCTCAAAAAATTATAAAATATATGTGTTTATCTCTTGCTTGCATCAAATTGTAAAAGGAACATATTTTCCTTTTTGTACAAAATGTTAAAGCCCTTAAAGAATAACATGTTGCTTTTATTTTCAAATTGATAAATTAATAGTAGTTAATTTCTTTGTGCAATATTAATTAGTGTAATTATTAAATATAATTTGAAATATAAAAGTAATAATAGATAAAAATTAAACCCAATATTTTACTGACATATTTTATTAGCTTTTACCTATAGGTTTGTGATATTTTATTTTATTTTTAAAAAAAATCATTAATATATTTAAAACTATGTTTTTAACATATTTAATAAGTCTTTTAATCTATTTAAAAAAATATATTTTGGACATATTTAAAAGTCTTTTAACTTTTTTTGTTTTTTTTTTCTGAAAAAAATGATCATGTAAGTTTTTAAATAAGCTTTTGGGTTAGACTAGATTTTTAAAAAGATCAAACTACAGCCATAAAAAAAAAAAAAAGCCTATGTGACAATTGGTATAGACACTAACTACTCTTTAAGAATACAAATAATATTTATTTAAATTAAATCTTAACCTAACCTAACTTATTTCCAAGGTGAAAGAATAAATAAAAATGGGACAAAACGCCACAGTACACCATGGCATTTATAAATTATAAGTTAAAAATCTTAAACTAATATTATTAAATTGACTAAAGTGCTCACATTTTTTTTCTAAAAGTTGAAAGGCTTGCACCAGTAGTGCTAGGTAACAGTAAATATGCATAAAGCTTGATGTGTGGATAAATAAAAGAAACAATAACATCGTGACACCGTCCGCTCATTAATTGCACTGATTCTGTATAACAGTAAATTTTGTAAATTACTTTTTCTTACCTTCAGCCATGGTGACAAATGGGTTTATTACAGTGCGAAACTAGGTGATGTACTAGATTTTAATTAAAAAAGACAATAAAGAATAAAAATTTATTGTCTGCTCTATAGCCTTAAACCTATATTTATGTTAAATTTCCTTGCAACAGAGACAGCTGAGGAGGAGAAATAAAATTGGGTTAACATCAATAAAGGAAAAAATCAGACTGACCAATTCAATGGCGAAATAAATAATTCAATCATTTTTTTTTGATAAAATGTTTCAATCATGACTCATGAGCTTGTTCCATTCCAACCTCGAAACGCTACTCTGAAAATATATTTTGAACTTGAAACTTGAATTACTACCCCTGTGGGAGATTTTTTAGCTGCTAACCCATGTGAGAGCTTAATGGGTCACATCTATTATCGGGCCACTTGAAAATAGTTGATTAATTTGATTTTGGTTAATTAAATTGAGTTAATACTCACATGATTTATATTGTTTGGTAATATTTGTTTGAGAAATGATTTTAACATGATCGATATTGTTTAATTTGAATAGCATTGATAAAACTTGTTTTATATGTATAATTGCCAAAAAGGATGTGCACATAATATTAGAATAATAATATAGCATAAGTTAAAAAAAGGTATTCAGCATAAAAGGAAAAGTTAAAATAGGTATTTATCCCAATATGCTATCCATCGTTATTTCACTCAATGCAAAAACAATAGAAATATGGGTTTAATTTTTATGTATAATGTAAAGAAATTTTATATTGTCATTTAATCAAATCTTTTTTTTAATAATATTTAAAATAATAAAAGTGAAAATTAATTATATTTAGTAATATAATATTATATATTTATAAAACTTTTTGATATAGATAGCTTATTCAAATTAAATCCTAAAAATGTTGTTGTTGCTCAGGAGGGTCCAAGAACAGGTTTGAAGGCAAATTTTTTTTTTTTTGACGGGAGTTTGAAGGCAAAGTTGATTATGCCTCTAGTCAACCTTGACACAACTTTCAATACCGCAAACTTGATTTTGATTCAAACACCCTTAGGTTGCATTTGTTTCCTGTCCCAGGACAGGAAATATAAAGACAATAGAGATGGATACCTAAAAACTCATATTTTTGTATCATGATAATTGTCTTCGTTGACCGGTAGTGGTTTAGCGTTGACCGACTATGGAGGTTTCTATCTCCGTATCATGTCTTTACTGTCTCCACTTTTAGAGGGACATAAATACAAAAAAATTTAATCTCTGGGACAGAAAATTTTTTTGTCTCCACACCCCGTCTTCACCACCAAACATGATACAAGGACAAACTGTCATTGTATTTCTGTCCTGGGATAGCAACAAAATGCGGCTTTGGCATCTAAGTGGAATAGCATTATGGTAGCGTTTGATATAGGACATAAACAGAAATATATGGATAATAAAGATAATAGAAACAAAGATATAAATAATAAATATATATATGGATATTGTTGGAAGAAGAAAAAATATTAAATTTTTATCTCCGTATCCTGTCTCTATTGTCCTCACTTTCTGAAGGTACAGAAATTTTGTGTTTTTCTATCCCAAGGACAAAATTTTTTTTTATCTTCTGTTCCAGTCTCTCCTTCCAAATATATTTTGTGTCCTGTTTTACAAACCAAACAATAAAATGCTATCGGTAAAAGTTGATTTTAATTCTTGAAATTATAAAAAATGATCCAAATGAGTCTTTTTTCGAAATTCAAGTTAGCCTCTAAAAACATTACTTTGGGGACAGATCTGAATCATTTTTTTATGAATTTATGCATAAATTGATAATTTTTTTAATTTCAAGGATAAAAATAAAGTACATATATAATTTCAAGTATCAAGATGAATTTTACAATGTTGGCATGAATGGTGCGATGCTACAACACTTTATAACTGTATGAGGGAATATGCTAGATAATCATAAACTCATTTAAAATTTTATATCCAGAATGATGTGACATATTTATTAGTTTTTAGATGAATTTAATGAGTCATATCACTTCATTTCATCCAATATTTATTATGATTTTTGTTAAAGATTTTATATATATATTTTTCGAAATGTGTCACATTACTCCTATATGAGTACATGATCATCTATCTACAATAACTGTCCCTGAAATTATGGGTTAATGTTATGGTAGCAATCATGGGAAAATCTATTTCAGTAATTATAGGCTAATATCATTGTAAGTTTCTACAATCATGGAAAGGTTACAAGATCCTTCGCTGATAGCTTGCTGTTATCTTCTATAGTCATAAAGAATTTACATCAAAATATGCAGCAGTGTTTTTGTGAAGTAAAACAATAACCTATTCATTAAAAAAGTAAGTGCTTATTGAAAATCATCATCAAGGCAAAGAGGATTCTTCTTATGATGGACAATTCCTGGCAACACTTCCATATCTGTATCTTCCTTTTCCATCCCAACAGGCAATTCCCAATCAAATGAATAAAGAAGGTTAGCAAGGATAAGATCAACCGCTGCAATTGTCATATGCAAACCTGGACATATTCTACGGCCTGCACCAAATGGAATTACCTCAAAATCTTGTCCCCAAAAATCCATATCATTGTTTAAGAACCTTTCAGGATAAAACTCGTCTGGGTCTTGCCAAGCTTCAGGGTCTCTATGGATAGCCCATGCATTTATATACACTAATATATTGGTCGGAATTTCGTAGCCATCTATAATGCAATTGTCATTTGTTCTTCTTGGCACCAGAGGTACTGGAGGATGCAATCTTAATGTCTCTTTTATTATTGCCATAAAATACGTAAACTTTTTAATATCATCCTCCTCTAAGAAACCCTTTTTACCTCGCAAGCTCCTAATTTCTTCTTGAACTTTCTTCAGTACTCTTGGATTTTTTATTAGTTCAGTCATGGCCAATATAGTTGTGGCTGCAGTAGTATCTGCTGCTCCCACGATAGTATATTCTGGAGAAAGAAATCAACAATATTTTGAGCATTGGTTCAAGATATATCTAGTAGAAGACTTCTTTTTGTTTCATTCTCTTTATTGGGTGTAATAAATCAAGTATGGAAACAACATAGATTTTGCACTAGTAGTTTATGAGTATTCTATCATCATAGATTTTGCACTAGTAGTTCTGGAGTATTCTATCATTATGGGTATATGATACAAAAATACAATATAATCAAATTAAAAATATGTAAAATATAAGTAAGGGCATCCAAAAGTATCAATAAATTATTCGATACAATCTGTGTCTACTACTTTGTGTACACCATAGCACAAGAAATTTTTTTTTCTAAATTGGGAAAATTTGTGAACTAGATCAACTTGTATAAGCAATGACATGAGCAAACTTTTGGTCCCAGGATATGATGTGCTGTGAATGTGATGACTCAACAAGACCTTGTGACAATTAGGAATGCTGAGCTGGATCAAAATGAATTAGGCAGACATATTCTGATTCTGATTCTGATATATGGTTTCTAATTCTTTCTGGTTTTCTCATTCTGATTCTGGCATTCTGATTATGATTCTGGTTTCTGATTCAAGTTTGAGGCTTTGATTATAGTTAAATGCTACTCTTGTGCATTGATTTTTTTTTTTACTGGTTTTGGCACCAATGAAATTTTTCTGTTTTCTTGTTTTGGAGCAACAATAGAATATGGGAATAGAGAACCACAATTTTCTGGTTTTGATTTTTTTTTTTTCTGGTTTCTTGTTGTAGTTCTGATTTATGGTTTCTGATTCTGATCCTGCTGGTTTGCTGGTTTTCTAGTTTTCTGGTTTGCTATTTTCTGATCCTGCTGGTTTGCTGGTCTTCTGATATTTCTGGCTGTTCTGATTCTGTAGTTGCTGGTTCTGCATGTACTGAAAATGAAGGTGCTAAAGAGGCAGGTGCGTTGGGGATCGAAGGATCAAAGATGGAAATGTGTGTGTGTGCGTTTTTTAGTTTAAGAGAGAAGCCATTTGAGAGTTTTGGCAATTAGAGTTAGAGAAGGGGTAATTTTGTCCAACAAAAAATGCGCGTGGGAGGCATGTGTCTATTTAACAGTGGATTTTAACATCAATATAACAAAAGGTGTTCTTTGCACCATCTTAAAAGTTCAGGGGGTTGTTTTGCAATATTTGAAAACTTAGGGTCTAAATTGCACGGGACTAAAAGTTCAGGGGGTAAAGCGCTTTTTTTCCATATAATTAAATCAAACTAAACCAAACCGAAATAAAATGCATTGTCTGGATTGGTTTTGTCCCACAATCGAGTCAAATTGGACAACAAATGCCCTTATTTGAAAATAACTAAGTAACTAAGATACATGTGTAATCTTTCTAAACAAGAAGGTGCTAGGCAATAAAACTTGATGTAAAGAAAGATTAGATGTAATTTTCCCTTCTTATTTCATGTCCATTGGGCATTTACATCTGGGTCTTTGCAATAAGACAAAGAGGATTCTTCTTATGTTGGGTAAGTCCTGGTAACACTTCAGTATCAATGTCTTCATTTTTCACCCCTTGTGGTAACTTCCAATTAAAGGAATATAGAAGATTAGCAAGGATAAGATCTAGTGCTGCAACTGCCATTTGCAAACCAGGACAAATTCTACGACCTGCACCAAATGGAATAAGCTCAAAATCTTGTCCCAGAAAATCTATATCATTGTTTAAGAACCGTTCAGGATAAAACTCTTCTGGATCTTTCCAAACTTCAGCGTCTCTATGGATAGCCCAACCATTTACATACACTAATGTTTTGGCTGGAATTTTATAGCCATCTATAATGCAATTTTCAGTTGTTTCTCTTGGCACAAGAAGTGGCGATGGAAGATGCAGTCTTAATGTTTCTTTTATCACCGCCTTAAAATAGGTAAACTTTCTAATATCATCTTCAGCTAAGAAGTCTTTCCCGTCTCCCAATCTCCTAATTTCTTCTTGGACTTTCTTCATTACTCTTGGGTTTTTTAATAATGCTGTCATGGCCCAAATAGTTGTGGCTGCAGTTGTATCAGTTGCTGCTACAAGCATGTCCTATAGAAGAAAATCAACAATAGCATTGGTTAAAGATAGATTTAGTACAAGACTCATGTTGTTTTATTTTGTCTCTCTTTTTTTAATAAATCAACTGTAGCACAACATATATTCTCCATCTGTACTAGTTGTTTTTTATGATAAAAATAGTAACGAAGTTATATTGAACTCTACTATATATATTACTTCTAAGAACTGGGGTTGATGCTGATTATTCCAATTGAATTGTTGTGTAGTACTAATAACCTTTTTTTTTTATATCAGTTAAAAAAAAAAACTTTTTTGATTCCATAGTACTAATAACCTTTTGGATTTGTCCACGCCTCAAATATAGAACGGCTTCGCTTCTCTCTTTTCTAGTCTAAGCCATCGGTGTTAAAAATTAACTGAAAAAGTATAATTTGCGCACACTAGAATATATGGCAAGCATTTCCATTTATAAAACTTTATATTGAAATTCACTTTAATCGAGAAATATTGAATGCAAAAAACAAAAAAAACAAAAAATTAGCAAAAGCTTCAAAAAGGGTTCCTCTTAAATTTGGCTTTGGGCAAATTGATCCATCCAGGAGAAAAAAAAAAATCAAAGAAATCCATGTCAATTAAAAACATTGGATAAGTCCCTAATAAATGACAAATTAACCCCTCAAAGATTATCAAGAGTTCAAATTGATTACTATATGAAGGGACTAACTTGTCCAAAATTTTCAATTTAAGAGGGATTAATTTATTTGATGCAAAATTTAATATGAACAATTTAGAGTTTTGTAAAAAATATTTTATGAATTGGGCAGGTGACGCTTTGAAATTATTAAGATAAAATACCACTGAAATTAGAGCAGAAATTAGAAGTCAGCATAAAGGGGGAAAAGAAAAAGAGCATGAAATTAGAATGAAAGGAAAAGACTAACTAGGAACACCGCTTTGATTTGATCATAAGTGAGATCTGTTGAAAATGAACGACGCTTCTTTAATTGAAGTAGAATATCAATTATATCTTCTCCCTCCGTTGTCTTTCTATTGGGATCCATGTGTTCATCAATCACTTCTTGGTAGAATTTATCCAACTCCTCGAAATTCTTATCGAGGCGTGCATACAGTCCAGTGAGTCTATCAATCCAACCCAAGAAAGGAATATAATCCGAAACAAAGAAGCTAACCATCATGGCTTGATTCTCATTGAGCATGTCATGGAACCTACTCCTTTCAACTCCTTCATCATCATACCTTCTCCCAAAAGCAATCCTACATATTATGGTGCTCGTAAGAGTGATCAATATCTCACTCAAATTCGTCACTTTTGAAGATGAGGCGTGTTCAGATATTCTTTTGATCATCCGCTTTACCTCGAATTGTCTTATTGAGGAAAAGCTTGAGACACGCCCTGTGCTAAAGACATGGGTAGCACATATTTTTCTGATTTCTCTCCAACTAGAATTGTATTGGGAAAATGTCATATCTAACCCATTGTAAGACAATTTCTGTTGGCCAAGTAACTTAGGCCTTCCAGAAAACTCAAGGTCATGGTCTTTCAGTGTCTCCTTGGCCAGTTTAGGGGAGGAAACAACAATAGCAGGTCTTAAGCCTAGTTTAAGGGAAAACAGAGGCCCGTATTTCTTGGACAGTTGCCATAGTTGGAGGTGAATGACAGAATTATCCAGCTGATGAAGGTTCCCTATTATGGGAAGGCCTCTAGGACCAGGTGGAAAGGGGTGGTTCTTATGGGTTTTGTGCTTTTGGATGAAGAGAAACAGAAACACAGGAAGAGTCACGAACAGAACAAGAATTAGAAGAAGTGGTAACACCATTGTGGCTTATGACCAACTATGACGAGGAAGAGGTCACACACTATTAAACCTTGTATTACAACGATGAAACACACATTGACTTATATTGAGCTAGCTTTAGATGCTTGCATATTTATAGGTCTCAAGTAAGGGCGGCCAAAAAAGTGTTGGGCATGTTGGATTGACTCGCCAACCCATCATCTTTGAAAGTGGTAGGGTGATATTTTTAATCCGTTAAAAACTTTCAATTACCCATCTAACCCGCCCTAGTTGCTCCGCAAGTAGACGGGCTGGGTAGCTTGACCTAGTGGGTCACCTTTTTTTTGGTTCTTCGGGTTGGGCCCAAAATAAAATTGGTTTTTGGAACATTACGAGGTCAAGTTGCATAATTTTTTTTTTAAATGGAAACTTGTATTTTTTTCCATTCTTATTTTCTATTATGTTGTATTTTTATATTGTTACATCTAAGATCTCTAGCTCATTTGTTAATATTTCTAGTTCATGCACATTTTGATGTGTATTTATTTAACTACTTGGTTTTTTATTTGACAATCTATGTTTTTTTTATTTGAATTGATAATATTTTATTGCTTTTGGATTAAAAATTTAAAATTCTTTATTAATTTTTAAATTTTTACTTGATTAAATTATTAAAAATCTTTTCTTATATATATTTATATTTTTTTCAACCCACCTTTAAACGAGATGGGTTGATATATCTAACCCATATTAGCCAAATGAGTTGACCCATCTTGTCCCATTTTTGGATGACCTGTGATAAGTTACGAGAGGTTGATTTGTTTGCCACTCCTAGTCTCAACGGGGTAACCTCACTTCAAAAATTGTCTTGCTCATTACTTTATAGCAATGATAAATAAAATAAAAATTGATTACTTTTATATTTTAAGATGTTTCACATTGAAGTAGTAGTCGAACTATTAATTAATTGATTATAAAATCTTTTATAAGCTTTTATGAGAGATGATTTATGATATCTATCGAAATTTCTATAATCATCAAGTGTTTAAAATTCAATCCCTTGGTGCCCTATTCTTATAAGTAAAAGTTAAATTTTAGTATATTTATGCATTGTTTATGTTTCAAGCTCGATAAATATTTACAAGAATGGTAACTTGTTTTCTGTTTTTAAGAAGTTAATAAAGGAAACAATTAAAGCAATAAAATCACATTTTCAATTTTAATTTCATATTTTCAGTATGTCATTCACAAAATTCTAAAAATAAAAACATAAAAAATAAAAATAAAGGTTTAAACCAAACAAACATACCCGTGAATTTTTAGCTAGAAATACATAACTAAATTAGTGTTGAATATCAACCAACTTTATGAGAAAAAATAAGAAATATGGTGCATTTAGATAAAATCAAGGTTTTGAAAACTGAACATCAAACTAGACATGACACTATCTCAAAGGTTTGTTTGGTTGAACAACCAAAGTGTGATAACATATATAACATATATATATATATATATATATATATATATATATATATATAGACCAAAAAATTATTAAAAATATATATAAAGAGTTGGAATATGGAGCACAGAAGTCTCTTATTGATTAATTATAAAATTTTTACTTTAGGACTATTATAAACAACTCAAGTTTCTTATTGTGTAGAGTAGAAGTTTTACTTTTAGTATATGCATATAACTATCACATCACTCTATGCTCATCTTTAGGCTATTTTTAAGATATTCAGAAGCTTAATAATCTTTGATTTAACTAGTCAAAGTGTATTTTTCATCAAAAAAAGGGTTATTGAATTTTAAAAAAACTGAAAACTTTCGCTTTTAAAAAGTTTGACCGGTTCAACTGACCCACACTGATTTTTGATAGGTTTATCATTTTTTGATGGAAATCTATTTTTCTTTCTCTGACCAAACTGGCCAAGAACTAGTTCCTCATTCAACTAGTTGAACCAGCTAGTCCGATCCATATTTTAGAACATTGTATAAAATATTGAAAAATCACTTTTAAGGCATATAGCCTTTCGTGAGTGGACACTTGCTACTTAGTTCTTGCCACCTGCACCCGTTGTCCACCCATCTCCATCACCTTGACTTGCCTTCTACCTTCCGTACGTCCATGGTTCACCATTTACCGCTCGCCATTCACTCTCTGTGTCCACAACTAGCTGCTTGCCATATATTGCCACCCCGTTTCCCATTGCGCTCGTCCTCCATTAGCTATGTCCATCGCCCACAATACTCGCTTTCTATCGCCCTTCGTTTGCCATTGGTCCAAAAGGGTGATGATAATATAATTTCATTATTCAAATTAAATATTTTGTATTTAAGTGACAAATGTGTCTAAAAAGGAGGAAATCGAATTGAAACATTTTTTTTTAAAAAAAATTCAACGAAATTATTTGATCATTTTGTTCAATTAATCGTTGTGAAGTCTTTCCCGATAATTTTAATGAATTTTGTCCTTTAAAATTAAAGAATTGTAACTAATTGTTCTCACCATTCAAGCACACGCAACACAAATATAGGACAGACAAAGATGAGTGTTACACTTACTCCCTCTTTGTAGCGACATTACACATACTTCCCTTATAATTAAAAGACCATGCATTACACATGATTTTTTTAATGTTAAAAAATTTGAAATGTCTAAAATAAATTTTATACCCCTAATAATTTTCTTTATTTCTATTTGATCGCGACTCCCCCATATTCCTCTTCCTTTCTATTGCTACAATTTTATCAGAAATAGAAAAAAAAAATGCTGCTGAATCTATAGTTTTTTTCTGCTTTTGTTCCGGCGACTTATATGTAAGTTCAGGTGTTCACTTTGGTTGCCTCAGTTTTTACCTCTTTGTTTTCGCTTTTTCTTAGACTTAGGTAAGTTCAGGTGGCTCCTATTTGTAACCGGTGTTTTTAATATTTGGATATTTGAACTTGTTGTACTTCTTTTGCTCCTCAGTTTTGTGGAGTTGAGCTTGATTCATACACAGGCGGTGAGCTTGATTGTTGGCGGGGGTTCTGTTCTCGGGGGAAGGATGAGCCTTGCGATGGTGGTGGTGCTGCTGATGGTAGTTGGGGATGACATAAGGACTGCCCAATGGAGAGGAAAAACTAGGGTTTATAATTAAGGTTGATTCAGAAATTTTATAAATAATGTTAACAAAAGTTAATACAATTTATTCGAAGGAAGCTAGATATAACTTTGAAAAACTAGAAGAAGAAAGACGTAATAGCTGTAATCTACCCTAATTATATCTTAAAACGTTACAATAATGCTGAAATTGACTTAGTGCTCTCTTGTGTATGAAATCGAAAGGCTTATGGTGGTAAGCTAGCGTGGCAACAATTAATACGTATAAAGGTCCATTTTCACTTTTTCTTATGAAGATATTAGGGGATAGTGGACGAGGATGAGAGTTGAATTCATAATCTTCTTTAACTAATTAAGACATGCATGATTCTATCATTAAACTATGGCTTCACTTGCCTATAAAGGTTGGTGTGTAAATATAAATTAAACAAATTAACAACACCATCACATATTCCTTCACTTTTTGCACCAATTCTGTATATATATATCTTATCACATTAAATTGCGAACTAGTTTCTTTTACCTTCAATAATAAGAATGGCTTAATATATTTGTTGCTGTTGAAAATTGGGTTGCGTTATGCAAAGTCTTAAATTAAAAGGTGAATATAACAAAGAAAAATGTTAAGAATACATTGTCTATTTGATAGAGAAAGATGAATAGAAAGCCACTAGGAATATACTCGTAATAAAATTTTGGTGAATATAATAGAATAGTCAGAAAGATAAAATACAGTGTCTATTGGATAATTTATATATTCAATAAAGGTGAATAGAATAGTCAGAATGATAAAATAAAGCCTCCTTAAGTGAGTCTAAATACGATAGTTTATATAAATGTATTAATCTATGTTAATGGATTTCTCCAACTTCAAAAACTATTAGGTAGGTTATTTTTTTCAATTAAAAAAAATTAAAACAAAAAGATTATATCACAATTGTTTTCAGACTGTAAATATTTTTTGTGAAGATATAGATTAGCAATTATGAGAGTTAAACAACAGGTTCATGAATTTGTTAATTTTAAGCTCTGTTTTAATTCCTAAGGATGCTTTAAAATGTTAAAACATGATTAGATATATGTTTAGAAATGCATTTTTTTTCAATATAAATTGCATTAAAATAATTTTACATGTTTGCGTAAAATGTTCGAATAAGTAATAAGCAAAAAATAAATAAATAAGTGTGAAATCCACTTATCAATGACGACATATTTTCGAAAGTTTTTATTATTAGTAAAAAATAACCGTTTTAGATTGTTAATTTTTTTAAAACAACCATAAGTATTAAATATTATTTTAAAATATAAAGTGATTTTACATAATTTTTAATAATTTACTATAAAAAAGTAATTATCTTTGTACAATCCAAATTAAAAAACTGCTTTAAAATTACTTTTAATTCAATATACTTAAACATTACATTGATTTTCAAATAATTGTATTTATAATTTATCATTGAAATGATTTTATTCTCCCATTTAATCTAAATACATGTTAATATTTGTCATTAGTTATTTGTTTAAAAATGTATATATATATATATAATGTATAATTAGTGTAAAACTTTTTTATAGTATCATCTGATCAAATTCTTACATTAATATGACCTCTCAAATAATAGGAAACTCAATAACTTTTGTTGACGTGACAATACATTGATTGGTTGCGAATGTAAAAGAAGATTCACACCGAAGTTGTATAGAAATTAAGCTCTTAATTTAATCATCATCAATTAAGTTATATAATAAACTTTGGTCCCTTTCAAGTTTAGTCACTGAAAGTGCTCAAATTATTTATGAAACTGGAAGGCATTAGTCAGCAATACTAAGCGACGCCTTTTATCTATAAGGCTTGATGCTTAAATATATATTAAAGAGACAACTAATTATACCATCACATGATTTACTAGTTCTTACACTGGTTCTATATAATTATAAACCAATTTCTGTTGCAATCAGTTATTGTGAGTCACGGGTTTAGTGTTGTAGAATAGGAGACGTTACAAGGTTTAATTTCTGGCTATGAATAAAAAAATAGAATATTTTATCTTCTTGAAGTTCTGATTATATGCAATTTATATCATAATTTTTTAAAATATGCATCTTGATACTCTCAACTTTTTAAATTATGCAAAATATCCGTTGACATAATTTTGACAACTAGTGAAGATATTTATGTGCACTTAATCTTCTGATGTTTTAAATTTGTACAATTTGACACTTTATTTGTGAATTCTCATATGCAATTAACCCCCAATTTTTGTTGTTACGTGCAACTTGATAACTTGCTATGATTTAAGATTTTACACTATTTGGAAATTAGAGATTTTTTACATAATTTAAAAAGTACATAGTATCATGATGCACGTTTTGAAAAGTCAGGGTATAAACTGCATAATCTAAAATTTAGAGGGACAAAATTGCATTTAATCCTGAAAAATAAGAATCTATATATGGTTTACTCCATAACCTATATTGCGTGTCAAAAACCCTGACTATTTGTTCATAGAGACTTTGATATCATATCATAAAATCATTTCTTTCATAAGTTTAAACTAACGATAAAGACACCTGAATAATTTTCATACTGTAACAATGTGCAATATTTATATTAATTTTTTCTAAAGCAACGCAAACCAAATAAAAGTGGGATAACAATAAAATGGTACTTATACTTTAAAATCTTATATTCAAAATCTTTAAAATATAGTTCCTTATGATTATAAGCTATTTTTTAGCTTAAACTTATCATCTTCTGATTATAATCTATATATTTCTACACCCGTAAAAAATATCATCGATTTGTTTTAAAATGTTTTTCCCCCAGGAAAAAAGCAGCTTCCATCCTATGCTATTAAGTTTGTTAATTGATTGATTTTGTATCTAACTAATTCTTGTAATTGAAGTTTTAGCTGAACACTTCTATATATGCTTGTAGCCTTATATCACCAATTCATCAATCAAAACCAGTTCATTCACTAGTTAATTTATTCCACTTTTTCTCCGAGAAGACATGGAAATTTAGAAATGTCTAATAGTTTAGTTGCAAATCTTTCTCTCCTTTTTACAAAGAATTTTTTAATCACTCATTTTAGAGTTCTGGAGTGGAAGTTGTGGAAATTAAATTTCCTCAAAATATACTCTAATTCCATGCATGCATAAGATTCAAACAACTTCAATGAAGTTCCAACATTTTTTTATGTATCAAGATATTGCATATATGACCTTAAACCCAAATCGATTTAAATTTGTTTGATTGGATTTGTTTTTCTTTTTCGAATATGATTAAGTCAAATTAAACCAAACTGAAATAAAATGCATTGTTTGGATTGGTTGAGCTTCTGTAACTAGAAAAAAAAAATAAGTTATTGATGGATTTTTTTTCCATCAAATTATTAGCAGAAAATAAAGGAACAGTGGGAAAAATAATTTTTTTGGAATACATTACCGGCATATTTTCTGCCGGTAGTCTGTAAGTAATATTTGCACCATCTGGCACCAAATTAGGCGCATCCACTACTGGCGCTTTTTTCGACCTGTAATTTACTTATAATTGTTTTTTGGAAAAAATTATTCCTTCAGCTTTATTGGTGGATTTTTCTCTCGATAATATTAAGATTTCTTATTAAACTATCGAAAGAATTTTTCTACTAATAATATTAAGATTTAAAAAAATTCGGCCAATAATAATAATCTTTTTTATGAAGTTGGAAGGCATTAGTTAGCAATACTAACCGACAACTATTATCTATAGAGCTTGATGCTTAGATATACATTAAAGTGACAACTAACTACACCATCACATGTTTCTCTAGTTCTTACACTTCTTCTATATAATTATGAACCAATTTCTGTTGCCATCAGTCATTGTGAGTCACGGGCTTAGTGTTGTAGTAGAATAGATAGCCACTCCCTTGGCTATCTCCACTCCCAAATTAATGTATTTTTATTTTATTGTTCTCAATTACTCTTCTCTTTCTATTATGTAATTAAACTAATAATTGTTATTTTAACTCATTTTTAATAATATTAACATTTTTCTTCAATTTTTTGTGTTTCAATAATCTTTTATTTTGTGAAAATATTCCTTTTTCACTCTTTTTTACATGAAATTTATTAAATTTGTAATTTTGCATAAGGATCACAGATTGATTATCTTAATTTGAAATAGTGTTAGCGTATATGAATACATTGTCCAGAAAAGGTAATATATAAATCATAAATTGTATCTACAAAGACCACACTATTTATTTGTTCACTTTTTTAAAAATTTATGTTTTTTTATCTAACATATACTATGTATTGTAGATAATTATTGTATTATAAATTTTAAAAGTAGTTAATATTTATATATCAATAGTTAGTTAAATAAATTAATTAAAAAGACTTATAATGTTTAGTGGTCCTCTACTAATAAAAATAATAATCAGTATTAAACATTTTGAAATAAAATTAATAATCATTTAATAAAATTCATATAAAATTATTAGGATCACATTTTTTCACAATAAGAAAAATTCAAAAAAACAAACAATGATTTATTAAAATAAGATTTATTTAACAACGTCAATAATAATGACTTGAATCAGTACAAAATGAGTTTGAATAATTCAAAATTAATAACAAATTATTAGTTTAACTATAAAAGAAAATTATGAAAGAGAGGGAAGGGTACTTAAGAGCAATCATATAAAAGTTCATTAAATTAGGAGTGGAGATAGACAAAATGGAATGGTAATAGCCACTCCCTAGAATATGTTACAAAGTTTAATTTACGACGATGAATGAAAAATAAGAACCTATAGTCTACTCTATAATATATATTGTGGGTATCATAAATCCTGACTATTTGGTCATAGAGATTTTGATATTATGTCATAAAATCATTTCTTCCATAAATACTGCATGCATGATTTTCATATTATATTAATTTTCTCTTAATAGAAACAGTTATTCAAACCAAATAAAAATGGGATAACAGTAAAACGGTACTTATACTTTAAAATCTTATAATCAAAATCTTTTAAAAAGTTACTTATGATTATAAGCTGTTTTTCAGCTCAAAATTATCATCTTTTGATTATAATCTATTTCTACATCCTACCAAATATCACTATTTTTTTAAAAGATTTTTTTGATCTTTTCCATGCTAAAATTAGTTAATCATTGTTTCTACATCCCCACTTATTCCCTAGTCTTCCCCAACCATTCAGGTTCCCTCTCTGTGTTTGTGCTACAAGCTGCACTCGAAAAGAACATCATTTGATTGATCTTGTTGGTAACACAAGCAAATTTTGTGTCATTGCAGAGATAATTTAGAGACCTATTCTTCAAAGCTGAAAAACATTTGCACCTCAATCATTGACTTTATGACAAAAGCTCTTAAGATCGAACCCAATGAATTGCTAGAGTTATTTGAATATCGCATCAATTGCACTGCAGGTCGCTATAACTGCACTATCCTCAATTGTAACCACAGCTGTATACTTGATAGCAGCTAAAATTTAAACCCTTGGGCCTTTCCAGCAAGTAGTCCCTCCTCTTATACACAGCTGTTTTTATAACTTGGGATTCTTTTACGAAAGGTAGTATTATTTCAATACCCAAAAGTGAGTCTAAAGGTAAAAAATTAAAATTTTTATTTTTAAGTAGAGACCATATGAAATTTAAGGATGACAGATTAGGTGTCAGCATGATCTATAAGGTATGGATGGTTGAAAAAACATTTCTCTTTTAGAGACTTGGAAGCCCATTGTAATTGAGGGCAGAATTTTTTAGTAGAACGCTATGGGGGTGTCCATATTAGCAACAAGTGCTTATATAAAAATAATTTTTAAAAAGTGACTTATAAATAATTTAGTTCATATTTAAATATATAACAATAAATGTGTTTATCTTTTATGTTTTGAGAAGTGCTTCTTAAAATGTTACATATTTCAGATTGCTAAAAAGTATTAAAAATAACTATTTGAAAAGTAATAAACTGTATAAGCAAATATGACACCCGACTTTTAAATTTTAAGTTCAAAAGAAGTTAAGATGGTCAAAAGTTGTGTTATTAAAATTGACCCTACTATACGACCTCAACTTTGAGATACTTTTGTGTGAATACAAGTTTATTATATCATATTTGCACATATACATAATAAAAGTGGGTTCCACTAGTTTTATGCAAGATATATCATCCTGTATGGGAGCCTCATCAACTTTAATGTGAGTGTGTGCAAAGATAACATGATAAATTTGTGCTCATACGAAAATATTTCCTCTTCTTTGGATCCATTTCCGGTTGGTGCACACTTGGTCTAGTTCTCTATGCCTCCTTTCACTTTTTTCACTAGCCACCGACCCATGTTCCTTTTTGAAGCCCAATGGATGATGGAAGCTTAGCATAATTGTACCTTGATAAAAAAAAATGGGAGCTTTTGTTTTTTTTTTTAGGAAGAAGTTTTAGGCTTTGCTATTGGCTGTTGACTCTTGCTTGTTTACTTTTTTTGGTTGTGTTTTTTAATATGTGTTGTTCTCTTCAGCTTTTTTCATTGAAAATTAAGCACTTTCTTAATCATCGGGAAAAAAAAATCATTGGATCCATTCCACCAATCATTGAGAATGGCCCACCGTGAGCAGTGACCTTCCATCTTGTAGGCATCAGAGACACAAGGACCAAAGAGAAGAAAGGAAACACTAAGGTAGCATTTGGTTGGTGTCTCTGAGACAGGAATACAAGGATAGTGGAGACAATGGAGACGGAGATAGAAAAAAATATTGTCTCTGTATCATGTTTGGTTGTGAAGATGGAGATAAAAAAATATTGGCCGTTGACCGCTATTGATTGGTAGCCAGCGACGTTGACCGGCAGCCGGCAGCGTTGACTTTCAGCATTGATCGGTGGCCGGACCATTATCCTCTTTTTCTGTCTCCACTGTTCACACTCTTTAGAGAGATAGAAATATAGGAAATTTTTATCTCTGGGACAAAAATTTTCCATCCCTGTCCCTTGCTTCACCACTAAACATGATATAAGAACAAACTGTCTCTCTATTTCTGTCCTGGGACATCAATCAAACACTACCTAAGAGACAAAGAAAGCTTGAAGTCTTCAGAGCTTTTAGGCATTTTACTGATATGACTTCAATTGAATTAAATTGCATGGAGAGCTTTTAGGAATTAAATTTCACGGAGTTAAAAAAAAATAAAATTTACTGATGCGCAGCTTGGCTAACAGAGAAAAAATCTCAAAGAAATCAATGTCTTCTTGAGTAAAACCCTTTGTCACAAGAGACTTGCTTTTTATATATATATATAGGATTAGGATCAAATGACATTAGTATAACTTTAAGAAAATATTATATAATTAAATAATTTTTTATTGGTATAAATTTTTATAAAATCCATCATTGGATTAGAAACATATATTGTATAGATCAAGTTTGTAAAGCTTTAAATTAATGTAAAATTTTTTGACATAATTTTCATATACATCAAATCAATATATATATATATAAAGTGTATAAAAATAAGAGCTACATAATTACGTTGCTATTGATGTTCAATTTTTATGAAATTTGACAAAATTAATCTTTATGATAGGTAATTATAATTCAACGGTTTGATCGACAAAAAATTTATTTCATTGAAAGCTATAAGTGGTGTAACTTTAACTTTACTTAAAGTTACACCGATATAATTTGATCATAATTCATATATATATATATATATATATATATATAGTAAATACCCATCGAATCTTAATTTTAACCTTGTAAACCCACATATAGCCCACGATTGGATTGCTATTGAATAAGAGTGATGGATATATGTGGGGCTGTTATGTGGTGGAGGATATGAAAAACCATTTCTAGACAAATAACTGAAACCTATAGATCAAAACAAAAATAGAATGACAAACATTAATTTTTATTCGTGTAATGATTATATTATTTTGAAATTTAATTTCTTATTTAGAAGATTACATTAACAACTCTTTTTTCCGAACTACTTTATCAGCACCTTTCTCTATTTAATAAGAAATTATCTGTATACCGATCTTCTTTTACCTTGAATATGGACTGTACATCTTTGAAAATAATGGAATAACTGACGTAAGCGTAACAAAGGCGCCCGTTCAATACTCCTAAATTTTCATGGTAGGGCTGGTCTAATTATCCCTTCTTATGCTTCTCAAACAATCTCTATGATTTCTCTCAAAGATTCTGTGTATTTTTTTCTACATTTGTTTTTCACTCCCGTTTCTAATATAATATGCCCCAGGGTATTTAATCGTCTACTGATAGGAAGTGTGTTCACACTACTTAATAGGAAAGAATGGCAATCAGACTATAGTTGGAAAACCATTTCTTGATTAATTAAATGTTCAGACAATAAAGGCTATTGAAGAGAAAGGATCAAACTAATTAACAAATTACAGCAACTTTTATAATTAAAAATAAAAGCTCAGGAACAAAAACATCAAGCACACACACTTTATTTCTTTTAAATAATAAGGATAGATGTACTAGACACTTAGGACATCAGCAAACATACAATACCATTTTATGTTTTATAATATTTTTTTTTCTGCATACGCTGACCACATTCATATATGAAAGGTTCCAAGCCATGCCCGAAGGGTGAAATACTTATTCTAGATTATCATTACAAGTATATGCGTGGCTCTTTGCAACAAGGCATAGAGGATTCTTCTTATGTTGAGTAAGTCCTGGCAATGTTTCAATATCAATGTCTTCCTTTTTTGTCCCCTCTGGCAATTCCCAATCAAAGGAATAAAGAAGATTGGCAAGGATGACGTCAAGTGATGCAACTGCCATATGCAAACCTGGGCAAATTCTACGACCTGCACCAAATGGAATGAGCTCGAAATCTTGTCCGCGAAAATCTATAGCACTATCCAGGAACCTCTCAGGATAAAACTCTTCTGGGTCTTTCCAAGCTTCAGGGTCTCTATGAATAGCCCAAGCATTCACATACACAATTGTCTTGGCTGGAATTTCGTATCCATTTATAATGCAATTTTCATTCGTTTCTCTTGGCACAAGTAGTGGCGCTGGTAAGTGCAATCTTAATGTCTCCTTTATCATGGCCTTGAAATAAGTAAACTTTTGCACATCCTCTTCATCTAAGAAATCTTTCTTACCTCCCAAGCTCCTAATTTCTTCTTGAACTTTCTTCATCACTCTTTGGTTTTTTATTAGTGCGGTCATAGCCCAAACTGATGTTGCTGCAGTGGTATCAGTTGCTGCTACAAGCATGTTCTGTAAAAAGAAATTAGTATACGGTAGTTTAGTCTTGGCTGAAAATTAGTAGAAGATTAATAAATATATGGCGGCTATAATAGGGACATTTTTTTTTTCAATATTTGAAAAATGAAAAGCTTCTCCGAATCATAAAGAAATATGTTAAAAAAAACTACCTAGTTCGTTAAAAGTAAAAAAGCCAGCTGAAAAAGCACCAACTACAGTTTTTTGTTATTTTTTGAATTGTTAGTTTTTTGTTTTAAAAAAATATCCAAATACGTCAAATTGAAAAAAAAGGACTCTTGCAACAAACACGTTATTATGTAAGTTACTTCAAAGGAGAAAAGCTGAAAACAAGGAAAATATCTTTTCCGTGTTGGGCAAAGTTGTGAGCTAGAACACTTAATTTGAATAAACCAATTGGATTAGTGCTGTGAGGGATTTCGTTTATCATAATATCGTATATTCAAATCTCATTATCTTCCATTTGAAGAACATAGCTGTATTGGTGAAATGTGATGCATATAAAATCTCGCTAGATAAGGTGACATTGAAATAATGAAAGAAAAGGCAAAATTTTAAATTTAGCCATTCATCAAAAAATTGAGATAAAGTAGTCTTTTAATATTAAAAAAACCACCCACGGGTCATCTTGTCATTCAAAATGTGGGACATTTCTCTAAACGTGCAAAATTGTAGGGATCAAAGTGTCATATTGTGCACATTTAAGAATCACAATATATCTCACAATTTGGATGGTAAGAAGTTGCAAGTGGATTTCGAAACTTTGAGAGAATATTTTGATAAGAACCAAATTGAGAGTTTATTAAAAGATATTGCAAAAGTAAAGGAGTCCAAACCATAAACACTGCTTTGATGTGATCATAAGTGAGGTCTATAGAAAATGAACGTTGCTTCCTCAATTGAAGTAAGACATCTGTTATGTCCTCTTCCTTTGAATTCTTTCTCTTAGGATCCATGTGCTCTTCCATGACTTCTTCATAGAATTTATCCAACTCCTTGAAAGTTCGCTGCAGCCGTGCATGTAGTCCCGTGAGTCTATCAATCCATCCCAAGAAAGGAATATAATCGGAAGCAAAGAAAGTGGCCATCATGGCTTGACACTCATTGAGCAATTCATGGAACCTACTCCTTTCAACTCCTTCGTCTTCATACCTTCTCCCAAAAGCAATCCTGCATATAATGGTGCTTGTAAGAGCCATCAATGTCTCATTCAAATTTATAGCCTTTGAAGATGCGGCATGCTTGGATATTTTTTGGATCATCTGCTTGACCTCAAATTGTCTTATTGAAGAAAAGCTTGAGACACGCCTTGCGCTAAGGACATGGGCAACACATATTTTTCTGATTTCTCTCCAACTAGAATTGTATTGGGAAAATGCCATATCTAACCCATTATAGGAAAGTTTTTGTTGGCCAAGTAACTTAGGCTTGCCAGAAAACTCAATGTCATGGTCTTTCAATGTCTCCTTGGCCAGTTTAGGTGAGGAAACAACAATAGCAGGTCTTAAGCCTAGTTTAAGGGAAAATAGAGGCCCATATTTCTTGGAGAGTTGCCACAGCTGCAGATAAAGGGCAGAATTATCAAGCTGATGGAGATTCCCAATTATGGGAAGGCCTCTGGGACCAGGTGGAAACGGGTGGTTCTTGAAGGTTTTGTGATTTAGGAAGGAGAACAAGAACAAAAACACAGGAAGAGATAAGCATAGAATTAGAAGAAGTAGTGACACCATTTTGGCCAGGGACACTCTTTTGCTAAACCGTAGAATGGTGGAACACATAAACATATGCTTTCCCTTGCAGTGTTTTAACAATTTTATAAAATTCAAGTTACGTAACGTGTGGAGGACCAACTTATCAAGTCATCTTTTTTTTAACCCCCTAAATAATTTACCATGGATTGGAAGTAATAAATAGTTTGAAGGTGTATGCTTTTGGAAAGTATGACTGAGACATCTTTTCGAGTAATCGGAATGATATATAAATACTGACAATTTTAGTTAAGTCCGCTTGGACCAACTTATCAAGTCGTCAAGTGTTAGCTAGCTGGAAAATCGTGTTTGTTTCTCTTCTAATAATATCCATAGCCTCGAAATATCTAGTTTAAAGAGATGCTTTTCGAAAAGCAAGATTGAGACCTCAAATTGTCATTTTTTTACATTATCATTCAATTACGTATTATAATATAATAAAATATGGTTAAATTTCATATCCACTATTTGATAAGTTAATAAAATGAGATGATTTAATTAAATATCAATATAAAATCTTTTACAATAATGTCAGTGAATCAAAATTAAACATATTTTAATTATATTGTTAGTGAAGTTAGTAAATGTGGTAATAGATGCATATTTGATCAAAATTATTGGTAATATAACTAAAACTTTTAACTATTGATAGTTTCTTCATTTTCCTCAAAATCAAGATAGAATAGAAAAAAAATAATCAGAGAATTAAAAATTTTAAATTTTAAATAATGTAAATATTTTATTTCCATTCTTTTATAATGTAATTTAACTTCCAACTAATATTGATGAAATTTCATTCTATTCCTTTATTAATCTCGCCTACAAGAAGCTTTCATCTTCGTTCGTATTAGTTTCGCACCGTTCTATTAATGAAAAATTTCTAAAAATATAATGTTATAATAAACTTCATATTTTTTAATCTAACCAATAATATTTTCAATATTTAACTCTTATATCAATAATTGGGGAGTGACTATTGTCACACCTTCATATCTTGTGCCACATCCAAACTAATGAATTATTATCTAAGTGTTTCGAAATGCCCTTTACTCAATTTCACAAGTAAATTAACAATTTGTTATTACTTTTTATTTAATTTATACTTAATATTATTAATATGACTGTTCAATTTTTTTGTTTATGTATCTTTTATTTTATGAATATAATTTCATTTTTTGCTCATTTATGTCATGAAATATATTAAATTTATATTTTCACATAAATGCCATTTTTTGTAGTAGATTTTTTTAAATCTTAAATAATAATTGAAATAATTTTTTTACTTCAAATAAATTCTTTAAATATAATAGATCATTTTTTGTTTGAAGTCCTCTAATTTTTTTTTGGCTTTTGATTCCTCATTTTTCTAATATTATGTAATAATTATCTGCATAATCATTGTTATATTAGATATTACATAATGAATATTTAAAAAAGCAAAAAAATAAATTGTAAACTACAACATACATACTCAATCATTTTTCATATCGTGTTTATATAATTTATTTTAATATTAAAGACATATTATGTTAATATTTATTGTGTCGATCTCTTAATTTTTATTGAAGTATTATTTTCATTTTTGTTCTTAAAAATTAGGGTAATATGATAGAATAAATTGCTTACCTGTTTAATAATTATGTACAATATTAAGAATAAAATTTATACTAATATTTGATAATATATTTTTACATCATTTAAGGTATTTGAAAATATAGATATTAAACTCCTTAAATAAAATGACCATATACAATTTGATGATTGTACAACTTTTTTACATTGACAATGGAAATCAAATTTTAAATTTATTATTAAGAATTATTTTATTTCATTAAAAAAAATTATTTCTATTTGACTTCAAATTTTTTATAATTTCAATTATATGTCAAAAATTTTCTTACTACATTAATATTGATATTTTATTTCATATCATATTTATAAAATATTAAAGTGAAAAAGCATTAAAATACTAAAAGAAATTTATCTGAAGTAAACAACTTAATTCAATTTGAACACTATTAAAGATTAAAAAAATTGATTGTTACAACGAAAATAGTCTTTATGTGAAAATATAAATTTAATATATTTCATGAGAAAAATGGGTAAAAATTAAAAGATTTTCATAAAGTAAAATATTACATTAAAAAAAAATATGAATAAGGTTAAGTATGAATTAAACATAAAATAATAATATTTTAATAATTTAATTGTTAAAAAAGAGGGATATTTTAGAACATTTAACAATACCCCATCAACTAGGGTGTAACAATAGTTACTTCCCAGTAATTGTTTTAAAAGTTATACAAAAGAAAATATATTACTCATTGATAGTGTAGAAAACTTTACGTTATGCTAATTTTACTTACTGACTAATTACATTTAATTTTATATCATATTAATTTGTTGATACATTATCTATGTAAAATTTTTACATCATTAACTAATTACATGTTATGATATCATAAAATAATTGTTCTAAGATTCATTGCTTTTTTAAAATATCAATGCATGATAAAATGAAAGAGTGAAAAAATTAATACTAATATTAAATAATATTAATAATATATCAAAACTAAATCTTATTTTTATATATTAACGCTTCACAATCGAAATTTTTTTCCCAATATCCTAACCTCAAATAAAAATGTCATCAAGAAAAAATAGGTTTAGTCACTTTTTCTATGAAACGTTTTGTATCAATTGAATAAATTTTTTTGTTTGCTTTATGTGAAAATTTTATCTTATCAATACGTAAAATGTTTTATACTATATATTAAGAATTTAATATTGGAATAATATTGGTATTAAAAAAATTTATATAAATATTTAATTATATATTGTCATATAAATAAAAGTATTTAACTCAATAAAAAATAACTTAAAATGTCTTACAAATAGAGACATATAATTTGATGATTGTATAAAACTCTTTTGCACTGACCATGTATCAAAATTAATTTTATTTTATAAATATTACTATAATATACTAACTACATAGAAACTACACAAATATTCAATACTCTCTTTTTTAGAAGAAAAAAATTTGTTCGGTATATATATATATATATATATATATATTTGTGTTTGTTCAATACTATTTGTTATTTGTAAGTTTTAAAGAGTATTAATTATCTTCTTCTATTTTGTCCATGTACATATTCTCTCTCATTCAAACAAACTTCTCATAATAATTATTGCATAATTTTCTAGAAGGACAGTTTTGGTAATATAAACTGTTTGGTGTACTATGTATGTTTATGTATTTTTAATAATTTTTTAATTTATATATCCCAACCTTAAAAGAAAGTTATAACCAAATAGAATGAGTAATAGAGACTAGTCAAATTAAATACCCCGCACATAAATATATAAACTTGAATAATTCTATTTTAACACCCATATAAGTATAGATACCCATGTGGTGTGAGAGGAGTGATAGAGATAATAAGTTGAAAAAAAAAAAGAAATATTAGGACTTATATTATTTATGAATAATGTGTTTGGATATTTAAGAAAGTTGGATGTTGAAATAAAAACCGTCAAGTTTTGTGCCTGTCTAACAATGGCGAACGTACACGTTGTCAGTATCTCATAATGTTCCGCAGATCGTCTTGGATATTTCTTTCAAGAAACGCCAAAAAACAGTGATCAGTTGCTGAGATAGTTTGCATCTTTGCTGCTGCTGTGCTATGGCATGCATGCGATCTTTTACTGCTTCTTTTCTGCATTGTGTTTGTTTGCTCTACTTTCTGTTTCAAACTTGGCTTGTTTTGTAGGTTTGTTTGGCTCGGTTTATGCTTGGGAGTGGCTTGATTAGTTTGTTTGAACCCACCATGTGCTTAGGTTTTGAGCCTATAGAGGAGGGAGGGAGGGAGGGACCAAAAAGGTATTTCGGCCACTTGCCGATGATCCCATGTATGCCATAGCACAGCAGTAGCAAAGATGCAAAATATCTCAGCAACTGATCACTGTTTTTTGGCGTTTCTTGAAAGAAATATCCAAGACGATCTGCGGAACATTATGAGATACTGACAACGCGCACGTTCGCCATTGTTAGACAGGCACAAAACTTCTCACGAGCATAAGCAAAAAAAATCTGCAATATGCAGATCCTATATGGATCAAATAGTTAAAAGGACACATGTGATGTGAGGGTCCACGTGATTGTAAATTCAAAGTGTAGTTTAGAGTAATGCTATGGTCATTAATTGAGGTTAAGTTTAAATTAAAATTTTAAGTTATGAAAGCTTTTTAAATTATTTTTGTTCTTGGTAAGAAAAAAGTCCAAGATCAGGGAGGCATTCTTCTAGTTCATGCTCTTGCCCCTCTCCACCGACTAGCCAAAAATCCCAGTTGCCCCTCTTCTCTTGTCCTCTATCAATCTTGGTCAACAATGACGAAAGGTGCACATGTGGAGTAGTTTTTGGTTCCTAAGTTGATTTGCTTTCACCCCTTTTGAGCATGAGTATGTTTTATTTTTCTCAAGACATGGCAAAGAGTTGGCATGAATTAGGTCACTGAGAAGGAAGGAATGTAGGATTTTATTTTCAACAAGAGCTGGTCCACCACCTTAATTTTTTTCTTTCCTTCTCCACTTATCAAATGCCATCAGTAACCAAGTCACAATTTTTTGAACAATAAATAAATATTGTCCTCAATCTCCTTCACACAAGCTAAAATAACCAAGCCTTCAATCTGCCTCTATGCGACACAACCTCCACCACAAACCACCGCCACACCTTTGTTGCACCCGTTCTCTGCAACTGAGTTTGTGGGTTCTCACTTTTCCTTCAGCCGCTCCCCATAGAACCCTCAAATCCTTGCTTGTGATTTCTTTTCTTTGATGCATAAACCTTACTTTTGATTTCTAATTGTTTTCGGGTCTTTTTTTATATGGGTTATGATATCTTTTTTCCTTTTCTTACCCTCCAAATTTAAACCACCAACCAATTTGCTAACGTCAGTCATGATACATATTGACTTCTCACCAAGGTTCTGACAATCAAATAGGATATTGTATCAGACAAGATACTGATTTAAAGGTTCAACCAGTTTAATCGAGAGTTCAACCAGAATATAATAAAAAGATATATTTGTATAAATATATAAAAATATAAAATGAGTATGTCATAAAATATAATGCAAATTTAATAATACATACGTGCATTTGTTAAAAAGGGTATTAATTACTATAATTGTACATTTTACTTCTTTAAGTTTATAGTATAATTAATTTAGCTATTTTTTAAGTATCAATTAGAGTTAGAATAAGGTCTAAAAATACAACTTTAGCAAAATATATTGTTAATTTAGGGCCTATTTGGAACAGTTTTTGTGTTATTGTTTTTTAAAAATATTTTGAAAATCCAGTTTAGAAACAGTTTTTTATTAGTAATAAATAAAAAAATGTTTGGATAATCATTTTTAAATACAAATTTTAAAAGTAACAAAATAAATACTTGTTTGGCAAATATTTTTTTTTAACAATGTTAGAAGGCAACCTCCACCACGATAGGAAGCCACTACAAAAAACATGTGAGATACTGACAGATTTTTTACTATTGGTATTTTTGATGAATTTACTGACGGAAAATAATAAATTAGAGATTTTTAAGTTTCAGTCATTACTGACAGGTTTTTCTATCAGTATAATTCGCGCCAACTTTAGATGAATATGGCGCAACCATTGCCAACAGATATTTTTGTCGATAACTACTATGAATTATTTTTTATACTGAAATTAATATTTCTAACCGATTTTTTCAACGGTAATTATTTTTCGAAACTAATGTTACCGATGAAAAAATCCATTGTTAACTATCTTAGTCTTTTTAAACTGCAAAATTAATTTTATCATCGGATTTGTTTTGGAAAAAAGTTTTTTTTAATAAACTACCGATGGATTTTTTTCATTGGAAAATTGGAAATATCCGCTAGTAAGTGAGAATATTGAAATGCATGCTGGGCCTTTATCACCGGCAATTTTTTTCCGCCGGTAATTTTAATTTTCGTCGGTAATCGTATTATTGATCTTTCTCTCTCCGTCTGATGCATACCATTCCATCTCTCTCATTTCTCATCTCTCATTTTCGAAGGCCACCGTGTCGCTCCAACCGCCACCTCCTTCTCTGCGGCACCCTTCGGACGACCACGGGGCAAGGCGCGGCAGAGCTCTATGTCGTAGAGCACATTTCCCATCACTCGATCTCTCATCTCACATTTCTGTCATTTTTAAGGCCACCTCGTCGCTCCAACTGCCACACCACCGCCACCTCATTTTCTCTGGCACCCTTCAACGGCCACTGGCATCACGTCGCAGAGCTCCACATAGAAACGACGATTTGCCTGCCCGCCACCGGCACTAGCTGGGCCACCTCCTCCCTTCGTCACCAGCAATGCCATTGCTGGAGGAAACTCGCCGTGTCGCGCCGCTACTATGCTGTTCTTTGAGAGGTAAGCACTCCAAGCTCTGTTTCGTTTGCTTAAATACTTAGTATGTTAGGCTTATTAGAACTAAGACCCTCTGGTTGTACAGCCCAATATATTCTTCGGGAGGCGATGTTCTTTCCCTTTCTGTTTTTAATTGAGAAAGGATTGGAAAGAGGCACCAGTTGGAAAGAGGAAAAAGTAATATTTTTATTTTTAATTTTTAAGCTTTAATCATTTTGAGGAAATAAAGCAATATCAGAGACTCTTACAACATGTTTGGCTAGCAACTATTTTCACATTGTGCTAGAAAAAAGAGGGTTAAGAAGAAGTAATAATAGAGTGCAAAAGTGTCTTGTTTCTTCTATTTATTTGTATAAGTATATAGGTTCTTCTTTAAACTAAAAACTAGTGTAGTGCCTGTGCTCTGCATGGGAAAATATAGTACAAATGCAATATGAATTGTTTGCTGGATTTAGTTAAATACATTAATAATGTAAAACTTTTGAACTGACATGACAACATATGCATTATACTTAAATAAACAAAACAGAAATAACTCAATAATAGCAGCGCCATTAACTCACATTCTCATACCATGCCCCAAATAACTATATCTATAACTTGGCTAACAAATGAAATGTGCACGTTGTACTATGTCAATTAATGATTAGGTTAGTAAATTCCAAAAAAGTTACCAATAATAGAAGATCAATTTAAAAGGTTAAAAACAAATAGGTCAAGAATTACACGTTTGAATCTAGCTTTGATAAGGTTTTTTTTCCCATTCATCCCAAGCCCAATGAACCTAACGTTTTGAAATGATTGAATGAGAGAATAGAAAAAGTATGAATTCACAAAGGCATGCATAAAGTTAGGATGTCTGCAATATGCCATATGCTTTTTAATAGATTGCCACAACTAAAACTTAGTATACAAATATTCCATTATTTTTAAAAAGTTGGCTCGTAGAATATACTTCATCAAATAACCAAAGTGAGAATCACTACATGTGGTTCGGTCTAGATTTGCTTCACCGAAAAATACATTAACTTTCATTGGAATGTTGCATCAAACGTATTCAATCACCATTCTCATGAACCTTTATTTTCAAAGATGATGGTCAATACCATAAGTAGATAATGAGAGCAAGCTTTATCTCTCCATACAATGACAGCCTTCATAAGGATTTGATGTAGATTAATTGAATACATCTAAATCAAAATTCAACAGGAAGATTAAAGTGACAAAAACTCAACTTCCAATAGCTACATCTCAAACAAATTAATCAGGTTCAATATAAGACATTAATTGAATCAACGGACTATATGTATAAGATATAATAAATGAATAAATGACTCTCTAGAGATTGAATAAATGACTCCAAAAGCCATACGTGATTGAGTTCAGTAAGCAACAAAATAAGAGGAAATCACTAAGAATTAAATGTAAAAAGTCATGTGTCATGGATTAGCAAAAATAAACATGAAAAGAAATCATTCAACACAAAAATCATATTGGTTGCCAAATAGGATAAACACAACACATAAGTAATACATTTGTAAAAGAAAGAAGTGAACTGTGTATAAGACCTTTTGTAAGCACTTACAAAATAATTTCCTTGAATGAAGAATTGAACAACTCATAAAACACTGTCAAGAAAAATGGAAGAGAAATGTCAGCAAGGAGTAAGAGAGCAGCTACATGAAAAAAAAAAACCACATCAATAAATTTTGTTTGCAATAAAAAATAGGAAGGGACTGCGGGGGTAAGGGAAAAAACATAGCCCAAAAAGAAAAACCAAGAACAGAACCATTCCAAAAACCAAAAACAATATACAAAACCAAAATAAAGTAGGTCTATTGCTCAAAATATCAATGTAACTTCGATTCCACTAACATTATAATTTGAAAACAAAATTTTTGTCAACAATGATAAATCAACTTCATCCATTTACAATTGATGAATTATATATACTTCAATATGCTGAAAAATAATTAGAAAAGTACATATCTTTGTTCCATTCAGAGAGGAAAAAAAAAGATACCAAAAAACAATTCCATTTCTATTACAATAACTATACTTTCCAATAAGTAATCTATGTAAAATGCAATAATTGTACTAACTTTGACTTTCATCAATATCCAAACACTCCACAAGCAATCATGGGAGTTGACATAATTGTAAAAAACTATGAGGAATCTGCCATACATCCAAGAAAATAAAAGGGCATGCGATAAACATGTTTTTAAGCCAATGAAAAGTCATCAACACAGGCAAATGTCAATGAAAGAGAAATGTAATAACCAAATTCTCATTCTATCTATGTGTAAAAAAAAGATTATTCATATCTAAACCTGGTGCAATACCCTTTATTTTACAAAGCTATGGAAATAAAACTGGTGCAGCACTTCTTATTATAAAAAAAGTGCTTTCACCTGCAATCTATAAAACAATCAACAAAATAGGTATTAATCATCTTATTTTTAGTAAGGGGAATAAAACATCAACAAAGCAAAATATACACTCCACTATAATACAATTGTCACTGACTTAACATTGCTAACATACCTTAACAATGGAATGAAGGAAGATTTGATACGTCACATTATTTCAAGGACTTGCATAATCCCCTATAACATAATCCGCAATGCAAATACATATATTAAAAGCTAAAACCTCAAAGACCAAGGTTTAAGCATGGAACATAGTCAGAGCGCGCCAATCTATTGCAATAAAGTCAAAAAATCAGAAATCATGGAAATAAACTAAAGTCATATAAATTAATAAAAACACTCACAACCCATACAGAATAGCACCGAAAGCTCTATAGTATAGCTTCAATGATCATTAAATAACTCTAACAGATTAATAAATAGAAAATTCCAGCATCAAAACCTGGTTGTAGCAGCAGCATCAAACCAAAAAACATCTTATACATTGTTAGCTCCTCAAGATTTCACATATCAAACATTTTAGCACCATTTGAGAAGCTTTAGACAATATTGGAAGAATAACCAAAGTAGAAGTTAGTTAGACTTAATCTAATGACAAAATAAGACACGTGAAAGGAAAATCAATGTTTCAATTTAAGAGTTAAGGTCACAATAAAAGCACAAACAGATGAATCATCAATAGAGACAAATAAGCACAAAGAGGAACCATAGCATAATAGTGTTAATATCATGAAGCTATAATTTGGTAAAAAATAAGTGAAAGTTTGAATCAAGAAATTAAATAACCTAATCAAAACTAAAAGAATAAAGAATCTCAGACTGCCACTCGAGTTGCTCTCACTGTATTTGCTTGATTTGAAAGATGAGAAGTTATACTCGTGGACAATTTCCATATGTTGATAATATATTTGGAAAGTCCTGGAAATAATGAAAAGGATTAGAACACATGTGATAACACAAAAATATGTACCTGAAAAATCAAGTTTTTGCCATTAGCACTTAAAAATGCAAAAATAAAAAATAAAACGATCAGAACACATGCATGTGATAACAAAAATATGTGATAACTAAATCCTTTCATCACACTCCCAAACCAAATAGAACACATATGTGAAAGCACGTAAGGATCACACCCAAAACAAAATATTAAAATCAAAACGATCCAAGAAAGAAACAAATATCTGACCCTCAAAGTGCTTGGCCTTGATACCATCAATCCTTATCTCTGGAATACAAAGAGACATTGGAGAAAATGAGACAAAAAAAAACTAATAAATAAAAAGAAATAAAAGAGAAGATAAGAAATGTCACAATCAAGGAAGAGAGATTATCTCATTCTACCTTAGTGGATCATCACCTATGGCACCATCAAATCGCCATGGTCATTGTTGCTCATCTTTGATTCAGATCGCTGTGTCAACAGCAGCCCAATACCGCACCTACACTTCACGTGTGTGAGCTTGACGCTGAAAAGAAATCAACAGAGATAGGGGAGGAAGAAGCTTGATGACGTCGTTGTGGTATTGCAGTGCTTGAAAATGGATTATACAATGGAAGCTTCGGAGTAGGAGGGAAAGGATTTAGAAAAGAACATGAGGAAAAAAAGGGGGTTCAAAAGGATGAGATGCATGGCTGAAAAGGTGGGTGAAAAGGGTTTGAGGAGAAGAAATTAAAAGGAAAAATGAACAATGACATGATCCTGTAGAAATAACATGTGTTCATTGGCTTCTTGATTAAGCTTTTATGTGGGGATGCTGAAAGCAGAACACGCGAGAAGAGAGAGAGGAAGGTGTGTTTAGAAAGCAAAAAAAATTAGAAATCTTCTCAAAGAATTGTTGAGAGATAAAAATAAGAAGTACCGAGATGCAGGAGCAATAAAACAAATAGTCTCATCTTCCAATGAGACCTCTCGGTTTCACAATTATTATATTATTACTAAACAGAAAATTATACCATGAATAACCAATAGTGCATTCATTTTTATTGGAAATTGGTTTGTATCATCTAATTAACACGGTATTGTTGTAATCCTCTACACATTACATGATAAGGCTTTATGGAAAATCAAAATGACCAAATGCGAATCACCTTTCAGTTCTCACGTATAGAGAAGTTCTACAGTTAGGTATTGAACAATGACACTTCATTCATTAATGTGGGTTATTGGAACGACCCATATACTCATATACCTGGCAAGTGGCATCTCAATAATATTAACAATATATAATATAATATATTAATATAATAAATAAATCACACAAAGATAACTTCATCTACTAATATGTAATGGAAAAGTTATTTAGATAGAAAAATTGAATCGCCAAGTGGCGATTGATAGTACCCGCTATCACCTATCTTTTATAGAAACAAGTAGAAGTAGATTAGATCTTCAGAACCAAAAGAAAAAAAAAAAGAAAGAAAGAAAGATAGAGGGGTTGGAGAGAGAGAGAGAGAGCACTACATCTTAAAGGAAAATAAAAAAGAAATAAATTACTGCCTTGTATACATTGCTTTGTCTTGGAAAATTGTATTGCATTATAGGTTAAGCATCGATCTTTGAGAGTTCAAAAGGTAGTCATTCAATTTGTTACTATCAATGAGTCTTGGAAAATGATATAGAGTAAATGCAAGAGCGGCATTTCAAAAAGAACACTTGTATTGGAATGGCAGAAGAGGTAATAATAATAATAATAATATCATTCACTAAGATGTGAACACTTGGCAAAATTATTTAGGTGGGAAAACTGAATTGCCAAGTGGAGATTGATGACACCTGCTATTACCCCTCTTTTACAGAAATAGATAGATAGATAGGCATAAGTCTAATGAACATACTGCTAAACCTTGTTCGGTTCCAATCTTGGAAAAGCTGCTTAAAACATGACTATTTTATTTTCTTTCTTACTTGGTTCAAGTGTTAGACTGTGATGTACAATTCCTCATCTAACTATCACTACAAGAAATTAGAGTCTTTGTGATGGCTTATTTGGTGATGACCATAAAGTTGTCACTTAAAGTGATGATTTTGATTTTGTGACGACTTTCACTAGTTGTCACTAAATTCATATTAGTGGGTATGGTTTCTGATAGCTTAATTAAGTTGTCAAAATAGATGAGATCATAAGTGACAATTGATAAAAGTTGTCACAGTTAATGAACTTTTAGTGACAAAACTTATAAAAGTGGTCACAAAAAATTAAGTACCCTTCTGTGACAACCTTTAATAATTGTCACTAAAATCAAATTAGTGGGTATATTTTGTGACCATTTAATTAACTCATCACAGTAGATCAGGTTATAATTGGCAATTGATAAAAGTCGTCACAATAGAACAAACTTTTAGTGACAAGTAAAAGTAGTCACAAATATATATATATATATATATATATATATTCTGTGGAGACCCTTAATAGTTGTCACTAGATTCATATTAGTGGGTATAATTTGTGACCATTTAATTACGTCGTCACAATAGATCAAATCATGAGTGACAATATATATATATATATATATATATATATATATATATATATATATATATATATATATATATATATATATATATATTCTGTGGAGACCCTTAATAGTTGTCACTAGATTCATATTAGTGGGTATAATTTGTGACCATTTAATTACGTCGTCACAATAGATCAAATCATGAGTGACAATTGATAAAATTTATCACAGTAGAATAAACTTTTAGATACAACTTATAAAAGTGGTCACAAAAAAAAAAAAACCCTTTCTGTGATGACCTTTAATAGTTGTCACTAAAATCAAATTAATGGGAATATTTTATGACCATTTAATTAACTCGTCATAGTAGATCAAGTTATAAGTGATAATTGATAAAAATCATCACAATGGAACAAACTTTTAGTGACAACATGTAAAAGTAGCCACACAAAAAAAAAAAATCTTCTATGAAGACCTTTAATAGTTGTTACTAGATTCATATTAGTGTGTATAATTTGTGAGCACTTAATTAAGTTATCACAATGGAACAAACTTTTAGCGACAACTCATAAAAGTGGTAAAAAAAAAAAAAGTACCTTTCTGTGACAACCTTTAATAGTTGTCACTAAAATCAAATTAGTAGGTGTATTTTGTGAACACTTAATTAACTCGGCACAGTAGCTCAGGTTATAAGTGACAATTGATAAAAGTCATTACAATAGAACAAACTTATAGTGACAACTTGTACAAGTAGACAAAAAAAAAATCGTCTGTGAATACCTTTAATAGTTGTCACTGGATTTATGTTGATGGGTATAGTTTGTGACCACTTAATTAAGTTATCATAACGGATTAGATTATGAGTGGCAATTGTTTTATTTTAAAAATAAACTATTAAAATAAAAAATCTTTTTATTCAGTGTAAATTTTTTTTACTTAGTCATCTAATCATGTATTACTATATCAACCATAATAATTAACTCCTCTATCACTAATCAAAAAGTCAGATAAATAAAAGATATATTAAAATTAAATTCTTAAAAAATATGCAAAAAGATTGTTTAGTTTTTTTATCTATTATATTTTTATTTATTGATATTCTAAGGGATGAAAGCCCAAAAATAAAACTAATTTCAAATTATATGAGAAAAACTCGTACTTGAAAAATCAATTAGAAAAGGGAAGTAAAGAAAACTAGGCATGCATAGAAACAAATCCATGGACTCCATTTATTTTTTCTGAGAAAAGATAATTCTTTTAAAATAACATTTCAAAAGAAACTGGTTCCAAATATATTTGCTCATTAATCATAGCCACTTCCTCAACATTCACACAGTAACCACTCCCCCTATAACTCTTCCTCTGTTTTACTTTGATTTTTTCCTCTTACACGCCAAATACTCCTCCATTTTGTTTCTCCTTCGTTGCTTTGTTTCTCGGCAAAGGACCTTAGCGCGTGTCCACCATCAACGGTGTCAAACATCAACCACCATGCTGCTAGCTTGTCGTGGTCTGTCTCAGCCTGTTGCGCCCTCTTCAATCATTGAAGGTAATGTTCCTCTCTTCAGTTTTGGGAGTTTCCAATATTTATCCATTTTTAGTTTGAAGCTAGATTGTTGCAAGAATAACCTTGGGCCAATTAAACTCTTAATTCTTTTCAATGGTTTAAATTTTTTTTTTTTTCCATTCTGAACAAGTATAAAAGTCGTCACTAAAAGCTTTTGTGATGACATAAAAATATTTTAGTGACGACTTTAGTCGTCACAAAAACCCTTATTTCTTGTAGTGAATGTAAATTTTTCCATTGAATGGATTGCCATTGTAGTCTGACTCTTCTTGGGAATTTGCATGAACTAAAATTTTCTTTTCATTCCAAATTTTTAGTCACTGACTTGATTTAAAATACTTTCCCATTTTGATGGTAATTTTGTTTAAAATATATCGTCTAACATGCAAAACAATAGCCAATTTGTGTCATTTTTGCTATCCAAACCCATTTGTTTTGTCCATTGCTATGTGTTTAAATGGCAGTAGCATTCCATTTGCTTATTTCATTTGTAACCTTGCATTCAGGTTATTTTACAATTGAATCTCTTCTGCCATCTATATATTAGAGTTAACCAGTATTAGAGTTAAGTCAGTTAATTAGAACCAAAAGCATTAATTACTAATAGTTAGTTGGTTATTCAATTAGTTATTCCTCTGCTACTCACTGTACATGTATAAATACTGAGTTCACTTCCTTAATAATACAACTTGATGTTATTTAGTAATTTTCCATTTAATATGGTATCAGTTGTATAATCCTTCATGCTTTTTTCTCTCACACATTTTCATCAAGTCATCTTCTTCATCTTGCAATCCGCCTTCTTGGTGTGTTCTTCTACATTTTCTGCAACTAATTCTTGGTGTGCTTCTGCAATTTCTAAAGTTCTTGTGCCAGTGCTTTTGCAATTTCTGCGATCTTTCTTGAAGCCATGGCCCAAAATCCACCATTTGATGATGCATTCAATCCTTATGCTTTGCATCATTCTGATCAGCCTGGTCTTGTTCTTGTAACTTAGGTTCTTATTTCAAACAACTATGCTTCATGGAGCAGGTCTATGACCATTACTCTCTCTGCCAAAAACAAATTTCGCTTCATTGATGGTTCCATTCCAAGACCCAATCATACAGAAACTCTTCTTCGTGCTTCTTGGGACTGGAATAACCAAATTGTCATGTCTTGGATTGTCAATACAGTTTCCAAAGACATTGTTGAAAGCATCATCTTTGCAACCTCTGCTGCTGAAATTTGGCAAGACCTGCAAACAAGATTCAAACAATAGAATGGTCCAAGATCTTTTGAACTTTGAAAGTCTATCTCTGTTAGCCAATACTATACTAAACTGAAAGCCATTTGGGAAGAATTAAACTCTTTGAAGCAAACCCTTATGCAATTGTCCTTGCGGAAGCTCTAGGTCTCTTCTTGATTCTGTCAAAGAAAAATACCTTCTTTTTTTCTTTATGGGACTCAATGAAAGCTATTCTTCAATTTGTGCACAAATTCTGCTTCAAGAACCCTTTCCTGATGTAACCAAGCCCTTTTCCCTAATCCTTCAAGAAGATAAGCAAAGGCAAGTAGGTCAATCTTCCTCTGCTACTCAAGAGACATAAATGGCTTTTGCTGTAAAGCCTAACGATGATAACTTCAAGCCTAAGGGAAAGAGAGACGAACCTCAATGCTCATACTGTGGCATGATTGGTCACACTAAAGAAAAATGTTTCTAACTAATTGACTACTTAACTCTAATATTGGTTAACTCTAATACCATGACGTGTAGGAAGGAGAATATACAGTTTTCAATTGGAATAATAAACTGACGAAAGCAACATGATTGTGTTTTTAATAGGAAAAAAGAGAATAGAGATCCAAAACTGAAAAAGAGTGTCGTATCTAGTTAGAGCATTTCTTTGGTGGTACATATAATTCTTTTTTCTTTTTTAAGGTAAATAATTGTTTCTTCTCCTTATTTAATTACATTTTTGTTGTGATAGAGACTTATGATTTCTAGGATAGAGCTATAGGAAACTGACTAGGGGGAAGAGCGTAGAGGTCGATCCCGACTTGTTTGCCATTGTTTACTGGGGAGATTGATTGTGTTTGCAAAGAATGCAGGATGTGCATGTTGTGATGTTATAAGGGGTATACTCTAGAATGGTTTTAGGATCTTTAAATATTTGTTTGATTGTGTTGTGAGTTTTGTTTAACTTGATTGATATATGTATTTTATGAAATCAATTTCTTGGAATGCCTTAGTTTAAAGGGAGGTGCTGTTGATTTTTTTTTTAATTTAAAGAGTTGAATCTTAATTTAATTTAAGGGGGACTTTGTTGAAGTTTGGTTAAGTTAAAATGCACAAGATTGATGTTTACTTAAAAGACATTTAGTTTTAGAAGATGATTTGTTGAGAGATATTTATAAGCAAATAAAATTTTAATTTTTGAAACTTTAAATGAATTTATTAGGTTAAATTACACATTCAAGACAACTTTTATTGGCCAAGTAACTTAGGCCTTCTAGAAAACTCAAGGTCATGGTCTTTCAGTGTCACCTTGGCCAGTTTAGGGGAGGAAACAACTATAGCAGGTCTTAAGCCTAGTTTAAAGGAAAACAAAGGCCCGTATTTATTGGACAGTTGCCATAGCTGGAGGTGAATGACAGAATTATCCAGCTGATGAAGGTTCCCTATTATGGGAAGGCCTCTAGGACCAGGTGGAAAGGCTTTGTTCTTATGGGTTTTGTGCTTTTGGATGAAGAGAAACAGAAACACAAGAAGAGTCATGAATAGAATAAGAATTAGAAGAAGTGGTAACACCGTTGTGGCTTATGACCAACTATGATGAGGAAGAGGTCACACACTATTAAACCTTGTATTACAAATTTACAACGATGAAACACACATTGACTTATATTGAGCTAGCTTTAGATACTTGCATATTTATAGGTCTCAAGGAAGGGCTGCAAAAAAGGGGTTGGGCTAGTTGGACTGATTCGCCAATCCATCATCTTTTGAAGTGATAGGGTGATATTTGTAACTCATTAAAAATTTTCAATTACCCATCTAACCCGCCCAGGTGCTCCGCAAGTAGACGGGTTGGGTAGCTTGATCTAGCGGGTTACCTTTTTTTTTTCTTCGGTTGCGCCCAAAACAAAATTGTTTTTTGGAACATTACGAGGTCAAGTTGCATAATTTTTTTTAAAATGGAAACTTATATTTTTCCATTCTTATTTTCTATTATGTTGTATTTTTTTTATTGTTAGTATCTAAGATCTCTAGTTCATGCACATTTTGATGTGTATTTATTTAACTACTTGGTTTTTTATTTGACAATTTACATTTTTTCAACCCACCTTTAAACGAGGTGGGTTGATATATTTAACCCATATTAGCATAATGAGTTGACCCACGTCGTCCCATTTTTGGATGACCTGTGATAGATTGGGTTGATTTGTTTGCTACTCCTAGTCTCAAGGGTGTTAACTCACTTAAAAAATTGTCTTGCTCATTACTTTATAGCAATGATAAATAAAATAAAAATTGATTACTTTTATGTTTTAAGATGTTTCACATTGAAGTAGAAGTCGAACTATTAATTAATCGATTATAAAATCTTTTATAAGTTTTTATGAGAGATGATTCATGATATCTATCAAAATTTCTATAATCACCAAGTGTTTAAAGTTCAATCCCATGGTGCCCTAGTCTTACAAATAAAAAGTTAAATTTTAGTATATTTGTGTATTGTCTATGTTTCAAGCCCGATGAATATTTACAAGAATGGTAACTTGTTTTCTATTTTTAATAAGTTAATAAAGGAAACAATTAAAAAAATAAAATCACATTTTCAATTTTAATTTCATATTTTCAGTATTTCATTCATAAAATTATAAAAATAAAAATAAAAGTTGAAACCAAACAAACATACCCTTAAATTTTTAGCCAGAAATACATAACTAAATTACTGTTGAATATCAACCATCTTTATGAGAAAAAACAAGAAATATGGTGCATTTAGATAAAATCAAGGTTTTAAAAATTGAACCGATCATCAAACTAGACATGACACTATCTCAAAGGTTTGTTTGGTTTAACCAGAGGTTCAACCAAAGTGTGATAACATATATATAAAATATATATACATATACATATATATATATATAATTAGTTATATTTTATAAAATAGACCAAAAAATTATTAAAAATATATATAAAGAGTTGAAATATGGAGCACAGAAGTCTCTTATTGATTAATTATAAAATTTTTACTTTATATTATAAACAACTCAAGTTTCTTATTGGTTAGAGTAGAAGTTTTACTCTTAGTATATGTTTATAACTATCACATCACTCTATGCTCATCTTTAGGCTATTTTTAAGATATTCAGAGGCTTAATAATCTTTGATTTAACTAATCAAATTGTATTTTTCATTATTTTTCATCATAAAAGGGTTATTGAATTTTAGAAAAAACTGAAAATTTTCACTCTTAAAAAGTTTGACCACTGATCCATCCTATTTTTGATAGGTTTGTCATTTTTTGATTAATTTGCATTGATTTTGCCTGGATTTTGAAAATCTTTCTCTGACTAGACTGACCAAGGGACTAGTTTCTCGTTTAGCTAGGCAAACCAGCTAGGCCGATCCATTTTTTCAGAACAATGGATAAAATATTGAAAAATCACTTTTAAGGCATATAGCCTTTCGTGAGTGGACACTTGCTATTTAGTTCTTGCCACCTGCACCCGTTGTCCACCCATCTCCAACACCTTGACTTGACTCCTACCTTCCGTACGTCCATCATTCACCATTTACCGCTCGCCATTCACTATCTGTGTCCATAACTAGCTGCTTGCCATATATTATAATTAACCACCCCCTTTCCCATTGCGCTCGTCGTCCATTAGCCATGTCCATCGCCCACAATACTCGCTTTAATTTCTATCGCCCTTTGTTTGCCATTGGTCCAAAAGGGTGATGATAATATAATTTCATTATTCAAATTAAACATTTTGTATTTAAGTGAAAAATATCTTTAAAAAGGAGGAAATCGAATTGAAACATTTATTTTTTTAAAAAAAAATTCAATGAAATTATTTGGTCATTTTGTTCAATTAATTGTTGTGAATTCTTTCCTGATAATTTTAATGAATTTTGTCCTTTAAAATTAAAGAATTGTAACTAATTGGTCTCACCGTTCAAGCACATGTAACACAAATATAGGACAAACAAAGATGAGTGTTACAATTACTCCCTCTTTGTTTTTAAAATTACACCCACCTGCCTTAACTTTTTGAGTAACATTACACATACTTCCCGTATAAGTAAAAGACCATGAATTACACATGATTTTTTTAATGTTAAAATTTTTAAAATATCTAAAATAAATTTTATACCCCCAATAATTTTCTTTATTTCTATTTGATTGCGACTCCCTCATATTCCTCTTCCTTTCTATTGCTACAATTTTATCAGAAATAGAAAAAAAAAATGCTGCTGGATCTATAGATTTTTTGTTTTTTGTGCCGGCGACTTATGTAAGTTTAGGTGTTCACTTTGTTGCCTCAGTGTTTACCTCTTTGCTTTCGCTTTTTCTTAGGCTTAGGTAAGTTCAGGTGGCTCCTATTTGTAACCGGTGTTTTTAGTATTTAGATATTTGAACTTGTTGTACTTCTTTTGCTCCTCAGTTTTGCGGAGTTGAGCTTGATTCATACAGAGGCCTTGTGATTGTTGGCGGGGGTTCTGTTCTCGGGGGAAGGATGAGCCTTGCGATAGTGGTGGTGCTGCTGGTGGTAGTTGGGGATGCGACAAGGACTGCTCAATGGAGCGGAAAAACTAGGGTTTATAATTAAGGGTAATTTAGGAATTTTATAAATAATGTTAACAAAAGTTAATACAATTTATTCTAAGGAAGATAGACATAATTTTAAAAAATTATAAGAGGAAAAATGTAATTTCAATATATCTTAGAGGAGATAGCTGTAATCTACCCTAATTATAACTTAAAAGTTTGCAATAATGCTGAAATTGACTTAGTGCTCTCTTGTGTATGAAATCGAAAGGCTTATGGTGGTAGGCGTGGTAACAATTAATATGTATAAAGGTCCATTTTTACTTTTTCTTATAAAGATATTAGGGGATAGTGAATGAGGATGAGAGTCAAATTCACAACCTCTTTTAACTAATTAAGGTATGCATGGATCTATCATTAAACAATGAATTCACTTGCCTATAAAGGTTGATGTGTAAATATAAATTAAACAAATTAACAACATCATCACATGTTCCTTCAATTTTTACACTAATTCTGTATATATATACCTTATCACATTAAATCACGAACTAGTTTCTTTTACCTTCAATAATAACAATGGCTTAATATGTTTGTTGCTGTTGAAAATTGGGTTGTGTTAAGCAAAGTCTTAAATTAAAAGGTGAGTATAACAAAGAAAAATGTTAAGAATACATTGTCTATTTGATAGAGAAAGATGAATAGAAAGCCGCTCGTAGTATACTAGTAATAAAATTTTGGTGAATAGATTGGAATAGTCAGAAAGATAAAATACATTGTCTATTGGATAATTTATATATTCAATAAAGTGAATAGAATAGTCAGAATGATAGAATAAAGCCTCGTTAAGTGAGTCTAAATACGATAGTTGATATAAATGTATTAATCGATGTTAATGGATTTCTCCAACTTCAAAAACTATTAGGTAGGTTATTTTTTTCAATTAAAAAAATTAAAACAAAAATATTATATCACAATTGTTTTTAGACTGTAAATATTTTTTGTGACGATATAGATTAGCAGTTATGAGAGTTAAACAACAGGTTCATGAATTTGTTATTTTTAAGCTCTGTTTTAATTATTAAGAATGCTTTAAAATGTTTAAACATGGTTAGATTTATGTTCAGAAATGCAATATTTTTCAATATAAATTGTATTAAAATAATTTTACATGTTTGCATAAAATGTTCGAATAAGTAATAAGCAAAAAATAAATAAATAAGTGTGAAATCCACTTATAAATGACCACATATTTTTGAAAGTTTTTATTATAAGTAAAAAATAACCATTTTAGATTGTTAATTTTTTTTAAAACAACCATAAGTATTAACTATTATTTTAAAATATAAAATGATTTTACACAATTTTTAATAATTTACTATATAAAAGTAATTATCTTTGTACAATCCAAATTTAAAAACTGCTTTAAAATTACTTTTAATTCAATACACTTAAACATTACATTGATTTTCAAATAATTGTATTTATAATTTATCATTGAAATGATTTTATTCTCCCATTTAATCTAAATACCCGTTAATATTTGTCATTAGTTATTTGTTTAAAAATGTGTATATATATATATAATGTATAATTAGTGTAAAACTTTTTTACAGTATCATTTGATCAAATTCTCACATTAATATGACTTCTCAAATAATAGAAAACTCAATAACCTTTGTTGACGTGGCAATACGTTGATTGGTTGCGAATGTAAAAAAAGATTCACACTGAGGTTGTATAGAAATTAAGCTCTTAATTTAATCATCATCAATTAAGTTATGTAATAAACTTTGGTCCCTTTCAAGTTTAGTCACTGAAAGTGCTCAAATTATTTATGAAATTGGAAGGCATTAGTAAGTAATACTAAGCGACACCTTTTTTCTATAAAGCTTGATGCTTAAATATATATTAAAAAGACAACTAATTATACCATCACATGGTTTACTAGTTCTTACACTGGTTCTATGTAATTATAAACCAATTTCTGTTGCAATAAGTTATTGTGATTCACGGGTTTAGTGTTGTAGAATAGGAGATGTTACAAGGTTTAATTTCCGGTGATGAATAAAATAATAGAGTTAAATGTATTTTATCTTCTTAAAGTTTCGATAATATACAATTTATACCAAGACTTTTTAAAATATGCATCTTGACACTCAACTTTTTAAACTATGCAAAACATCTCTTGCCATAATTTTGGTAACTAGTGAAGATAAAATTTATGTGCATGTAATCCCCTGATATTTTTAATTTATACAATCCAACACTTTGTTTGTGAATTCTCATGTGCAATTAACCTCCAATTTTTTTTGTTATGTACAAGTTGACAACTTGCTATGACTTAAGGTTTTGCACTGTTTGAAAATTAGAGATTTTTTTGCACAATTTGAGAAATTTAGAGTGTTATGATGCACGTTTTGAAAATTCAGGGTATAAATTGTATAATCTAAAATTTAGAGGGACAAAAATGCATTCAATCCTGAAAAATAAGAATCTATATATGGTTTACTCCATAACCTATATTGTGTGTCAGAAACCCTAACTATTTGTTCATGAAGACTTTGATACCTTATCATGAAATCATTTCTTTCATAAGTTTAAACTAACGATAGAGACACCTGAATAATTTTCATGCTTTAATGTGCAATATTTATATTAATTTTTTCTAAAACAACGCAAACCAAATAAAAGTGGGATAACAATAAAATGGTACTTATTCTTTAAAATCTTATATTCAAAATCTTTAAAATATAGTTCCTCATGATTATAAGCTATTTTTTAGCTTAAAACTCCTCTCAAAGTTCTTCATCCATGCCACCACAAACTTTCTCAAATCCAATTTCTGAGAAATTGGATGATGAAAATTATTTGCCATGGAAAGATCTAGTGGAAGCAACCATCGAAGGATATGGCCTACTGGATCATGTGCTTGGCATCTCAATCCCGAAGAAATATGAAACAATGGAGGATCAAGTGGCTGGAATTGTGAGCTCAGATTATCAAAGATGGAAGAAACAAGATGCGTTGTTGAAGTCTTGGCTGCTTTCTTCAATGACAAAGCCTTTCACTACTAGAATGGTAGGTTGTGAATTGTCGCACCACATCTGGAAAAGGTTAGATGTTTACTTTGCTTCACAAATCACTGCAAAGATTCATCAATTGAAAAGCAGATTAGGCAATACAAAGAAAGAAGGAGCTATGAATGAATACTTGCTAGATGTTAAGAAAATCATTGATGCTTTGATTTCTGTTGGAGCAGCTGTGAATGATGCTGATCATGTGGCAGCAATCCTAAATGGTTTACCAGTAGAATATTCTCCATTTATCACAACAATAATTTCAAGATCAATTCCTATCTTAGTAGGTGAATTGGAAGCCTTACTTATGGCACAAGAAGAATTGATAGAGAAATACAAAAGAACTGAATCACTAGGGCATGCAAACATTGCTCAGTTTCCTGTAAGGGGCAGAGGTAGATCTGGTTATGCTCAAGGTTCCTTTAGAGGAAGAGGAGGCCGATTTGAAAACAGAAGTGGAAGATCTTCTAATCGGCCATCTTGCCAAGTCTGTGGCAAAGCTAGTCACATTGCCTTGGACTGTTGGTTTCGATTTGATGCAAATTATACAAGCCAAGGCTCAAGTCAGAACCAGCAGTATAGCTATCAAAATCAGAATGTCAATAATCATGAATTTTCCAAAGCTAGAGCAAATCTTACTATAGCCACTCCAAGCACACTTCAAGATCCAAATTGGTATCCAGACTCAGGTGCAACACACCATATGACTGCAGATCCCTTAAATCTCAGTGAACGAAATGATTACTCAGGCTCACAGAGAGTGGTGATAGGTAATGGTTCTGCTCTTCCCATCAAACATGTTGGAAATTCTACTTTTTATTCAGATATAACAAATTTCACCTTTAGATTGAATAATATGCTGCATGTACCAATGTTAGCCAAGAATCTACTTAGTGTGCATCAATTTACCAAAGACAATAATGTATTCCTTGAGTTCCATCCTTACCATTGCTATGTGAAATCTCAGGAGACCAAGGAGATCATTCTCCAAGGATCATGTAGCAATGGCCTATACAGGTTCCACAACTTTAAGCCGATACCTCTCCCTGCTGCTTTCAATTCTGCTACACTTGAGTCAGATTTTGCCCTCTGGCACTCAAGGCTTGGCCATCCACATTCTACAATTGTTGCTAGAGTATTAAAATCATGTAACATTTCCTTACCTGTTGATAAATTTGTCTGTAGTGCTTGTTGTTTAGGCAAGTCTCACCAACTCCCTTTTTCTTCATCCTCTATAGTTTACAATAACCCTCTGGAACTAGTGTACACTGACATTTGGGGTCCAGCACCCATGTCATCAATAAATGGAGCTAGATATTATGTTCACTTCATTGATGCATACTCTAGATTCACTTGGTTATATTTAATTCAATTTAAATCTAAAATTAGATCTGTGTTTAATCATTTCCAATGAATGGTAGAGCTGCAATTTGGAACCAAAATTAAATCTATACAAAGTGACAATGCTCTAGAATTTGTTAGCTTGTCAAAACAACTGCAGGCTCAAGGAATCATATGCAAATTCTCCTGCCCTCACACTCATCAACAAAATGGTGTGGCAGAGAGAAAACACAGGCACATAGTTGAAATGGGGTTATCCATGCTTGCTGAAGCCTCTATGCCCTTAAAGTACTGGGGTGATGTTTTTCTCATAGCTGCTCAGCTTATAAATGCTCTTCCCACACCCATTCTAGGCCACATTTCTCCTACTGAAAAGCTGTTTGGACATGCTCCACCTTATCTTACCTTCAAAAGGTTTGGCTGTCTATGCTTTCCCTTCACTAGACCATATAATAAACATAGATTGGAGTTTAGATCCACTCCTTGTGTTCTGCTCGGTTATGGACTACAGCACAAAGGCTACATGTGTCTTACCTCTACAGGCAAGGTAATTATCAGCAGACATGTTAAATTTGATGAGCATACATTCCCTTTCAAAATCGGGTTTGGAATTGAGCACACCAGTCACACTCAAACTAACCTTCCTGCACCCATGCCAACCATTCCTCTAGTCCAAAACACAAAATTGACCTCACCTCAACCCTCCCCTCAACCAGCCACTAATCCTTCAGACCATACACCAACCAATTCACCTCAACCTGTTATCATAACCACCCTTCCTAAATCCGCAAACAATATCGTACCACAACCAGCACCTATCTCCACTTTAAACCAGCAACTTGTAAACCAAGACAAAATGATCACGAAAGCCAAATCAGGCATTTTCAAACCCAAAGCCCTTGCAGCCAACCTAGAACCAACCTCAGCCAAACAAGCCTTAACTATTCCCCATTGGAAATAGGCCATGGATGAAGAATATAGTGCTCTCATAAGAAACAACACTTGGCAGATTGTTCCCTTACCTGAAGGCAGGCAAGCAATTGGTAGTAGATGGGTATTTCGAGTGAAATACAACTCTGATGGGTCACTTCAGAAGCATAAGGCTAGACTTGTTGCACAATGATTCAGTTAAAGGCCTGGGTTTGATTACACTGAAACATTCAGTCCAGTAATTAAACCAACTTCAGTCAGACTTATTTTGTCTCTAGCTGTCCAAAACTCTTGGTGCATAAGGCAACTAGACATTAACAATGCCTTCTTAAATGGTGATCTAGTAGAAGATGTTTACATGAAGCAACCATGTGGTTATGAAACAGGTGATGCTTCTATGGTATGCAAGCTCACCAAGGCCTTGTATGGTTTAAAATAAGCTCCACGAGCTTGGGTTTCTAGCTACAAAGTCTGATCCATCACTCTTTATCAAAGTCACTCCCACCTATTCAACCTATATTCTCATCTATGTTGATGATATAATCATCACTGGCAACTCACCAAAGTACATCTCTGATCTTATGCAACACCTCTGTAATATCTCAAATATAAATTTCGGTGGTATATAATTTATTATTACTATTGGTATTATTATTATTACTTTGAAGGTATTGATATAGGCTATATTAGTTTATATATATATATATATATATACATGTATGAAAGGCACGGAGCTTGCCACAATAGTTTCTTCTAATGTTATTATTATTATTATTATTATTATTATTATTATTATTATATTACAAACTTCAAATACTAAACGCCGCATCAACCATCATCGTTTACTTTATTTGTATATATATATATATAAGTAAGTAAAGTAATCAAACGCACGGAACCAGTAAATGCTATTATTATTGTTATTATTCAATAATATATATATATATATATATAAAAGAAAAACCTCAAACCCTTGGAAGCAAAACACGCTCAAAGATCTTCTCAGGCGTCATGACGCAAAACGCTATGTGTTGTCTTTTTGCAGACTCTTAGTATATATTTGACACATTATACTACTCCCAAATATTTTTCTAAGAACCCTAGCTGCCAAGGAAATTTTCCCTAGAGAGAAAAACTGGTTTCTCTCAATTTTCTCCAATCAATCTCTTCCGGTAAGTGATCTTCATGGAATTTAGTCAATTCTTTCTCTCTTTTATCTAGTCTGCGAGTTTGGGTATTGTTAGGCATGATTTTCTCTCATCATTCTTCCTCCCTATTATCCCAAACTTAGTTTGGGCAAATAAATTAAATCGTTTATGTCTTCATTGTATTGTTTGGCAGTTACCGGTGCCATTCCTGCTCCCCAAGGTCAAGTTGTCAGTGAAAGTACACTCCCAGTTACCAACGGTGAGTGGGTTTAAGCTCATGGCCATACTTTTGGTCATTATTATTATTTTTCTAATATTATATAAATTATTTATGGAATTTTAGAATGATTTATGCCTATAAATTATGCTTTTATGAATTATATAAATTATTTATGGAATTGTAGAATGATTTATGCCTGTAAATTATGCTTCTATGAATTATAGAAATTTTAGAAGATTATTATTTTGTATTTATCATGAAAGATTATTAATTTAGAAAGCTCATGGGACCATGCTTGCTGTATGTATGATTAGATATATTTTTTTTATCCGTCAGAAAATTTCATGAACTCATGTATTGTATGAACAGTGAATTTTGTTGCTATTATTTTTAGCCAATAATTAGTGAGAAACAGATCAGTGAGTTAACGGCTGCAGGATTTGATCGTTAACCTTGGTACCAAGTGGTCCATTAGAGGACTAGCTCGCCCACAGTAAGGAACCTAGTGAGGTGTCCATTTATGGGACCTAGTTAGGTGCCCATCAGATTAGCCATTGGCTCAGATTTAGCTATCAAGCTCAGATTATATTTATGTACAGAATCATTTCTGTTTCTCTACTAGTTGTTGCCATGAACTTAGTTAAATTATTGTTTTCATTATTATTATATGTAATTATATATAAAATGCTTTACACAGTTGCATGTATATATATTATGTATTCTTGTTGTTGTCTCATGTGGGTTGTGAGTGGAGGCTCACTCACTGAGTTTTGATGAACTCACCCCTCTCTTTTCCTCCCCTACAGATTCAGCTACAGGTTCAGTTGCACCACAAGATCTTCCCCAGTAGTGCTGCAACTTCTTTTGGTGAGCTTCGCTTCGGAGTGGGGCTTATTATAAGTTATGTTAGTTTAGTAGTGCTCCAGTAGTTGTGTAGGCAGGATCCCGGACATGCATAATATGAATTTATTTATTTTATAGATATCAGCTATTTTATTAATTATGTTTGATTTCGGCCCAGATTATAGATTTTATGCAGTTTTAAATTCAGGATTTATGTTTGGAGATATTATCAGGTTTATGGAGTTTGATTAAATTGGAAATATTATAAATATATTTTGATTTATTTATGCATAATAGTTAGTTACATTACTAGAGGCTTCCGTGAGGACTCAATACCTCACGTGCCGGTCACGTTCCCTAGACGGGTCGTGACAAAGTGGTATCAGAGCCATAGGTTTCCCTACATATTACTGGAGCAAGTGTCCACAAATAACATGGCATTTATGTAAATGGAAGCGCGCCCATTTACATTGATGTAGTGCTATTTGAGGCCTTTAGGAAAGAGTCAGTCATGTCTAGGTTTAGTAAGGATATGTCTTTTCTTGGCACTCATGATCTTGTTATATATCCTCCCTTTCACAGGTGTGACCATGCTACCTGTACACAATTCACGCCTTCGTCGTCGTCGTAGGAGCGACGCATCCAGTGACAGTGCTCGCCTTAGAGCTTTTGAGCAAATGATAGAAAACTTGACAGATGTGATGACTAGGCAGCTAGAGGCGACTACACAGCCGCCTCCAGTCAGAAGCACTGATGATTCAGCCTTGGAGCGTTTCAAGAGGATGGACCCGCCCACTTTCAACGGGCGTTTGACGACTGAGGATCCCCACGAATTCCTTAGGCAGGTGGAGAAGATAGTTGCTGTCATTCATTGCTCTTCAGAGAGAGCGGTGGAGTTGGCTGGCTTCCAGCTGGGAGGCCAAGCAGAGCTATGATATCAGGAGTTCCGACAAAGGCATGAGACCTCCAGTTCTCCCTCTTGGGAACAATTTAAGGAAGCTTTCATGCGAAGATTCATATCAGAGAGCCGACAAGCACAGATGATTGAAGAATTTTTGAAGCTTCGTCTAACTCTGTGCATGACGCGATTCTGAGTATGATGAGCGTTTCACTTATCCGCACAGTGACCTCCAAAGATAATACCGACAGAGACAGCTAGGGTGAGACGTTTTGTTTAGGGTCTGCCTAGAGATATGTTCCTCAGTTTGCAGCCCCACGTAGGGACCATGGACTATGCTCGAGTAGTAGACACAGCAATTGGCCTTGAGAGTGGTTTAGCAGAACGCAGGGCGATGTCAGAGGCTAACAAGAAAACTAGGGTTCATGGCTCTTTCTCGATCGGAGCAGGTTCGAGCAAGGGTCACCATCGCCAGTGGTCAAGAACGGGTCACCAGGTAAGGTTGCCTTCTCAGAGCCCATCTTAGCACAGCCAATTGCATCACAGACTCAAAGCAGAGGTGGCAATCAAGACAAAGGGGGATGTGGTTCATGGCATTCATATCCAGTGTGCCCGACTTGTGAGAAAAGACATCAGGGTCAGTGTTTATTTGGTTCCACAGTATGTTATGGGTGTGGCCAGTCGGGCCACAAGCGCAGAGAGTGCCCGATGTTTCAGGGAGCTTCTAGTCAGGGGTCAGCTAATCCTTCCATGTCGATTCGCCTCTCCAAATGACCCCAGTCGGCTCTGTCGCTCCGGCAGGCCGCGGAGCCGGGGGCAAAGGCCCTGGTGGCAGAGGTGCAGGTGGTAGAGGGGCAGGCAGTATAGGCCAGAGTAGTGGGGGACAGCCCCGATTGTTCGCTTTGACCCGTCAGGATGCTCAGGCTTCAAATGAAGTGATAACAGGTATGACGATAGTATGTTCCTTTGATGCTATGACTTTATTTGACCCGGGGTCCACCTACTCTTATGTGTCCCCGTTCTTTGTCAGACGGTTCGGGAGATTCCCTGAGGATCTTGAGGAGCCGTTTTTAGTTGGGGTACCTTCGGGAGAGCCCATCCTTATTAAGACAGTGTATAGATCGTGCGGAGTCAAAGTTGGTGACATGGAAGCACTAGCAGATTTGAAAGTGTTGGACATGTCTGACTTTGACGTTATTTTGGGTATGGATTGGTTAGCCCCATGCCATGCTAATGTAAATTGTCATAGCAAGGTGGTGAGATTCGAAGTCCCAGGTGATGAGCCAAAAATGTTTCAGGGAACAAGGTGTTCGACACAGATGAGCTTGATATCAGCTATGAGTGCACTACGGTTGATAGATAGAGGTAGTTATGGGTTTTTAGCTGCAGTCAGGGATATAGAGGCAGAGATACCAAGTTTGGATGCAGTTCCAGTGGCTAATGAGTTTCCAGATGTGTTTCCAGATGATTTGCCGGGTATGCCACCAGAGAGGGAAATAGAGTTTGGGATAGAACTTGAGCGGAAGTTAGGCCCATCTCTATACCCCCATATCGCATGGCTCCAAATGGAGTTAAGAGAATTGAAAGAGCAAGCAGGAGTTATTGGACAAGGGGTTTATTCGGCCAAGTACTTCTCCATGGGGTGCTCCAGTGTTGTTTGTCAAGAAGAAGGACGGTTCAATGAGGATGTGTATAGATTACAGGCAATTAAATAAGGTGACGATCAAGAATCGGTATCCCTTACCTCGCATTGATGATCTTTTTGACCAGCTTCAGGGAGCAACATGTTTTTCCAAGATTGACCTTCGATCTGGTTACCATCAGTTGAAGATTAAGGATGAAGATATGTCCAAGACGGCCTTTAGGACTCGCTATGGACATTATGAGTTCTTAGTGATGTCCTTTGGGTTGACCAATGCCCCAGCAGCTTTCATGGATTTAATGAACAGGGTGTTTAAGCCATTTCTGGACCAGTTTGTGATTGTCTTCATTGATGACATTTTAGTATATTCCAAGAGTAAGGAAGAACATGAGCAGCATCTAAGGATAGTTCTACAGACTTTAAGGGAGAATCAGTTGTATGCCAAGTTTTCCAAGTGTGAGTTCTGGCTAGATCAGGTGGCATTCCTTGGACATATAGTGTCAAAGGATGGTATTCTGGTAGATCCAAAGAAGGTGGAAGCAGTACAACAATGGCCTAGACCTACAACAGTTTCAGAAGTTCGTAGTTTCTTGGGCTTAGCAGGATATTACAGGCGGTTTGTTCAGGACTTCTCCAAGATTGCAGCACCCATGACCAAGCTAACACAGAAGAATGTCAAGTTTCAATGGACAGAAGAGTGTGAAGAGAGTTTCCAGAGGCTCAAGACATGTCTGACCACAGCACCAGTTTTGGTATTACCTTCAGGGACAGGTGGTTTCTCAGTGTTCTGTGATGCTTCGAGAGTTGGACTTGGTTGTGTTCTGATGCAGCATGGCCGAGTTGTAGCTTATGCATCACGGCAGCTCAAGAAGCATGAACAAAATTATCCCACGCATGACTTAGAGATGGCGGCAGTAGTTTTTGCCTTGAAGATTTGGAGGCACTATTTATATGGAGAGACTTGTGAGATATTCACAGACCATAAGAGCTTGAAGTATATTTTTCAGCAGAAGGATCTGAACTTGAGGCAGCGCAGATGGCTTGAGTTGCTAAAGGATTATGACTGTATGATCTCATACCACCCAGGGAAGGCGAATGTAGTGGCAGATGCACTAAGTAGGAAGTCGGCGGGCAGTTTGGCCCACATAGCGCCAGTGAGACAGCCGTTAGTGGAGGATATTCATAAGTTGGAAACTGAGGGAGTTCAATTTGGTCTTAGTGATACAGGGGTTTTTCTAGCTCACATTAGAGCTCAGTCAACCTTGGTGGGACAGATCAAGGCACAACAGAGTAAAGATCCAAAGCTAGCTAACTTGGCTGAGGATGTTCGTAGGGGTGATAATGCAGAGTTCTCAGTTAATGTTGAGGGTGTGCTGCACTTTGGGAATCGTTTGTGTGTTCCCGCAGTGGGTGAGCTAAGGAGGGAAGTGATGGAGGAAGCCCATAATGCAGCATACTCTGTGCATCCAGGATCAGCTAAGATGTATCAGGATCTCAAACAGTTGTTCTGGTGGGATGGTATGAAGAGAGATATCGGTGACTTTGTAGCTAGATGCTTGGTGTGTCAGCAAGTTAAAGCTGAGCACCAGAGGCCGGCAGGGTTACTCCAGCAGATAGATATTCCAGAGTGGAAGTGGGAGAGGATAACCATGGACTTCGTAGTCGGGTTACCTCGGACCACCAAGGGGTTTGACTCCATATGGGTGATAGTAGATAGGATGACTAAGTCAGCACATTTCTTGCCAGTAAAGACCACATTCAGTGCAGCACAGTATGCCCAGTTGTACATTGACGAGATAGTCAGACTTCACGGTGTCCCAGTATCTATCATAACAGACAGAGGGTCCCAGTTCACTTCGCGATTCTGGAGGGCATTCCAAGAAGCTCTTGGGACGCGTGTAGATTTGACCACAGCTTTTCATCCCCAGACAGATGGCCAGTCAGAAAGGACAATACAGACTTTAGAAGATATGCTCAGAGCTTGTGTTCTAGATTTTGGAGGGAGCTGGTGTGATCACCTACCCTTGATCGAATTTTCATACAATAACAGTTACCAGGCAAGTATCCAGATGGCACCATTCGAAGCCTTGTATGGAAGGCGTTGCAGGTCCCCCATCGGTTGGTTTGAGCTTGGGGAATCTAAGTCCCTAGGCCCGGACCTAGTTCAGGAAACCTTAGAGAAGGTTCAATTGATCAGGGAGCGTCTTTTAGCAGCACAGTCTAGGCAGAAGTCGTATGTAGATAACCGTCGGCGTAACTTGGAGTTTGCGGTTGGGGATCACGTGTTTCTGAAGGTATCCCCTATGAAAGGGGTAGTGAGGTTCGGTAAGCGGGGAAAGTTAAGCCCTCGTTTTATCGGCCCATTTGAGATTCTAGAGAGAGTTGGAGCAGTAGCTTATAAGTTGGCACTGCCTCCTAGTTTATCAGCTATACACCCAGTGTTTCATGTCAGTATGCTCAGGAAGTATATGCCCGACCAGTCTCATGTGCTAACTCCACAAGCAGTCCAAGTCGATGAGAGTTTGTCCTATGAAGAGGAACCGGTTGCTATTGTGGATAGGCAGATCAAGAAGCTTCGCTCAAAGGAGGTGGCCTCAGTGAAAGTTATTTGGAGGAACCACTCTGGTAAGGAAGCGACTTGGGAAGCTGAAGAAGCTATGAAAATCAAGTACCCCTACCTTTTTCCACCTCAAGGTACGTCGTTTAGATTTGGGGACCAAATCTCTTTTAAGGGGGGTAGTATGTAATATCTCAAATATAAATTTCGGTGGTATATAATTTATTATTACTATTGGTATTATTATTATTACTTTGAAGGTATTGATATAGGCTATATTAGTTTATATATATATATATATATATATATATATATATATATATATATAAAAGAATTGTTATTATTATAATATATATATATATATATATACATGTATGAAAGCCACAGACTTGCCACAAATGTTCTTCTAATGTTATTATTATTATTATTATTATTATTATTATTATTATTATATTACAAACTTCAAATACTAAACGCCGCATCAACCATCATCGTTTACTTTATTTGTATATATATATATAAGTAAGTAAAGTAATCAAACGCACGGAACCAGTAAATGCTATTATTATTGTTATTATTCAATAATATATATATATATATATATAAAAGAAAAACCTCAAACCCTTGGAAGCAAAACACGCTTCAGCATCTTCTCAGGCGGTCATGACGCAAAACGCTTGCGGTGTTGTCTTTTTGCAGACTCTTAGTATATATTTGACACATTATACTACTCCCAAATATTTTTCTAAGAACCCTAGCTGCCAAGGAAATTTTCCCTAGAGAGAAAAACTGGTTTCTCTCAATTTTCTCCAATCAATCTCTTCCGGTAAGTGATCTTCATGGAATTTAGTCAATTCTTTCTCTCTTTTATCTAGTCTGCGAGTTTGGGTATTGTTAGGCATGATTTTCTCTCATCATTCTTCCTCCCTATTATCCCAAACTTAGTTTGGGCAAATAAATTAAATCGTTTATGTCTTCATTGTATTGTTTGGCAGTTACCGGTGCCATTCCTGCTCCCCAAGGTCAAGTTGTCAGTGAAAGTACACTCCCAGTTACCAACGGTGAGTGGGTTTAAGCTCATGGCCATACTTTTGGTCATTATTATTATTTTTCTAATATTATATAAATTATTTATGGAATTTTAGAATGATTTATGCCTATAAATTATGCTTTTATGAATTATATAAATTATTTATGGAATTGTAGAATGATTTATGCCCAGAAATTATGCTTCTATGAATTATAGAAATTTTAGAAGATTATTATTTTGTATTTATCATGAAAGATTATTAATTTAGAAAGCTCATGGGACCATGCTTGCTGTGTGTATGATTAGATATATTTTTTTTATCCGTCAGAAAATTTCATGAACTCATGTATTGTATGAACAGTGAATTTTGTTGCTATTATTTTTAGCCAATAATTAGTGAGAAACAGATCAGTGAGTTAACGGCTGCAGGATTTGATCGTTAACCTTGGTACCAAGTGGTCCATTAGAGGACTAGCTCGCCCACAGTAAGGAACCTAGTGAGGTGTCCATTTATGGGACCTAGTTAGGTGCCCATCAGATTAGCCATTGGCTCAGATTTAGCTATCAAGCTCAGATTATATTTATGTACAAAATCATTTCTGTTTCTCTACTAGTTGTTGCCATGAACTTAGTTAAATTATTGTTTTCATTATTATTATATGTAATTATATATAAAATGCTTTACACAGTTGCATGTATATATATTATGTATTCTTGTTGTTGTCCCATGTGGGTTGTGAGTGGAGGCTCACTCACTGAGTTTTGATGAACTCACCCCTCTCTTTTCCTCCCCTACAGATTTAGCTACAGGTTCAGTTGCACCACAAGATCTTCCCCAGTAGTGCTGCAACTTCTTTTGGTGAGCTTCGCTTCGGAGTGGGGCTTATTATAAGTTATGTTAGTTTAGTAGTGCTCCAGTAGTTGTGTAGGCAGGATCCCGGACATGCATAATATGAATTTATTTATTTTATAGATATCAGCTATTTCATTAATTATGTTTGATTTCGGCCCAGATTATAGATTTTATGCAGTTTTAAATTCAGGATTTATGTTTGGAGATATTATCAGGTTTATGGAGTTTGATTAAATTGGAAATATTATAAATATATTTTGATTTATTTATGCATAATAGTTAGTTACATTACTAGAGGCTTCCGTGAGGACTCAATACCTCACATGCCGGTCACGTTCCCTAGACGGGTCGTGACAACCTCAACACTTCATTTGCCTTGAAAGATTTAGGGGACGTTCACTATTTCTTAGGCCTTGAAGTAAGTCACACATCTGATGGTGGGTTGTTATTGTCTCAGTTAAAGTATATAAAAGACTTGTTAGCCAAAACCCATATGGAAAGATGCACCTCTTATGCCACTCCCATTCCTTCTTCCTTAAAGCTGTCAAACTCGGGCAACCCTTCATTTTCAGATCCGAGTTTATATAGGTCAGTGGTAGGTAGCTTACAATACCTTACCATCACTAGACCTGAGTTAGCCTTGTGCATAAACAAAGTTTGCCAATATATGTAAAATCCCCTAGACACACATTGGAAAACAGTCAAAAGAATCCTAAGGTACTTGAATGGCACCACACATCATGGGTTGCACATTTAGAAGTTTGCAAATTCTACACTCACTGCTTACACAGACTCCAATTGGGGCTCAGATCCAGATGATCAAAAGTCTACTAGTGGCTTCTGTATTTTTCATGGACCCAATTTAATCTCCTGGTCCTCAAGAAAATAGCATGTTGTCTCTAGAAGTAGCACAGAGGCAGAGTATAGAGGATTAGCAGCCATTGTGGCTGACTTAACTTGGATCAGAAATCTAATGGAAGAGTTGCATACCCCCATAGTTACCACTCCTGAGATCTACTGTGATAACTTGAGTGCTGTCCTCATGGCAGCAAATCCTGTCTTGCACTCCAAATCAAAACATTTTGAACTTGACTTACACTTTGTAAGGGATCATGTTGCAAAGGGCCGAGTGGTTGTTAGTCACATTCCAGCAGAGTTTCAAATCACAGATATCTTCACCAAACCCATCTCCTCAACATTGTTTGCTAAGTTTCGTGACAAACTCAGGGTCTCAGATTCACTGACCCTGCGTTTGAGGGGGGATGTAAGGGAGTTAGGATGAGCTGAAGTTAGTTAAGAGTTTGTTACAAGTAGTTAGTTACTCAGTGCAAAGAAATATAGCACGTGAGTTAATCCCTTGTATATAAAAGCTTTGCGAACTCTTGAACAAGTGGTTGTAATCATTTTTTCACATATGATTCAATTCCAAGCTCTCTCAGCATTTTCCTTTTCTCTCTTTTCCTTTGCTCTCGGTTTCGTTATTTCTAAGCCAAGCACTGATACCTTCACGTACCGCATATCATCGATTTTTTTTTAAAATGTTTTTCCCCCATAAAAAAGCAGCTTCCATCCTATGCTATTAAGTTTGTTAATTGATTGATTTCGTATCTAACTAATTCTTGTAATTGAAGTTTAGCTGAACACTTCTATATATGCTTGTGGCCTTATATCACCAATTCATCAATCAAAATCAGTTCATTCACTAGTTAATTTATTCCACTTTTTGTCCGAGAAGACATGGAAATTACGAAATGTCTAATAGTTGTTGCAAATCTTTCTCTCCTTTTTACAAAGAATTTTTTAATCCCTCATTTTAAAGTTCTGGAGTGGAAGTTGTGGAAATTAAATTCCCTCAAAATATACTCTAATATATTCCATGCATGGATAAGATTCGAACAACTTCAATCAAGTTCCAACATTTTTTATATAACAAGATAGTGCATATATGAACGACCTTAAACCCAAAATTGATTTAAATTTGTTTGATTTGATTTGTTTTTCTTTTTTGAATATGATTAAGTCAAACTAAACCAAAATGAAATAAAATACATTGTTTGGATTGGTTGAGCTTTTGTAACTGCAAAAAAAAAAAAAAAAACATAAGTTATCGACGGATTTTTTCCATCAGATTATTAACAGAAAAGAAAGGAGTAGGGGGAAAAATAATTTTTGTGGAATACATTGCCTGCATATTTTCTGCCGGTAGTCTGTAAGTAATATTTGCACCATCTGGCACCCAATTAGGCGCATCCACTACTGGCACTTTTTTCCACCTGTAATTTACTTACAATTTTTTTTTGGAAAAAATTGTTCCTTCAATTTTATTGGTCGATTTTTCTCCCGAAAATATTAGGATTTCTTTTTAAAAAAATTAGCCTATTATCGAAAGAATTTTTCTACTAATAATATTAAGATTTCGAAAAGTTCCGCCAATAATATTAATTTTTTTTATGAAGTTGGAAGGCATTAGTTAGTAATACTAAGCGACAACTATTATCTATAAAGCTTGATGCTTAAATATACATTAAAGAGACAACTAACTACACCATCACATGTTTCACTAGTTCTTACACTGCTTCTATATAATTATGAACCAATTTCTGTTGCCATCAGTCATTGTGAGTCACGGGCTTAGTGTTGTAGTAGAATAGATAGCCACTCCCTTGTCTATCTCCACTCGCAAATTAATGTATTTTTTTTATTTTCCTTAATTACCTTTCTTTTTCTTTCATGCAGTTAAACTAATAATTGTTATTTTAACTCATTTTTAATAATATTAACCTTTTTTTAATTTTTTGTGTTTCAATAATCTCTTATTTTATGAAAATATTCCTTTTTTTAACTCATTTTTGTGTGAAATTTATTAAATTTATATTTTTGCATAGGGTCACAGATTGATTATCTTAATTTGAAATAGTGTTAGCATATATGAATACATTGTGACATAGAAAGGGACCAGAAAAATACAAAAGGTAATATATAAATCATAAATTGTATCTACAAAGACCTTACTATTTATTTGTCAGCATAGTATGTAAGATATGGATGGTGAAAAAAACATTTCTCTTTTGGACACTTAGAAGCCCGTTGTAATTGAGGGCAGAATTGTTTACTAGAACACTCTCGGGTTTCCATATTAGCAACAAGTGATTATATAAAAATAATTTTTAAAAAATGACTTATAAATAATTTATTTCATATTTAAATATATAATAATAAATGTGTTTATCTTTTATGTTTTAAGAAGTGCTTCTTAAAATGTTACATATTTCAAATTCCTAAAAAGTATTAAAAATAACTATTTAAGAAGCAAATACGACACATGACTTTTAAATTTTAACTTCAAAAAAAGTTAAGATAGTCATAAGTTGTGTTATTAAAATTGACCCTAATATACCACCTCATCTTTGAGATGCTCATGTGAACACAAGTTTATTATACCATATTTGCACCTATACATAATAAAAGTGGATTCCGCTAATTTTATGCAAGATATATCCTCCTGTATGGGAGCCTCATCAACTTTAATGTGAGTGCGTGTAAAAATAACATGATAAACTTGTGCTAGTACAAAAATATTTCCTCATCTTGGGATCCACTTCCGGTTGGTGTACACATGGTCTAGTTCTCTATGCCTCCTTTCGCGTTTTTCACTAGCCACTGACCCATGTTCGTTTTTGAAGCCCAATGGATGATGGACGCTTAGCATAATTGTGCCTTGATAAGAAATGGGAGCTTTTGTTTTTGATCTTAGGAAGAAGTTTTAGGCTTTGCTATTGGCTGTTGAGTCTTGTTTGTTTTCTTTTTTGGTTCTGTTTTTGAATATTTGTTGTCCTCTTCAGCTTTTTTCATTGAAAATTAAGCACTTCCTTAATTATCGGAAAAAAAAAATCATTGGATCCATTCCACCCATCATTGAGAATGGCCAACCGTGAGCATTGACCTTCCATCTTGTAGGCATAAGAGACACAAGGACCAAAGAGAAGAAAGGAAACACTAAGGGTCTGTTTGGTTTACTGTTTTCAGCTTTCAATTTTTCCTTCACAAAAACTAAAAACTGAAAGTAGCAAACCAAATAGGCCCTAAGGTAACATTTGTTTCCTGTCCTGGGACAGGAAATACAGAGATAGTAGAGACGGAGACATAAAAAATTTTGTCTCTGTATCATGTTTGATTGTGGAGTACAAGATATAATAACTGTCACCATTGATTGTCGTTGACCAATCATTGACCAACGTTGACTGTTGTTGACCGGCAGGGTGACCAGTGACTTGACCACCATCGGATGCTTTTGTCTTTGTGTTCTATCCCCACTTTTTCGAGGGACAGAAATACAGAAAATTTTTATTTCTAAGATAGAAAATTTTTTTATCCCCGTACCCCATATCTAATATCAAACATGATATAGAGATAAACTATCCTTGTATTTTTATCCTGGGACAGCAACTAAACACAACCTAAGAGACAAAGAAAGCTCTGGAGAGCTTTTAGGCATTTTAATAATATGACTTCAATTGAATTAAATTGCATGGAGAGCTTTTAGGAATTAAATTGCACGGAATGTAAAATTCTTTTTTTTTTTTTTACTGATATGCAACTTGGCTAACAGAAAAAATCTCAAAGAAATCAATATCTTCGGTTTGAGTAAAACCCTTTGTCACAATAGACTTGCTTTATATGTATAGGGTTAGGATTAAGTTACGCTAGTATAATTTTAAGAAAATATTATACCGTTGAATAAATTTTTATAAAATCCACTGTTGAATTAGAAACTTATATTGTATAAATCAAGTCTGTAAAACTTTAAATTAATCTAAAATTATTTAAAAAAATTTACATATAAATCAAAATCAACGTAATATATATATATATATGTATGTATATATATATATATTTAAAATATACAAAAATAAGAGTTACATAATTACGTTGCTATTGACGTTCAATTTTTATGAAATTTGACAAAACTGATATTTATGATAGGTAATTATAATTCAATGATTTGATCGATAAAAAAATTATTTCATTAAAAATTGTAAGTGGTGTAACTTTGTTTAAAGTTACACCGGTATAATTTAATCATAACCCATATATATATATATATATATATAATACCCATCGAATCTTAATTTTAACCTTGTAAACCCACATATAGCCCGCGATTGGATTGCTATTGAATAAGAATGATGGACATATGGGGCTATTATGTGGTGGAGGATATGAAAAACCATTTCTGGATAAATAAATGAAACCTATAGATCAAAACAAAAATAGAATGACAAACATTAATTTTTATTCGTGTAATGATTATATTATTTTGAAATTTAATTTCTTATTTAGAAGATATACCAGCATCACTTTTTTCTGGACTACTTTATCAGCACCTTCTTATATTTAATAAAATTATCTATACACCGATATTCTTTTACTTTGAATATGGATTGTACATCTTTGAAAATAATAGAATAACTGACGTAAGCGTAACAAAGGTGCCCGTTCAATACTCCTAATTATCCCTTCTTATGCTTCTCAAACAATCTCTATGATTTCTTTCAAAGATTCTGAGTATTTTTTTCTAGATGTATAGCATTTGTTTTTCGCTCCCGTGTCTAATATAATATGCCCCAGGGCATTTAATCGTCTGCTAATCGGAAGTGTGTTCACACAACTTAATAGGAAAGAATGGGAATCCGACTATAGTTGGAAAACCATTTCTTGATTAATTAAATGTTCAGACAATAAAGGGTATCGAAGAGAAAGGATCAAACTAATTAACAAATTACAGCAACTTTTATAATTAAAAATAAAAGCATATAGGAATAAAAACATCAAGCACACACACTTTATTTCTTTTAAACAATAAGGATAGATGTACTAGACACTTAGTACATCAGCAAACATACAACACCATTTTATTTTTTATAATATTTTTTTCTGCATACGCTAACCACATTCGTATATGAAAGGTTCCAAGCCATGCCCAAAGGGTGAAATACTTATTCTAGATTATCACCACAAGTATATGCGTGGCTCTTTGCAACAAGGCATAGAGGATTCTTCTTATGTTGAGCAAGTCCTGGCAATGTTTCAATATCAATGTCTTCCTTTTTTATCCCTTCTGGCAATTCCCAATCAAAGGAATAAAGAAGATTGGCAAGGATGACGTCAAGCGATGCAACTGCCATTTGCAAACCTGGGCAAATTCTACGACCTGCACCAAATGGAATGAGCTCGAAATCTTGTCCACGAAAATCTATAGCACTATCTAGGAACCTCTCGGGATAAAATTCTTCTGGGTCTTTCCAAACTTCAGGGTCTCTATGAATAGCCCAAGCATTCACATACACAATTGTCTTGGCTGGAATTTCGTATCCATTTATAATGCAATTTTCATTCGTTTCTCTTGGCACAAGTAGTGGCGCTGGTAAGTGCAATCTTAATGTCTCCTTTATCATGGCCTTGAAATAAGTAAACTTTTGCACATCCTCTTCATCTAAGAAATCTTTCTTACCTCCCAAGCTCCTAATTTCTTCTTGAACTTTCTTCATCACTCTTTGGTTTTTTATTAGCGCGGTCATAGCCCAAACTGTTGTTGCTGCAGTGGTATCAGTTGCTGCTACAAGCATGTTCTGTAAAAAGAAATTAGTATACGGTAGTTGAGTCTTGGCTGAAAATTAGTAGAAGATTTCCTAGTGTTATAATTAACAAATTTATGGCTGCAATAACGGGGACTTTTTTTTTTCAAAATTTGAAAACTGAAAAGCTTCTCCGAATCATAAAGAAATATGTTAAAAAAAAATACATAGTTCGTTAAAAGTTAAAAAGCCAGCTGAAAAGTACCAACTACAAATTTTTGTTATTTTTCGAATTGTTAGTTTTTTGTTTAAAAAAAAAATCCAAATACGTCAAAATGACAGAAAAGGACTTTTGCAACAAACACATTATTATGTAAGTTACTTCCAAACGAGAAAAGCTGAAAACAAGGAAAATATCTTTTCCGTATTGGGCAAAGTTGTGAGCTAGAACACTTAATTTGAATAAACCAATTGGATTGGTGCTGTGAGGGATTTCGTTTATCATAATATCATATATTCAAATCTCATTATCTTTCATTTGAAAAACATAGCTCTATTGGTGAAATGTAATGCGTATAAAATCTTGCTAAATAAGATAACACTGAAATAATTAAAGAAGAGGCAAAATTTTAAATTTAGCCATTCATCAAAATATTGAGATAGGGTAATCTCTTAAAATTAAAAAAATCCACCCACGGGTCATCTTGTCATTCAAAATGTGGGACATCTCTCTAAACATGCAAAATTGTAGAGATCAAAGTGTCATATTTTGCACATTTAAGGATCACAATATATCTCATACTTTGGATGGGAACAAATTGCAAGTGGACTTCGAAACTTTGAGAGAATATTTTGATAAGAACCAAATTGAGAGTTTATCAAAAAATATTGCAAAAGTAAAGGAGTCCAAACCATAAACACTGCCTTGATGTGATCATAAGTGAGATCTATAGAAAATGAACGCTGCTTCCTCAATTGAAGTAAGACATCTATTATGTCCTCCTCCTCTGAATTCCTTCTCTTAGGATCCATGTGCTCTTCCATGACTTCTTCGTAGAATTTATCCAATTCCTTGAAAGTTCTCTCGAGCCGTGTATGTAGTCCCGTGAGTCTATCAATCCATCCCGAGAATGGAATATAATCGGAAACAAAGAAAGTGGCCATCATGGCTTGACACTCATTGAGCAATTCATGGAACCTACTCCTTTCAACTCCTTCATCTTCATACCTTCTCCCAAAAGCAATCCTGCATATAATGGTGCTTGTAAGAGCCATCAACGTCTCATTCAAATTTATAGCCTTTGAAGATGCGCCATGCTTAGATATTTTTTGGATCATCTGCTTGACCTCAAATTGTCTTATTGAAGAAAAGCTTGAGACTCGCCTTGCGCTAAGGACATGGGCAACACATATTTTTCTGATTTCTCTCCAACTAGAATTGTATTGGGAAAATGCCATATCTAACCCATTATAGGAAAGTTTTTGTTGGCCAAGTAACTTAGGCCTGCCAGAAAACGCAATGTCATGGTCTTTCAATGTCTCCTTGGCCAGTTTAGGTGAGGAAACAACAATAGCAGGTCTTAAACCTAGTTGAAGGGAAAAAAGAGGCCCATATTTCTTGGAGAGTTGCCACAGCTGCAGATAAAGGGCAGAATTATCCAGCTGATGGAGATTCCCAATTATGGGAAGGCCTCTGGGACCAGGTGGAAAGGAGCGGTTCTTGAAGGTTTTGTGTTTTAGGGAGGAAAACAAGAACAAAAACAAATGAAGAGATAAGCATATAATTAGAAGTAGTGACACCATTTTGGCCAGGGACACTCTTTTGCTAAACCTTAACTCTTAGAATATATAGATTCAGCTTGCTTTCCCTTGCAGTGTTTTAACAATTTATAGAATTCAAGTTATGTAACGTGTGGAGGACCAACTTATCAAGTGTTGGCTAGCTGGAAAATCGTGTCTGTTTCTCTTCTAATAATATCTATAGACTCAGCAAGATTGACACCTCAAATTGTCATTTTTTATACTGATATTCAATAATATATTGTCGTAGAAGAAGATGACTAAATCTCATACTCACTACTTGAAATATTAATTAAATGAAATTATTTAATTAAATATCAATATAAAACTTTTTACAATAATAGTAATATTAGACTCATTTTAATTATATTGTTAGTGAATTTAGTAAATGTGGTACTAGATGCATATTTGATTAAAATTATTGGTAATATAACTAAAACTTTTAACTATTGATAATTTCTTTATTTTCCTCAAAATTGAGATAGAATGAAGAAAAAAAATATAATCGGAGAATTAAAAATTATAAATTTTAAATAATGTAAATATTTTGTTTCCATTCTTTTATAATGTAATAAACTTCCAAATAATATTGATGAAATTTTATTCTATTCCTTTATTTAATCTCCTGTACAAGAAGCTTTCATCTTCGTTCGAGTTAGTTTTGCTCCGTTCTATTAATTAAAAATTTCCAAACATATAATATTACAATAAACTTCATTTTATTTTTAATCTAACCAACAATATGTAAAATATTTAACCCTTACATCAATAATTGAGGAGTGGCTAGTGCCATACCTTCATATCTAGTGCCACATCTAGACTAATGAATTATTGTTTAAGTATTCCAAAATGTCCTTTACTCTATTTCACAAGTAAATTAATAATTTGTTATTACTTTTTATTTAATTCACACTTAATATTATTAATATTATTGTTAAATTTTTTTGTTTATGTAATCATTTATCTTATGGATATATTTTCATTTTTTACTCATTGTTAACATGAAATATGTTAAATTTATATTTTCACATAAATACCATTTTTTGTAGCAAATTTATTTTTTGAATCTTAAATAGTATTCAAATTGAAATAAGATTTTCACTTCAAATAAATATCTTTAAATATAATAGATAATTTTTGTTTTAATTCCTCTAATTATTTGCCTTTCGGCCTCATTTTTCTAACATTATGTTTATATTATGTAATAATTATCTATATAATCATAGTTATATTAGATATTAGATAATGAAAAATAAAAAATAAGTTGTAATTTACAACATACATACTCAAAGATTTTGCATATCGTGTTTATATAATTTAATTTAGTATTAAAGACATATCATATTAATATTTTTAGTTTCGATCTCTTAATTTTTATTGAAGTTTTATTTTCATTTTTATTCTTAAAAATTAGGGTAATATAATACAATAAATTAGTTATCTGTTTAATAAATTATGTACACTATTAAGAATAAAATTTATAGTAAGATTTGATGATATATTTTCACATCATTTAAGGTATTTTTTTATCAGAAATAGAAAAAAAATGCTGTTGAGTCTATATATATATATTGCTACGACGACTTATGTAAGTTCAGGTGTTCCATTGGGTTGCTGCAATTTTAACATTTTTGTTTTTGCTTTTTCTTACGCTTAGGTAAGTTGAGGTGGCTCCTATTTGTAACCGATGTTTTTAAGTATTTGGATATTTGAACTTGTTGTACTTCTTTTGCTCCTCGGTTTTGTGGAGTTGAGCTTGATTCATACCGAGGCCTTGTGATTGTTGGTGGAGGTTCTGTGGTGGTAGTTGGGGATGACACAAGGACAGCCCAATGGAGAGGAAAAACTAGGGTTTATGATTAAGGGTAATTTAGAAATCCTATAAATAATGTTAACAAAAGTAAATGCAATTTATTCAAAAGGAGGTGGATATAAATTTAAGAATTAGAAAGAAGAAAATGTAATTTTAATTAATCTCAGGAGAGGTAGCTATAGTTTACTCTAATTATACCTTAAAGCATCGTAAGTCTAAATACGTTAGTTTATATAAATGTGTTAATCTATCTTAATGGGTTTCTCCAACTTACTGTTAGCTAGGTTATTTTCTCAATTTAAAAAATAAAAAATAAAGATCATATCACAATTGCTTTTAGAGTGTAAATATTTTTTGCGAGGATAGATTAGCAATTATAAAAATTAAACAACAGGTTCATGAATTTCTTAATTTAAAATCTGTTTTAATTCCTAAGAATGCTTTAAAAAGTTTAAACATGGATAGATTTATGTTCAGAAATGCAATTTTTTGAATCTAAGTTGTATGAAAATAATTTAACATGTTTGCATAAAATGGTCGAAGAAGTAATAATAAACAAAAAATAAATAAATAAGTGTAAAATCCACTTATAAGTGAGAACATATTTTTGAAACTTTTTATTATAAGTAAAAAACAACCATTTTAGAATGTTAATTATTTTAAAATAACGATAAGCATTAAATATTATTTTAAGATATAAAATGATTTTACACAATTTTTAATAATTTAGTATACACAAGTAATCATCTTTATATAATCCAAATCAAAAACTGATTTAAAATTACTTTTAATTCAATACACTTAAAATTTACATTGATTTTCAAATAATTAATTACTCAAAGAATAATTATATTTATAATTTATAATTGAAATGATTTTATTCTCGCATTTAATCTAAATACGTGTTAATATTTTTCATTAGTTATTTGTTTAAAAGTACACACATGTATATGATGGTCAATTAGTATAAAACTTTTTTACAATATCATCCAATCAAATTTTCACATTAATGACTTATCAAATAGTGGACATGAAACTCAATAATCTTTGTTGACGTGATAATATATTGTTTGGTTATGAATGTATAAAAAATAGACTAACAATGTATAAAAATTAAACTCTTAATTTAATTATCCTCAATTCATTTATATTAAAACTTTGGTCCCCTTCAATTTTAGTCACTGAAAGTGGTAAACCTTTTTATGAAGTTGGAAGGAATTTATCAGTAACACTAAGCGACAACTTTTATCTACAAAGCTTGATGCTTAAATATATATTAAAGAGACAATTAACTATACCATCACATGATTCACTGGTTCTTACACTGGTTCTATATAATTATGAGCCAATTTCTGTTGCAAGCAGTCATTATAAGTCACGGGTATAGTGTTGTAGTAGAATAGTAGATGTTACGAGATTTAATTTCTGACAATGAATAAATTAAAAATAAGAATCTATGGTCTACTCTATAACATATATTGTGTGTCATAAACCCTGATTATTTGTTTATGAAAACTTTGATGCTATATAATAAAATAATTTTTTCCATACGTTTAAACTAATGATAGAGACATGTTTTATACTCTAAAGATAATGTGTATTATTTATATTAATTTTTTGTAAAGCAAAACAAACCAAATAAAAATGGGATAATAGTAAAATGGTACTTATACTTTAAAATCTTATATTCAAAATCTTCAAAAAAATTGTTTATGATTATAAGCTATTTTTCAGCTTAAAATTATCATCTTCTGAATATAATCTATATATTTCTACTTCCGTACCAAATATCATTGATTTTTTTCCCCAAGAAAAAAAAGCAGTTTCCATGCTATAATTAGTTAATCATTGTTGCATTGCTATTAAGTTTGTTAATTGGTTATTGTATGTAATTAATTATTGTGACAGAATTTTTAGCTGAACACTTCTATACATCCTTGTAGCCTTATATCAGCAACTCATCAATCAAGATCAGTTTCATAGTATATGCTTGTAGCCTTATATTAGCAGTTCATCAATCAAGAACACTTCTATATATGCTTGTAGCCTTATATAAGCAGTTCATTCACTAGTACCTTCATAGTACAAGTTCTGCCTCTTCTTTGTTAGTCTTCTTCTCCTCTTTCCCCTTAGTTATGATAGCTTATGTGATATCAGAATCTTCATGTCCAAATGGTTCAATACAATAACAAAGACAATGATAAACCTATCAGACCACTAAGGTTGAGTTTGATATTGTTGTGACTCCTAAAAGACTGCTCTAAAAAAATCACAGTAATTAACCTCTGAGAAGTGAAAGTAGCACAACATTTTAGTTTATTAAACAGAAAAAAATGACTTATACTTTTTATAAGTGAGAGTACCCCTCCAACAGTGTATAGATGTGGATGTGTTCCTTAGTTTCACTGTGTCTTTTAAATCATCTCATTTGGACTCTTATTACTCAGGATATATATGATTTAGTGTAGAAAGGTTAGATATTTAGGATTTAAGACAGATTGCATATTATGTCTTTATTGCACTTTTTCTCAAAGAAGACATGGAAATTACGAAAAGTCTCACAATTAAGTTCGAAATCATTCTCTCATTTTTCCAAAGAATTTTGAATCACTCATTTGGAGTTCTAGAGGGGAAGAAGTTGTGGAAATTTCTTCAAAACATACTCTAATTCCATGCATGCATAGGATTCGAACAACTTAAATCATTTTCCAACATTCTTTATATGACAAGAAAGTGCATATATGACCTTAAATCCAAACCGATTTAAATTTGTTTAATTTAATTTGATTTTCATTTTTGAATATGATTAAGCTAAACTAAGCCAAACTGAAATTAAATGCATTGTTTGGATTGGTTGAGCTTTTGTCTCACACTACTAGAAAAATACGAGTTATTGGTGGATTTTTTTCTTATCATATTTACTGGCTGAAAAGAAAAGAATAGGGGAAAAATAATTTTTTTGGAATACCATTACTGGCAAATTATTCACTGGTAATTTGTTGGTAATACTTGCACCATCTTGCACCAAATTAGCGTGTCCATTACTGACGGATTCTTCCACCAATAATTTACCAACAATTTTTTTAAAAAAAATTAGGCCTTCAACTTTATTGGTGGATTTTCCTTCCAATAATACTAACATTTATTTTTTTGAAAAAAAAATAGCCCATTACTGGTAGATTTTTCTACTGATAATATTAAGATTAAAAAAAATTCCCAGTATATTAAGATTTAGTTTAATTTTTTTTTTGTTGAAGTTGGAAGGCATTAGTTAGTAATACTAAGTGACAACGATTATCTATAAAGCTTGATGCTTAAATATACATTAAAGAGACAATTAATTACACCATCACACAATACAGGAAATTTATGCCTAAAAAAACACTTAATTTTATGTACACTTAAAAATTGTTGCTTATGCACACATAGACAACACTTTTTTTAAATATGTTGCTTTTGATATAGGAAAGGCTACACTTTTTTAAGTTAAGGCATCACTTTTTAAAGAGTTGCTATATCATATGTGGCCAATTATCAAATACAACATTTTTTAACAAAAGGCTACATTTTTAAGCTAATGCATCACTTTCATAGTGTTGCCATATCAAGTGTGGCCAATTGTTTAAGGCAACACTTTTGAGTAGAGAAAACAACATTTTTTAGATATTAAAGACAACACATTTAAAAAAAGTGTTACCTATGTATATAAAAAGTAACACTTTTCAAATATTCCAAAATATAAGTGTTATTTTAGGCCAAATTTCTTATAGTAACATGTTTCACTAGTTCTTACACTGGTTCTATATAATTATGAACCAATTTCTATCACCATCAGTCATTTCGAGTCACGGGTTTCGTGTTGTGGTAGAATAAGAGATGTTACAAGGTTGAATTTACGACATGAAAGAAAAATAAGGATCTATGGTATGCTCTATAACCTGTATTGTGTGCGTCATAAATCCAAACTATTTGATAATAGAGGTTTTGATATTATATTATTAAATCATCTCTCTCATAAGTTTAAGATGCTGGATGTAATATTTATATTGTAACAATATGCAATATTTATATTAATTTTCTCTGCAACAAAAAAGCTATGCAAACTAAATAAAAATGGGATAACAGTGAAACGGTACTTATACTTTAAAATTTTATAATCAAAATCTTTTAAAAAGTTACTTATGATTATAACCTGCTTTGCTTAAAATTATCATCTTCTGATTATAATCTATTTCTACATCCGTACCAAATATCACTGATTTTTTTAAAAGATTTTTTTTTTATCCCTTCCATGCTATAATTAGTTAATCATTGTTGCGTTGCTGTTGAGTTTGTCATTGTATCTAACGGAGTCTTGTAACAGAAGTTTTAGTTGAATACTTCTATATATGCTCGTAGCCTTATATCAACAATTCATCGATCAAGGGCAGTTCATTCACTAGTTCCCTCGTAGTACAAACTCTCTCTTTCTTTTCTCAATCTTCTCCTCTTTCCACTTTGTTATAGTATCTCCATGACCAAATAGTTCAATACAATAACAAAGACAATGATAAACCAGTCAGATCACTTAGACTGTGCTTGATATTGTTGTGGCTCTAAAAAATCTACTCTCAAAAAGTTTCTTATTACAAAAAGTAATAGTAATTAACCTCTGACAAGCAAAAGTACCTCAGCTTTTTAGTTTACTAAATAGAAAAAATTGATGTATACTTTCACAAGCTAGAGTAACCCTCCAACAGCGTATAGATGTAGATGTGTTTCTAGGTTTACCAATGACTTTTAAATCATCTCAATTGGACTCTTATAACTCGAGATATAGATGTTTTAGTGTAGCATGGTCAAGAATTTTAGGATCTAGGACAGATTGCATATTATGTCTTTATTCCACTTTTTCAACGAGAAGACATGGAAACTATGAAAAAAAGTCCAACAGTTGAGTTGCAAATCTTTGTCTCTTTTTTTCCAAAGAATCTTGAATCACTCATTTTAGAGTTCTATAGAGGGGGAGTTGTGTGGAAATTTCTTTAAAATATACTCTAATTCCATGTAAACATAGGATCTAAACAACTTCAATCAAGTTCCAATATTCTTTATATGATAAGATAATGCATATATGACCTTGAATCTAAACCCATTTAAATTTGTTTAATTTGATTTTTTTTCCGAATATGATTAAGTGAACTAAAACAAATCAAAATAAAATGCACTGTCTAGATTGGTTGAGCTTTGGTCTCAAAATCGAGTAAAATCGATCCACAAACGCCCTTATTTGAAAATAACAAAGTAACTGAGGTACATGTGTAATGCTTCTAAGGCAATAAATTAACCCTAATGTCAAGAAAGATTAGATGTAATTTTCCCTTCTTATTTCATGTCCATTGGGCATTTACATCTGGGTCTTTGCAATAAGACAAAGAGGATTCTTCTTATGTTGGGTAAGTCCTGGTAACACTTCAGTATCAATTGTCTTCATTTTTCACCCCTTCTGTAACTTCCAATTAAAGGAATATATAAGATTAGCAAGGATAAGATCAAGTGCTGCAACTGCCATATGCAAACCAGGGAAAATTCTATGAACTGCACCAAATGGAATAAGCTCAAAAACTTGTCCCCAGAAATCTATATCACTGTCTAAAAACCGCTCAGGATAAACTCTTCTGGATCTCTTCAAACTTCCGAGGCTCTACGGATAGCCCAACCATTCACATACACTAATGTTTTGACTGGAATTTCATAGTCAATTAGCCATCTATAATGAAATTTTCAGTTGTTTCTCTTGGCAAAAGTAATGGCGATGGAAGATGCAATCTTAATGTCTCTTTTATCACTGCCTTAAAATAGGTAAACTTCGTCCTATCATCTTCATCTAAGAAGTCTTTCTTTTTTCCTGTTCTCTTAATTTCTTCTTGAACTTTCTGCATTACTCTTGGGTTTTTGATTAATGCTGTCATGGCCCAAATAGCAGTGGCTGCAGTTGTATCGATTGCTCCTACAAGCATGTCCTATAGTAGAAAATCAACAATATTAACTATTATTTTGATTAAAATACAAGAAGAGAGAATTATAGAGAAATTAACTAAAATCTAATGAGCATAGGAGTGGAAATAGGCATTTGAGAGTGCCAATCACCACTGCCTTCTATCTGAAGAGAATCTTCTATCTTTTGTGGTAGTGATTTTATTTGTGGGTGTAGTGCTTGTTTTTGCTTTACTTCTAAGAATTTAATTGAGTCCAGCTTTTCCCTGAGGAATTTTGATTTCAGATTTAAAAGGTGTTGAAGAGACTGATATAATATCCATTTCCTTCGGTAGGTCGGGGTGATGTCTTTCTATTATTAATTTTTTTTAAATTTTTTTGACATGTTGATAGGTGAAGTATAATGAAGACTATACTTTACTCAAATTTCAAGCATATAATATAAATAATTTATTATTTAAAACAAAAATTTCTAGCAACGTTTTAAATAAGTAATAAAATAGTACTCACTATAGTTTTTAAATACTTATTTACATACAAATCAAAATATAATAATTGATAATTACAATAAAATAATTCAAAATTGTGCAACTTATTTTATTCTTAGTCTTAATATTTTAGAGTTAATTTAGATTTTTATAAATTATTTTAGTAGATGAACCAATATAAATTAAATACACATAATTTTTATTATTTAATATCAAATATAATTTTATTATCTTGCATTTGATTTTCAAAATTACATTTTGAAAACAAACAAACCAACTATATATTTTCATTATTTTTATTTTAAAAAAATAGAATTTACTTTTATAAACTAAATGTATTTCCTAATTTTGAGAACCTAAAAATGATAATTCCTCTAAAAAAAATAAAAAATATTTTTCATAAACCAAATGCACCCTACGGTATTCCCTATTTTGACGTTTAAGATGAGTGAATGAAAAAAGAAATAGGTAAGTGGGTTAAAAAAATTGGACTTATTATGCATTAAGTGGACTTTTTTTTAACTCTCTAATAATACATATACACACAGATATATATATATATATATATATATATATATATATATATATATATATATAGACACACACACACACATAAAAAAAAAAAAAAAATTGGGGGTCCGCCATTGAAGCTTGAAGCTTCGCTTTGCAGGGAGGCTGGCAAATCGCATTTTTTATTTTCAGTTATTTAGAGTGATACGACAGAATACAGGCAGAGTCATCAGACTAGATAGACTATGCATCAGTTGTTCAAATCGTGTTATTTTTTATTTTTGGGATTTCTCAGATGACGTATTTATTGATTTAGGTTGAATATGGTTTTATGGAAATAACTCAATTTATTTAGACTTATGAATAAAGTATTTCAGTTGATTAAAATAATTATTTATCCCCAAGTTATTTACCAATACTAAAACAGTAGTTCACATGCAACGTTAATTAGCATGTTTTCCCTAGTAGCTTGCATCAATGACACCTCCCCTTATGCACGGGTCACAACTAGTTGGGTAATGACATGGAATATGACCTAAACCTAACCTAAAAAAATATATTAAATCAAATTTCAAGATGCTGAACCAGATCCATAAGCATCGAGTTGGGCAGGTTAGCGAGTCAGGTTGAGTTATGAACTACTTTAATTTAAATTGGCCACCCGCAACTTGAATCCAATTTTAGATAGCCTTCTCAATGCTATGCTCTTCATGAGATCTTGAACTTCTTTGTGGCAAAGAGGATGAAGGATTTCTTGGTTTACCTTTATTGTCAACACACTGTCTTGTTAGTGTGTTTGGGGCAGCGTTTGACAGTCAATCAGGGAGGATCACGGGAGCAGGGGGCGCCTACCCCAAAGAAAAATGTTTTCTTTGTTTTTACTATACGTAAATATACATGACTTAATTAGTCCCTAAAAAATTATTTTGTAATTATATATGACTATTGTAATTATTAGGAAATTAATATATTATCTGAGAGTAAATGTATACTTTAATTTCTAAATGACTTTTGTTTAAGCACTTTAGTCGTTAAAATAGTAAAACACTCTACTTTAGTTCTTAAAAGTATATTATAGCATATTAATCTTTTAATAAGAAAATCATATAAATAATGGTCCTTAAACGATTATACTTTTGTCATCAAAATATTTCATGTTATAACAAATTAATCTCTTAACAGGAAAATCATATAAACATTAGTATGTAAAAAATTGATATAGTAATAGCCAACTTTTTTGAGGACCGAAGATGAATATATTAAAAGTTGAATTTTCCAAGGACAGATATGTTAAAAATCAATATTTCAGGAACTATATGGTATGATAGTTAGCTTTCAGATAGATAATTAATTGGATCACACTATTTTATTTCATCCTTCAATTAACGTAATTCTTGTGAAAGATTTTGTGTGTGTTTATCTAGCTGTGCAACATTATTCAATGTAAAATCACTATGGGACGTATGACAGGGCAATGAGTCCCAGGAAGAGATCTAGGTAGTTTTGCTTATCTTTGTCGGGTCTCTATGGTGTTCTTTTCGCAAGTAAAAAAAGGGGGATGGATCTTTGACTGTTGGGGAAGTGACAATATCTATATACCGCTACCCAAATTCTCTTTACTGGATGGAAATCTTTTGTCCTGAAATGATTGAAATAATGCTTTCCGAGCATTTGCATGACTGTTGTTCACACTGATTGTTGCCCGTGTGGCCTAAGCTTTATATAAACCCCGTCAAAGTGAGATGGTCTACGAACTAACGTAACTTATATATCTTTGAAACTCTAAGTCCATGTCTAAGCTCGTTGTCGAGATAAAGTGTCTACCACTGAATCAAAGTTATCAAATTCGATAGTCTATCTGAGCTCTTTTTTTTATGTGATAAGATCATAAACTTGTAAGAGTTTAATAATTAACTTGAGAGTTTAATGAATATATTGTCTTGCATGATTATCAAATTCGAGAGTTCAAATAAATTTTTTTTTTGTATTGAAAGATAGTAAAGATGTAAAGGTTTAAGAGTTAACTTAAGAGTTTAATAATCATGTACTGAATTTTGCTCACCCAGCTTGTTGTAAATAGAATAATCATATGGTATAGGTATAAAATTAAAGTTGCCATAGAATCTGAAAAGTTTGAGTCATGAACTTCTTGAAACTCTTTTAGTTTGCATAAATCCCATATGGCCTTACCAAGGATTTATATTGCTGACTAGATTAAGTAATGCGGCTGCAATATTTCAATTGTCATAGGATGTTGCTACTACAAATCACAGAGATTGACCGTAACACAGCTGCATCATGAGCGCAACAGCCTTATCGCAGCCACAATAGGATGCAACTGGCTTCATTTCAAGATGAAAACACACAAGTTTCATATCTCATCAATCGCAATGTACGTCGCTATAACCGCACTATCCGCAATCATAACCCCAGCTGTATACTTGATAGCAGCCAAAATTTAAACCCTTGGACCTTCCCAACAATTATTCCCTCCTCTTATGCACTGTTGTTTTTATAACTTGGGCTTCTTTTACACAAGGTAGTATTATTTTAATGCTCAAAAGTAAGTCTAAAGGTGGAAGATCAAAATTTTTGTTTTTAAGTAGGGACTATATAAAATTTAAAGATGATAGATTGAATGGTTGAAAAAACATTTTTCTTTTAAAGACTTGAAAGCCCGTTGTAATTGAGGGCAGAATTTTTCACTAGAACACTATCGGGTATCCGTGTTGAGTAACCACGGCGCCACGCTTCAACCCAGAGTGTTGAAGTATAGTTACAAGGTTTGATCAAGCTTAGGCGGAAAACCACATGATAGTGAAGAGAAAGGATCAAACTCATCAAATTCTGTTTCAGCAATTTATATAATTAAGAATAAAACCACATGAATAAACTATATCTGAATTCTGATCCATCTTAAATGAAAGTGCCATAATCTAATAAAAACATCAACAAGCACACACTTTATTTCATTTATATATGTATATATATATATATATATATATATATGGATAGATGTACTAGGTATACTTAGTACACCAGCAAACACGCAATACAGTTTCCTTTTTTTTTTTTTTTTTTTTCTACGTACGCTAACCACAAACATTCATATATTGAAGGCCCCAACTCCCGACTCCCAAGCAATGCCCAAAGGGCGAAATGCTTATTATAGATAGATTACAAGAAGTCGATCTGACTTTTATATATGGCTCTTTGCAACAAGGCATAGAGGATTCTTCTTGTGTTGAGCAAGTCCTGGCAATGTTTCCATATCAATGTCCTCCTTTTTCATCCCTTGTGGCAGCTCCCAATCGAAGGAATAAAGAAGATTAGTAAGGATAAGATCCACTGATGCAACTGCCATATGCAAACCTGGACAAATTCTACGACCTGCACCAAATGGTATAAGCTCGAAATCTTGTCCACGAAAATCTATAGTACTGTCTAAGAATCTCTCAGGATAAAACTCTTCTGGATTTTTCCAAGCTTTAGGGTCTCTATGAATAGCCCAAGCATTCACATACACCAATGTCTTGGCTGGAATATTGTAGCCATCTATGATGCACTTTTCATTTGTTTCTCTTGGAACAAGTAGTGGCACTGGAGGATGAAATCTTAATGTCTCTTTTATCACTGCCTTAACATAGGTAAACTTTTGAACGTCATCTTCATCTAAGAAATCTTTATTGCCTCCCAAGCTCCTAATTTCCTCTTGAACTTTCTTCATTGCTCTTGGATTTTTCATTAGTGCGGTCATGGTCCAAATAGTTGTGGCTGCCATTGTATCCGTTGCTCCTACAAGTATGTCCTAGAGAAGGGAATCAACAATATTTTGAGCAATGGTTCAAAATAGATTCGGTACAAGACTTATTTTTGTTTTGTTCCATTTTCTTGTGCTAAATCAACTGTAGCACAACACAGATTCTGCACTAGTCCTTCATAAAAAAATAAAAAATAAATAGTCACAACAAGAGTTAAACTCCATTATATATTACTTCTAGGAGCTGAGGATGATCTTTGTTACCCAATAACATTGTTATTTTAACATTTAAACATGGTTGTCTAAGTGGATGACATGGTGATCCCAATTTATCTCAACTCATTATCTTATTTAATAGTGATAAAGTGAATATCCAAATTGAACACTCACTTTAAATTCTACAATAACATTATTGTTCCCCTAAATTGTTGTATATTATCGGCCAGATGCCTTTGGTTTTGTCCACTAGGATTTCTATTAGAAATTGAAGGAATAAGAGATAGAAATATTTATACGCTCCATGGGTAAGTCATTGCTCTTGTTCTTCTGCATTGATCACTAGTTATGTCAATTTTGTGATCCACTTTTATTTCTCAACTTCCTAACCTTGTAATCCTTTACCAGTACCCTTCAATGGATGTGATAACTAATCAATAGATTACAGCAACCTCATAGCATAAAATAAAAATTAAACTATCAATTTCATTCCTAAAAGCTGATATATGCTTATTTAATTTTTGAAGATTTTTTTATATCAATTTAGTCTCTAAAACATACATATGACATTTAGTCCTTCAAAACATACACGTGACTTCGTTTTACTTTTTGCATGATACATATGACATTAAACAAGATCATCAATTTATCTTTAAGAACTTGGTGTATAAAAATTTTGAAGAACTAAACTGATATCCTATGTCTCTTTCAAGTATTATTAAATTGATGTAGTAAATTTTCCAAAGATTTCTTGCAAGAAGACAAAGGTCCTGGATGTGTAAAATAAAAATATTTAATGGTGCATTTATATTATTTTAATAAAAATATGACTGAAATTAAAGGAAAAATGAAAAAAAGGGTTAAGATTTCAAACCATGAACACCGCTTTGATATGATCAATAGTGAGGTCTATGGAGAATGAACGACGCTGCTTCAATTGAAGTAAGACGTCAATTATATCTTCTTCATTTGAAGCCTTTCTATCAGGATCCATGTGTTCATCAATGACCTCTTGATAAAACTTGTCCATTTCCTTGAAAACTCGTTCAAGACGTGCATGCAGTCCTGTGAGTCTATCAATCCAACCCAAAAAAGGAATATAATCGGAAATGGAAAAGCTTGCTACCAACTCCTGAAACTCATTGAACAACCCATGGAACTTACTCCTTTCAACTCCTTCATCTTCATACCTTCTCCCAAAAGCAACTCTGCATATCATAGTACTCGTAAGAGACATTAATATCTCACTCAAATTTGTAACTTTCGAAGATGAGGCATGCCTAGATATTTTTTTGATCATGTGCTTGACCTCAAATTGTCTTATTGAGGAAAAGCTTGACACACGCCTAGCACTAAGGATATGGGTAACACATATTTTTCTGGTTTCTCTCCAACAAGCATTGTATTGAGAAAATGCAATATCTAACCCATTGTAGGACAATTTTTGTTGGGCAAGTAACTTAGGCCTTCCAGAAAACTCAAGGTCATGGTTTTTCAGTGTCTCTTTGGCCAGTTTAGGTGAGGAAACAACAATGGCAGGTCTTAAGCCTAGTTTAAGGGAAAAAAGAGGCCCGTATTGCTTGGACATTTGCCATAACTGCAGGTGAAGATCAGAACAATTCAGTTGATGAAGGTTCCCTATTATGGGAAGGCCTCTAGGGCCAGGTGGAAGGGCTTGGTTCTTAAGGCTCCTATGGTTTTGGAAGAAGAGAAACAGAATGATAGCAAGAATCGGGTATAGAATCAGAAGAAGTGGTGCCATCATTGTGACTTACGACGAACAATGGCGAGGAAGAGATCACGTACACTATATTAAACCGTGTTTTATAGGGTGATGAAATACAAAACTGATTCATATTCAGCTTGCTTTAGTTATGTATTTATAGGACTCTAGACTTGGATATCGTTTATATCTTCAAAGTTAATCAATTAAGCCGCCAGAAGTGAAAATCAAATAATAGTATTATTGGATTGAGAAGAAGTACTAGATAAGGTGTACGCGAGCTGTCGACACTGAATAGTAAAAGACTAATTTCCAAATGGCAAAGAATATCCTCGCTGCCCTTTTAATATTAAAAAGTATTACCCCGTTCCTAAATAAGTGTCCGTTTAAACAAAATAATATATTAAAAAGTTAATAAATCTAGCTAAAAAAAAAGTTCACTGAAAACACACACTAATTCTAATTTCGAAAAAGTATTTCTCTCAAAAAAATTAACTGAATTGGCCTATCAAGATTGTAAAAGACGTTCATATATTCTATATATTTTATTTCTTTTTCAATACCATTAATCTACCGTGGAAGAAAATATCTATGAAAGAAAATACAGCATCTCTTTATCTTTATATCAAATCTAACCTAACAAAATGCAGCGAATGAAAGGTAATTGCATTTTATGAAGTGATAACCCTAAGGAAAAATGTAATGATGATGATTTATAATAGTTGACATAATTTATTATTATCTATATGTTTTCTAACCCATTCCTTAAGTTTGAAAATTGAATAGATTAGTCACATCAAACTGGAAAATTTGAAGTTGGTGCATAGACTTTGAATTGTTAGTCTTCCTAGCAATTTCTCACCAAGTATATGTCAATCAAGTGTGAAACTTCCAAATGATGCCATTTTCAATGGAGCCAATTTTTTCTCCCTTTTTTCTTTGAAGGTTTAAACGTAGAAGATTATTAGCAGCATTTTTTTATATTGTTGACACGACTCCTAAATGTAGAAAAAGAAATTTAAAATCATGGGCACTTTTATTTGGCATGAATATTGATTGTTCTCTTTTATGTATTCTAGCCCATTTCTTAAGTTAGAAAATCATGTAAATCAATCACATCAAATTGGAAAATTGATGTTGGATTAGTCCATATAGGAATTTTTCATCGATGATTTATCAGTCAAGTGGTGAGACTTCCCCAACTTAATCTATAAAAAAAATAACATTGAACAAAACGGTTTCCTCAAGAATAAAAATGTATATTTTGTATTCCATCATTATTAAAAATATAGGATAAATTAGTCCGTCAACAATAATTTTGAAGAATTTTATGACAAATTGATCCTTATCGATTTATAAAATAGTTGTAATTATATTACTTAATAAGAAAAATAAGTACAGTAAAATATTGAGGGGGAACAAAATCTATAATCTATAATTTATTATACTATTATTTAAGACTCATTATATGGAAATTTTTTGATGTGTCATTCATAGAGAAAATTATACCCTATCATTTTCATAATCTCAATCATTAAATTAATTTTTAAAATCTAATTTATCTTATAATTATTAATTAATTTTTTAATCATACCTTCATATCTCTCTTCCATTGACACAATAAAAATACCCTACAAAATATCTCATTCCAAATTATTTAAGTAATTTATCATGATATCACATATCATCAAATGATATTAAGAATATGTTATAATTTAAAAAAATAATAAAAAATCATATGTTCTATATATTTTATTTGTTTTTCAATACTATTAATCTATTGTGGAAGAAAACATCTATAAAATAAAATACTGCATGTCTTCGATTTTTTATTTTTTATATGGTGTGTTAATTTAATAATTCCTCATGTATGAGATTGTGTAGAAATTTACATAAATATGGTATTTAAATCTCGCCAACGGCGAGATTTGATTTAAAAAATAATATTTTTCGTTTTCCAAATCTAGTTAAAAAAATATTATTTTTATTATTCAAATCTTGCTGTCGACAAGTTTTGAATTAAAAAATAATATTTTACTAACAAAACCCTGCCATTGGTGGGATTTCATACACCACAACCATGTAATTAGTCAAACTAACCCATTTCATGGAAAATTTTGCCTCCCCCCACCATATTGAAAAAAATGACCCCATGTCTTCATCTTTATATCACGTCTAACCTAATAAAATACAGTGAATGAAGGATAATTGCACTTTATGAAGTGATAACTCTATTAAAAAATGTAATGATGATGATTTATAATTTTTGGCATCATTTATCGTTATCTATATGCTTTATAACCCATTCTTTAAATTTGAAAGTTGAACATATTAGTCACATCAAATTGGAAAATGTGAAGCCTATGCGTAGACTTTGAATTGCTAGTCTTCCTAGCAATTTCTCACCAAGTATATGTCAATCAGGTGTGAAACTTCCGATTGATGTCATTTTCAATGGAATCGATTTTTCCAAAATTATGTATAGTTTTAAATGTAGAATTTTTTTCCTTTTTTTCTTTGGAGGTTTAAATGGAGAAAATTATGAGCAGCATTTTTTTAAGTTGTTGACATGGCTCTTAAGTGTAGAAAAAGAAATTTAAAATCATGGACACTTCTATTTGGCATGAATATTGATTGTTCTCTTTTACCTGCTCTAACTCATTTCTCAAGTTAGAAAATTATTTAAATTTATCACATCCAATTAGAAAATTAATGCTAGATTAGTCTTTATAGTAATTTCTCACTGATGATTTATCAGTTAACTGGTGAGACTTCTCCTAACCTAATCCATGAAATAAATAACATCAAATCAAATGGTTCCTCAGGAATAAAAATATATACTTTGTGTTCCATCATAATTTAAAATATAGGATAAATTAGTCTATCTTCAATATTTTTGAAGAATTTTAGGATAAGTTGATCCTTATCGATATATAAAATAATTGTAATTATATTACTCAATAAGAAAAATAAGTGTATTAAAATATTGAGGAGGAACTAAATTTATAATCTATAATCTAGATCTATAATACTAATATTTAAGACTTACTACATGAAAAGTTTTTCATGTGTCATTCATAGATAAAATTATGCCATATCATTTTCATAATCTTAATAATTAAAGTATGTTTTTAAATTTAATTTTCCTTATAATTACTAATATATTTTTTCTAAGCATACCTTCATATCTCTCTTCCATTAACACAATAAAAATACGCTACAAAATATCTCATTCAAAATTATATAATATGAAAATAATAACAAAAGATATAAACAAATGATAAATGAATGTATTAGTATATCATTAAAATTTTATATGTATAATTATTATTGTATTAGTTAATGATAACAAAGCTATTATAATTATACTACCACAAAAAGAAGATTGTTATAATTAATGATAATTTTATTGACCATGTGTAACTATTATATAATTATATAAAAAGTTATTATAATATGTTTTCTAAGTTGATAATAAACTAAAACTACAACACGTATGTGATGTTAAAAAAAAACTACATAAATCTATTACCCAGTTAGAAAACATATTATAATAGTTTTTTTATATAATTATATAATAATTATACATGGTCAATACAACTATCATTAATTATAATTGTCTTCTTTTTATGATAATGTAATTATAATAGTTTTGTTATCATTAGTTAACTCTATAATAATTATACATATAAAATTTTAATGATATAATAATACATTCAATTATCATTTTATTTATATCATTTGTTATTATTTTCATATTAAATAATTATGAATGAGATATTTTGTAGGATATTTTTATTGTGTTAATGGAAGAGAGATATGAAGGTATGATTGGAAAATATTAATTACTAATTATAAAGTAAATTAAATTTAAAAACCTAATTTAATTATTAAGATTATGAAAATAGTGGGGCATAATTTGCTCTATGAATAACATATGAAAAACTTTTCATGTAATGAGTCTTAAATATTAGTATTATAGATTACAGTCAGGATGCAATTGTTGGATATTTGAGTGTCAGTAAATACTACAGATGGATTGAATGCCTGTTTGCATTTTACTGACATAATTACATGTGGTATATTAATTAAAAACCCCTTCTAGAAGGATGAAAATTCCATTTTTCTTTTATGAATAATTATTATAGACGGAATTTCCTCCGGAAATACTAAAATTAAATTATTTAATTTTGTATTCCCATCGCAAAATTAGTCTGTGATGGAGAAATTGAAAATATTTTATAATTAAATTCCATAAAAAATTGTAATTTTTCATAAAATGGTTTTTTGTGTTTTCCATCGAAAATTCGTTAAATATATATATATAATTGAAATTGTTTATATTATTATTTATTATTGTTTTCATATTGGTTATTAATATTACAATTATTATAATTATTGATATATTTTATGAAATATATAAAAATTGTAATAAAGTCACAAATATTAAAAAGGAAATAAAATTTTAAATATTATAAAATAAAAGTGCACAAATCTCATAATAATATTATGCAATAAAATTAAAAAGAAGTCAATTACAAATACATATGATCCAATTCTCATGATGCTTCAAAACATGGTCAAGTAGTTCTCTAGATGCAACGGTAAGCAAACACTTGTAATAGCCCAAACACTAGGCGATGCAGATATTGTCCACTTTGGGGCTTGGCGCCTCTCATGGGTTTTTCTGTTCCCTCTTGGCAAGGGAAAACGCGTTTGCAAGGGGGAGGTATCCACATCCTTATAAGGCATGCGTCGTTCCCCTCCCCAACCGATGTGGGACTACTCCATACTCCTCGTGGGACTACTCCAGTGATTCCCAAGAGGGGTATGGAGTAGTCCCACATCGGTTGGGAAGGGGAACGAAGCATGCCTTATAAGGGTGCAGATGCCTCCCCCTTGTACATGTGTTTTCTCTTACTAAGGGCGAAGAGCAAACCTGTGAGGGGCGCCAGACCCCAAAGCAGACAATATTTGCATCGTCGGGTTATTATAGATGGTATCAAAGATGGTCCTGGGATCGGTGTGCAAGTGAGGATGCTGGGCCCTAAGGGGGTGGGTATAACTTGTCTTTTGCATGGAAAATTGACCTTATCTTAATTATTGAAAATTTAAATCAGGAGCCTCTATATATATATATGATACTCTCCCAAAGTTAATCTCGTTTTATTATTATCTTTAGTTCTATTAGTGTCCATCACAGTCTTCATAAGATTGTCAAACACATTTTTTTTCAACATGCATAATATCTAGACACTGACAAATAGAGTTATCCTTCCAACAAGGCAGTTCTCAAGTATACTTTATAATCAGATTATGGTTAATAGCATAGCCTGAAAATGAACTTTGACTATAGTTTCCTTCTCACTTAATGCTCAACATTTTTACTGCTAGTGGCAATTCTGAGTGCACACATCCTTCCCATAAAGGCTCCCTTGATGCCTCTAATATATGGACTATAAAACTTTTCAACCTCTACATTGGGTTCCTCGACTTCAAGTTTGGGATCAATCTAAATTTAGGAATGGCAACATCAAAAATAATTTCTTGTCAAAAAATATAATTTTCTTCTCAAATCACATGACCTATATCCCGCCCTCCTACATGCACCTCACTAACTGCCTCCAACATAACCCATGCCAACTTGATTTTCCACTATAGCAACTTCCCCATGATCAATCCAAATCCAAAAATTAGGCTTAAATCCATCTTTGTATAGATGATAGCTAATCGTTTCAATATCTAAAAACCCACATTGGCACTTAGAACAAGGACACCTTGTTTTTTTTTTTTTTCATTAATGAGATGTTGTGAATTATAAGTAATATAATGAAGTCCTTGACACCATTATAGAATATTGGTTTAATTCCTCCTGATGATGATGCAATCTATTATATATCTATGAACAATTCCTAGGGAACATTGTTGATCAATTCTTAATTTAACCTAAAAATTGAACCCAATATTTTACTAATCACAAAAAAGTTTGAAAGAATCTCCTATAATCTCCTTGTCTCCCACTAATATTTTAATTGAATTTTTTTTGACAGAATCTCCTATAATCTCCTTGTCTCCAAATTATGTTTAGAGAATTCAAGACGAAAAATTAATTTAAAATATTTTGACATACTTTACCCCTAATATAGGAGTATTCCCCTAAATACATTATGTTTAGATTTCAATAAAACCACGCTTTGGCAAAACATGAACAACTATTAATCTAATAATTACACAACAACAAACAATGAACACATTATTAAAATCAAACACTTTAATCATCAATCCTGAAAAATATTATAGTGTGCACGCCATTATTTCTTCCAAAAACACTAAATTACTTTTTCTAAATTTCCAAAAAAATTTCATTTAGAAACAAAATTAAATTACATAATTTATTTACCAAATCTTCGATAAAAAGCTATCCTCAATAATGCTCCAACATTGCACCTCTAGAATGCTAAATATTTCAATAAATCTAAGTTAGGAACATTTTAAATTGATAATATAATTTTAAGCATTGATATGCAAGGAAAAAAAGGCCAAATAAAAAAAGTAAGCCAGTTAAAATATTCAAAATAATATCCGGAGCATAACGGCGGCTTCCATTTGCAAAATGGTAGCTCCGATGAGTGGCAGCGCCTCAAACAAAAGCGTGACGGCGCAGAAGCACAAATTAAAGGAGAGAAAGGGAAGCAAGAGAGGAGAAAGAAAAAAACTGGTAAGAAAGAAGGGCTCCGAGCAATTTATATCATAATTTCAGTATTACTGGTTGATTTTTTTGTCTATACTACGCTTAATAAACACAATATTTCATTAAAGCACATTATTGATGAAAAATCCATTTGTAATATGGTCAATGAAACACAACATTTCATTAAACCCTATTCCGACAAAAAAAAATTGCATGTAATCAGATTCGACTAAAAACAAAATGTTGTCGACAGTTTGTTCTGAAATTCCAATTAAAGACGAAAAAATAGTCTGTAATGTATTAGATATTAAAAAAATTGAAACAAAAAATGTATTACAAACGGCTCATTCCATCAATAATTAAGTAATGAAAAATCACAATGTTACATAAATTATTACAGATTCCAAAAAAATTTACTTAAGCAAAAATAATTGTAATTGCATGCGTTATAGATGAACCCATCTGTAATAAGTTTTTGTGAAAAACCGTTACAGATGGAATTACAGTTGGCATACCCAAAAAAACAAAAACAGAGTCATCACAGATGGTATTTCCTCTATATTTTCTTGAAAAAGAATATTAAGATTATTTAATATAATCTGGGTGTAATTGGTTAGCGCTAACTATTATGGACAAAATTACCAAGAGATTATATATATTTCTTATTTATTTTGAGCTTGTCCCATTTCTGCTAGTAATCTGTCACTTCTAACTATAATTTGCGCATTTCTAGCAGTGTAGATATAAATCATTCATACAATTTAACAATAATATTTAAAAATGATATTGCACTTTTATAGGTGTTGCATATAAGCCATGTAATTGAAGAGTTTAAATAATACTTTTGGATACAGAGATAAATTTTTATTTTAGTATTAATTTTCATATACTAATTCAAAGTCTCAGTCAATTACATTATATTTTTTATATGATGTTTAAGATAGTTATAATAAGAATCAAACAATTTCATTGACGTTTTAATTAAAAAAGTGAATTTAATGATATATAAGTATAAAATGACTAAATGGTAGTGAATTTTGAAAATTAGATTTTGTTATTTAGAATAAATTAGCCTTGATGCTTTGGCAGTATAAATGAATTTACATTGTCATTTAATTATTATTTTTATTTGTAAAAGTTGATATAATCATAATTGATTAGATGTACATGTAAATGTTTTTTATCCATGATGCATATAAAATAAATTCTATTTTTGATCTATAAACTCAAATTTAGTTGAATAAAAAGAAATTTATTACTGCATTTTTTATGCTGAACAAAATATTTATATGCTTCATATTTATAAAACTTTCAAGACTGAATAGATATATATATATATATATATATATATATATAGGTAGTTAAATCTAATTATTTTGATGAGATGGTCATAATATTTATGTAAATTTTTAATATTGGCATTGTATATAAATTAAATACTAAAAAAAATTAACATGTCTTAGTTGTGCAAATTGCAAATGAAACATGTATTTAAGTGATTTTTCAACTAAAAATAACAACTTTTCATAGAAACTATATGTATAAGCTTTTATCTAAGGAATTTTTTTTTTTTGGTCGAAACTAATGGAGATTTTGGAAACTAATTTCAATGACATTTCAATTGGAAAAATGAATTTAAGGATATATGAGTATAAAATGATTAGATGTTGATAAATGTTTAAAAGAAAATTTTATTATTTTGAAGAGATTAATTATGTTCTTTTTTCTCAAAATTTTCATGCAGTGCACGCTATCATCTTGTTTGTAGAATTCAAGTTACGTTACGTGTGGAGGACCAACTTATCAAGTCATCTTGTTTTCTTTCCAAGCCGCCCCCCCCCCTCTCTCTCTCTGTTCTAAATGTACTATGGACTCAAAATAATAAATAGTTTGAAGATGTATATTTTTGCAAAGCATGATTGAATATTCGGAATGATACGTAAATAACAATTTTGATTAAGTTCAGTTGGACCAACTTATCAAGTCATCAAGTGTTAACTACCTAGAAAATCGTGTTTGTTTCTTTTCTAAATCGTTAATGATTAGGGCTTATTTCGATGTGCATCTTATAAAAAAAAATTTTAATTAATCTCTGTAATTAAGATTTTTTGAAAAAGGAGAAGGTAATTTATATTTGAAAAATGATCTTATTTTATAATATGAAAATTCTTCTCAATTTTTTTTACACTTTTTCTAGTGATTCTGCTTTTATTTGAAAAAACTATCCTAACATATCGAAGTAGAAAAAGATATTTTTTTATTAAAATGATATTTTATTATTAAAAAGCACATCCAAATAAGCTCTTAATGGCTCAAAAATTATTTATACGAAAATCGAAGAATGAATAATTACTGCTCATTTTAGTTTCTTTTGCATTATTTAATTTTTAAATTATTTAAAAACCTGGATAGACCCGAAATATCTAGTTTAAAGAGATGTTTTTGGAAAGCGTGATTGAGACCTCAAATTATTATTTTTTTACACCGTTATTCAATTATATATTATCATATAATAAAACAGTCTTTTTATTTTTTTCTTTCTAATATTATATTTTCTTACTACCTTCTAAATTTAGATCAATATATATATAAACCCTACATATATATAAATTAAGAAAACAACAGTATGACATTATCACATCTTCCACCAATTCTTACAATAGCTCTAGATGGGTTTTATCACAGTATGTAAATTATTTACTACTTTTCTTTAACATCAATCATATTCATTTTGTTGCGTCAAAAAATCATAATATTCACTGTGACTTATACATTTAGGAATGTAGAATTGGGTGAGGGTGTGCAGATCTACTTGATAACGATTAACGTACAATTATCTTGATTTTCATGCAGCAATTTTTGACAAAAAAATGTAGCATGTGCTTCGCTTACATGTAATAAAGCATTCAAGCCTCGTGAAATTTTTTGCATGTTTGCTGCCAAAAGTCAAGCCACTATAATCACAAAATGGATAAAGAATAATTAAAGAACCAATAACATAGTCACGGCAGCCGATTCTTGGACAAATTCAATATATATACACTATCACATTATACAATAAATTACTCCCTCCATAGAAGTTAGTGGATTTTTTTTTCCTTTGATACTCTAATGAGAGAGAGTTAGTGAATATATTAAATATCGGAATATTGAAGCAGGTGATAAGGGTAATATTATAAAAGACACTAATATTTATCTAACTTCAGGTTTATCTAATAATTTTCTTAATATGTGTACATAAGTGGAGATAAATATTTATTAGAAAATGGAGGAAGTAACTAATTTGTCTTACCTTCAATGACTCATGGGTTTACTACTGTGTGAAATAGGGTGATTTTATGCGAGATTTTAATTTACAAATAAAAAATAAATATCCATTGTCGGCACTGCAAGGTGTGGCTTGGTGGTGTGTTGGGGAAGTTTGCCTCTTTAATTTAGGTGGAGTGCAGTTAGCGCCTGTGACTCGCATAATTTCCTCTTTGTTGACCTTTGTTTTGTTCTCTCCACCTTCGTTGCAGGGTGTTGAGTTGCAATAAAGTATCAAAAAAAAGGAAAAATCAATTGTCGGCACTAAAACCTGTATCGCTTAATTTTCCTTGCACCAGCAAGAGCTAAGTAGGAAACAAAAACAAGACAGACTGAACAATTCAGTCAAAAAATTCGTGAGTCAATCCTGGGTTTGATCCATTTGAAGCTGACAAGGAGATATCAAAACTTACAATATAACACAATAATATATACATATATATATTAGGAAGAGGAGCGAATTTGTTCACTAACTCAATGCAAATACCCAGTACATAGTAGCTTTATTTATAGATTTAATTGAATAAAATAATACAATACAAAAAACCGCATGTTCCTTATTAAGAAATACTCTCTCCTTTCTTAAATAATTGTCCAGTTATAAATGTTCACTAAAATTAAAGAAATGATTGGTAAAATATAAATATAAATAAAAATTAGGAATAATTTACTAACTTGTGCTTATTTCTTTTTAATACTCCAACTTTCTCTTTTTCCATTGACTAATGAATTAATAGTATTTAATAGGGGTATTATTGGTAAAAATTATTAATAATACTACCCAAAATATTTGAAATAAATAATTGTTTTTAGACAAAGAAAATTTTTAAAATAGACAATTATTCAAGAAGAAAGAGAGCAAAATGGTTGGCAACCAGCAAGTTGTTGAACGAGTGATAAAAGCTTTAGAACATAAGTTTAAATCCCGAAAAACGCATTAATTGAAAGGGGAATAACCATAAATGCTTTAAAAAAAGTTTCTCATAATTTGTGAAAGCAATGTTTTCCACAATTTTTATTCATAAAAAAAATAAAAATTGGAAGTACTAGTAGCAGCCCCAACTTGATTATATTGGAAATATAAGTCCAATGAGGTTGGCTATGCAGAAATTTGTGGCATGAGCTATAATGTGATGATCTCCTCCTTACCCGCTACATGAATATGGATATGTTTTATATTCATAATAAAGTGATATTTTAGTTAAAATTTATATCATTAAGCCCGGTACTGTAGGAGTGGACACATCGCTCACCTGAAATTTCAGGATCACGCACATAAGAATTTCTCATGCTAGAAGCCATAATTTTATGAAGTGCATTGCACTAATATAGCTTTGCTTGGTTTAATAGAATCTTGACATTGCTTCTCTTCAACCAAACTTAAAACATTGATAACTTCAAGCATTTTTTACAATTTGCAAAAAGATTAAATAATAAACAACCTCGTAAAAAATATATGCAATTATGTGTTACCAGCTCTTGGATTTTATGAAATCAAATATCTATATGCTTGGACCTCCCAGAAAAGTACTATATTTTTCATTTTCTCCAAAGTGCAATTGCAGATTTGTTGTTAGAAAATATTATCATGTGAGTATTCTACTTTTGATTCAATGTTTCAATAGTTCTTAGTCATATTGCTTATGCAGCACGACTAGCTACTACTATATATTTTGAGGAAAGTGCAATATATATTTCACTTCCAATCATGATATCATGCTTGATTTATTCATAGTAACAACATCTAATTGCGATGTTGTGACTTTAGCATAATATCATGATTGAAAGGGTGTTACACAATAATTCCTTGTTTCTTTAGAGATCATGATATTGCAGCTCGTCCAAAATGAAAGATAGATCATAAAATACTTTTCTTTGTTTCTATATGTCATCTGCCCAATCACTATTTGTGTACCCAATGAGTTTTACATCATCAATAGTTTCATAAAAAAATATATTATTGAAGTTACTTTGATATATCGAAGAAAGATTTAAATCCTTTAATTTGAACCTAAAATGAATGCAAAGTAAGGATTTAAACCCCTTGCTCTCTCTCTCTCCCCTTCTCTTTCTTTTTTCTTTATTTGATAATTATTCAAAGATTGCTCAAGACTCTACAATAAGAAAAGAGCAAAAAAAAAAAAAAAAAAAAAGAAACAGCCAACACTAAGACCACCAAAAAGCGCAAATAGAACTCCAAAGTAAGACTAGATCACAACGGGATCCTCACAATACCCCAAAATAAAGACACAAACCAAAACACTCAATTCAACCCCTACACCAAGCAAGCTAACCCACCAACAAACTTCAACAAAGTAAGAAACTACAAATTCCACCAATCTCCAAATGACCACTGCACCATCAACCAAACATACTGAAAAACATAGATACACGACTATGCACTCCCCAAGAATTTCTAATAAACCAAGAAGAATCAACAATCTTGGAACATTAATTATGAAAACTCTCAAAAGGAGAAAGAGAGGTTTCCCAATGCAAAACATTTAGTTCTTGTTTCTCCCCCTCTTTCCTGCCATGTTTTCTACACTTGAACTTAAATCCTTCTTCTCTTTTCTTTTTTTTTTTTTCCTTTATAATCTTTTTGACTCTTTGCAAGAGCCCAAATGGCATCAATTTCAAAGTTTGGTGTACGTAAGTATGATAGTGAATATCTGTAACATGGGTTTTTACATTGGAAATACAAAAGAAAAATAGACACAATTGTAGCAATGAGAAAACAGAATTTGCTTCCTCTCCTTTGAGTTCAGGGACAAGAACTCCACAACTCTCAAAAAATATCTCTCTACTTGCAAATAGCCAATTCTTGCTTCTTTATTCCATGGATAGTGTTATTTTAACACTAAAAAAGAATGCACCTATTGTTACACCTACTTTATAATCATTGGGCATGTAGGGGCAAGTAAGGATCACATCCAATGGTGATAAAGTGAGTATTCCAATAGATACTCACTTTTTGGATGTTAAAGTAACATTTTTGTTGTTCCTTCTCCATTCTTGTTTGCACACTACCTGTAATAAACTTTGCCAGTTCAACAAATCCCAGTAGCTCACATAGAGGGCATATGGATTAGCATTTTTCCCAAAAAAAAAAATCTCCTTTTTTTTTTATAAAAAAGTGCTTCTATAAGTCCTTTTGATGATGAATTTTTAGGGTGTTTGGAATATTTTAATGAAATAAAATTGAATTGAAATCTATTAAGAATTGAATTTATAACATAATTGAATTCAATTATTATATTTGGAACAAATTAGAAAGAATTTGGAATGTGTCTAAAAATGAAGTGATTTCATTATTTTTACTATTTTGTGCTTTATTAATATGTTAGGAACAAAATACATATTCAAATAAAGTTATTTTAGTATTGTCATTTATTGAAGTTCAATTCCCCCACCAAATCAGACTCATTTGGGTGTGATTTACTTTTAGAGGTTTTGATAGAATTGAATTTTCTAGGGATTTCAATTCCTAGATTAAATTTAGTTCAAATCAAGGAATTGAATTCCAATTCTTGAGTGAATTCAATTCTATAGGTTTCCAACACCCTCTTAGAGATGTCCCTAACCATATTAGGAGGACCAATGATATTGACCTTATTTTAAAGATTGCATTGAGGCCATAGATGACACTTATATAGCTATCCATGTAGTTGCTGATACATAAACACCTTCCACCACCAGGATTTAGAAGATCTAATGTATTGGCTATGGTTTTGATATGTGCTCTTGATGCAAGCTGTCGCGACTCACAACAAATTAAAATTTATAAAAGTGCTAAGTTGCACCAAAAATGTAGTAAAGGGCACAACTCAGGTCATTTCACAAGGAAGTGTTACTAGTCAATTAGAAATTAGGGGTTTGGAGAATTAAGATTAAAGCAATTTAAATTAAAAGATAATAGCAACAAGGTAACAGCAACAATAAAGGAAGTACTAGTGCAAGGTATTCCTAGGATTGAAAATTAATTATCATTGACCAAATATTAAACTCATTGGTGGCTATTAGTGACAAATTACTGGCAATTCTACTAGTAATCAATCGACATCTAGAATTTAATCAATGCAAATAACTAATAAACGACAATCCCCAATTTATTTAGAAATCACATCAATTTAATAAACCGATTACTATAGCCTAACTGCCAATCGGAAGTTAATTCTAATGTTCTCCCTCAAACATAAACCAATAGATCTATTAATTTATACCCAAAGGGTTTCCCTAAATGACGATCGCCAATTTAGTTATCCCAATAAATATTATAGCAATCACCACAATAATTATAGGAATAGAAACTGCAGAATATTAAGAAAACCAATGCATTTAATATCAAAAGATGTCTCAAACATCATCCCAATCCATCTGGAAACCCTTACACTAGTAAAGAAATCTACTCCTCCATCTCTGGAGGATTACAATAATAAAGATAAAAGAACCTGGAAATAATAACAATGATCATCGCCACGATCTCCAAGACAAATCACCTTTACCAATGAAATCCAAAGAGAGAGAAGAATAGAGAAGAAGAAGATGTAGAGAGAAGATGGAGAGAGATGTAGAGAGAGAGAGAGAGAGAGTTCTCCAAACTGAAACTCCAAAACTCCAAACTAAAAAACTCTGAAAAACTAGGGTAAAAGTTTGTAACATTCCTATATATACTGCCTTCTAAAAATAAGCCAAAGTGGGCCCAAAAATAGATAAAATAAGGTCTTCTGCGTCATCGCATGAGATTTACAGCGCTCTTAGTGCTGCGGCGCTCACCAGTGAGCAATGCTGATGTGATCAATTTCAGTCTTTGTTGAGCGCTGCAGCGCTCTTTAGCGCTGTAGCATTCGACAGAATAGAATTTTCCCTCAACACTAGAAATAGTGATTTTAGCCCTTTGAATAAGCTTTCCAACGCCACCAAAATCACCTCAATCGGAGATTTGTAGCTCCAGATATTGCAAAACTACGGACTAGAGGTCAAGTTTGACAACATCAGAACATTAGCAACCTTTAATCTTGTAACTTAATTTTCACCAAGATACTCTCAGAACTGGGTTTTGAGCTAAACATAAAAGTTATAGAAGACTTCTTGAGCTTTCCAAAACATCCTTTTTCGTCTCAATCTGATCCCTTGTTCTTGACATTTTGCACTTAATCCAAAGCTCCTTTGCATAAAACCATACTCAAAGAGACAAGTTAAACGCAACAGCTTGTAATTACAAATTATTCCCAAAATCAATGCAAAAGCCAATAGTTCTATCAAAAGTACACAATGAGGAATAAATCAAATATCTTATTAATCACATCAATAACATAGAAAAACTCATGTAAAAAGCTAAGAATTAGAAGTAAGATAAGTGGCATAAATGCCTTTTATCAGCTCTACATTTGCATGGCTTGATTGGGAATGTGCTACCTATGATATTAGAATTTTTATGAAAGCACTACAAATACTAGAATTGTTGAATTTTTATTCATATTCTTTTATATAATTGGGTATAAAAAAAGTACTTTTATTTTTATTCATCCAAACATATTTATAGTTACTGTTAATAATTAAAAGCACTTGTTAGATTGTGTATCCAAATGCAAAATAGATTTTTCAAAAAGAAAAAAGTTCTACTAAAAAGGTTAAGTAAAAAATAATAATTTTTTTTTAAAAGTAAACCCAAACGTACTCCATCTTTTATTCAAAATGGAGCAGCCTTCTTTCTTTGGGGTCTTGGGCCCAAGTACTCCTTAAGTGCTTCCACTGTTTCGGTTGGCCCATCCCTTTTATTAGTAATTACTATTGGGCTCATCTCATCTTGATTCACAATTAGGCTCGTGACAAAATCGTTGCATACAAAAAGTCTGCAATCTCTATGATTTTGTACCTAGAATGATGTGAATCAAGGGTTGAATTTCACTTTGGAAAATGGAGACAATAGAAATTTATTCAGAATTTTGTATGTAGAATAATGTGACAGAATTATTAGTCTTTAGTTGAATTAGTGAACGAAATCACTTTATTTCATAAAATAATCTCTATGACTTTTGTCAAAGATTCTTAATATTTTTTCTCGATGTAGCGTTAGTTTTTATTCCTGTCTAATATAATATGCCTCAGGTGTTTAATCGTCTGCAGGAAGGAAGTGCGTTCACAGTACTTAATAGGGAAGAATGGGCATCAGACTATAGTTGGAAACCCATTTATTGATGAATTAATGTTCAAACAATAAAGGCTATCGAAGAGAAAGGATCAAACTAATTAACAAATTACAGCAACTTTTATAATTAAAAATAAAAGCATAGGAATAAAAACATCAAACACACATTTTATTTCTTTTAAATAATAAGGATAGATGTACTAGATACTTAGTACATCAGAAAACATCCAATACCATTTTATTTTTTATTATATATTTTTTTTCTGCATACGCTGACCACATTCATATATGAAAGGTTCCAAGCCATGCCCAAAGGGTGATATACTTATTCTAGATTATCATTACAAGTAGATGTGTGGCTCTGGCTCTTTGCAACGAGGCATAGAGGGTTCTTCTTATGTTGAGCAAGTCCTGGCAAAGTTTCAATATCAATGTCTTCCCTTTTCGTCCCTTGTGGCAATTCCCAATCAAAGGAATAAAGAAGATTAGCAAGGGCAAGATCAATTGTTGCAACTGCAAAATTCAATCCTGGGCAAATTCTACGACCTCCACCAAATGGAATTAGCTCGAAGTCTTGTCCACGAAAATCTGTTGCATTGTCTAAGAATCTCTCAGGATAAAACTCTTCTGGATCTTTCCAAACTTCAGGGTCTCTATGAATAGCCCATGCATTCACATACACTAGTGTCTTGGCAGGAATTTCATAGCCATCTATAGTACACTTCTCATTTGTTTCTCTGTGCACAAGTAATGGTCCTGCTGGGTGCAATCTTAATGTCTCTTTTATTACTGCCTTGAAATAGGTCAACTTTTGAATATCTTCTTCATCTAGGAAATCTTTCTTGCTTCCCCAACTCCTGATTTCTTCTTGAACTTTCTTCATCACTCTTTGATTTTTTATTAGTGCAGTCATAGCCCAAACTAATGTTGCTGCAGTGGTATCAGTTGCTGCTACAAGCATGTCCTGTCAAAAGAAATTAGCAATTGAGCATTGGCTGAAAATAGAATTTAGTAAAGATTCTTTATTTTTATAAATAATAAATCTGGCTGCAATAATAAATCTGGCTGCAATAATTATATTACAAAATACTTACAAGTACAAAAAGCCAAATGTACCAAATAATTATCCTCTTTTTTTTTTTTTGGAAATTTTCAAAGTTTATCTAAAATAGTTATCTAAACACATGAAAATGAAAGAAAAGACCTTTTTTTTACCTTGCCAGCAAAGTGAAGCAAGAGAGTTACGTCTATAAATATACTAACAATAATTGGACCCAAAAAAATAATCAATTATAATTTGAAACTAACTTCAAACAATCTCTTAATACAAGGGAAAAATCTTTTCCTATTGGGCAAAACAAATGAACTAGACCATTTAGTTTGAAGAACACAATTTTGGTCCCGGAATGTGATGTGGACAAAATGAAATTAGAAGTGCAAGAATATCTCATCTAGAAACAAAGATACTATTGAAATAAACAAAAGCCAAAGGGAAGAGAGTCCAAACCATCAACACCGCTTTGATGTGATCATAAGTAAAGTCTGTGAAAAATGAACGATGCTCCTTCAATTGAAGTAATACGTCAATAATATCCTCTTCTTTTGGTGTCTTTCTATTTGGATTTATATGTTCAAGAATGACCTCTTCACAGAATTGATCCAACTCCTTGAAAACTCGTTCAAGATGTGCATGCAATCCCGTGAGTCTATCAACCCAACCCAAGCAAGGAATATAATCTGAAACAAAGAAAGTGACCATCATTGCTTGACACTCATTGAGCAATTCATGGAACCTAGTCCTTTCAACTCCTTCATCTTCATACCTTCTCCCAAAAGCAACCCTACATATAATGGTGCTTGTAAGAGACATCAATATGTCACTCAAATTTGTAACTTTCGAAGATGAGGCATGGCTACATATTCTTTTGATAATCTGCTTGACCTCAAATTGCCTTATTGAGGAAAAGCTTGATACACGCCGAGCACTAAGGACATGGGTAACACATAGTTTTCTGATTTCTCTCCAATAGGCATTATAGGGGGAAAATATCATCTCTAACCCATTATAGGACAATTTTTGTTGGCCAAGTAAGCTAGGTCGCCCACAAAATTCAATGTCATGGGTTTTCAATATTTCTTTGGCCCATTTTGGGGATGAAACAACAATTGCGGGCCTCAAACCTAGTTGAAGGGAAAATATAGGCCCGTATTTTTTTGAGAGTTGCCATAGCTGCAAATAAAGAGTAGAATTATTCAGCTGATGAAGGTTCCCTATTATGGGAAGGCCTCTAGGACCAGGTGGAAAGGCTCGGTTCTTGATTATGTGTTTCTGGAAGAAGAAAAAGAACAAGAACACAGGAAGAGTAAAGGATAGAATAATTAGGACAAGTGTTAATGCCATTGTTGCCTGTGAGCGACATGATGAGAGGAAGAGAAACTATTTGTAATATTTCTCGTATCTAAGAATGGTAGAACACATACCCGCATATTCAGCTTGCTTTCGCTTTTGGAGTTTAACTATTCATAGAATTGAAGTTACTAATAACATATGACGTGTTAGCTAGAAATTCAAATTTTGTTTCTTTTATCAACTATAGACTTGAATTCAAAATAAATACTTGGTGTGTTTTTTTTTTCATAAACAGTCTCTCCCAAAAGTTTAAGCTAATCAATAAAGATATATGGATAATTTTATATCTAGCACTTTTCCTCACATGATCAATTTTTTAAAATGAGGGATAATAAGGATTGAATCCAATGGGGGACAATAAGGATCAGATCATTAATCACTTGATCATGATGACTTTAATATCATACTATAAATCAACTTATCCAAAAGTTTAAGATGAAATGTAAAGACACATAAATGATTATGTACCTAAACTCCATATCATTTTGGATATTTGGAATTAATGTGTAAGAAAAAAAATTTAGTCATGTTTCTCATAAATTAGTTGATTTGGCACAATATTTAACAATGAATGTGATCTTTTTTATTGAGTCTATCAATAAAAAATAACTAAAGTACTTATTTTTAAGAATTTAATATCTATGTAATGACAATATTTTTTTTTATATAGTTATCCAATCATATATTTCCACACTATCAAATGTGGTTAAGGCTTACACCTACTACTTGAAAAGATATTCAAATGAGCATATCTAATTGGGTGATAATATAAAAAGATTTACACAATTAGTATATCAAAATTAAACTCAATTATTAATACTTAATTTTTATATGATTTCCAAAATAAATTTATTAATGATACAATTAATGTCTTCAATTTGTTATACCTAATTTATCAAATACTTCAATGGTGTTCCAAAATTGATACTCAATTTGTTTCACTATATCTATATATATAAAAAAAATTTAAGAAAACAATAAGTGACTTGGCAATGCTACAAAGTTTATGTAAATAGGCAAGATTACCTCAATTAAAATAAGGTTTTGCCACGGTTAATATTATTAAAAAAGTTGATTTTTTAAAATTTGTTATTATTGTAATGCTTTGCAATTATAAGGTCTCATTATTCCAATACAAATATTTTCTTTTCCGAGTGGGTACTGGTTAGATAAACCCTTAAATAAACTTATTCTCATTAATGTGATTAATAGAATTAATTATGCTAAGGATGGTATTGGTAAAAAAAATTAATATTTTCTTGTTATTGTAAATAAATAGATACTCCTTCCATTACATGTTGTCTGTCCAAAATAAATTAAATACAAATATTAAGAAAATAATAAATACAAATGTTTATATTATTATAAAAATGTATTAATTGACAGGATTACACTTATTTAATTGATAAAAAAAATTCACGACTCATTGATAATAGAGTAAAATTGTAAATCACTCTAAGGGTATAATTGATAAAAAGAAATTAATGCCTCTTTGACATGGACAAATAGAGTGAAATAAAAAATTTTAAAAAAATAGACAGATAAAGGGAGTATTTTAAAATAACTATTTAAAAAAACTTGATAGAGATGGATGAAGTATACCAATGACAGTAATGTACTATAAATGTCTACCGAATAAAGTAATACACTATAATACCAAATCATTAATTAAATTTTGTGATATGTATGTATATTATGTGTGTATACAATTTATTGTAAACTTAAATGGGCATACATTACAATTTTGACTTAACACGCCGCTTTATGTTGTGCTATTAAAGATTGCCGATGTATGTATACAATTTATTGTAAACTTAAATGGGCATACATAAACAATTTCGACTTAACACGCCGCTTTATGTTGTGCTATTAAAGATTGCCGAACATGTAAGTAATTCTAGATTTGGCAGAAAGGAATACCAATTATTCTAAAAGTAAGAACAAATTAAAAAATTATATCTGATTTTTCTAGAGACGAGGACTGCCATTCATAGGCGGTGGGATAGTTCTATAAGACAAAAATCTATAATCTAGAATCTATAATATTAACATTTTAGACTCTTGTAAGGAAAAATTTTACGAGTATCACTTTTAGAGTTATTTAGGACCCGTAATTCCCATTTGGAATTTGAATTCTCAATCTATATTTATTATACTTAATTGATAAATATCAATCACATCAATTATAATTAATTATTAATTATAAATCATAATATCACTTTCACTTTATAATACAATTTCAAAACCTATTATCAGATACTATAATATCACTTTACAACCTTTTTTTTTGTTGGTTGACTTTGCAAATTTTTATTCTATATTTTGAATTTGTGAAATTTGTTTTTTCAACCTATCAAAGTTCAAATTTTTTTATGATTATGTTATTTGGTTTATTTATCAAAAAATTATTTGGCTTAATATATTGTCATTGTTTCTTTCACATGTATTATAGTTCTATATGGAACCTGTGATTTATATATTATCAATGAATGCATAATTTGAAATATAGCTTATATGATAGTTTTCAACCAATATGTAATTATTAATTTGTAATTAATGTAATCTATCACAATAATGTCAATCATAACTAATAAATGGATATTTTAAAATTATATATTTTATTTAAAAACATGCCTATCAAGATAAATAAATTAAAATATTCTTGAATTAATTCAGTACTAATTTAAATAATTTAGTTTGCCTTTTGACATATATTTTTACTCTTCAAAATATAAAATATTTACTATGACATATTTATTTTGACTTAAGTTTAGAGAATTTACTTTATTTAATTCTTGAGTATTTTTTTATAGACTGACATATACTCTATTATCATTTAATTTTAACATGAAATTTTCAAGTATAGAAGTTATGCAATTATTTTAAATGGGATTCATGAGGTTTTTTAGGGTTTTTGATATGGATTAAATATTATATTCTTTTTATTTGTTATATTCAAATTACATTTAAATATGGTAATTACTAGTTGAATATTTTAATTTTATATAATTTAATATCAATGTAAAATATCTATTTATATTAACAATGCATTAAAGTTAAATCCTTAGAACAATATATTATAAAAATTAATGAGATATATACATCTTTCAATCATAATCTATGTTAGCTTCAAACAAGTCCATAAATTTAGAGAGGAGATGTCAAATTGATATTATTGAGTCAACCTTAAATTTATGCTATGATTGACATAATAGTTATATTAATTTAAAATTATTTTATTAATTAAAATCATAGAAAATATTATCATAATAAACAAATTATAACTAAAATTTAATACCTCAAATTAACACATAAATATGATCAATTAGTCACTCTCTAATTAATCAATCACTTTCAAATTTAAATTAAAATTTCAAAGAATTAATTACATTTCATTTTATTTTTGCATGTCAAATTTAATTAGTATGATATATAATTTATTAAAAATTATTATAATATATAAAATTTGCTACATTGTATTGTAATGATATTGATAATAAAAATATAATAATACACACTATACTATATTAGTTTTGATATTTTAATAAAACTTAATATCATAGTTAATGTATTTTCAAAGGATTTAATATAATCTATAATCCATCTATAATACTAATCATTAATATTCAATACATAGATAGTTTTTCATGTGTCATTCATAGAGAAAATTATGACATTATGCCCTAGCACTTTCATAATCTTAATATTTAACATAACTTTTTGGATTTAATTTACATTCTAATTATTAACTATTTTTTCCAATCATACCTTTATATCTGTCTTCATTAAAATTATTTAACAAAATAGTTCAATAAAAATTATTTAACAAATAACAAATAATATAACAAAATGATAATTGAATGTATTATACCATTAAAATCATATATATATATATATATATATATATATATATAGTGTTAACGATAACAAAACTGTTATAATTATGCTACCAAAAAAATATTATAATTATAGTATTAATGATAACAAAACAATTATAGTTATAATAATTAACAATAACAAGAAAATCTTACACACTTTTATTTTTTAATTATCTTTATTGGATTCAATTTGCATCATGTATGCATTTTTTTTTTTGTCAAATTTGAATTATGTGGCATTGTAGTATTTGTTATTATGGATATTTGTGATTTGAATTTCAAAGGATTTTGAAATTTTTTTTAATAAGCCTGTGAATACCAGTAAGGATTCAAATCTCTATGAAGAATGAGGAATAGAGACCCGTGATGATGATGGGAATGAGAATGGCGATAAGAGGTGAAATTCTAAATAAGAACGAGATCGGGATAGTTTCTAACTTCAAATATACAGTTTTTGAATATATATATATATATATATATATACCCGTCTCACCATACCATATTTAATTTTTTACAACCTAAACATTCCAACTTAGCAATTCCACAATCATTTCATATTAATTTTTTTGAAAAACAAGACTTCAATTGTTCAATATTAAAATATTTAAAACAATCAATCCTACAACTTACACTTCTTTGATAATGATACTAATTATTTATTAATTACTTTAAAAAATTATATAATTACATCAATTTTTTATTGAAAATAATTGTGAGTTGATATATTAATCCAATAATTGAGATGACACAAATTAGAATTATATTTGATCTTCTTTACTAATTATAACACATTAATTATAACATATGTTTTAAAATTAATATTTTAATTTACTAAAAGTATGTACATGGAAAGGGTGTGTAATTGAAATAACATAAATTAAATTTATTGATTATTTTTTTATTAATTAGGAAATATATTTTTTTATGTTTTGATAAATCAAATATTTTAACTTATAAAAAAGATGTAAATAATTAGGGATGACAAAAAAAAATCGCTGATATTGGTACACGTGGGATAGGTCAAATAATTAAGGATTATCCGTAATAGAGATAAGAATAGGACAAATTTTGTCTTCATGGGAGTGGAGTTCCCGTCTATTAAATAGGGAATATATGGGATATCACATCACATCTTTATTTTTTCAATTATCTATATTGGATTTGCATTTATGTATGCATTTTTTATTTTTTTTTATTTTGATTATGTTGCATTACTAATATTTGTTATTATAGTATATTTTTTAAAAAAAAATTATTTTTGAAATTCTTTTAATAAATCTGTGAGTATGTGCATGAATTTAGATCCATGTGGGATGAGGATGGGGATGAAATGTGAAATTCTAAATAGGGATGGCGCCAAAGGACATGCCCTTTCTGTTGTGGATACCCACTGTTATTCTTATAAACAGCTTATGATATAATAAAATTATCCACTTATTCTCTTTTATTATTCAATAATTTCAACTTTAATTCGATTCGGTTTGGTTTTATTTGGTCTCGATTTGGTTCAATTAGGTTTGGATTGGTTCAGTTTGGTTTGTTTTAGTTTGATTTAGTTCTATTTGGTTCGATCTGAATCGGTTCGGTAGGGTTTGATTCAATGGAGTTTGGTCCTGTTCAGTTCGATCTGGTTTGGTCTAGTCCTGTTCAGTCCGATTGGGTTCGGTGGGGCTAGTCCAGTCTATCCAGTTTGGTTCGGTTCAATCCAGTCCAGTCCGTCCAGTTTGGTTTGCTTTAATCCGATCTGGTTTGATATGGTAGGGTTTAGATCGGTCCAGTTGGTTCAGTTTAATTCGGTTCGTTCTAGTTTAGTCCAGTCTGGTCCGGTTGGGTCCGGTCTAGTCTGATCCGGTTGGGTTTAGTCTGGTCCTATTTGGTTTGGTCTAGTCCGGTTTGTTAGGGTTCGGTCTATTTGGTTTGGTCCAGTCTGGTGTGGTCCGGTCCAATCTGGTCTAGTTTGGTCCGGTCCGGTCCGGTTCGCTTAAGTCTAGTTCGATTCTCTCAGATTCGGTCCGGTCTGGTCTAGTTTGGTCTAGTCTGGTCCGATTAGGTCCGGTTTGGTTTGGTCTGGTCTAGTTCGGTTTGGTCCGATCCGATCCTGTTCGGTTCGGTTTGGTCTGGTCCTGTCCGGTCTGGTTCGATTCGGTCCAATTCGGTTAGGTTTTGTCTAGTCTGGTCTGGTTTGCTCCGGTTCGGTTCGGTCTAGTCTGGTTTGGTTTGGTCATGTCTGGTTTGGTTTGATAGGGCCCAGTCTGGTTCGGTCTAGTTCACTTTGTTCGATTCGGTCCAGTTTTGTTCGGTTTTCGATTTTTGCTATAAAATTTATAAAATGTAAAAAAAGTAATTATAAACAACGTTAAATTAGAGTAATCATTATTATAAAACTATATAATTATATGATCTAAACTGATTTTTAAAATTTATGCTAATATCTCATACAATTAATTAATATGCTAAACAAATGATAAAAAATTTGAGCAAAAATCATGTTGATTAAATTAAAATAATTAATGTATAATTGAAAATCTTAATTGTAATAAAATAGGCTCTTTATTGTTATAGGCCATCTATCTAGATTTTTTTTACCTTATAAACATAATATTCAAAATAAGATATAAAACAAAATGACACATTTATATTTTGTCAATTTATTTAATTATTTAACTATTAACTTATTTTTAAAATAAATTTATATACTCAATTTTCTATAAGATATGTTTAAATAAGTTATTCATTTTTTATAATGATCAATAAACTATTTTTATTATCACCCCGTATATTACACGGGTCAAACAACTAGTTGACTATAAAATGGAAACTCCAACTTCTCAAAGCAAACTGTTCCATTTTCTATTGCAAAATAATGCAAAATTTCACATTTTCACGTCATTGCTCTAAATTTGAAATTCAAATATTACTATCACAAAAAAAAAAACTTTAGCCGTCTATTTTCCGGTTAAGCTCCCAAAGCTTTAAACCCTATTAACAACCGGCGCTTATACAAAAATAATTTTTAAAAAGTAAGTTATAAATAATTTATTTGATATTTAAATATATAATAATAAATTATTTATTTTTTATGTTTTAAAATGTACTTCTTAAAAAATTAGATATTTCAACTTGTTAAAAAGTATTAAAAATTAATATTTAAGAAGTGATAAACTATATACGTAAATATGACATGTGACTTTTAAATTTTAACTTAAAAAAGAGAAAAGGATCATAAGTTGTGCTATTAAAATTGACCCTAATATACCACCTTATCTTTGGGATATCTTGTGTGATGCAAATTTATTATAACATATTTGCACACATACACCATAAAAGTGGGTTCCACTAGTTTTATGCAAGATGTATCCTCTTATTTGGGAGCCTCATTAACTTTAATGTGATTGTGTGCAAAGATAATATGGTAAACTTGTGCTTATACAAAAATATTTCCTCATCTTTAGATCCATTTTTTATTGGTGCATGCATGCTCGAGTTCTCTATGGATCCTTTCACTTTTTTCCAAGGTTTTGAAAACCAGACCGGACATCGAACTGAACAGGGCAAGGGTTTAGAGGTTTAGAGGTTCAACCAGGGGTTGAACCAGAATACAACTAGTATATAATAAAACCTGTATTTATATAAATATATAAATATATAAAATAAAATATATGTCATAAATAACTAAAAATTAAATGAGGCATTAACAAAACCTATAGAATATAATATAATTCATATTTTAATCAAAATAAATATTATCCATATAGATCAAATATCTCAAATTACTAATTCTCATACCAGAAAATGAAAAGAATTAGGAAAAATGATATTTTAGACTTTTTTTTTTAAAAAAAACCTCATAATGATGTCATTTTGCATCTTTTTTATAAAAAAAAAATCGGTTTGGCCAGCCGGGTCGATTTGCCCGGTTTTCTCGGTTCCCGACCGGTTCGAAGCGGTTCTCCACCGATTCTTTCCTAGCTGGTTTTAGGGGCCAACCTGGATCGAACAACAGGCTGATTTTCGGTTCAACTAGTCCAGTCTGATTTTCTGAACATTGCTTTCTTTGCTAGCCACTGACCCATGTTTGTTTTTGAAGCCCAATGGATGATGGAAGCTTAGCATAATTGTGCCTTGATGATGTTCCATCTTGCTAGTGAATTTTAAGAGCTTAAAGCAGTCGACTTTGTGAAATTTTTGTTAGAATTTTAAGTGTGTAAATATGTCTTATGGTTGGTTTAGAATGCCTTAGGATTTATCTTGTTTTAGCATAATTTTGTGTTTTATTTCCATGATGAATAATAAGTCACAACAAGGGAGCAAAGACACCCAGATGTTGGCATCCAGACACCTAATCTCGGTATTCAAACACCTGCAAGTTCTGAAGCTAGATGTGATGTGGTGTTCCAACACCTAAACTTGGCATCACAACGCCCACAGGTCCACATAACCTAATGCTATTAGCTGAAACTAGCGTCCCATCGCCCAGCTATGGTGCCCTAGTGCCCGTGGCCCAAGTTTTCCTTATGTTTTGTGTCTATTGGATTATGGAGGGGGTTTATGGAGGAAGTTTTGGGGGGACAGAGAGGAGGAGAGACAAAAGGATAGAGAGAAGTGGCTGAGAAAAGGAGAAAACTCGAGGAACAGGAAAAAAAATTGGAGGAATTTGTCATTATCAACTTTGGATTTTATGATTTTCTCTACTTGTAGTTTTTTGTTGCTCTTATGATGTGTAACTAAACTCATACTTGCAAGGTGAGTTTTGCTAGTTATGTGTTTTTCTTGAACCAATTTACTTGAGTTTGGATTGTTTATGGATTAATCACGCTTCTTATAGACTTTGATTAGGGTTCATATCCAAACTAAGAAATTTGGTTGTGTTCTTGCTCTAAGGTTAAATGACATAATTGTCATGAGATAGGAATAGTTCTTGTGGTTGTGTGGAAATAGAATTAGAATTTATACTTAACCCATCTATTTGTTAAATATAGTTATGGAATTAACATACTTCGATAAGCAGAGGAGAATTGGTTTGCTAAGAAATTAGGAGCCAACTACTTATAATCTTTTCATTAATCCTTATAGTTTTCCTACTCAAGTTAATCTGGTTAACAATTTTAAGACACAAGAGCCAAATGATCTTTCACCCCTAATACTTTTAATTTGCATATGAATTTGTCACTTAAGTCATAGCTTATATTTTCAAGTTGTTAAACAACTTCAACACTAGAGCTACGTTCAATCCAAATTAAACCATCTTGTTTAAATTTAATCTAATTAGAAGCAAATTTGCAAACTATTGTTCAATTGTACTAGTCCTTGTGGGAACGATACCCACTGCCATGGTACAAATAAAAACAATTTTATATACTTGCCAATTTGTTATCACTAGTTGAAAAATGGGAGCTTCTGTTTTTGTGTTTTTAGGAAGAAGTTTTAGGCTTTGCTATTGGTTGTTGAGTCTTGTTTTCTTTTTTGGTTGTATTTTTGAATATTTGTTGTCCTCTTCAGCTTTTTTTCATTGAAAATTAAGCACTTTCTTAATCATCGAGAAAAAAAAAAAATCTTTTGATCATTTCCACCCATCATTGAGAATGTCCCACCCTGAGCAATGACCTTCTATCTTGAAGGTACCAGAGATACAAGGACCAAAGAAAAGAAGGGAAACGCTGAGAGACAAAGAAAGCTCGAAGATTTGAGAGCTTTTAGGAATTTTACTGATATGACTTCAATTTTAATTGAATTGCACTGAAAGCTGAGTTTTTATGTATGAGTACATTGCACAGCTGAGCACTAACAGAATGACTAACTAGAGCTAGCTGTTGCAACTAATTTGATCTAGTTAAAAACAGAGAAACTAATCTTGATCATCACCTATCATCTCTCCCATAGGGTTGGCAATTTTGACTTATACCAAAGATCCGCTTTTTAATCCTAAATCCTAATCTCTCATCTCTTTTGCATTCCAATATCTAATAATTATGTATTTTCCTCCTTTTAGTGCAACAAATCTTCACAGCTTATCAAGAATAATTTCTGTTGAATTTCATGGTGATCAGAGATAAGAGAGTCATAATTGATAAAACTGAGTAGTAAATTTCACTACGTGATAGAAAGGTGAATTAATACAAGATGGTAAAACCTTGAAACTAACTAATAACCAACCTCTATCAATCTAACTAATATAGCAATATTTCTAATAATTTCTTTTCATTGAACACGAAAAAAAATTGACTAAGGCAGGCAATTGCAAAACTGATATCCGGAAGAGTATTGGTCCAAATATGAAAGTTGGCGAACTAGTCTTCTGTATGCTCGAATATCGGGAAAATTAAGGGTCACAATCATCCTTAACAAGCTTGGCAGAATAAAGCATGGGAGTAGCAACAGGCTTGGAAGCCAACAGACTTGTTGATTGCAATAGCCCAAATGTATTGTGCTAACATGCCACTAGAGCTTCTAGCCACCACAAGTCCAAGCAAAATTTTCAAAGGGCCAAGCTCTCGAATTTTGAAAAGCTCATTGCGAGTACATGCTTGATTGAGGCAATCTCATGAGGGTTATTTCACTTATTTCTAGCTATGATCATATCGTCTACATAGATCAATAAGGTTGTGAGTGAGCGAATATTTCAAGCCATGGATTCATATTTGGTTAAAAGAGAATGATCTGTCTGAGAGGGGACCATTAGATAATTTCCCATATGACAACCTGCTTGGCGAGGACCATTCAGTGATCCTCCATATTTAGCATGGCTTAGCGAGGGGTAACACCTTGAGAGAGATATATCTACCTTCTTATCTAATTCTGCATGAAGAAAAGTATATATTGTTAACATTCATCAGATGGTCATCAAGACACCAATTCCGTCATGCAGCCAAGGCCAATAACAGCCTCATGATGCTCAGCTTGGCTACCAGAGCAAAAATCTCAAAGAAATCGATGTCTTCGGTTTGAGTAAAACCCTTTGCCACAAGAGATTTGCCTTATATATATGTATATAATAGCCACCAAATCTTAATTTTAAACTTTTAACCTTGTAAACCCACATATAGCCCACTATTGGTTTGCTATTGAATAAGAGGGATTGACATATGTGGGCCTATTATGTGGTGGAGGATATGAAAAATCATTTTTGGATAAATAACTGAAAGCTATAGATCAAAACAAAAATAGAATGACAAACATTAATTTTTATTCGTGTAATGATTATATTAATTTGAGATTTAATTTCTTCTTTAGAAGATTACACCGATATCTCCTATTTCTGCACAAATTTCTTCTTTAGAAGATTACACCAATATCTCTTATTTCTGCACTACTTTTTCAGCACCTTCCTTTATTTAATAAGAAATAATCCATACACCGATCTTCTTTTATTTCTTTTAAATAAAAGGATAGATGTACTAGACACTTAGTACATCAGCAAACATACAATACAATTTTATTTTTTATAATATTTTTTTTTCTGCGTACGATGGCCACATTCATATATGAAAGGTTCCAAGCCATGCCCAAAGGGTGAAATACTTAGTCTAGATTATCATTACAAGTATATGTGTGGCTCTTTGCAACAAGGCATAGAGGATTCTTCTTATGTTGAACAAGTCCTGGCAATGTTTCACTATCAATGTCTTCCTTTTTCACCCCTTGCGGCAATTCCCAATCAAAGGAATAAAGAACATTGGCAAGGATGATGTCAAGTGATGCAACTGCCATATGCAAACCTGGGCAAATTCTACGACCTGCACCAAATGGAATGAGCTCGAAATCTTGTCCACGAAAATCTATAGCACTATCCAGGAACCTCTCAGGATAAAACTCTTCAGGGTCTTTCCAAGATTCAGGGTCTCTATGAATAGCGCAAGCATTCACATACACAATTGTCTTGGCTGGAATTTCGTATCCATTTATAATGCAATTTTCGTTCGTTTCTCTCGGCACAAGTAGTGGCGCTGGTAAGTGCAATCTTAGTATCTCCTTTATCATGGCCTTGAAATAAGCAAACTTTTGCACATCCTCTTCATCTAAGAAATCTTTCTTACCTCCCAAGCTCCTAATTTCTTCTTGAACTTTCTTCATCACTCTTTGGTTCTTTATTAGTGCGGTCATAGCCCAAACTGTTGTTGCTGCAGTGGTATCAGTTGCTCCTACAAGCATGTTCTGTAAAAAGAAATTAGTACACTGTAGTTGAGTCTCGGCTGAAAATTAGTAGAAGATTTCTTAGTTTTATAATTAATAAATCTATGGCTGCAATAGCAGGGATTTTTTTTGTTCATATTTGAAAAGCTTCTCCGAATCATGAAAAAATATATGTTAAAATAAATACATAGTTCGTTATTAAAGTAAAAAAGCCAGCTGAAAAAGTACCTACTACAGTTTATTGTTATTTTTCGAATTGTTAGTTTTTTGTTTGAAAAAATATCCAAACACGTCAAAATGAAAGAAAAGGATTCTTGCAACAAACACATTATTATGTAAGTTACTTCAACCAAGAAAAGCTGAATACAAGGAAAATATCTTTTCTGTGTTGGGCAAAGTTGTGACATCGAAACTTTGAATGGTAACAAATTGCAAGTGGACTTCGAAACTTTGAGAGAATATTTTGACAAGAACCAAATTGAGAGTTTACTAAAAAAAAATTGCAAAAGAAAAGGAGTCCAAACCATAAACACTGCCTTGATGTGATCATAAGTGAGGTCTATAGAAAACGAATGCTGCTTCCTCAATTGAAGTAAGACATCTATTATGTCCTCCTCCCCTGAATTCTTTCTCTTAGGATCCATGTGCTCTTCCATGACTTCTTCATAGAATTTATCCAACTCCTTGAAAGTTTGCTCAAGCCGTGCATGTAGTCCCGTGAGTCTATCAATCCATCCCAAGAAAGGAATATAATCTGAAAAAAAGAAAGTGGCCATCATGGCTTGACACTCGTTGAGCAATTCGTGGAACCTACTCCTTTCAACTCCTTCATCTTCATACCTTCTCCCAAAAGCAATCCTGCATATAATGGTGCTTGTAAGAGCCATCAATGTCTCATTCAAATTTATAGCCTTTGAAGATGCGGCATGCTTAGATATTTTTTGGATCATCTGCTTGACCTCAAATTGTCTTATTGAAGAAAAGCTTGAGACACGCCTTGTGCTAAGGACATGGGCAACACATATTTTTCTGATTTCTCTCCAACTAGAATTATATTGGGAAAATGCCATATCTAACCCATTATAGGAAAGTTTTTGTTGGCCAAGTAACTTAGGCCTGCCAGAAAACTGGATGTCATGGTCTTTCAATGTCTCCTTGGCCAGTTTAGGTGAGGAAACAACAATAGCAGGTCTTAAGCCTAGTTTAAGGGAAAAAAGAGGCCCATATTTCTTGGAGAGTTGCCACAGCTGCAGATAAAGGACAGAATTATCCAGCTGATGGAGATTCCCAATTATGGGAAGGCCTCTAGGACCAGGTGGAAAGGGGTGGTTCTTGAAGGTTTTGTGTTTAGGAAGGAGAACAAGAACAAAAACACAGGAAGAGATAAGCATAGAAATAGAAGTAGTGACACCATTTTGGCCAGGGACACTCTTTTGCTAAACCTCTTAGAATGGGTAGAACACACACACACACACATATATATAAGGAATAGTATGAAAAATCATTACATAAATCCTAAAAAACCTCAACTTTCTTAATCACTTTACTTTCTCTTTTTTTTTCTCTATCTATAATCAAATTTAAATTTTAAAAAAATTATAACTATTCATTTATATATAAAAAGTTTGGATAAGTTTTTTTTTCCCTTAAAATCACTCCACTTTCTCTTTCTTCACAATCTAAAATAAAATTTAAACTATGTTTGGCTAATAAATTATCTTGCTCACTTAACTATTATAAATCAAAATTCAATTAATAAAAATAATAAATCAAAATACAATCAAATTTAAATTTTAATTATTTATAACTACTCATTTATATACAAAAAGTTTGAAACTATATAATTAGATACAATTTATTTGGCTTTTGGGTACAGAGATACATTTTTATTTTGATATTAATTTTCATATACTAAGTTATAGTGTCAGTCAGTTACATTACCTTTTTCATAAGATGCTTAAGATAATTATAGTAAGAATCAAACAATTTCAATGATATTTTAATTAAAAAACAAATTTAATGATATATAAGTATAAAATGACTACATATTGATGAGCATTTAAAATTAGATTTTGTTATTTTGAAATTAGCTTTGATGCTTTGACAATATAAATGAATTTTACCACTATCATTTAATTGTGTTTTTTTTATTTGTAAAAGTTGATATAATCATAAATGATTATATGTGTAAATTTTTTTTTATCTATGGTGCATATAAAATAAATTCTATTTTTGATCTACAAACTCAAATTTAGGTGAATAAAAAGAAATTTCTTACTGCATTTTTTTTATGTTGAACAAAATATTTATATGTTTCATATTTATAAAACTTTCAAGATTGAATATTTATGTATATAGTTAAAGCTAACTGTTTTGATTGCATGGTAATATATAGTTGAATATTTATATAAATTTTTAATATTGGTTTTATATGTAAAGTAAATATAAAAAATTCTTAAGTGATTTAATCGTGTAAATTACAAATAAAACATGCATTTAAGTGATTGTTTCAAGTAAAAATAACTACTTTTTATAGAAATGATTTGTATCAGCTTTTATCTAAGGAAGATTTTTTTATTTTTTGGTCGAAACTAATGAAAATCTTGAAAACTAATTTCAATGGCATTTGAATTAAAAAATAAATTTAAGGATATTTGAGTATAAAATAATTAGATGTTGATAAACATTTAGAAGTATATTTGATTATTTTAAAGAGATTAATTATGTTTTTTTTCTTATCTAAAAGTTTTCGTCAGTGCACGCTACCATCTAGTTTATGGAATGGGATTCAAGTAACGTGTGGAGGAACAACTTACCAAGTGCCATGGATTCGAAATAATAAATAGCTTGAAGATGTATGTTTTTGGAAAGCATGATTGAGACATTGCAAACTTGTGTTTGCAAAATCGTGTTTGTTTTTTTAATTAAGTTCACTTGGACCTGTTTATCAAGCCATCAAGTGTTAGCTTGCCGGAAAATCGTGTTTGTTTATTTTCTAAATCGTTAATGATTAGGGCTCAAAGATTTCTTTTTTAATTGATGCTTTTTATTAAGAATTTTTGAAAAAGATGGAGTTAATTTATATTTGAATATAACAGATATAATATCAATTTATACTTAGATGTAATATTAAAATATTTTTATTTATTGTCAAAAATTTTTATATTATTAAAAAAATATTTTTTTATTTTTTAATAATTATGCTTTTACTTAAAAAAATTATCTAAACAAAACAAAAACACAAAAACATCTTTTTTATTAAAAAAATATTTTTAATAAATTTTTTTAAAGAAATCTAAATAGGATTTTAATGGCTCGAAAACTCTTAATGCAAAATTCGACGAGTGAATAATTACCTCTCATTTTAGTTTCTTTTGTATTATTTAACTTTTTAATTATTTAAAAACATGTCATCAACCACCTGGATTGACTCGAACCATTTAGTTTAAAGAGATGCTTTTGGAAAGCATGATGGAGACCTCAAATTAAATATATTTTTACACTCTTATTTAATTATGTATTGCCATATAAGAAAAAGGTAGTTAAATCTCACTCCACTATTTAAAAGTTAATTAAATGAGATGTTTTAATTGGATAAAAGTGTAAGACATTTTATAATGTTAGTGAATCAAAATTAAATTCATTTTAATTATATTGTTAGTGAATTTAGCAAATGTGGTAATAGATGCATATTTAATTAAAGTGATTGGTAATATAACTCAAACTTTCAATTATTGATATTATTTTCCTAAAATTTGAGATAGAATCGAGAAAAAATATTATCAGAAGAGAATTATAAATTAGAAAATTTAAATAATGTAAATATTTTGTTTTTCATTCTTTGTAATACTTCAGGTCCATGAGTCACTAGACAAGTCTAGTATGGTCCTAGAGTCCCCCTAGACCCCCTGTGTTGCCGAGAATGCCTCGGAACCACGCTTTGAAAAGTGCAGAAAGGTCATCTCTAAGACCATTATATTGGTCAAGCTATTGGTTTGGGCGTGGACATGATCTCTATCAACTGCTATAGCAGTCCTAGACTGCTATAGCAGTTGTTTTGGGTGTGGAGATGGTTTCTATCAACTGCTATAGCAGTATACCTTGAAGCCAGAGTAGTACAAAATAACACAGTTTTGATTAATGACCCATCCGCCCTATAAATACCCTGCCCTATATGCATTTTTGCCTTAAAAACACAGAAAGCTAGTTTCCCTTCTTCCTTCTACCTCCTCACTCCTAACCACACTCAATCTTACCTCATCTAAGCATCAAGGTAAGAGATTTTGAGGGTTTATGTCATGTTTCTCTTCTCCCTTCCATGTTCTATAATTTGGGTTGTCATAATTTCTCATTGTTGTCAAGTTTGGGTACTCCCCTAAAGTTCATATAGGGTTGTTCTAGAGTTATTAGAGATTATGGCAGATGTTGGTGCCATCCCCACTCCAAGGAGCTCTGTTAATATTGATACTACTAGTTTCTCTTTTCCAGGAAAGTGGGTTCAATCATGTGACATTTATTTTGATCATTAGAGTTATCTTCTTAGCTTTTGGCACAAATGCATGGTTTTAGATATTATTTCAAGACTAGTATGAACTATTGATGATCTTGACAATATTTATGAATCCTTATGATTTTTCAAGTGACATGAAATTATATTATGAAAACTCATGGGACCATTTTGTTGCTAAAATGATTTTATGAATAGCTAGATTATGAATATTGATATATAGAGAGAGATGACATGATTACCTAGTGTTTTCAAGAGCTATATATTTATGAGATTTTTACTTGCAAGTTAAGAGTTACAGCATAATTATGAATTTTTAGAGTAAGATTACCCCATTTTCATAATTTTAAGACTAGATGGTAACCATGAATAAACATATAGTGAATTAATGGCTATGAGAGATCTTTAACATTGGTACCAAGTTATCAACTAGAGGACATTATCAGAGAAATTATATATGGAAGCTAGTTAGATGTTCAAATTCAGGATCTTATTAGGTACTTATAGAGATAAGAGAAATCCTTGAGATTAATATTGTTATGCCATATATGTGTATGCATAATCAGGGAGTTTGCTTCTCTATTAGAATACTATTATTTATAATTTATATAGACTACTAGATTTTGAGATTATTATGTATGTAAATATGAAAATGGTTTAAAATCCGACAATGCATTTAATATTTTGATTGTATGTATCTTTGATGGTTGTCCCATATGGGGTTTATAGGTGAGAATCTACGTACTCACTGATTTTTAGATGAAACTTACCTCTCTCATTTTTCCTCTTGACAGATATGGCAGCTGCTATGAATTCTTCTCAACCTCCTCCCCAGTAATAGTAGAGATTCTAGTTTGATGAGTTTCACTTTGGAGTGAAGCATCTTTTGCATTTTGTATAGAGTGCTTCAGTAATTGTATGGGCAGGGTCTTGGACTTTACATGATTTTTGCATTTTGTTTACCGTGATTCCAATTAGTTTTCATGGTTCTTTTGCACAAAACAACTTACAATATTTTATATTATACATACAGATTTAGACTTGATTTATTATATGGATTAAACATGTTTATTATGCTTTTGAAATGTGAAGTTGTTTTATATTTGAAAACATAGATTTTATTTAAATTATGCATATAATACGACTCAGCAATCATGAGGCTTATATGGGGATGAGATTCTTCATATTCCAGTCACGTTTCCAAATCGGGTTGTGATATTCTTTTATAATATAAATAACTTTCAAAAAATATTGATGAAATTTTTTTCTATTCCTATATATTAATCTCCCATACAAGAAGTTTTAATTTGATCTTTGTTCCTGTTAGTTTTGCTCCGTTCTATTAATGAAAAATTTCTAAACATACAATGTTAGAATAAATTCCATTTTATTCTTAATCTAACCAACAATATTTAAAATATCATCAATAATTGTTGCAAAAGTTATACGAAAGAAAATATATTACTCATTGATAGTGTAGAAAACTTTACATTTTGAAAATTATACTTATTGACTACTTACATTTAATTTTATATCATATTAACTTTTTGATACATTATCAATGTAAAATTTTTACATCATTAATTAATTACATGTTATGATATCATAAAATAATTTTTCTAAGATTCATTGCTATTTTAAAATATCAATACATAATAAAATGAAAGAGTGAAAAATTAATATTAATATTAACAACATATCAAAACTAAATCTTATTTTTATATATTAATGCTTCATGATCAAATACATTTTCCTAATATCCTAAACTCAAATTAAAAAATGTGAAGGAAAAATAGTTTTGGTTACTCTATAAATTTTTATAGTTTCACATAATATTTAAATAGAAAATTAGATGATTGTGTAAAATTATTTTATACAGAGCTTGTATCGAAATTAATTTTATTTTATAAATATTAGTATAATATACTACGTACACATAAACTACACATATTCAATACTCAATTTCATCACATACACAAATTTTTCATAATAATTATTGCATAATTTTTTAGAAGGACAATTTTGGTACTAGAAATTTTTAATGTATATTTGTGTATTTTTTATAATTTTTCAATTTATGTATCAAAATCTAATAGAAACTTATAACCAAATAGAATGAGTAATAGAGACGGGTCAAGTTAATTAAATAACCCTAAGTAGAATTACACATAAATATCTAAAGTTGTCGGTACGTGGACGAAATATCTTTTTGGTTTTTTTGTTTTTTCTTTTAATAAGAAAAGGTTCAAAACCTAATCAAAAGGTGCTAGCTAGGGGAGCCATAAAGGTTCAAACAAACTGATCAAGCCACTCACAAGCATAAACTGAGCTAAACAAACACGTACAAATAAGCAAGCCAAGTCTGAAACGGAAAGTAGAGCAAAATAAACACAAACAATAGATGCAGAAGCAATAAATGCAGAAAAAGCAGCAGCAAAAGATCACACGTATGCAATAACGCAGCAGCAGCAAAAGATCACATGTATGCAATAACGCTGCAGCAGCAAAGGTGCAAAAAATCTCAGCAACCGATCACTCTTTTTTGGTGTTTCTAGAGAGAAATATCTAGTACGATCTGTTGAACATTAACCATGAGATACTGACAACGTGCACGTTAGCCATTGTTAGAAAATGGCAACATTCATCACATCGATCTTCTGATAATTCTTACACAACTAATTTTATTTTGCTATTCTCTTTTTTACCCCATTTTTCCAAAAATAATAATAATAATAATAAATATATTTTAATAATGATAAAAAGATCTATAAATGGACTATATTATTACTCTTATTAAAATATAAATTTATATGATTATAATGTTGTTAAAAAAAATAATAAGATATAATTAATTATATTAGAAATATTATTGAAAAACATATTTAATATTTTTAATATAATAAATAAATAGATATTTTGAAAAAAAAAAAACATGGACAAATGAAGTGAAAGTGAAGGGATTAAGATAATTTCTTTCAGCTGATTCCATTCACAAACAAAGAAAAATATGCTGATTCTGTAGTTTAGGCTTAGAAACAGGGTAATTTTGTGTGAATTCATTGTGCTCTTATAATCACTAATTAGTAATGTATGCATGGCTTTCTCTTTTGGCGAAGGCTGCAGTGCTCCCTACAAAGTAGAGAGTGTCATACACCTATAATACTATATGATCTCTCCTATCAAGCCCACCCATGTACCACCAGTCACAAACTTCTTTTTCTCGCCTCCTCCACAGTAATTCAACCACCATCCTGCCCCTTCCCTTTACCACAAGAACACTTTAACCACCTCTCCGACCACCATCTTTGCCGCCAAGCACTCATCCATAGCTGAGCAAGTTCATCCTGAAGGTGGTGACTGTCGCAACCGGGATCGCGACGTGGACGGCGAAAAAATGATTTTTTTTTTTTAAATGGAGTCGCCACCAAATTTTATTTAATTGGGAAAAATTATGGAAAAACCCATTTAATTTAAAAGAAAATGATCTTTGAAACCAGATTTGAGCTCGGGAGTCGGTTATGCTTAGGGAAGGGTAGGAACTTAATCCTACAGCACCCCTAACACACCCGTCCTTTAGACGGTACCTTAATTAATTGTGCAAATTATTAATAACCTTTTTTTTCAAAATATTTATTTATGTTTTTATTTCAAGAAAATTATAAAAGAAAATCTTTTAGCATAAGAAAGTTCCGGGATACCAAACTGTCACAGCTCAGGTATCCGTAATATTGAGTTAACAAGCCGTCACGGCTAAATTAACATCTTTATTTGAAATAAAATATATACATTTCAATGATTAACTTAAATTAAGATAATAAAGAAAGAGGAGGATAATAATAATAAAAAATAAATATTTACAATAATAATAACAGTAATGAACAAAAATATTTACATACAAAACAGAATAAGATAATATCATAAATCTTGAAAATTTGAAACATCAAGCTGTCACAACTTAGATGACCAAAACACTAAGTTAATAAGCCGTCTCGGCTAAATTAACTTCTTTATTTGAAATAAAATATATATAACAAATAATTGGTTAATTTAAAATTTAAAGAATAAAAAGATATTAAAGAAAATATTTACAAGTAATACGAATTATAAAAATCTAATTTTTATTTGAAAATTTAAAACATTAAGCTGTCACAGCTCAGATGTTTAACTGAGTTAATAAGCCATCACGGCTAAATTAACATCCACATTTAAAACAATTTGATTATTAGCTGAAATTAAAAATAATACATAACAAGAAAAGACAATAAATATTTATAAATAAACAAAAATAATAATAAATACTTACAAATAAAAAATGAAATAACATAAAATAACCTAATAAAATCTAATTTTGACTTGACAGGAATCGCCTGCTCCTACGTATCCTCTGGTGCGATGAGGAATTCAAAGTCACGTAGTTCTATTAAAAAAATATTTTCCAGTTAATTAATTCATTTCTATACAAAGATTTTTAAATATCAAGCTGTCTCAGCTAAAATATTATCAAGATATAGAATTAATAAACCATCACGGCTTAATTAATCCTATTTTCAAAATGCAATGTGTTAATTAACTCTTGTTTAAAACAAAAATATACAAATGCTTCATTATTTATTTAAACTCAAATTAAATGACATTATTTTATTTTATTTTTAAACCAAATGAGGAGAATTTTGTTAGAACATTAAGCTATCACAGCTAAAATATTCAAAATATTGAGTTAATAAGCCGTCACGGCTAAATTAACTAAAACAAATTTGAATCTTGGCAACTTATTTATTTATTTTTTAAGCAAGCTAAAATACCATTTTTATCTAAAACATTCTATAATCATATACACATTTAACTAAAGAAACATTATGAATTGAAATATATTAATCCAAGAGATATAAACCAAATTTTATGAAAATCCAATTAAATTAGGGATCAGAATCTACACTTTCAAACAAAAGAAAAGACTAATTTTCATTTATGTTTTTTTTTTAGTAAAAAGGATAAAATAAAGTAAAATACTTTAGTTATGTTTTATATACATATACATATACATATTTATAGTAGTCTAAATAAAAATTTCTATTCTAGCATTCTTTATAATCAACAAGATCAAAACTCCAAACAAAAATCTAAATCTAAATTTAAAATTATCCCAATCACCCAATAATCTCAATGTTTCAGCCTTTATATTGTTCAGACTATGAAGCCCAGCATTTCTTTTTATTTTTCGGACTCAAACAAGCCCAATCTAAGTGAATTCCTAAAAAGCCCAAACAACCCATATTATTCAGTCTGAAGCCCACTAAGTAAAAAAAAAACAACCATACTTAAAATAAAAAAAAAAACTGGTCAGAATTAAAACAAAGAAAACAGAAGCCCAAACATTGAATCAATAAAACAAAAAAAACTAAAAAAAAATTACTTTCTTTAATCTAAATTCCCTTACACACGCACCCACACACACAGAGATACACACACACACACACTCTAGCATAAACACAGAGAAGGGGATCGGGAGAGAGAGAGAGAGCTTGTGAGGAAGAGAGAGGAAGAAATAGAGGCGGAGAGAATGAGAGGGGAAGCCGCGGCCATGGAGAGAAAAGGAAAGCCGAGGGAGAGGAATAGCTTGCGGCCAGCTGGATCGCGGCAGTGATGTGATGCCGTTCACGATGGGAGAGCGAAGGGAGACTATGCCACGATGGGAAGGAGGAGGTTATGCTGCAGTGGGTGGTCTTGGTGACCGAGTTCGAGTGCTGCAGATCCATGGCGGAGGTGGGTTGTACACGGTTGGGAGAGGAGAAGAGGAGCTGTGGCCATGGAAGAATGGAAGGCCGACGCCGGCGCGCAGCCATGGAGAGCAGGAGCCGATCTATGCTAAGGGGAAGGCCGCGTGAAGTGTGAAAGAGGAGGAGGAAAAAATGCTATGTTGATGGTGATAGGGAAGTGGTTAGATGATAGAGATAGTGGTTGTTTGGTTGTTGATTGAGGATGGATTCTGATATGAAAAGAGAGTGGGGGCAAAGAGGGAAGGAGAAAAGAGGGAGGCCCTTTGCCAGCCCACAACAGTGGTGGTTGGCGTGCGGCGGCGGCCTTGCAAGGGGAGGAGGTGGCGCGGATCTGATGGAGAGCTGGACCGAGGAGAAAAAGAAAATCACCGCTGCGGTGATGATGCAAGGAGAACGGCGCGGCGGAGCTCGGACGACATGGAGGCTGAGAGAGAGAGGTCAAAATCGCACAGCCATGGATTAGTTCCTTACTTCCTTTCTGTTTGTTTCACTGCCTTCACCTTTGATTTTGAGTTTGAAAGGTTTGGGTTATGGACTTAAATTGAAATGATGATTTCATGTTAAAGGTTTTGAGTATGATATTTTGGTTTTTTTTTTTTTGAAATGGCTAGTATTGTGTCTGATTTTTGTAGCTACTGGCTTGGATGGATAATAGTGGATTTGAGTAGCTATGGGTTTTAATTCCTGGTGGGATTGATTTGAAGTGGAGAGGGTGTAGAATTAGATTCGATTTCTCAGTGATGATAATGATGACTATAGAGTAAAAGAATTTGCTTACCACTGTGTTTTCACTTCTTTCTTTCTTTTTCAGTTTATGCAATTTCCCTCTGATTCCCAGAACCTCTCAACTCTTATGATTATGTTTGAAGACACACTCAGATGCTTTAAAAAAAAATCACTCCCCCCTCCTTTTTTGTTTTTGAAGATGAAATTGAATTTATATGCCTCCCTCTTGACCAAAATCGTTGCCTGCCATCTCTTTACAGGTTGGCTGGTGCATCCGTGATTTGTAACCGAAACAAAACCTCTCTCCTTTTGTGAAGATCGGAGAGCAAACTCTACAAAATTTGTCCTCTGCTCATGGTGGAAAGGAACACCGAAAGAACTTCATCATGGTGCCTACTATTATTATTTATTTATTTATTTATTTTACTTTACTTTCCCTCATTCCAATTTCATTATTGCTCCACGGGTAATTAGTAAAGGATGTACAGGAGCATGGATCCGTGACATTCTCTTGTCCTTTTTGTTTTATTCTTTTTTTTTCTTTAATTATTATTATTATTATTATTATATATATTATTATTATTTTTTTGAATGGAAAGAGACTGGACTGGGTTGGATCTCTTTTTCTTCTTTTTTTTTTTATTTTTTTATTTTCAGAAATAGAACATTAACAAAGGAAATGGGCCGACTCCAAATGAATTGGACTCTACACTATGTTAGTGTTTTTATTTTTTTTGTGTTTTGGACAAGGACAAATGATAAAAATGAACAAAATAGTGATATGAAACAAATTGGATGGGTTAAACGTGAATGAGTTACAAATATTTTGAAAAGGAATTAGGATCAGTTTACAATGTGACTTGGACTGAAAATTAAAACTAAATTGATGGATCAAAATTTTTTTATTATTATTTATATATATATATTTTTTTATATATATATATATCAATGCGTATGGACCACAAGTTAAAATGAAACTGAAATTAGTCTAAAATGAATTTGTGCTAATAAACAAAGACAACATGAAAAATATGCTAATTTTTTGAATTTTTGTTTTAAGGGTCGGAGAAAATTTGGGTGTTCACAGTTGCCCCTCTTTACTCATTTCTTATAAGAAAAATACGAAAAACCTAAGTTTAAAGTATTGTCTTCATAAGGGATGAGTAAAGATATGAACATCAATTTTGGTTGACAATGCATGAAATTGAAAATGCAAGGAAACTTGAAATTAGAAATAAAAGAAATTGGATGCTCATGAGAGACATGTGCCATGCAATGATGCAATTAAAAAAAAACCAAGATGTATGAGTGACAAGAAATGTTAAATTAATCTGTACAAGCAAAAAGTGTAAATGCTGACAAGAAATGACAGGAATTAAAAATCCAATTGGGGCAAACAAAGATCTTAGAAAACTGATAGGGACTAACAGAAATTTAAAAATAGACGGGGCTAGCTGAAATTTAAAAGCCGATACGGAATAGCAGAAATTGAAAAGCCAACGGGAAAAACCAACGGTTTTGACAGAAGAAATGCCAATGGGGTTGATTGAAATTGAAAGACCGATGGGGCTAAGGAAATTGAAAAGTCGATGGGGTAGACCAAAAATGAAAAGCCAACAAGGGCTTATAAGAAATTAAATGGTGACCTGAGGCTTACAAGAAAATTAAATTGACAATTTGAGGCCGACATGAAATGAAATTGGCAATCTGAGGTCGACAAGAAAGTAAATTGGCAATCTGAGGCCGACTGGAAAGTAAATTGGCAGTCTGAGGCCAACAGGAAAGTAAATTGGCAATCTGAGGCCGACAGGAAAATTAAAGGGTGGCAATCTGAGGCCTACTGGAAAGTAAATTGGCAATCTGAGGCCGACATGAAATTTAAATTGGCAATCTGAGGCTGACATGAAAATAAATTGGCAATCTGAGACCGACAGGAAAATTAAAGGGTGGCAATCTGAGGCCGACTGGAAGGTAAATTGGCAATCTGAGGCCGACTGAAAAGTAAATTGGCAATCTGAGGCCGATAAGAAAGTAAATTGGCAATCTGAACCCTACATGAAATGTAAATTGGCAATCTGAGGCCGACAAGAAAGTAATTTGGCAATCTGAGGTCGACAAGAAAGTAAATTGGCAATCTGAGGCCGACTGGAAAGTAAATTGGCAGTCTGAGGCCAACAGGAAAGTAAATTGGCAATCTGAGGCCGACAGGAAAATTAAAGGGTGGCAATCTGAGGCCGACTGGAAAGTAAATTGGCAATCTGAGGTCGACATGAAATTTAAATTGGCAATCTGAGGCTGACATGAAAATAAATTGGCAATCTGAGACTGACAGGAAAATTAAAGGGTGGCAATCTGAGGCCGACTGGAAGGTAAATTGGCAATCTGAGGCCGACTGAAAAGTAAATTGGCAATCTGAGGCCGATAAGAAAGTAAATTGGCAATCTGAGCCCTACATGAAATGTAAATTGGCAATCTGAGGCCGACAAGAAAGTAAATTGGCAATCTGAGGCCGACTGGAAAGTAAATTGGCAATCTGAGGCCGACTGGAAAGTAAATTGGCAGTCTAAGGCCGACATGAAAATAAATTGGCAATCTGAGGCCGACAGGAAAGTAAATTGGCAATCATGGAAAATAACAATTTTCACATTATCATTTTTTTTCAGGTTATATGCACAAGTCATCAACTTTCAGTTTATTTCAGAGAAACTAATCGTAACCAAATCAAGCAAACCTCAAGGAAGACTATAACCGATCAAACTCGTAATTCATGCGCTGGGTCTTCTGATATAAGTTTTCTTTTCTTCCGTGACTTTGCTTACTTCTTTCCCCTTTTTCCTTGTTAGGATGATGATTGTTTTTCTGCCAAGTTTGACTGAAACTTCTGAATTTTCTTGGTGTGATGCTAGCTATGAATGTATTGCTGTAAGAATTATTAGGTTGTATAACTTTAAACTTAAATTTATGCTTACTCGAGACATCATAAATAAATATGCATTTAAAGAGGAAACAAAAAATTGGCTGAATAGGCATCTTCATTGCTTGGTGTATGGGATGACAAGATATTTGAAAGGTGGGGACAACATAAAAGCAAAAGACAAGACTGTGAGAGGCATGAAATTTTGCCCCAGTTCCGGTTCTTTGTGGCTCATTCAATCAATTTCTTACAGCAAGTTGAACACCATAGCCATGATCTTCGATGATATCTTCAAGCCCTTCTTTTTTGAACGATTACCCCAGTTTTGGTCTTGGGCTATTTGATTCATTGGACAAATTCAACACTAAAATTGCCCCAGTATAGATTGCTTGAGATGATGCTTATCTTTTTGCTCTAATTTTTTCCTAGGTTGCTCTTTCGAGTTTTCAACCTAACGAGCTTTTTTTTTTTTCTTTTTCTTTTTCTTTTCATTATATCCTAGCTTTTGCTTAGGTCGCTCTTTCGAGTTTTCAACCTAACGGGCTTTTTCAACACATTTTTTTTTTAAGCATAAAACCTCTTGACTGCATTAGTGTTAATTGGTTTGGGCAATTCCTGTCCATCCATGTTTTGCAAAATCAACGCCCCACCTGAGAATGCTTGCTTGACAATGTAAGGACCTTCATAGCTTGGGGCCCATTTTCCTCGTGCATCTTCTTGATTAGGGAGAATTTTCTTCAGAACCAAATCTCCTGGATAAAAATCCCTAGGACGGACTTTCTTGTTAAAAGCCTTAGCCATTCTACCTTGGTACAACTGACCATGACAAATAGCTGCCAACCTTTTCTCTTCTATCATGTTCAGCTGTTCATATCGAGCCTTCAACCATTCAGAATCTCCCAACTCGGCCTCCATCAGAACCCTTAATGACGGGATTTCCACTTCTATAGGAGATACAACCTCCATTCCATACACCAATGAGAAGGGAGTTGTCCCTGTACTTGATCGTATGTTGGTACGATATGCGTGCAAAGCATAAAGCAACATTTCATGCCAGTCTTTGTAATTCACCACCATCTTGGTGATGATTTTCTTGATATTCTTATTTGCAGCTTCAACCGCACCATTCATTTGAGGTCTATAAGGAGCTGAGTTGTGATGCTTGATCTTGAAAGTCTCAAAGAATTTTTGAACTTCGGCACCATTGAGGTTAGAAACATTATCTGTGATAATTCTTTCTGGAATCCCATATCTGCAGATGATATCTCTTTTGATGAATCTGATAAACACTTTCTGTGTGATGTTAGCATATGAAGTAGCTTCCACCCACTTTGTAAAATAGTCTATCGCCACCAAAATGAAACGATGACCATTTGAGGCTTTGGGATTGATTGGGCCAATGACATCCATGCCCCACATTGAGAAAGGCCAAGGAGATACCATATTGTGCAGCGGAACTGGAGGAGCATTGACTCGGTCTGCATATATTTGACATTTATGACACTTTCGAACATAATTGATGCAATCATTCTCCATGGTGGACCAGTAATAACCGCTTCTTAGGATTTTGCGTGCCATCATGTGTCCATTAGCATGGGTTCCACAAATTCCTTCATGGATCTCCGTCATAATCATTTGAGCTTCATGAGCATCCACACACCTGAGAAGAGTAGTGTCATGATTCCGCTTGTAAAGAACTTCACCATTTAGGAAAAAGGCCATGGCCAATCGTCGAATTGTTTTTCTTTGCACTTCATTTGCTCCAGTCGGATATTCTCCTTTTTGAATGTACTGCTTGATGTCATAATACCATGGTTGGCCATCTGGCTCAATCTCCACATGGTCACAGTATATCGGTTCTCTTTGCACCTCTATGTGGATGGGTTGGACATTGGTATGGACTTCCAATTTTGTCATTGCAGCCAGAGTTGCCAATGCATCCGCAAATTGGTTATGGTCTCGAGTTAAGTGAGAGAATGACACATCCTCAAATTGTTCAATTAATCGAGACAAGTATTTCTGATAAGGCACCAATTTCGGATCCTTCGTACGCCATTCTCCATTAACTTGGTAGATTATGAGCGCAGAATCTCCAAACACCTTTAACTCTTTGATCCCTAGGTCAATTGCAGCTTGCAAACCATTCGCGCATGCTTCATATTCTGCGATGTTGTTGGTGCATTCAAAATCTAACTTGATGGAAATCGGCATCTGCTTTTTCATTGGTGACACTACTACAGCTCCTATTCCACATCCATTCATATTGGCAGCCCCATCAAAGTACATTTTCCATACATTCTCCTCTTTTATCCCATCTTTTCTACTGTTAACACCTCATCATCGGGGAATTCAAGTATGATAGGCTGTTTATCCTCAAGAGGATTTTCAGCTAGATGATCGGCGATTACACTTCCCTTGATAGACTTCTGAGTCACATATTTGATATCAAATTCAGACAGCATCACTTGCCATTTTGACATTCTCAATGAAACATGAGGACTATCCAATATGTATTTCAATGGATCCATTCGAGAGATTAACCAGGTAGTATAATATAACATGTACTGCCTCAACCTCTTGGATGCCCATACTAACGCGCAACAAGTCTTTTCAATGGCCAGATAACGGGATTCACAGTCATTAAACTTCTTGCTCAGATAATAAATTGCCTGTTCTTTCTTACCAGACTCATCATATTGACCTAACATTGCCCCAAGTGACGTGGGCAACAACGTGAGGTATAATATTAAAGGGCGATCTGCAATGTGGGGCTAGAATTGGAGGCTTCATCAAATAAGCTTTTATTTTATCAAAAGCTTCTTGGCATTCTTCATTCCACTCCCCAGGTTGATGTTTCCGCAGCAGCTTGAATATAGGCTCACAAGTGCTAGTCAAATTAGCAATAAATCTAGCAATATAATTGAGTCTTCCAAGAAAACTTCTCACTTCTCGTTCAGTTCGGGGAGCAGACATCTCTTGTATTGCCTTCACCTTGTCAGGATCCACTTTTATCCCTTCTCTGCTGACAATGAACCCGAGTAACTTCCCTGTAGAAGCTCCAAAAATGCATTTATTCGGATTCAACCGCAACTTGTATTTTCTGAGCCTTTCAAACAACTTTCGCAGAACTGTCACATGACTTTCTCCCTCCTTAGACTTAGCAACCATATCATCTACATACACTTCAATCTCCTTATGCATCATGTCATGGAACAATGCGACCATGGCACGTTGGTAGGTGGCACCAGCATTCTTCAATCCAAACGGCATGACTGTATAGCAAAATGTTCCCCACGGTGTTATAAAAGTAGTTTTTCCTTTGTCATGAATATCCATGGGAATTTGGTTATACCCAGAGTATCCATCCATAAAGGAAAATCGGTGATTACCAGCAGTATCAACAAGGACATCAATATGGGGTAGAGGAAAATCATCTTTCGGGCTAGCCTTATTCAAATCCCGATAGTCTACACACATCCTGACCTTCCCATCCTTTTTAGGTACAGGTACAATATTAGCCACCCAATCAGTGTGTCTCGATACCTCCAAAAATCCAGCCTCTAGTTGTTTAGTCACTTCCTCTTTAATCTTTAATGACATGTCCGGTCGCATTCTTCTCAATTTTTGCTTCTTCGGCTCAGCTTCGGGATACAAAGGGATCTTGTGTGCAGCAATCTCTGGGTCTAACCCTGGCATGTCATGATAGGACCATGCAAACACATCCAGGAATTCTTTAAACAACGCAACCATTTCTGTGCGTTCAGGATTTTCCACTATTTTCAGCTCCTTTTTGTCTTTTTCGGTGCCCATGTTAATCACTTCGACCACCTCATTATCTAAGTCAAATCCTTTCTCTGAATAATCCAGGAGATTTGAAAACTGTTCAATAGCTTCTTCATCTTCCTCGAACTCATGATTATCATAGTCAAGTGCAGCAAGGGAATCAATTGATAAGCTCTCAAATTCCTTTTCATGTGGCAAAATTTCTATGACATTCAAATTCCTGGAAAGTAATTGCGGTGGATTGGAATGCTAAACCAAATGGCAGATTATAAAACGGCATGGAAAATGCAAATTAACGAGCTGAGAGTGGTAAAAAAAAACATAACAGAAAAGAGAAATCAAAAGGAATAGAGGCAGAACGAGGCAAATGGAAAACATAGAGAAAGATTATTGAAAATCATGCAAATTCATTCAAATGATGTCTCTGAGTAGCATAAACAAAAGCATAAATAATTCTTGAATAATACAACCCAACAAATTACTTTTCAGCAATAACATCAAGCATTGGTTCAATTTGTCCGGTTCATCAAAGATCTCATCATTGCTAGCAACATGGACTTTGTTGATTTCCTCAATTTTCTCAGCATCCAAGGTGTTGATGGTGGAGAAATAACAAGGGGAGCGAACTTCACCAGCCATAATCACTTCAGCTGGACCAGGGAATGTCTCTTTCAAGTGAGGAATCAGCTTCATTTTCCCTTTCTGTTTATTCTGTTCCAGAGCCAAGGCACTCATCTTGCCATCCAGGGAGGTCTCATATCCTAGACCAAATCGGTTAGCTTTCTCTGGCACCGATATGGGAGTTTGGGAGCCTTGCAATTGTGGTCCTAGTCCTTTTCCTTCCAGATATCCATTCTTAGCCATGATGTGAGCCACTACCTGATTTTGTATTAGGGCCTTATCTTGCTCTTGTCTCAACCCTCTCGCCTCAGTGTTGTGCCATGAACTGTTATCCACTAGCTCCACATTTTCAACATATGGCAATGTCACTGGTTTGGATACCAGGATCTCCTTTTCTCCATGGATTGTGATGACTGAACCATTCTCAATGTATTTAACCTTCTGATGCAAGGTTGAAGGGACAGCACCAACACCATTTATCCATGGTCTTCCGAGCAGCATATTGTAGTCTGACTCGATCTCCATCACTTGGAACAATACATCGAATTTGCTCGGGCCGATCTCCAATAACAACACCATCTCCCCTAGGATGCTTTTCTTTGCTCCATCAAAAGCTTTCACTACCATCATTTGTGGTAGTATATCTTCCTTACTCATCGACAAATAGCTTAAAGTCGACACAGGTAAGACATTCAATCCCGACCCTCCATCAATGAGAACTCTGGGCACTATGTATCCTTTACATTTGAGGGTTATGTATAGTGCTCGTGGGTTGATCTGTGAAACAACTTCTTCATTTGAAAACGTGATCATGTTAACACGTTTCCTTTGGATCCACCATATTCACCACATTTTCCGATGAGACATCGGGTTTGACATAAGCTTCCTTCAAAACTTTTATTCTGCCTTCGATGAGGTTCGACGACATGATTAATGATAAAAGAGATATTAGCGGGAGTCTTCTTTAATTGTTCCAAAATATCGTACTCGCCTGCTGTTTCATGATCTTCAGAAACTCTTCTTCCTCATTTTCTTTTTCTTTTCTTTCTAAATCTGAACTTTTTCCCGCATATCCTTCATTGACAAACTTCCCTTTTTCCAGCTCTCCGGGTCCATAAACTCTTCCACTTCTTGTTATTCCTTTCACCTCCATGACACCAGTCACCTCTTCATTTTCTCGAGCCTTCGAGGTTTCCCGATGTCTCTCGCTTATCTTGACTGGGTCTCATAATTCCAAGGCACTGATGTGTAGTCTTTACTCAAATGATGTGGGTTTCTTGACAGTAATGACCACTTTTTCTGGCTTAGGAGCTACATTAAGTGGTGGTACTCGAAGTATGAAAGGTTCGATTACATTCACCTCATCAGGTATATTGAGCCTCTTCTTTGCTTGTATTACTCCTAAGTTGAGTAATCCCTGTACCCGAGCCTTGAAATCCCAGCAATTTTCTATGTCATGGCCAAGAGCCCCACAGTGTCTGACAGCTTGAATTCATGTCATATTTCTCATTCTCCTTTATTGTCGGAGCAGATGCCGTGATGTTGTAACCAGACTCATTCAGGCCAACAAAAATTCTCTCCATGGATGTTCTGAGATTCAAAACCTTCTTTATCGTGAGTTCTTCTTTCTTTCTGACATTTACCCGGCCTCCTCTTTCATGATTTGGCATTGGATTATGGACAATATCTGGTTTTGACTCCTCTTGAAAGTCTAGTCTACCACAAGCAATCAGTCTTTTCTTGCCAGTCTTGAAGCCTTCGCAATCTTCAATTGAATGCCCTGCTATGTCCATATGGTATTTGCAAGTAAGGTTCGGGTTGTACCAAGTGGATATGGTGGTTCTAATGGGCGTCTGAGGATAAGCCGAGATCAAGTGGGCATCAACTAATCGTTGAAAGAGATCGGCGTTTGAAATGGATAGTTTAGGGAAAGGTGGCAAATTCGGAATCGGGAGCGGCTTTGATTTTGAGCATTTGGTCATGGTGGTGTGGTGTTTGAGAAGTTACGAGGATGCATGGTTGGATTATAGGCATATGTTGGTCGAGTGGTTGGTATGGTCGTATGTGAATGTTATTGACTTGCGGTGGGGAATATGGGATGGTATTTGTGGTTTGTGTGGTTTGGTAAAATGGGTAAGGAGTGGTTGAGGTTTGGTATGGTGGTGTTTGGGGTCTTGGGTGCATTGGTGCGTGTCTTGGGTTAAAGGGTTGCTGACTCTGCACATAGTTTACATCAGTCTCCTTCTTCCTAGGTGGGAAACTTTTTCTTGTGTCTTCATTGCCCATGGGAAGTTTAATTGCTTTTGGCTAGATTCTCAATTCTTTCTCCAAGAAGTGATCAACTCAGCAAAATCTTTGTATGCTGCTCCTGCCATGGCTCCGATATAAGGAGATCCCAAGGTTCCTAAAAAGTACGAGCACATTTCGGATAGGATAAGTGGCGTTGCACTTGAGCAGCCAGAGCTCTCCATCTTTGAGCATATTGCTTAAAAGATTCATCCTTCTTTTTCTGCATCGTGCTCAACTGTTCTCTAGTTGGTGCTATTTCCATGTTAAACTTGTATTGATTCATGAATTGGTCGACCAGTTCTCTCCAGCTAGAAATCTTTGAATGGTCTAATTGAATATACCATTCTAGAGCAGGTCCTAAGTTAAACTTTCATGGAAAAAGCTAATGAGAAACTTTTCATCTTTAGACCAGATTGACATCTTGGTACAATAACTCTTCAAATGGAACAAAGGGTTACCCGTTCCATCATACTTTGAGAAGTCAGGAATCTTGAAGTCTTTTGGAACCACTGCATCGATAGGAGGGCAGAGCTGCTCAATTTCCATATAGCCATAAGTGTTAGGCCCTTGGATGGCTTTAATTTGATCCCGAATCTTCTCCATCCATTCTTCTTTGAACTTGTCCTTTTCTGCCTCTGCACGGCTATTTTCCGAGGAAAATGGTTGCTTTTGGATGACAACACGAGGTGGCTCCCAAATAGGGGTAGCATGCCCGTGCCCATCAGTATGAACATTCTCTAAGGGACGATAGCCTTCTCCAATAGGGATTACTAATGGCATTGTAGGTGGTGGTTGTCCAAGAGAGTTATTCGGAATCCCCTCCCCGTCATTCATCCCTTGAGTGACATTTAGAGCTGCATCTGATACCACAGGTATAGTCATCGTTGTAGCACTTGGTTGTACACCTCCTGAGTTTTGGTGGGCTCTCAATAAGTCGAGTGACTCCATCATAGCCCGCATCATCTCCTCCATTCTTCCCTGGTTGTTTGACAACTCGTTCAGTCTTCCTCTCACTACATCAACTTCCATGCTTAAGTTTCTTCCGGGTTCAGAAGTAATTATAGCCGAGGTGGTTACAGTTGGAATAGCTCTTCCCGATTCAGAAGCAATTGCAGACGGGGTAGTCCTTCCCGGTTCAGTGTTTCCGCCGGCCATCTTGGTTCGAGCTCTAGTGTTATGAACACGAGTTAGATCGGTATCTTCTTTCCTTGGGCGCCCAATGGTTGCGATGTTTCACCACTATATATAAAAAAAAAAATAGTTTAAGTAAAAAGATAAAAATGTCACGATTTGTTAGAGACCGTCAATCGTGCTGAGTCTTGGTGTGAGTATCTTTGGTCACAACTTTTCCCCAGAACGTCTCGTTCAAAGGTAATAAGTTATCTTTAATGGATATCGCCATAAGACCAAAATAATGAAACAACCATTCATTCATCAGAGGAGTAGATTACAATGATCATTTTTTTTTTTTTACATCCATTCCCAGAAATAACAATAAAAAAAAAAAATACATCATAAAGCTAGATTTCGATCCCTAAAAACATCATCATCAAAAGGTAATGCCTCTTCAACTTCTTTCGGCAATTATTTGTTTCATCCTTCCAACCAAATCTTTGCAATAGTAGACAAAGTTGCGAAGTCCAGTTGGGGTCTTGAAAGGGATAATTTCTTGCTCAGCTGTTTCCAGGTATCTTGGAACATCTTCTATTGCTGTGTTAGCTAGCCCTGCCAGATTTGAAAAACGAATCTTTAACTCATGAATGATATGACTTTGGTGTTGCACCTCAAACTCCAAATCTGTGACTCTTTTCTTTTCTTCTTCTAAAGCAGCTTGAAACTTCATGGTCTCATCTTTCATGTGTTGTTTTAGTTCCCCGACCTTCCTCTGGTATTCCTTGCTTATTTCTCTCATTTCTTGCTTCATTTGTTCCTCTCTTGATAGCGCGGTTTCTTCAGCAATTTTGGTATCTTGAAGTAGCTTCCTTAACTGTTGATTTTTGGTTATTGCTCGGTCACGCTCTTGCCTTCGAAGCCCTAGCTCTTTATTAGCAGCTTGGAGGCATTCCTTGGTCTTCATCATGTGCTCATACCCCATTTTTAATTTCTTAGTGGTGCCCTCTAGAATTTGATTTCTCTCAGTGTTTTCTCGCTTCAAATCTGCGTAATTATGGTGAGCACTTTCCAATGCAGCCTCAACTTGCATCTTTTCTTGCTTAATTCTGTTCAACTTCTCTTTTATTTCTTTGATCTCCTCATCATCGTCAAGACGTGAGGATGATGCCTTGTTAGGTGGAGTTACTGTCCAGGTTCTGAATGGCAGTTTAATCTCTTGGGCCCTATTCTTCACCCATTGTGATGTAGCTTTCTTTCACTGCACAGCTTCTAACTCCCAGTTCTTTTCCTTTCCTGACAACCTTGTTCCAAGCAAATCGGACTTTCTGTAGCATGCCAAGATCCTCAAAGTCCTGGTAATACAAGACAAATGGAGTGATTGCAGCTTCGGGAGGTGGTCCCATCATGGGGTAACCAAGTTGACGCAGTACCAATATTGGATTGTAATTTATGCATCCTCGGGTACCCATGAGGGGAACATTTGAGAAGTTTCCACACTGATAGATCAAAGTCTGCCCGTCTTCCCACCAAGGGTACCATCGGATCATCTTTTCATTCAATTTGGCTAGGTCTTGAGCCCATTCTTGTCCATTCTTCTTCTTGATGTGATACATTTTTAGGTCTTCAATCGGACATGGTGTTTTGTTGTTTCTTTGGAATATGTGTGCAGTGACCCACACGTAAAGCATCGGTAGACAGCATAAAATTCTTTTGCTATTCCTCTCATAGCAAAAATTTAGGGTACAATAAACATCTGCCAAGAGGGCTGGAACAGGATTGTGACCATGGAATTTACGAGCAAGGAATACATCGATAGCCGCGAAGTCTACAAAGCCTTCAATATTTGGAAGCGAGCGATTGCCATAAACAGTGAGAGCCAATACATCTACAAAGGTGTCCAAATCTTTAGCTTCAGCTAAGCCATGCATATGCTTCTCCAAATAATCCCTTGGGAATCCATTGGTTCCATTTCTACACTTCTGTGCTTCATGCAAATCCCTTACATTGGTCTTTAAAACAGCTGCTACGGTATGTAAGGAAGGATAATGACCTTGGTAGTGATAAGGTTTTTCTCCTTCTAGTGGTAACCCTAGGATTCGCTCAAATTCTTCAAGAGTCGGTGCCAACTGGAAGTCTTGAAAGGTAAAGCATCGGAGCGGAGGATCATAGTATTGTGCTAATGCTGTGATTGCTTCTACCTGTTCTTCCACCTCTAACAGATTCAAAATTTTTCCATACTTTCTTGCAAGAGAAAGACGTTGTGGCATACCCAATAGTTGACCTAGTGATCTCAGACTTTCTGTGTCAGGCTTCTTAGCTTTAATATGTAAAGTTTTCTTTAATTTTTCCCCCTCATGATTGTTTGATCTCATGTTTATTTCCATTTTCCAAAGATACTCACAACAAGACTTGGATATGATTCTCTAACAAACCTGGAAAACAAAGAAAAAATGTGATGATTTTCATTTAAATGTAAAAGGAAATAATAAATACTTTGAACATGTTAAAGAATTTATGTACAAGGAAATGAATTAAAGAAAGAGTATGCTCCCTTTGTGACCTATTTGAGTTAAGCTCTGGAGGTCAATCTATAGTTCTATGGTTATTCTACTTTGTGAACACTTGCAATAGGTGGATCTATATACTCAGGATTCTACGGCCTCTAGAGTTAAAGACTCATTTCGGAATACTATCCACAACAGCAGGTAAACCACTAGGTGTGGAATATTCACAAAAGAGTCACACTCTAGACGAGATTTTCGCAATAACCAAACAGGATGAACATCCAAAATGGCTACCACTACACAATCTCTTACCTATCTCAAGTAGCACTCAGACCCGTGTATAGGGCCCCACTCGTGTGTGATTAAAGTGTGAGTGTTGTGTGTGAAGAGAGCATACAAACCTGGAATCCTAAAACTACCCATGACAACACCTGCAAAATACACAATATAGAACAAAAGTCTTCTATCCTAGAGTGCAAAGAAACCAAAATATATACAAACAGAATAAAAGTCTTCTATCCTAGAGTGCAAAGGAACCAAAATAAATATATACAAACAGAATAAAAGTCTTCTATCCTAGGTAGTTACAAAGAGACAAATATAAAAATATGTACAAAGACAGTGATAAAAATAAGTCCAAACATAATGATGACAAAATTCTATATACAAAATAAAATGGAATAAAAGGAAAAAGTGAGGTTAAAATAATATGCACAATCAATTATATCAGGCTTGACTCTCACATATTATCCCCAGTGGAGTCGCCATCTGTCATGAATCGATCGCGACGTGGGCCAAAAAAAAATGATTTTTTTTTTTTTAAATGGAGTCGCCACCAAATTTTATTTAATTGGGAAAAATTATGGAAAAACCCATTTAATTTAAAAGAAAATGATCTTTGAAACCAGATTTGAGCTCGGGAGTCGGTTATGCTTAGGGAAGGGTAGGAACTTAATCCTACAGCACCCCTAACACACCCGTCCTTTAGACGGTACCTTAATTAATTGTGCAAATTATTAATAACCTTTTTTTTCAAAATATTTATTTATGTTTTTATTTCAAGAAAATTATAAAAGAAAATCTTTTAGCATAAGAAAATTCCGGGATACCAAACTGTCACAGCTCAGGTATCCGTAATATTGAGTTAACAAGCCGTCACGGCTAAATTAACATCTTTATTTGAAATAAAATATATACATTTCAATGATTAACTTAAATTAAGATAATAAAGAAAGAGGAGGATAATAATAATAAAAAATAAATATTTACAATAATAATACTTGATAATGAACAAAAATATTTACATACAAAACAGAATAAGATAATATCATAAATCTTGAAAATTTGAAACATCAAGCTGTCACAACTTAGATGACCAAAACACTAAGTTAATAAGCCGTCTCGGCTAAATTGACTTCTTTATTTGAAATAAAATATATATAACAAATAATTGGTTAATTTAAAATTTAAAGAATAAAAAGATATTAAAGAAAATATTTACAAGTAATACGAATTATAAAAATCTAATTTTTATTTGAAAATTTAAAACATTAAGCATCATGATCGGATGTTTAACTGAGTTAATAAGCCGTCACGGCTAAATTAACATCCACATTTAAAACAATTTGATTATTAGCTGAAATTAAAAATAATACATAACAAGAAAAGACAATAAATATTTATAAATAAACAAAAATAATAATAAATACTTACAAATAAAAAATGAAATAACATAAAATAACCTAATAAAATCTAATTTTGACTTGACAGGAATCGCCTGCTCCTACGTATCCTCTGGTGCGATGAGGAATTCAAAGTCACGTAGTTCTATTAAAAAAATATTTTCCAGTTAATTAATTCATTTCTATACAAAGATTTTTAAATATCAAGCTGTCTCAGCTAAAATATTATCAAGATATAGAATTAATAAACCATCACGGCTTAATTAATCCTATTTTCAAAATGCAATGTGTTAATTAACTCTTGTTTAAAACAAAAATATACAAATGCTTCATTATTTATTTAAACTCAAATTAAATGACATTTTTTTATTTTATTTTTAAACCAAATGAGGAGAATTTTGTTAGAACATTAAGCTATCACAGCTAAAATATTCAAAATATTGAGTTAATAAGCCGTCACGGCTAAATTAACTAAAACAAATTTGAATCTTGGCAACTTATTTATTTATTTTTTAAGCAAGCTAAAATACCATTTTTATCTAAAACATTCTATAATCATATACACATTTAACTAAAGAAACATTATGAATTGAAATATATTAATCCAAGAGATATAAACCAAATTTTATGAAAATCCAATTAAATTAGGGATCAGAATCTACACTTTCAAACAAAAGAAAAGACTAATTTTCATTTATGTTTTTTTTTTAGTAAAAGGATAAAATAAAGTAAAATACTTTAGTTATGTTTTATATACATATACATATACATATTTATAGTAGTCTAAATAAAAATTTCTATTCTAGCATTCTTTATAATCAACAAGATCAAAACTCCAAACAAAAATCTAAATCTAAATTTAAAATTATCTCAATCACCCAATAATCTCAATGTTTCAGCCTTTATATTGTTCAGACTATGAAGCCCAGCATTTCTTTTTATTTTTCGGACTCAAACAAGCCCAATCTAAGTGAATTCCTAAAAAGCCCAAACAACCCATATTATTCAGTCTGAAGCCCACTAAGTAAAAAAAAACAACCATACTTAAAATAATAAAAAACTGGTCAGAATTAAAACAAAGAAAACAGAAGCCCAAACATTGAATCAATAAAACAAAAAAAACTAAAAAAAAATTACTTTCTTTAATCTAAATTCCCTTACACACGCACCCACACACACAGAGATACACACACACACACTCTAGCATAAACACAGAGAAGGGGATCGGGAGAGAGAGAGAGAGCTTGTGAGGAAGAGAGAGGAAGAAATAGAGGCGGAGAGAATGAGAGGGGAAGCCGCGGCCATGGAGAGAAAAGGAAAGCCGAGGGAGAGGAATAGCTTGCGGCCCAATTTGGATCTGCAGTGATGTGATGCCGTTCACGATGGGAGAGCGAAGGGAGACTATGCCACGATGGGAAGGAGGAGGTTATGCTGCAGTGGGTGGTCTTGGTGACCGGGTTCGAGTGCTGCAGATCCATGGCGGAGGTGGGTTGTACACGGTTGGGAGAGGAGAAGAGGAGCTGTGGCCATGGAAGAATGGAAGGCCGACGCCGGCTCGCAGCCATGGAGAGCAGGAGCCGATCTATGCTAAGGGGAAGGCCGCGTGAAGTGTGAAAGAGGAGGAGGAAAAAATGCTATGTTGATGGTGATAGGGAAGTGGTTAGATGATAGAGATAGTGGTTGTTTGGTTGTTGATTGAGGATGGATTCTGATATGAAAAGAGAGTGGGGGCAAAGAGGGAAGGAGAAAAGAGGGAGGCCCTTTGCCAGCCCACAACAAGCATGGTGGTTAGCGTCTGTGGCTGACCTTGCAAGGGGAGGAGGTGGCGCGGATCTGATGGAGAGCTGGACCGAGGAGAAAAAGAAAATCACCGCTGCGGTGATGATGCAAGGAGAACTTGGCGTGAGCTCGGACGACATGGAGGTGAGAGAGAGAGGTCAAAATCGCCTGACCATGGATTAGTTCCTTACTTCCTTTCTGTTTGTTTCACTGCCTTCACCTTTGATTTTGAGTTTGAAAGGTTTGGGTTATGGATTTAAATTGAAATGATGATTTCATGTTAAAGGTTTTGAGTATGATATTTTGGTTTTTTTTTTTTTGAAATGGCTAGTATTGTGTCTGATTTTTGTAGCTACTGGCTTGGATGGATAATAGTGGATTTGAGTAGCTATGGGTTATAATTCCTGGTGGGATTGATTTGAAGTGGAGAGGGTGTAGAATTAGATTCGATTTCTCAGTGATGATAATGATGACTATAGAGTAAAAGAATTTGCTTACCACTGTGTTTTCACTTCTTTCTTTCTTTTTCAGTTTATGCAATTTCCCTCTGATTCCCAGAACCTCTCAACTCTTATGATTATGTTTGAAGACACACTCAGATGCTTTAAAAAAAAATCACTCCCCCCTCCTTTTTTGTTTTTGAAGATGAAATTGAATTTATATGCCTCCCTCTTGACCAAAATTGTTGCCTGCCATCTCTTTACAGGTTGGCTGGTGCATCCGTGATTTGTAACCGAAACAAAACCTCTCTCCTTTTGTGAAGATCGGAGAGCAAACTCTACAAAATTTGTCCTCTGCTCATGGTGGAAAGGAACACCGAAAGAACTTCATCATGGTGCCTGCTATTATTATTTATTTATTTATTTATTTTACTTTACTTTCCCTCATTCCAATTTCATTATTGCTCCACGGGTAATTAGTAAAGGATGTACAGGAGCATGGATCCGTGACATTCTCTTGTCCCTTTTGTTTTATTCTTTTTTTTTTTTCTTTAATTATTATTATTATTATTATTATATATATTATTATTATTTTTTTGAATGGAAAGAGACTGGACTGGGTTGGATCTCTTTTTCTTCTTTTTTTTTTTATTTTTTTATTTTCAGAAATAGAACATTAACAAAGGAAATGGGCCGACTCCAAATGAATTGGACTCTACACTATGTTAGTGTTTTTATTTTTTTTTTGTGTTTTGGACAAGGACAAATGATAAAAATGAACAAAATAGTGATATGAAACAAATTGGATGGGTTAAACGTGAATGAGTTACAAATATTTTGAAAAGGAATTAGGATCAGTTTACAATGTGACTTGGACTGAAAATTAAAACTAAATTGATGGATCAAAATTTTTTTATTATTATTTATATATATATATATTTTTATATATATATATATCAATGCGTATGGACCACAAGTTAAAATGAAACTGAAATTAGTCTAAAATGAATTTGTGCTAATAAACAAAGACAACATGAAAAATATGCTAATTTTTTGAATTTTTGTTTTAAGGGTCGGAGAAAATTTGGGTGTTCACAGTGACAGTGGTGTCAATCAAATGAAGTAGGGGTGTAGTCATGAATAGCTAGCAAGTCCATATAGCCACCATAAAAAATAAATTATTAATTGCAAACTTCTCTAGGCAAAGTAAAATTATTAATTGATATTTGTCCCCATTAAAATAATTTTTAGGTGAAAATTATTTACTTTTGACAGAGTGAATATATATTAGTTAATTAATTTATTATATTATATTATTACATTTCTTATAAGCTTTTTCTTTTTTTTCCCTATGTATTGATAGTACTCTTACTTATTGTCTATGCTCCTCGTTGTCAAAGTGAGAATTACCCACCCAGCAAATATAATTATGTACATCTTGTTCCTTAAAATTAAAATTATTATTACCAATTATTTATTTAAAAATTTAAATATGAAAATCCCTCCAAAAAAAAGGAAAGCACAATGACAATGGAGAAATCGGATTCGAAGAGCAAAGACAAAAAGAGTTGTAAATATTTTCCCTTTTTATTTTTCTTATTTCTTTTTTGACTATTGTCGAAATCAATATTATAGAATTGATTGAATTTTAAATTTATACAATGATCAATCTTCCTAATAATTAACTACAAGTGAAATAATGATAGTCGTGATGATAAGCAAATAAATTGTATAAATATCCTGGTGTAGACGTATATAGTGTCATAGGTTTACAAGTTTTTCTTTCACGGTTTTCAAGTTTTTATAATATGGTTTATAAGTTTTCACAGCATGGTCTACAAGTTTTCTCTTCAAGTTCAGCACTATTGTCACTTTCAATCATCATAGGCACTCCTCTATTACAGTAAGGATACAAATAACACTAAATAACATATTTTTCCCCTTTTTTCCAAATAAAATGAAAATCCCTCCAAAAAGGAAAGCACAACGACAATGGCGAAATCAGGTTCGATGAGCGAGGAAAAAAAAAGAATTACAAATATTTTCCCTTTTTATCTTTCTTATTTCTTTCTTAACTATGATCGAAATCAACATAATAGAATTAATTGAATTTGAAATTTATACAATGATCAATCTTCCTAATAATTAATTACAAATAAAATAATAATAGTCGCAATGATAATAAAATAAATTATATAAATATCCTGGTGCAGAGTTATTATCTGTCACATGTTTACAAGTTTTTCTATCACGATTTACAAGTTTTTATAGCATGGTTTACAAGTTTTTACAGTATAGTTTACAAATTTTCATAGTATGGTTTACAAATTTTTTGTATATGTTTACAAGTTTTCTCTTCAAGTTCAGCACCATTGTCACATTCAATCATCACAGGCACTCCTTGTAGTACCCTAAAAAAAAAAGAAAAAAATCTCTGGAGACCGCCAAGGCAGTCATTAGAAATAATAAGTCGGTGGGAACTCTCTGGAAACCGCCCAGGCAGTCATCAGAGCGATAATACCCCCACTCAGGTCCAGAAATTTCACTTTTACATAAAACACACCCCCCAAACTCGAAGGAGCTCGTTCTCTCCCCCAAAATTCACTCTCAACTCCATTTCTTCCACCTTCTCTTAAAATCAACTTCAATATTTCATTTCTAAGGCTTTAAGGTAAGTTATTCTAGTGATTTCTCCTCTATTCTCTCCATCTCTTGGTTTTTGGGGGGTTAGCATGAGAATTTTCTACTTCTCAAGGAGATAGAATTCTTTCAATGTGATAGGGGTATATTTGAGTGATATAGAGATTTTAGCCGTTAATATAGAGTTCTGTTGCTTTATTGATAGATACAGGTGCTGTTCTCACCTCCCACAATTCTGTTGGTGCTATTCCTGTGTCTACTGCCACTCCAGGTGAGTGGGTTCATATCTGTAGCTCCTATTTTAATCCTTACATCTATTTTTATCTAAAATGTAAATATATATATGATTTTAGAGTCTATTTTGTGATCTGTTGAGATTTCTGGGAATTACTGTGTTTTGAACTGTTTGTTGAACAAGAGAATATGCTTTCTTGAAAACCATGGGACATCTATCTTTCAGAATGAGATTTTGTATACTGGTATTGCAAATTTGATTAATTAGAGCTGGTTTTATGATTATATGATTTTGATGCTGCATGCTGTTTTATAAAAGAGATTTTGAACCCTAGGATAGAAGACTTTGAAATTGATAGAGAACAGAATGAGGTTTTCGCTGAGTTGGCAGTAACTATAGAGAAACAGGCTGTATGTTAACGGCAGTTAATCCATTAACCTTGGTACCAAGTAGCCCAGACCAGAGATTTCAGAGCCTTATTGTCACACTGGGGACGGCGATACGTAACGCCCAGATGTGACCAAAGATACTTAGAGACTTAGTGTCATATTGGGGATGGCGATACGTAACGCCCAGATATGACCAGACATTTGTATTCAGAGATTACTATTTCTCTATTAGACTACTGTTAGGTCAGATTGTAAAGAACTAAGATTTGAGACTTTGATTATAACTACGAGCTACCTTGATGTTAGTACTGTTATTATTATTATTATTATCATTTTTGGTGTTGTGTACCTTCTTTGGTGTCCCATGAAGAGGGGTTCCAGATGAGGGCTCACTCACTGAGTTTTGGATTCAAAACTCACCCCTTTGTTTCCTTCATATTTTACAGATACCGTAGCTGCTGAGGGCACTTCTACACCATCCTCTTCCCAGCAGCATTAGATTCAGTTGCTAAGCCCATTAGGTGAGGTGTCTGATATTTTGCTTTAGACGTGCTCCAGTGTGATGCAAGCAGGACCTCGGACCGTAGAGCATGATCACATTGTGCATAGCTTTGTTATTTTATATACTTTTTGGGATTGTATAACTATTACTTTTATAAACACCTTGTATGTAAATGACTGTATGCATATTTAGCGACATTGCATATTTGCTTTTTGAAAAGAATGGAAATATGTTTTGATTTTTCTAAACTTGGTTTTCAACAACAGGTGATTTCATGTGAAATTAAGGATTTATTTTATGGATTTTCTTAATTAAAATGCATACGTAGAGACGATACAAGTCACCAGGCTTACGTGGGAATGAGATTTCTCATGTGCCGGTCACATGCCCAAGGAGGGTCGTGACACTCCTCTATTACAGTAGGGATACAAATAACCCTAAATAACAAATTTCTTCTCTTTTTGTCCAAAAAAAAAGGAAATCCCTCCAAAAAGGAAAGTACAATGACAATGAGGAAATCAGATTCGACGAGCAAGGAAAAAAGAGTTACAACTATTTTCCCTTCTTATTTTTCTTGTTTTTTTTTTGGCTATGATCGAAATTAACATAATAGAATTGATTGAATTTGAAATTTATACAATGATCAATCTTCCTAATAATTAATTACAAATGAGATGATGATAGTCGCAATGATAATAAAAAAAATTATGCAAGTATTCCCATGTAGAAGTATTGTGTCACAGGTTTACAAATTTTTACAGTATGGTTTACAAGTTTTTATAGTATGATTTATAAGTTTTTACAGCAAGGTTTACAAGTTTCACAATATGGTTTATAAGTTTATCTTTTTCTGTATATGTTTACAAGTTTTCTTTTCAAGTTTAGTACCATTGTTACTTTCAATCATCACAGGCGCTCCTCTATCACAGTAAGGATATAAATAACACTAAATAACAAATTTCTCTCATTTTTTCCAAATAAAAAAAAAAGAAAATCCCTCCAAAAAGAAAAGCACAATGACAATGGAGAAATTAGGTTCAACGAGCAAGGAAAAAAAAGAGTGACAAATATTTTTCCTTGTTTATTTTGTTATTTCTTTCTTGACTATTGTCGAAATCAATATAATAGAATTGGTTGAATTGGAAATTTATGCCATGATCAATCTTCTTAATAATTAATTACAAATGAAATGATGATAGTCACGATGATAATCAAATAAATTATTCAAGTATCCTAGTGTAGAAGTATTGTGTCACAAGTTTACAAGTTTTTATAATATGATTTACAAGTTTTATAATATGATCATAAAGTACTTTTCTTTGTTTCTATATGTCACCTATCCAATAACTATTTGTGTACCCAATGAGTTTTGCATCATCATGGTTTCATAAAAAATTCTATTATTCAAGGTGCTTTGATATATCAATGAAGGATTTAAATCCTTTGAACCTAAAATGATTGTAATGTAAGCATTTAAACCCCTGACTTTCTCTTCTTCTTTTTTAACTAATTATTCAAAGATAAGCAACAAAAGAAAAAAAAAACCCAACACTAAGACCACTAAAAAGTGCAAATCGAACTCCAAAGTAAGACTAGTAGACCACAAAGGGATCTGCACAATACACCAAAATAAAGAAACAAACCAAAACACTCGATTCAATCCCTATACTAAGCAAGCTAACCTGCCAACAAACTTAAAAAAGTAAGAAGCTACAAATTCCACCAATCTCCAAATGACCACCACACCATCAACCAAACATACTTAAAAACATAGCTACACCACTATGCATTCCACATGAATTTCTAATAAACCGAGACGAATCAATAATCTTGGAACACTATGAAAACTCTCAAAAGGAGACAGAAAGGCTTCCAAATGCAAAACATTTAGTTCTAGCTTTTTCCCTATTTCTTGCCACGTTTTCTACACTTGAACTTAAATCCTTCTTCTCTTTTTTTTTCCCTTTATAATCTTTTCTACTCTATGCAAGAGTCCAAATGGCATCAATTTCAAAGTTTGGTCTATGTCAGTATGATAGTGAGTATTTGTAATATGGGCTTTTATACCAAAAATGCTGAACAAACATAGACACAACAGTAGCAACAAGAAAATAGAATATGCTTCCCTCCTTCGAGTTCATGGACAAGAACTCCACAGCTCTCATAAAATATCTCTCTACTCGTAAATAACCAATTCTTGCTTCTTTATTCCATGGATAGTATTATTTTAACATCCAAAAAAAGAATATCTATTGTGACATCCACTTAGTAACCATTGGGCATGTAGGGGTGAATAGGGACCACACATCCAATGATGATGAAGTGGGCATTCCAATAAATACTCACTTTTTGGATGTTAAAATAACAATTATGTTATTCTTTCCCCATTTTCGTTGTGCACAACTAGTAATAAACTTTGCGAATAAGCAAATCCTAGCACCTCACATAGAGTGCATTTCAATTAGCATTTTTTTCCACAAAAAAAAAAACACTTCTTTTTTTTTTAATAAAAAAGTGCTTCTATAAGTCCTCTTAATGATGAATTTACAGGGTGTTTGAAATACTTTAATGAAATGGAATTTAATTGAATTCTATTAAGAATTGAATTCATAACATACTTGAATTCATTTTTTATATTTGGAATAAGTTAGTAGGAATTTGAGGCATAAAAATGAATTGATTTCATCATTTTTACTATTTTTGTGTTTTATTAATATATTAGGAGCTAAATATTATATTTAAGTGAGATTATTTTGATATTTTTATTTGTTAAAATTCAATTCTAACACCAAATCAGACTCATTTGGGTGTTATTTACTTTTAGAGGTTTTGATGAAATTGAATTCTCTTGGAATTTCAATGCTTGGGGTTAAATTTAGTTTCAAATCAAGGGATTGAATTCTAATTCTTGAGTGAATTCAATTCTAGAGGTTTCCATCACCCTGTTAGAGATGTCCCTCACCATATTAGGAGGACTAACATCTTGACCTCATTTTAAGGATTGCACTGGGGCTATAGATGACACTCATATAGCTATCCATGTAGCTATTGATATATAAACACGTTCCACCACCAATAAAGGATTTACAAGAGCTAATGTATTGGCTGTGTGTGGTTTTGATATGTGCTCTACACTTGAATGGCTTTATTGGGAAGGTGTTGTCCATGATACTAGAATTTTTAGGAAAGCATTACAAATACTAGAATTGTTGAACTTTGATTTTTGTACTTTTATGTAATTTGGTCTCGCTTGATAGATTGTGTATCCAAATGCAAAATAGATTTTCATTAAAAAAAAAAAACTCTACTAAAAAGGCTAAGTGACAAATAATAGTTTTTTTTAAAAGTAAACCCAAGCGTACTCAATCATTTATTCAAAATGGAGCAGCCTTCTTTCTTTGTTGTCTTGGGCCCAAGTGCTAATTAAGTGCTTCGACTGTTTCAGTTGGCCCATCCCTTTCATTAGTAATTGCTATTGTATTGGGCTCACCGCATCTTGATTCACAATTAGGCTCGTGACAAAATCGGTGCATACAACCGTCTGTAAAAAATCCTAGTTGAAGGGAAAATAGAGGCCCGTATTTTTTTAGGAGTTGCCGCAGCTGAAAATAGAGTAGAATTATCCAGCTGATGAAGGTTCCCTATTATGGGAAGGCCTCTGGGACCTGGTGGAAAGGCTCGGTTCTTGATTATGTGTTTTTGGAAGAAGAAAGAGAACAAGAACAGTGGAAGATTTAGGGATAGAATAATTAGGACAAGTGGTAATGCCATTGTTGCCTGTGAGCGACATGACGAGAGGAAGAGAAACTATTTGTAATATTCCTCGTATCTAAGAATGGTAGAACATATACCTCATGTTTAGCTTGCTTGCTTTCGCTTTTGGAGTTTAGCTATTCATAGAATTGAAGTTACTAATAACATATGACGTGTTAGCTAGAAATTCAAAATTTGGTTCTTTTATCAACTATAGACTCGAATTCAAAATAAATACTATCATCTGTTATTTTTTTGTTTAAGCTAATCTATAAAGTCATATGAATAATTTTATATCTAACACTTTTCCTCATATGAACAATTTTTTAGAATGTGAGATAATAAGATTGGAACCCAATGGGGGACAATAAGGATTGCATCCTTGAACACTTGATCATGGTGGCTTCAATATCATGTCATAAATCATCTCTCTTAAAAGTTTAAGATAAACTGTAAAAGTACATAAATGATTCTATACCTAAACTCCATATCCTTTGGGTATTTAGAATTAATGTGTAAAAACCAGTGTTATCAGAACCGGACCGAACCGGCCGGTTCGAACCGGAAACCTGAACCGGAAATCGGTGAACCGGTCCATTGACCGGTCCGGTTCTGCAAGTCAACTGGTCAAACCCGGTCAAACTCGGAGCGAACTGGCGGGTTTTTGTCAAACCGGCCCATTGAACCGGTACAGTAACCCGCGTTGACCATGGCCAGCAGAGTTGACCACGCATCAAGAAATTTTTTTTCCAAAATTTCAAGATGGAGGCTCGAACCCATGTCCAAGTGGGTGTGGACACGCTTCCCAGCCATCATGCCAACAATGCTTCTTATTATATTAGGTGTATGGAAATATATATATATTATACTATTTGTTGGCTTTATAAATTATTTCCCAAAAGTTACAGATGCAAGATTCGAACCTATGTGACATAAGCTACGGGGCGCGCTTCACTGCCACTGCACCAACGCTGCTACTTGTTATGATATGTCTTGGGTATTATATATATTTCATATTTGGCTGTGATCTAGTTATTTCCAGTTCAACCGGTTGAACCAGTGACCCATCGGTTGAACCACTGACCCAGTGACCCAGTGTTTTGACCGAGTCGATGTCCGGGTCGAGTCTGATAACTATGGTAAAAACAAAAAAATTTAGTTATGTTTTTTGTAAATTAGTTGATTTAGCATGATATTTAATAGAATGTGATATATGCAATGAGAATGTAATTTTTTATATAATTGTTAAATCATGTATTGCCACATTATCAAAGGTGGTTAAATTTTACATCTACTACTTAAAAACTCATTCAAATGAGATAATTTAATTAGATGACAGTGTGAAAAAGATTTATAGTCACTGCATCAATATTAAATTCAATTATCAATACATAATTTTCTATATGATTTCCTAAATAAATTTGTCAATGATACAATTAATGTCTTCAATTTGTTGTACGTAATTCATCAAATATTTCAATGGTGTTCCAAAATTAATACTCATTTGTTTAACTATATCTATCTAGAAACAAAAGCAAAAAAATCATATATTAAGAAGATAATAAATGACTTGGTAATACTATAAAGTTGCGTAAATAGGCAACATTACCTCTAATTAAAATAAGAATTTTGCTAATCAGTGCCCTTCCTAATAATACTAAAAAGATTGAGTTTCAAAACTTTTTTATAACTTTAATGCTTTTAAAACATAAGGTCTCATTATTCCGATGCAAACATTTCTTTTTTGAGTGAGTACTAGTTAGATAAACTCTTAAAATAAATATATTCTCATTAATGTGATTAATACAAGTAATCATGCTAAGGGTACTATAGGTAAACAGTTCCTTAGTATTGTAAATTAATATATACTCCCTCCGTTGCATATTATCTATCCAAAATAAAAAAATATAAATATTAAGAAAACAATGAATGCATATGTTAATAAGAGTGTAAAAATGTGTTAATTGACATTATTGCACTTATTCAATTAATAAAAATAACTAATGTCTCATTGATAATAGTGTAAAATTGTAAATCACATTAAGGGTATACTTGATAAAAAAAAAAGGATAATACATTATTAATATGATAAACAGACAGATAAAGTGAAATGAAAAAAAAATTTAAAAAAAGGCACAGATAACATGCAAGGGAGTATTTAAAATAACTATTTAAAAAAATTTAAAAACGGATGAAGTATACTAATAACAGTAATTTACTATGAATGTCTACCAAAGAAAGTAATGCACTACAAATACCAAATCATTAATTAAATTTTGTGATATGTATGTATATTATGTGTGTATACAATTTATTGTAAACTCAAATGTGCATACAGTAACACTTTTGACTTAACACGCCGCTTTTTGTCGGCTATTAAAGATTGCTGAACATTTAAGTAATTCTAGATTTGGCAAAAGGAATACCAATTATTGTAAAAGTAAGAATAAATTAAAAATTATATCTGATTTTTCTAGAGACGAGAGCTGCTATTCATAGGCGATGGGATAGTTCTATAAGGGAGAATGATGCATGTACGCATCATGCGTACACACTGCTTGAAACCCTTGGATTGGACAAAAACATTTGAAAAATATTTTTAAGTGAAACTGAAATTTTCTTTCAACCGTGGATTAGGCCCTGCGTCGTCTGAATACGTCAAATGGCGGGGTTCATATAACATTTCTCTTCTATAAGACAATACTTGACTATAAAAAGGAAACTCCAACTTCTCAAATCAAACTGTTCCATTTTCTATTGCAAAATAATGCTACATTTCACATTTTCACGTCATTGCTCTTAATTTGAAATTCTAATACTATTATCACCAAAAAAAAAAAAAAATCAGCTGTCTATTTTCCTGATCAAGCTCCCGAAGCCTTAACCCCTATTAGCAACAAGCGCTTATATAAAAATAATTTTTAAAAAGTGATTTATAAATAATTTATTTTCATATTTAAATTTGTAATAATAAAAGTGTTTATTTTTTATGTTTTAAAAAGTGCTTCTTAAAATATTAAATATTTTAAATTGCTAAAAAGTATTAAAAATAACTATTTGAGAAGTAATAAACTGTATAGATAAATATGACATATGATCTTTAAATTTTAACTTAAAAAGGTTACGATGTTCATAAGTTATATTATTAAAATTGATCCTAATATACCACTTTATCTTTGGGATATTCTTGTGTGAATACAAGTTTAGGGTTATAATAAAACTGGGTTTCAATAGTTTTATGCAAGATATATCCTCTTATTTGGGAGCCTCATCAACTTTAATGTGAGCGTGTACAAAGATAAAATGATAAACTTGTGCTTATACAAAAATATTTCCACATCTTTTGACCCATTTCCGGTTGGTGCACACATGGTCTAGTTCTCTATGCCTCCATTCACTTTTTTCACTAGCCACCGACCCATGTTCGTTTTAGAAGCCCAATGGATGATGGAAGCTTAGCATGGTTGTGCCTTGATGAAAAATGGGAGCTTTTGTTTTTTGTTTTTAGGGAGAAGTTTTAGGCTTTGCTATTGGCTGTTGAGTCTTGCTTGTTTTCTTTTTTGGTTGTATTTTTGAATATCTGGTGTCCTCTAATTTTAAGCTTTTCTCACTGAAAATTAAGCACTTTCTCACTGAAAAAAAAATAAAAATCTTTAGAACCATTCCACCCATCATTGAGAATGGCCCACGCTGAGCAATGACCTTCCATCTTGTAGGTATCAAAGACACAAGGACCAAAGAAAAGAAAGGAAACACTAAGAGACAAAGAAAGCTCGAAGACTTGAGAGCTTTTAGGAATTTTGCTGATATGACTTCAATTGAATTAAATTGCACGGAGTTAAAAAAAAAATTATTATTGATCCTCAGCTTGGCTACCGGAGAAAAAATCTCAGAGAAATCGATGTCTTCAATCTGAGTAATATATATATATACCCATAAAATCTTAATTTTAACCTTGTAAACCCTCATACAGCCCACGATTGGTTTGCTATTAAATAAGAGGGATTGACATATGTGGGGCTATTATGTGGTGGAGGATATGAAAAACCATTTTTGGATAAATAACTGAAACCTATAGACGAAAACAAAAATAGAATGACAAACGTTAATTTTTATTCGTGTAATGATTATATTATTTTGAAATTTAATTTTTTATTTATGAAGATTACACCAATATCTCTTTTTTCTGGATTACTTTATCAGTACATTTTTTATTTAATAAGAAATTATCCATACACCGATCTTCTTCTACTTTAAATATGGACTCTACACCTTTCAAAATAACAGAATAACTGACGTAAGCGTAATAAAGTTGCCAGTTCAATACCCCCAATTTTTCATGATCGGCCCGGTCTAATTATCCCTTCTTATGCTTATCAAACAATTCAAAGATTCTGTATATTTTTTTCTAAACATATAACATTAGTCTTTCACTTCCATGCCTAATATAATATATACACCCTAGGTATTTAATTGTCTGCTGAAGGAATGGGCATGAGACTATAGTTGGAAAACCATTTATTGATGAATTAAATGTTCAAACAATAAAGGCTATTGAAGAGAAAGGATCAAACTAATTAACAAATTACAGCAACTTTTATAATTAAAAATAAAAGCATAGGAATAAAAACATCAAGCACACACTTTATTTCTTTTAAATAATAAAGATAGATGTACTAGATACTTAGTACATCAGCGAACATGCAATACCAATCTACCAAAAAAAAAAAAATGCAATACCATTTTCTTCTTTATTATATTTTTCTGTGCATACGCTGACCACATTCATATATGACAGATTCCAAGCTAGCCATGCCCGAAGGGTGAAATACTCATTCTAGATTATCATTACAAATATATGTGTGGCTCCTTGCAACAAGGCAGAGAGGATTCTTCTTATGTCGAGCAAGTCCTGGCAATGTTTCAATATCAGTGTCTTCCTTTTTCATCCCCTGTGGCAATTCCCAATCGAAGGAATAAAGAAGATTAGCAAGGATGACGTCAAGTGATGCAACTGCCATATGCAAACCTGGGCAAATTCTACGACCTGCACCAAATGGAATTAGCTCTAAGTCTTGTCCACGAAAATCTGTAGCACTATCTAGGAACCTCTCGGGATAAAACTCTTCTGGGTTTTTCCAAGCTTCAGGATCTCTATGAATAGCCCAAGCATTCACATACACAATTGTCTTGGCTGGAATTTCGTATCCATTTATAATGCAATTTTCATTTGTTTCTCTTGGCACAAGTAGTGGCGCTGGTAAGTGCAATCTTAATGTCTCCTTTATCATGGCCTTGAAATAAGTAAACTTTTGCACATCCTCTTCATCTAAGAAATCTTTCTTACCTCCCAAGCTCCTAATTTCTTCTTGAACTTTCTTCATCACTCTTTGGTTCTTTATTAGTGCGGTCATAGCCCAAACTGATGTTGCTGCCGTGGTATCAGTCGCTCCTACAAGCATGTCCTGTAAAAAGAAATTAGTATACAGTAGTTGAGTGTCTTGGCTGAAAATTAGTAGAAGATTTTTCAGTTTTATAATTAATAAATCTATGGCTGCAATAATAGGGACATATTTTTTTTCAATATTTGAAAAGCTTCTCCGAATCATAAAAAAATATATGTTAAAAAAATACATAGTTCGTTAAAAGTAAAAAAAGCCAGCTGAAAAAGTACCAATTATAGTTTTTTGTTATTTTTCGAATTGGTAGTTCTTTGTTTGAAAAAATATCCAAACACGGCAAAATGAAAGCAAAGGATTTTTGCAACAAACACATTATTATGTAAGTTACTTCTAACGAGAAAAGCTGAATACAAGGAAAATATGGGCAAAGTTGTGAGCTAGAACACTTATTTTGAATAAATCAATTGGATTAGTGCTATGGGATTTCATTTTTTTATAAGATCATGTATTCAAATCTCATTATCTTTCATTTGAAGAACACAGCTCTGATAGGGAAATGTGATGTGTATAAAATGAAAATATGCATGCAAAAATCTAGCTAAATAAGATAACATTAAAATAATTAAAGAAAAGGAAAAATTTTAAATTTAGTCATCCATCAAAAAGAGATAAAGTCATCTTTTAAAATTGAAAAATCCACCCATGGGTCATCTTGTCATTCAAAAAGTGGGACATTTCTCTAAACGTGCAAAATTGTAAGAGTCAAAGTGTCATGTGTTTTGCATATTTAAGGATCATAGTATATCTCACACTTCGAATGGTGACAAATTGCAAGTGGACTTCGAAACTTAATATTTTGATTAGAACCAAATTGAGAGTTTATTAAAAAAAAAATTGCAAAAGGAAAGGAGTCCAAACCATTAACACTGCCTTGATGTGATCATAAGTGAGGTCTATGGAAAATGAACGCTGCTTCTTCAATTGAAGTAACACATCTATTATATCCTCTCCCTTCGTAGTCTTTCTATTAGGATTCATGTGTTCATCGATCACTTCTTGATAGAATTTGTCCAACTCCTTGAAAGTTTTCTCAAGACGTGCATATAGTCCTGTGAGTCTATCAATCCAACCCAAAAAAGGAATATAATCTGAAACAAAGAAAGTGCCCATCATGGCCTCACACTCGTTAAGCAGTCCATGGAACCTAGTCCTTTCAACTCCTTCATCTTCATACTTTCTCCCGAAAGCAATCCTGCAAATAATAGTGATTGTAAGAGACATCAATGTCTCGTTCAAGTTAATAGGTTCTGAAGAGTTGGCATGGCTGGATACTTTTTTGATCATTTGCTTGACCTCAAAGTGTCTTATTGAGGAAAAGCTTGAGACACGCCTTGGGCTCAGGACATGGACAACACATATTTTTTTAATTTCTTTCCAATTAGCATTACATGGGGAAAATACCATCTCTAACCCATTATAGGACAATTTTTGTTGGCCAAGTAAGTTTGGTCGTCCAGAAAACTCAAGGTCATGGTTTTTCATTACTTCTTTGGCCAATTTTGGGGAGGAAACAACAACTGCAGGCCTTAAACCTAGTTGAAGGGAAAATAGAGGCCCATATTTCTTGGAGAGTTGCCACAGCTGCATGTAAAGGACAGAATTATCCAGCTGATGAAGATTCCCAATTATGGGAAGGCCTCTAGGACCAGGTGGAAAGGGGTGGTTCTTAAAGGTTCTGTGATTTTGGAAGAAAAACAAGAACAGCAACACAGGAAGAGATAAGCATAGAATTAGAAGAAGTGGTGACAGCATTTTGACCAATAATCAACTAGGATGAGGATGATGAGAACAGTACCAAACCTTAGGTCTTAGAATGGTAGAACAAAGACACTCGCATTCAGCTCGCTTTCCCCTCTATTTATAGAATCCCAGTTACTTAACTTGGGAGTCCAAGTCAACAACAGTTAGCTACCTAGAAATTCAGGTTTGTTCCTTTTTTACTTCTCTTTTGATATGCAAAAGTTTAGGTTGAAATAAACACTCATCTCAATCCACAGGCATATCTTCAGATTCAATAAACATTTATAAAATTGCTCACAAATGACCTATCAGCAAGAAAAATCTGAAAATCAAACTCAAATTATGAAACATACGAATGAAAGACCTGCTAAGTGAGTTAATCCTGTCAACAATTTGTTTCTTTTCTAAATGTAATATGGACTCCTAACGAAATAGTTTAAACAGATACGATTTAGGACAGCTTGATTAATTAGACCTCATTTTGAATAATTGGAATAGTTTGTTGACACTAACAATTTTAATTTTCTTTTTATGAATTTATAGTAGACGTGGCCAATTAATAATACATTGTGTTGTGTTCTAATTTTATTGACAGGGATTTAATAATTATTGTCACGTATATAATTGTTGACTATTATTAGATATAAAATTATTAACATATCATAACCTAACAACTTAAACATTTGGGACAAGTAATTTCATGATATAGTATTAAAGTCTCTATGACTAAGTAGTTTAGAGTTCGATTTTTGTTGTCATATTCTTCTAAATAAAAATAATTAAATTTTAGTATAAGATAAAGGTGAGCATGTGCATTGTTCACACTTCCAATCTAAAATAAGCATTTTCATGAGGGGTGCATTAGATATAAAACTCAACAATTTAAACTTTTTGTATAAGTGATTTATGACAACTTTTATATAATTTTGAATAATCTATTAGTTGATTCAATATTTAATATAACAGCAACAAATATAAAAATTAAACACTTTTGAAATTATTTATATCCAAACCAAAAAAAAAATATTTTTCCGAAATTAATTATGTTTAAACCATTTATTTTTTATAAAAACAAAAATATATTCAAATCAATTACCTAAGTATATAATTTTGTCATTGGACTTGAAAGAAATTTCCATTACGGTTCTTAAAACAGTGAGATAACCATCACAAGGTGTACGTTAACAATGTCAGAGACATGAAAGAACATACCACTGTTGATGCAAATGCTCCCTCAAGTCTATAATAAACATGGTTTAAAGTTATGCAATTGAACTAAGGTGATGATTAAATTTTACTGATCTTTCAAAAAAATAAAAGTAAAAGATGAGAATATCTTAATAGAAGTAAAAGATGAGAATATCTTTTATCACTCATCATAAATTATCTATTCACTAAACAATCATATTCACATTCATTCATTTTCACTCATTATAAACGTAGAGGTAAAATGGACAAAAAATAATTAACGCTTTCTTGAAATGTGAAAACAACTTATATTTTATATCAAATAAAAAAAATTCAAAAATGACTTATCTTATATACTGAAAGAAGTAGAAAGATTTAGTTTGTTTCCTTAAAATTGTAATTTAGCAAATATTATTATAAAAATTAACTAACCACTTTTCATATATAATACTAAATTTATTATTTTTTAATTTTAGTGACTAAAATTAGACACACATAGAATTTAAGGATGTGAATATTAGATATTGACAAGGTGTACGTTTGAAAATAATGAACACATTCTACTTCCATATTTTACACGAATATTGGCATTTTCCTCATCAAGCAGTATATGTATATATGACTTGAGGAAAAACGCGGCAGCATCACATTCACATCTTCAGATAATTCTTACACAATTACTTCTAGATTAAATATCCGATATGGTTTGTAAGAAATGTATTGAGGGATGGATTGAAACTTAAATGTCCTTTGTTGATATGATCTATTATCATTTAAAATGAGAGATAAATTGATCTATCAGTACATATCCCTTCAATTAAAAAATTATATGTACAAATTTCTATGGAGATATCAATTTCTCTGTTTTAAAAGTGAGGGATCATTAGGAGACTTTTAAACCTTAAATAAATATTTAATCTTAATTTCATTTTATTATTTATTATAAGATAATTTCTTTTAGCTTCAATCACGCTGATTCTGTAGTTTTAGGCTTAAAAAGAGGTTAATCTTGTCCGAATCTTCAACTTAAGCGAAAAGGTGAGAATTCATTGTGCTCAGAGCCAACCCCTAGAAATTAAAGGCTATAAGCTTCAGAGAAAAGAGAGGAAGGGAGAGTTTAATCTGAGTATGAATTCACGATGATCAAACATAGTTAAGGCAGACAGTTGGTAGTTAACTGGGCTCCTTAAGCATCTAGTTAGGAGTTTGATTACTGACGATGTGTATAAAGAAGATTTTATGGCCAGAAATAAGACCCACATATGTGAGCTCTACACCTCAAAAGAATTAATCATTACTTTCTACAGTAAATACTCTTAGTTTATAAAAAAAAAAAAAAAAAAAGATAGTTACAGCAGGAAGCAAGTTTATGCACATGAGAGAGCTTGCAGTTTTGACAGCTCAAGCATAACAAATAACAGCTGTAACAGAAAGCAAATCACCTAGGTTACATGTGCAATGTTATTTTGCACATAACTATATACAGGTTTTTCTCTTTTCTCCACAGAAAGCCAAATTAAACCCGTCTCAGACCACTGCTATATACTGTCGCCGATGGACTAATGTCACCTCTATCATTGCTGCACCACCATCCGTTCTTGCCCGACCACCATCATTGTCATCGGACCATCACCACCGCCATCGTTGTTGCCGTCACTATACTGCCAGACCATTGGATCACCAAGTCGCCTCCTCCATCTCCATTTTGTCTAAGCATTTTTCGAAAAATACCCGTGTTTTTGAGAATGTGATTGTCAAATAAACCCATATGATGATTCATTCCTGCATATATTATTGAACTTAATTTTTACCTATGAACACGATAAAACTGATTTATACTTTTATCTAATTAAATCATTCCGTTTAAATAGTTTTTCAAGTAGTGTTTAAAACTTAAATATTTATTATCATTTCGCATACCAAACTCACTCCAATAATGCAATTCAATCACAATCCCCAGTCGGAACGTAAAACTTGTCGTCGCTGCCATTGACCGTCCTTATCAAGTGGATCTTCATGCTCAGATGCATGCATCCCACCACTAACTCGAACAGAGGCGTGTGATATTTTGATCGTTTTCTTTCACGTGGGGCTTAATCATGGCCACGTGACTTAAAAAAAAAAATTAAATGAAACCTTTTTTCAGATATCCCAAAGTAATATTTAACGGATAAATCATAGTGGTTCGAAAACTTTTTTTCACTGTCAGTGAAAAATTACACTATCCCAAAAAAAAAATTAAATAGATATTCTTCTCACAAAAAAGTAATTTGTATATGATGGTTTGACAGGTGATTTATATTAATACGAGATAATGAGAAAATTTATATTTATATAATGTTTATAGAATCTGTGGATTGTGTGTTATTTTTATTTTACATCGAATCTGTCTTTGATGGATTTAGTGCTAATTTTTTTTACAATGAATCTACCTTTAATGGATTCAATGCTAAATCTATTTTTGATGGATTCTATACTATAAACACCATATTATGTGATTTTTTTTTCAAAATACCGTATTGATATAAATACACTACTCAAATCTCATATGCAAAAAAAGATCCTATTTAATTAATATTAATACAAAATGGTAAAAAAACATAATCAACTTTAACCCACACTTAACCACTGAGATTAGTTTAGTAGTAAAGAATTTAGGTAAAAAGCCTAAGATCTTATATTTAAATCTTATTGCGAATATAATTTTTAAAATATAAAAAAATTAATCCACATATATTTTTTTCCTTTTGATCACCAGTTACTACTATCAACATGTACTCTGTTTCATTTAAAACTCACAAGGCCTTAACGATCTTTTTTCTTTAGATGGATAAGGAAGGGTCAAGACCCTCAAAGAGCAGAAAACAACCCAAAGACTCGCAGCCACACAAAAGCCAACAGGGAACACATGCAACACAACCTCAACAGTTGATCAGAAGGAAAACAACATGAGCTAGTTGAAAATTTGGGTTTCTCTTGTTATTATTTTTATTATTCTATATATATATATGTACACACACATTAACAAGGGCGATGAAAGAAATAAGAAATAAGCTGGATGATTTTTCAAGTATAATACAAATGAAGTTTGGAGAGAGACTATTCATGAATACTCTGTCTTTTAAAGTATGTATAATACAAACAAAGTTTTAGACAGAACAAAAGAATACATGCACCTTCATTATTCTCTAATACTCTATTCGGAGGACTATTTAGACACATATGCGAGTGTAATGGGAGCATTTAGACTTATAATTACATCTTCATTTGGGATTTCCTTAGCTTGGGCCTTGAGAGTCGGCTTTCAGAACCTATTTAATATGTAACAACAACAAAAAAAGAACCTACTTGATATTGGATCCACACATAGTCCATAACAATAACTTAAATATTTTATTTGAATTGTGATTTTTAAAAATTACAATGATCTCAAGGATACAAAATTAAAAGTAAAACAAACAGATATTTTGTGATAATAGTTGATAAAGTAATTTATAATAGTATTAGTTTGTCCAAATAATATTATTTTCTTAAAAAAATCACTTTTTAAGTCAAAATTATCAAACATAAATTATTATTTATAAGTCAATTCTTTTTTCTTCTTCTTTGGGTCTCTGATCAAGATATTGATATAGGCATTAATAATGCAGTGAGGCACTGAGGCTAGTCCTCAGATGCGGGTTTATATTTTCATCGTCATCTTGCTCAACAGAGAAAAGGATTTGTGTTGGTGGCTTGATTACTGCCACATACATGCATACTCATGGGGTAGAGTTTGGGGATTGAGTTGTGTTATTTATATTCATATAATATGAGATATTGTACTAATTTATATCTCATATAATAATAAATGAGTTCTGAGGTGGACAATATCTCACGAAACAAAGATAGAGATAAGATTCATTTGGCCTTGCTGGTGCACATGTGAGCATGTAGGAAGGTACCAACTGGCTATGAACTCTTGGGACCCCTAATGGTACTCTGATTGCCCACCATCACATGGAACAATGGAGCATGATGGTCCTGGCACCCAGTCTAGTGGATCATGGCCCATGGGAGAGATAGAAATATGGATCAGAAGGCCAACACGTGAATAGAAATTACTACCAAGTTAGCACACGTCTTCAGCAGGATGAACACAACCGACACGGACTCCATGATGAGACTACAAATATGAGAGGATGGATGCTTCAACATTAATTAGGGATATTTTGACCTATGACCATGCATTTACTATTTACTTTTTTCACTTTTTTTTTTACTAAGCTGCACCAAACAGCCACTGCGAGCCTCCGCGCTCGTACCCGTACGCTTCAAAATGAAGTCTTGGGGCTTTTAGATCTCAGAAAAAGTTTGCAACTTTGTTGCTGGGATTGGTCCCTTAGCTTGTAGTAGTTTGATGATGCCATGTTGCAAATAATGAGTTCTTTTGATTGCTGTTTTTTGTTCTGGTGATGCAGAAGCCTGTAGAAAAAGTTTCTAATCGTGTTGTTTTTATTGGTGCCTTATAGTAGTTGATGTTTCATACGAGAAATAAGAAGTTTTCGTTTTTGGTTAGCTATTGCTTTCTGGGATTTCATTGCCTCGTCTTTGCAGTAGCTATTGCCCAAAAAACGAAAAATGAAGAGGAATCAGGGTAATGGGGAAGGAGGAGGAATAGAGTGATTGTTGTTGAAGCTAGAGAGAGTGAGATTAAAGTGAGACTATATTTGGAAAATCAATAATAATTTAGGGGAAAATGTTAATAATTGATGCACTCGAGGGAGGTGACGGTAGGTTGAATAATTAGAGAGAAAATGAGTTGCATTTCCGTATAGCTTAGGGAGATAATTATAATTTGTTCTTTTTGTTTTTATGGATGAATGTAGTGTACTATTTGGGATCCTATGTATTCCATTTTTATTTTATGATTCTATTATCATGCCATATATCGTCTATTTTTTTATATTTTTCTGTGAGGTTTTATTTATTTTTTATTTAGTTTCTTCTCAATGTATATGTTTGTGAGTTGTGACAAGATGAAATTGCACATTTTATGTTTGGGCAGGTACATCCTACATATTATCTTTCTTTTTTTTCTGTGGATGTTAGAAGCTGTCTTAAATTTTGCCACTTTATTTTATGTAAATTTTGTTCTAGGTTTGTTTTAACTCTGTTTATTTTATTTTATTTTATTGCACTTCATTTTAATTTTGTTTTGTAGATTAGTTGAGTCAGCCTATCTGTCTGAGTTTCATGATCTTTGTAGGGTGATGAACATAATTGTCGATTGGATTAAAAAGACTTCTCATTTTCTTTTTCTTATTGATTTATCTCATTTTCATTTCTATATCATCATTAATAAGTTTCATCTTAACTATGTTAACTTAAGAAAAATAAAATTTTCAGAAAGAAGGAAAGAAATTTTTTGTACGTGTGAACTGAGTAGAGGAACAAGAGAGTTTGAATCACGTGATAATTAATTTGGCATGCATATACTGCACCATATTTAACTTTTAGTAACATTTATCATTAAAAAGTGTTGTTAAAATATTTTATTAACATTTAGAAAGTGTTACTAAAATATAAAAATTGTTGTTAAAACTCTTTAATAACATGGGATTTCGAATGTAGCATTATAGTCCATATTGCTCAAGAGTTTTACTAACATTATTATATAATTTAGTAATACTTTTCAATTGTTAATAAAACTCAATTATGTGGTAGTGATATTAGTTCATGATAGAGTTCATGTCTAATGCAGGATGAATGACCTCATCTTTGCAGCATCAGTGAACCTTGGTTGAGTTTTGTGAGTGCTTAGACAAGGCCTAGGTGAACTTGGGTAGTTGTTACGTCCCCTCCAAATCCTATGACAATTTTGCCATTCCCTATTTGAAATAAAATTCTAGTGTGCACTTAGAAGGAGATGAGTCTTTAATCCCATCTTCCCTTCATTGATAGCGGTGGAGATAGGCAAGACAATCGTTAGAGGCCTTTGGCCTAGATGCATAAAGCCTGACCTAACACGTTTGGTAAATAAGATATACTAGTGACGTTTCATCAAAATGATGATAATTTAGTATGCAAAGCCATATAGCCAAATCTCTTTAAATTGAACTTTGATGTGTGTGTAATTCCTTGGAATTCAGAGTTTTAAGTTTATGAGTTTTCTATTTTGTTTTTGTGATAACCCAAAAAATTTAATCTTTGTTTGTTTTTAAAATAATTGTTAATATTGAAAAATAAAATAAATGGATCCATGTTTGGTATTGGCTAAGTTAGGAAATAATTGTAGTTACAATATTTAGTTGGTCGAAGCCACATTTCTTTTTCTTCTTTCTTTTCTTTTTCTTTCTTTCTTTGCCTCCTTTCCTTTTTCTTTACTTTTCTCTTCCTCCACTTTTCTTTTCTTTTTTCTTTCACGATGGAAAACCATTCCATCTCTCTTTCTTGGTTTTCTTTCCTTACTCTCCTCTCCCTCATCTCATTGCCATCACCACCTCCGTGGACGTCACACCGCCACCTTTGGCTGGCAGTTGCCCCCTTTCTTCTGCCCATTCATGTACTCTCTCTCTCCTCTATGTTGGTCACGATTCTCTCTCTCTAGGAAGAAAGTCAGTTGCAATTGTGAGATTTGACACATCCACTCCCTCTAATCTTCTTCTTACAACAATGGGTAAGCTTTCGTCTTGTTCTTTTGGTCCTATTGAGCTCTATTTGTGTTCCTATAAGTATATTGGGGTTCTTTGGAACCCTAGGTTATGATATTTGAGAATTTTATGTAAGTGAGCTAGGTTCTGAAATTTATGGCATAATTAGCTTATGTATATTCCGTTTGTTTTGTTCCTAGAGTCTTAGCACATTTGGGTAATAACCATTGGATTGATTCCATTCGAGGGTTAATCTGCAGTTCTTGGGAACCATTTGTGAGTAGATAGTTTATCTGTAGTTTACTTTTTACATAGTAAATTTTAATTATAAATATGCTATTATTAAAGCATTTTACACTTACTTAGTGTATTTTGTTCATTAAAGGTCATGGAGTTAGTTGAGAAATTATGAAATTGAATTGAAAAGTATTTATGAAATCAATTGTAAGGTTTTGAAATTCTTGTGTTTGGTTATAAGATATTATATATGTATTTGAATTATGTCAAGTTGTGGAGCCATTGTTAGACTATGATTTGGACACAAAATAAATGAAGAAAAAAAGAGAGTGCTTAGTTTGAAATGATGAAACATATTATTTCATAATTTAAAGATGATTTATAATTTACATGGGTATCTTATGTTTTATTATGAAACTTTGCATACGACTAATTTTGGCCTTCGATTAGGAATTGGAATCGTGTTGGAAACTTGAATTATTGTACTTATGAGAACTAGTAAATCTATAATTATGATATTAAAATAGGAATTATGAAACTATAAGATTGAAATGTGGTTTTATGATTGAAAATGTTTTGGGAGTGAACCTAGGTAGAAACTATAGCTAACAATAGAGGCATTAGCCTTGGTGACCATGGAACTCCAATTAACAAGTGAGGTGCTAACCCACACATAGTTGCGGCTATGCCTAGACATGTATTTGGCTATGGGTTAACTCCAGTTAGTAGGTGATGTGCTAACCCGTACATGACTTTTGTTATGTTTGGACATGTATATGGTTACAGGCTAACTCCAGTTAGCAAGTGTGAAACTAACCCATACATGACCCCGGTTCATGTCCAGACATGTTATTATTCTACTTTGGATATCTACATATTGGTTTTATGTGATTATATAAAGATATGTTTTCAAGAAATCATATTCTTATGAGTACCAATATGTTATTATGTTTATATTATTTTATGCTTGCATCAAGAAAACCATGGATATCTTATCTCGTATTGAGTTACAAAACTCATCACCTCATTGTCCATATTTTTTTTTCCCCAAATATAGGTGCTAGTACCAGTTTGTTCTTCCAGCTTAGCTGTTGATTTATGTTAAAATGGTGAGCCTTCTTGAGAAAACATTCTCTTATCATTAAAATCTTTTTTAAAATAATATCTTTTCATGTGTCAGTCACTCGATAGTCATAGGTACGATCTTTAGATTTTTTTTTTTTTTAATGATAGTATTAGAATGTATATATATGATTATGTATTTGGCTTGCTAATTCATGTTATTGTAAAGATCTTGTAACTTCATTTTGTTTTATGTTTGCAACTAATAAATTGGATCTACTTAGCTTTGAAACCGGATGGCTTGTTGAACTTTGCGGTAAGATAGTTGTGCTACTATTGAGGGTGCATTTTGAGAATGCTTGATGCCCAGATTTTGTGGATTTATCTATTGATACTTGCAGGTATTATTGAAATTGGGAAATTATCGAAAAGCATGGGAGACTCTGCCTATTTTTCTAGAATAGTTTGAGGATAAAGGCTGCTAGGGAATATGTTTCCTATGCACTAGTCACACTCTAAGTTGGATCATGACAAAATTGGTATCAAAGCTTTAGGTTTTCCTGTGATTTATGGAGCAAGTGTTTTTTAGTGGGATCATACCTGTGTAAATGGAAGCGCACCCATTTCCCTAGATTGTGATACTACCAAAGGCCTGTAGGAATATTGGTTGGTCATTCATGTCCTAGTTTTCTTAGTGATTCTTGGTGTGCATGTCATATGTGAACAGTCACAGCTTCTTTCTTCTTTGTACCCCAGTTTTCAAGCTATTCCCTTCATTCTTATTCCCCATTAAAAATCTTGCTTCTTTTTCTATGTCATATGTGAATTCTGTAATATTTTTTAGTTATGTTTTACATTGAGATTTTGCATGTTACAGGTGTGGTGTACATGTAGAATAGATTTACAGCTTGTCATGAAGTGCTGAGACGTGAATATCGCTTATCTATCATGCTCTTGATTGCATTGAAATTGCTTTTATCTACCTATTGTCTTCTTTTCTTTTACTTATAAGTATGATGTGAGAGTGTTGGAAGGTATCGATGCTTGACTTCGACTGATTAGTGATGGAATGTCAAGTGTGTTATTCTTCCTTCCTGCTTGTGGATTGCCTGAGTTATAGCTTTTGGTATTTCTGTTTACTAAAATGTTAACATCTTTGTTCTCATATTTCCCTTACTTTTAAATGATTCAAGCAATGAGGCATGCAATAAGGCATGAGACTTGATTTCTAGCTTCTAGTAGTTGGGTTAACATGCATTTTGCCCTAAATTTATCCACTTATTCCACAATTTTTGTCATGATACACATGCAAGTACTGTAAATAGGGGGTGATTTGATTATGCTTGTCATATATCAATAATATCGACTTACAACTTGGGAAATCTCATCAAAAGTAGAAAGAAAAAGTACTTCCCATTTGCAATTGCTGCTTTTGTGGTTCATGCTGCTAAACTCTAACAAACATTCAAAGCCTTTTCTTCTCACCTCAACTGATGTCAAAACTAAAATGAGTTTCTACATAATGCTAGAATGGGGACAATAGAGTTGTGTCCCCTGTATCTCAAGTTCCAGACATGAGGATTGCTGGAGTATTGATAGAGAAGGTTTTAATCACAAAAACTTGCTAGTTGTAGGGTTTTCTTACACTTTTTGGCCTCAAAAATGTCTTTGTATGCTAGTTGATGTTTTTATAACTTTTTCTTCTAATTTTCAGTTTTTAAACTCTCTAACATGAAGGTTTAAATATCTGTATTGGTTAAGGAAGGTTGAGTTTTGTGGTTTTCCTTTGGAGTCTTTGAAGCTATGAGCATATATTCTTAAGTTTGAATGATTTCAAAACCTAAAAGTTTGAAAACTTCCTCTTTTAAAGCTTTTAATTCTGCCTAGGTTGGGTAGTAACTATATTCATAATTTCTTAACCATTGAATGGTTATAAAGTAATGGTTTGATGCATTAGATGACACGTTTAGGTGGTGAAGCCTTATATACTTAATTTTGAATTTTGAAGGCAATATAACCCAATTCTGGAGGAAAAAATAGTGAGTGATGAAGAGTTAATTGTGAGCTTGATATACTGTAGTCATATGTGACACATCTTTGAACATGTGGTTGAGGAGTTTGTAGTCAAATAGGACCATTTTGATCTAATATATGCATTCATCCATTACAAGTGAGTAAATGTTGCTTTGCTTCTTATGATTCTATGATTTAATATATTCGTTTATATGATTCAAATATGTTAAAAGATACTTGGTTTTAGTTCTTTATTCTTTTACCATTAAAGTTTGTTTTCTTGAAAATGTTTTAAAAGGGGATTTTCAGCAAAGAATCTAAGTGGCTTCGGCCACCATGTATTAATATACTTCAATCTCCATTTAAATTATGATTTGAATTTCGTATGATATTGAAACATGTTTTTGAATAGTTATGTGTCTCCCCTTGGCCTAATAAAAAAAAAATTCTTCAATTGTAATGTATCTCCTATACACTTCATTTATTTGAAGCATCTTCATAAAGAAATTTCATATGGTAACTTGATGTTTTCAAGCCTTCATGTTTATAGAATGGGCCATGTGGGTGTAAGAGTTTCCCCTATTTTGGTTTAAGAAACATAGTTCATTTTTATTAGCTCTAGTTGAAGTTGTATTTTCTAATCTATAGTTGTGTCCTTTAAGCTTTTTTTTTTTTTTATTTTGGTTGTAAATAGAGGTCTTGTGAATTACATGACTTATATGTAAATAAAAATAGGCAAGTGCATACTTTGCTGCCAGGATATACGTTTATTTACTTTGGTACATGATCTTGCCATATAAATTTGTGATAATATGTGATTATGTGCACTGTGTGAGTGAAATGAAATGCTTGCATGTGTAATCTTTGAAATCCTAACGTCAAGGAGGCTTTGAGTTTTCCGCATAACCTATGTGTTCAACTGGTGATCAAGTTAATCCTAAATGTTTGATTTAACTTGGTTTAATCTTTGTGAGTGATTGAGTGCAAATCTTGATGAGCAAGATGCTTAAGCTCAAAATTCACATGAGTACTCCCATACATGTGTGACTGCTATTGTATATGTATTTATTCGTGATTTCTCACTTGTATGTTGATGATTGCAGTCCTTTGAACTTGACTCTTAATTATGTGATTTTTATGTGTTGGATTTCACTTGTCTCATGCTTTATGTAAGCCTTAAGTTTGGAAGCTATGAAATGGATACTTTCCTGATGAAAATTTGTTTGTAGATTCATTCTCTTTCATGTTACTTCTAAAAGTATTTTATGTTTTGTGCTTATATAGACACATGAATAATGGGCTAAATGTTGTGGGTAATGGGGTGTTCAAGAAAATATACTTTATTAATTCCAAGCTTGTAACTCTTTAGGTTTGTAGTCATTGTGGGCTCATGAAAACAGACTAAAAGTTTATATAAGTTTCATTGTTATTTGAAATTATCATTTTTAAAAGGTTGAATGAGTTACTTGTCAACTACCCTAGGGAAATCAAGGAAAGAGAAGAAAATCCATAATGCATCGATATGGGCAAATATGAAATAAGTGAGGTTCTTTGTGATGTGCTTTGATTGCTTGCTTGATTTTCAATTGTTAGGTGTTTTGAATGCAATGTAGCTTTGATCTACATCTTGAGTTTGACATTGTGAAATTGAATAGTATTACAGAAATAAGTGTCTACCATTCATTTCCATGAATGTTTGAACAAAGGTGAAAGTTTGTTCTTTGGCTCCTCAAGTATGACCAATGGATTGTAGGAGAGACAAAGTGTGTTAGATATACCTACCTACTGATGTTAAAAAGTATCTCATTTTGAATTCAGGGACTGAATTCTTTTAAGGGGAGAGAATGTGATAACCTAAAAATGTAATCTCTGTTTGTCTTTAAAATAATTGTTAGTATTGAAAAATAATATAAATGGATCTATGTTTGGTATTGGCTAAGTCAGGAAATACTTGTAGCAACAATATTTAGTAGGTTGAACCTACATTTTTTTTCTTCTTTCTTTTCTTTTTCCTTCTTTCTTTTCCTCATTTCCTTTTTCTTTCCTTTTCTTCTACTCCATCTTTCTTTTCTTTCTTCTTTCATGATGGAAAACCCTTTAGTTCTCTCTCAGTTTTCTTTCCTATTATCCTTTTCCCTTATTGCATTGCCACTACCACCTCCACTGTTGTCACGCCACCATCGATGGCAGGAAGCCCTCCTCTTTCTTTTGCTTGGTTGTGCACTTTCTTTCTCCTCCATGGCAGTCGCGATTCTCTCTCTCTAGGAAGAGAGTTAGTTGCAATCATGAGATTTAATGAATCCACTCCCTCTAATCTCCTTCTTAGAGCAATGGGTAAGCTTTCATCTTGTTCTTTTGGTCCTATTGAGCTCTTTGTGTTCCTATGAGTAGATTGTGGTTCTTTGGAACCCTAGATTGTGATATCTAGGGATTTCAGGTAAGTGAGCTAGATTTAATTTTTAGTATTTTTAGCTCACGTATATTCTGTTTGTTTTGTTCTTAAAGTCTTAGTGCAATTGGGCAATAACCATTGAATTGGTGACACTCGAGAGTTAGTCTTTGGTTTTGAGGGACTATTTGTGAGTACATAGTGTATCTGTAGTTTATTTTTTGCATAGTAAATTTTAATTATAAATATTCTATTAAAGCATTTTATATTTACTTTGTGGATTTTGTTCATAAATAGTCATGGAGTTAATTGAGAAATGATGAATTTAAATTGAAAATTGTTTATGAAAGAAAGCGTGAAGGTTTTGAAGTTCTCATGGTTATAAGATATTATATATGTATTTGAATTATGTCAAGTTGTGGAGTCATTGCAAGACTATGATTTGGAAAAAAAAATAAATGAAGAAAATAAAAGAAAAGAGTTCTTAGTTTGAAATGATGAAACATATTATTTCATGATTTGAATATGATTTAGAATTTACATGGGTGTCTCATGTTTTATTATGAAACTTTGCATACGATTGATTTTGGCCTTCAATTAGGAATTGGAATTGTGTCCAACATGAATAATTGTATTTATGAGAATTGTTAGTCTATACTTGTGATATTAAAACAGGAATTATGAAATTAAGCTGTAAGATTGATATTGAATTTTGTGATTGAAATTGTTTTGGGAGTGAACCTAGGTAGAAACTATAGCTAACGATAGGGGCATTAGCCTTAGTGAACTATGGAACTCCAGTTAGTAGGTGAAGTGCTAACCAGCAATTAGCTGTAGTTATGTCTGGACGTGTATTTAGCTATGGGCTAACTCCAATTAGCAGGTAAACTCAGCTCGCACATGATTTTTGTCATGCCTAGACATGTATATGGCTGCGGGCCAATTCCAGGTGTGGTGCTAACCCACACATGACCTTGTGTCATGTTTGGCCATGTTATTATTTTGCTTTAGATAACTCCCTATTAGTTTTATGTGATTATATAAAGTTATATTTACAAGAAATCTCATGTCATGATTGAAACCATATTCTTATGAGTACCTATATGCTATTATGTTTATTGTTTTATGCTTGCATATAGTAAACTATGGATATCCTATTTCTCACTAAGTTGCAAAACTCACTTTATTATCCTTCATCTTTTTTTTTTCCAGATACCAATGATAGTACCGATTTTGTTCTTTTGCCTTAGCTTTTAATCGATGCTAAAATGGTGAACCCTCTTGATAAGGCATTCTTTTATCGTTGAAGTCCTTTTTAAAATAATATCTTTTTGTATGTCAATCTCTCCGTAGGTCACAGGCAACATCTTTGAATTTTATTATGATCATATTAGAATGCATATATATGATTAAGTATTTGGGGTGCTAATTCATGTTATTGTAAAGAGCTTGTAACTTCATTTGGTTTTATGTTTGTAACTAATAAATTGGATTTGCTTAGCTTTGAAACCATATGGCTTATTGAACTTGTGGTAAGATAGTTGTTGAAAACTTTGTTCATAAAATACATAAAGTATTTAATTCTTCCAAATTACTCTAAAATCCATAACTAAAACAGCAATCTTAAATCATGTTCTTGGAAGAAATTAGATATCATGTCATTGTGACAAAATAACACAACCTTAAAATAATCTTGCATGCTAAATGATGTCTGAGGACCTTGCCTGCATACTACTGGAGCATCTTTCTAACATGATTCTAATTTAAACTTCACTACAAGGTGAAAATTACCACTAGAACACGTATAAAGCTATTAAGGCTGGGACTGAATGATAATTGAATCTATAATTGTAACTATAAAGAGGAAGAAAAATGAGGGGTGAGTTTATTAAAGCTGAGTAAGCAGATAGCCACCCACGGCTCACATGGGACAACAAGGAACTACATAATAATAATAATACATACAACATGGACATGAAATTAATTGTATGATAATATTAATATTTTAGACATTCACTTTCACCATAAACATTTACTTATGGGTTTGTCCTCTGAAGGATCATATCATGTGGTATATCTGAATCATAAAAGCCTGCCTCCATGGCCGATTGGATACTGCCTCCATAGTAGCTAGATATGCCAAGGTTAACAACTTATAAGATAGCCTCCATGGCTATTTGGTATGCTGCCTCCTTGGCAGCTAGGCATACCAAGGTTAACATCTTGTAAGATTGCCTCCTTGGCTGCTTGGTATACTGCCTCCTTAGCAGCCAAGTATACCAAGGTTAACATCTTATAAGATTGCCTCCATGGCCGTCTGGTCCACCACCTTCTTAGTAGCCAGGCGTACCAAGATTAATGACTTTTCTGACACGAAATGCAATTGTACTAGCTTATCTCAACATACATAAGTTGATTGAATCAGCAATGTATTCAAACACTGAAACTTACTCCCTAAATTATGCTCACCACTTGTAACATCAACAGCCATGTTAATAATATCAATGATTAAGTGCAAACCTTTAATTATTTTTTTACCTATTTTATGATTTCTAAAAAATCAGTTCCTCTCATATTATATAAGTAAATTAATTTTAGAAACCGATAATAGCTAAATAATACCCCATAAAAATGAAGCTAATATTGCTATATTGAACACTTCTTATACTTTAATGATTAATTAATAATTTAATCATAGAGGCTGCCAAAGCTATTAGATTCTATTAATTGACTGAGTCATATCATGCTACGTAATAACTATTAATAAACTCTAATTGTTACTTAGGCCATTCTTATTATTCTGGCTGTTATTCCTACAATACATAGTAAGTATATACCAATCTATTTGTGTAACTTAGCTGTTAACTACTCTCCATCGATTGGCTAAATTTTTATCATGCTAAATGTTATTATTTCTTATTTGATAGGGTGATGTACTAGTTATTTAACTAAGCTCTAATATTAGGCTGGACTCTATATATATAATTAAAATTCACACAACATCATATCTATTCTTCCTATTCTAACTACTATTCTTATGGTAACTATCAAGTAGTTATGAACTGTTTTATCTCCTTAATTGCTTTATAGTAACTAGTTGGGTCATACTTTGCTAAATAGATAATGATAATGTTTTCTAATACTTGTATAAGTTGTTTTAAGATGTATGGTTTGCTCTACGTTCAAATCTAATAATTAATTATTACTTTTGGTTGCGAAAAATATGATAACTGTAAATGTATTTTCTTATGAGAAGACTCATCATGCCAAACATATCACATATTGCTAAAATATAATGTAACTTGAATTGGTAACACCTTCCGACAATTATGCAACAAATAATGCTCCCATGGGTTTTCCAAAATATGATTTTCATGATAATAGCAATAATGATCAAGTTATAAAATACTTTTAATAGCTAAAATATGGTCATAAGCAACTATCAACTCACCCGTCATTGCTGGGAGTGTCTGACCACTGCCTATATGATACTGGGGAATTGGAATGGCATTCTCATCAACTGTCATGGAATTATAGATAAGAATCAAGAATGATTGGAAATTGAATGAGCAGAGAAAACTACACCACAATAGCCTAAATGTTTGCCAAACTCATAACCCATATAAGGATATAGATGAGAGCATTTATAGGAAGAGATTAATCGGAGAAAGTTAAGAGAACTCGCGTTTCTCTCTCTAGAAAAAAATCCTTGGACAATTAGGGTTCATAGAATATTTAGAAGTATTATAATGCATAAAATATATACTACTGATATAAAATTTTAAACCTGAAATAGAAAGAGTTCCACATCCATGAGTATGCATTGCAATACCTTATTTATAGCAACAGCCAAAATATACTGTTTGATATAAATTAATTAACAGATCACGTATTCTTCCACGTTCAAATTTTCTTCTTGACTTTTTTTCTCTCCTTTCCTAACAAACAAATCTAGCCATGATGTTCCAATATTAACGTTATCTATGTAATGTTAATAATAATAATTTACATGTTTAAAAAAATTTCATACATAATTTTAATCATTAATAACTTCTTAAATCATATCTAATAACTCTCTATTGAAATAATATGTAACAAATCATATTCATAATATATGTTAAATATAAATAATATCTAATATCTTCAAATAAATATCATTATAATTCACCAACAAATAGAAAATATTTTCCAAATCATAAGCTTTATAATTTTGCTTAATTTTCAAATATTTTCAAAATCTCTAAGTATCGAGTTTATCTGTATTCAATTTTTTATGAAACTGATATGAATATAAAGAATCATATTTTTCTAACATATTCATTTAATTCTATATATTTATATTATTGAAAGTATTTGAATTATTTGTAACTACTTGAAAAATTATATCTAATAACAATATGAAATAATTTATGCTAACATTATGCAACATCTGTGAAATGTTTCAAATATATAGATTAATAATTAAATCTTTATAGAATAATTACAATATCTAATAAAAGGAAGGAACCAATGTCAAATTGATATTTTATATATATGTCTTCTCAAAACATAATTGATATTTAGATCATAAATATAAATGATAGATATTTAAATAAATCTTAACATAACCTTAGTAATTATACTAAAACCAATTTCTAAAGAACATATATGAAAATGGAACAGAGTACATTTTATCTTTTATAATTCTAACAAAATATATAATATATAATGCTAATACAGGTATTAATATCAATGGTACGCTTAAATATATTAGATCTGATAAATTTGATAAGATAATATTTTCAAAGTTAAAAAATATCAAACATGATATCACAAACTAAATATCAGATTTCATAAAAAGAATAGACCAAATTCAAATAATAACTGAATATCAGCATATAAAAATATTCATGCGCAAAATTCATTATAAATTTATAATTTATTTTCTCTTTTGTGATACATTATTTGTTTAAGTTAGCTTTCTATGCAACACTTTCATAGTAACTTGACCTTTCTGAGGACATCTATTTTTGAAATATTACACTAGATTCTGTGGATTTATCTATTAATGCTTGTAGGTAGTACTGAAATTGGGAAATGATCGAAAAATGGGGGAGACGGCCATTTTTTCTGGAATGGCTTGTGGGTAAAAGGTTGCTAGCTGGGGACAGGTTTTTTATGTGCCGGTCACACTCTAAGTTGAGTTGCGACAGTTTTTGGGTGTATTTTGACTTAATATTGAGTTTTTATTACGGTTTTAAGCAAAGGAAAGCTTTCGGAAAAGCCGAAAATAATAGCTTGGTAATTGATAGAAAGTCATCGCTCAAATGCTGAACTGCGGCTGCGTAAGCACACGCTGGAGTAAAAAAAAATTCGTACATCGAACAACCACCACTCAAATGAGGGGGGTCGCACCGCTCAAGCGCTGGAGGCAGCTTTTTTTCTTTTTTGCTTGCGTTTTAAACCCAAAAAAAAAAAAAAAGGGTTTTAAAGAGGGGCTGAGATTCTGAAGGTAGACTTGGAAGGTTAATAGAGAGTCGATTTTGGAGCTTTCTGTCCAAGGAAGGATAAGTTCTCAATTTTTATTTTTAGTTTTTTAGATTTTGTGAAAAAAATTCTGAAAAGTCTGAAAACTACAAATCTATTTGCTTTCAGTATCCAGTTTTCAATTTTTATTTTCAGTTTTCAAGATTTTGTAAAAGAAATATCGAAAATTGGAAATGAAAACTGAAAACTGAATTTTATACTTTTCAGAATTTTCTTCATAAAATCTGAAAAAATGAAAATAGAAACTAAAAACTTGAAAATAAAAGCAAACAGACCCATACAAATTTTAGTTTTCAGTATTTCTTTCATAAAATCTTAATAGCCATCAAATCTTAATTTTAACCTTGTAAACCCACATATAGCCCACGATTGGTTTGATATTGAATAAGAGGGATTGACATAAGTGGGGCTATTATGTGGTGGAGGATATGAAAAACCATTTTTGGATAAATAACTGAAACCTATAGATCAAAACAAAAATAGAATGACAAAAATTAATTATTTTTTCGTGTAATGATTATATTAATTTGAAATTTAATTTCTTATTTAAAAGATTACACCATCATCTCTTTTTTCTGGACTACTTTATCAGCACCTTCCTTTATTTAACAAGAAAAAAATCCATACACCGATCTTCTTATATACTTTGAATATGGACTCCACACCTTGAAAATAACAGAATAATTGAGGAAAGCGTAATAAAAGTGTCAGTTCAATATCCCTAGTTTTTTCATGATAGGCCTAGTCTAATTATCCATTCTTATGCTTAGCAACAAGGTAAAGAGGATTCTTCTTATGTTGCGTAACTCCAGGCAACACGTCCATGTCAATGTCTTCCTTTTTCACCCCTTCCGGCAATTCCCAATCAAAGGAGAAAAGGAGATTAGCAAGGATGACGTCGAGTGATGCAACTGCCATATGCAAACCTGGGCAAATTCTACGACCTGCACCAAATGGAATTAGCTCGAAATCTTGTCCATGAAAATCTATAGCACTATTCAGGAATCTCTCGGGATAAAACTCTTCTGGGTCTTTCCAAGCTTCAGGGTCTCTATGAATAGCCCAAGCATTCACATAAACAATTGTCTTGGCTGGAATTTCGTATCCATTTATAATGCAATTTTCATTTGTTTCTCTTAGAACAAGTAGTGGCGCTGGTAAGTGCAATCTTAATGTCTCTTTTATCATGGCCTTGAAATAAGTAAACTTTTGCACATCCTCTTCATCTAAGAAATCTTTCTTGCCTCCCAAGCTCCTAATTTCTTCCTGAACTTTCTTCATCACTCTTTGGTTCTTTATTAGTGTTGTCATAGCCCAAATTGATGTTGCTGCAGTGGGATCAGTTGCTGCAACAAGCATGTCCTGTAAAAAGAAAATATTATACAGTAGTTGAGTCTTGGCTGAAAATTAGTAGAAGATTTTTCAGTTTTATAATTAATAAATCTATGGCGGCAATAACAGGGACTTTTTGTTTTTTTCAATATTTGAAAGCTTCTCCAATCATAAAAAAAAAATGTGTTAAAAATTACATAGTTCGTTAAAAGTAAAAAAGCCAGCTGAAAATGTACCAACTACAGTTTTTTGTTATTTTTCGAATTGTTAGTTTTTTATTTAAAAAAAAATCCAAACACGTCAAAATGAAAGAAAAGGATTCTTGCAACAAAACATCATTATTTAAGTTACTTCAAACGAGAAAAGCTGAATACAAGGAAAATATCTTTTCTGTATTAGGCAAAGTTGTGAGCTAGAACATTTAATTTGAATAAACCAATCGGATTAGCAACGAGGGATTTTATTTATCATAAGATCATATATTTAAATCTCATTATTTTTCATATGAAGAACATAGCTGAAGTGGTGAAATGTGATGTGTATAAAATGAAAACATACATGCAAGAATCTCGCTGAATAAGATAACATTAAAATAATTAAAGAAAAGGCAAATGTTTAAATTTAGCTATTCATCAAAATATTGAGATAAAGTGGTCTTTTAAAATTGAAAAATCCACCCAGGGTTTCATTCAAAATGTGGCGCATTTCTTTAAACGTACAAAATTAAAATCGCAGTATATCTCACACTTTGAATGGTAACAAATTAAATTGCAAGTGGACTTCGAAACTTTGCTAGAATATTTTGATAGGAACCAAATTGAGAGTTTATTAAAAATGAAAAGTTGCAAAAGGAAAGGAGTCCAAACCATAAACACTCCTTTGATGTGATCATAAGTGAGGTCTATAGAAAATGCACATTGCTTCCTCAATTGAAGTAAGACATCTATTATGTCCTCTTCCTCTGAATTCTTTCTCTTAGGATCCATGTGTTCTTCGATGACTTCTTGATAGAATTTATCCAACTCCTTGAAAGTTCGCTCAAGCCGTGCATGTAGTCCCGTGAGTCTATCAATCCATCCCAAGAAAGGAATATAATCGGAAACAAAGAAAGTGGCCATCATGGCTTGACACTCATTGAGCAATTCATGGAACCTACTCCTTTCAACTCCTTCCTCTGCATACCTTCTCCCAAAAGCAATCCTGCATATAATGGTGCTTGTAAGAGCAATCAATGTCTCATTCAAATTTATAGCCTTTGAAGATGCGGCATGCTTAGATATTTTTTGGATCATCTGCTTGACCTCAAATTGTCTTATTGAAGAAAAGCTTGAGACACGCCCTGTGCTAAGGAGATGGGAAGCACATATTTTTCTGATTTCTCTCCAACAAGCATTATATGGGGAAAATATAATCTCTAACCCATTGTAGGACAATTTTTGTTGGCCAAGTAAGCTTGGTCGTCCACAAAACTCAAGGTCGTGGTCTTTCAATGTCTCCTTGGCCAGTTGAGGTGAGGAAATAACAATAGCAGGTCTTAAGCCTAGTTTAAGGGAAAATAGAGGCCCATATTTCTTGGAGAGTTGCCACAGCTGCAGATAAAGGGCGGAATTATCCAATTGATGGAGATTCCCAATTATGGGAAGGCCTCTAGGACCAGGTGGAAAGGGGTGGTTCTTGAAGGTTTTGTGTTTTAGGAAGGAGAACAAGAACAAAAACACTGGAAGAGATAAGCATAGAATTAGAAGAAGTAGTGACACCATTTTGGCCAGGGACACTCTTTTGCTAAACCTTAACTCTTAGAATGGTGGAACACATAAACACACACAATATATATATATATATATATATATATATTCAGCTTGCTTTCCCTTGCAGTGTTTGAACAATTTATAGAATTCAAGTTACGTAACGTGTGGAGGACCAACTTATCAAGTCATCTTTTTTTTTAACCCCCTAAATAATTTACATGGATTGGAAGTAATAAATAGTTTGAAGAAGTATGCTTTTGGAAAGCATGACTGAGACATCTTTTCGAGTAGTCGGAATGATATGTAAATACTGACAATTTAATTAAGTTCGCTTGGACCAACTTATCCATTCATCAAGTGTTAGCTAGCTGGAAAATCGTGTTTGTTTCTCTTCTAATAATATCCATAGCCTCAAAATATCTGGTTTAAAGAGATATTTTTCGAAAAGCAAGATTGAGACCTCAAATTGTCATTTTTTTAAATTGTTACACTATCATTCAATTATGTATTATAATATAAAAAAGATGATTAAATTTCATATCCACTATTTGACAAGTTAATTAAATGAGATGATTTAATTAAATATCAATATAAAACCTTTTACAATGATGTCAGTGAATCAAAATTAAACCCATTTTAATTATATTGTTAGTGAATTTAGTAAATGTGGTAATAGATGCATATTTGATCAAAATTATTGGTAATATAACTAAAACTTTTAACTATTGATAATTTCTTCATTTTCCTCAAAATCGAGATAGGATAGAAAAAAAAATAATCAGAGAATTAAAAATTATAAATTTTAAATAATGTAAATATTTTATTTCCATTCTTTTGTAATGTAATTTAACTTCTAAATAATATTGATGAAATTTTATTCTATTCCTTTATTAATCTCGCCTACAAGAAGCTTTCATCTTCGTTCGTATTAGTTTCGCACCATTCTATTAATGAAAAATTTCTAAAAATTTAATGTTATAATAAACTTCATTTTATTTTTAATCTAACCAATAATATTTTAAATATTTAACTCTTATATCAATAATTGGGGAGTGACTATTGTCACACCTTCATATCTTGTGCCACATCCAAACTAATGAATTATTATCTAAGTGTTTCGAAATGCCCTTTACTCAATTTCACAAGTAAATTAACAATTTGTTATTACTTTTTATTTAATTTATACTTAATATTATTAATATGATTGTTCAATTTTTTTTGTTTATGTAATCTTTTATTTTATGAATATAATTTCATTTTTTGCTCATTTATGTCATGAAATATATTAAATTTATATTTTCACATAAATACCATTTTTTGTAGTAGATTTTTTTTAATCTTAAATAGTAATTGAAATGATTTTTTTACTTCAAATAAATTTTTTAAATATAATAGATCATTTTTTTGTTTTAAGTCCTCTAATTTTTATTTGGCTTTTGATGGCTCATTTTTCTAATATTATGTAATAATTATCTGCATAATCATAGCTATATTAGATATTACATCATGAATATTTAAAAAATAAAAAAAATAAATTGTAAACTACAACATACAAACTCAATGATTTTTCATCTCGTGTTTATATAATTTAATTTAATATTAAAGACATATTATGTTAATATTTATAGTGTTGATCTCATAATTTTTATTGAAGTTTTATTTTCATTTTTGTTCTTAAAAATTAGGGTAATATAATAGAATAAATTGGTTACCTGTTTAATAATTATGTACAATATTAAGAATAAAATTTATACTAATATTTGATAATATATTTTTATATCATTTAAGGAATTTGAAAATATAGATATTAAACTCCTTAAATAAAATGACCATATACAATTTGATGATTGTACAACATTTTTACATTGACAATGGAAATCAACTTTTAAAGTTATTATTAAGAATTATTTTATTTCATTAAAAGAAATTTATTGCTATTTTACTTCAAATTTTTTATACTTTCAATTATATGTAAAAAATTTTGTTACTACATTGATATTGATATTTTATTTCATATCATATTTATAAAATATTAAAGTGAAAAGGCATTAAAATACTAAAAGAAATTTATCTGAAGTAAACAACTTAATTCAATTTAACACTATTTAAGATTAAAAAAATTGATTGTTACAACGAAAATGGTCTTTATGTGAAAATATAAATTTAAGGAATTTCATGAGAAAAATGGGTAAAAATTAAAATATTTTTATAAAATAAAATATTAAATTAAAAAACAAAAATATGAATAAGGTTAAGTATGAATTAAACATAAAATAATAATATTTTAATAATTTAATTGTAAAAAAAGAGGGATATTTTAGAACATTTAACAATACCCTATTTGTGAAGGCTCAGAATGAATTGTAGTGTATTGCATAAACTGAATAGTTACATGTACAAGAATATATATTGTTTACAAAATATTTGAAATTCAAATGTTCAATTCAAGAATCTTAGCAAAACACCAGATACAAGAATAATGCTAGAGTTGTTAAGATCCCTTAGGAGTAGCATGAGTAACAGATTGGGTGAGGATGCCAACACGCCCCCGCAAGATGGTGGAGGGACAACGAACACCAATCTTGGCTAGAAGAGAAAGATACTGTGAGGATGAAAGAGGTTTAGTGAGCAGATCCGCTAGTTGATGACTAGTGGGAACATGAGAGACATTAAGCTCCTTAGCCACAACTAGATCATGAACAAAATGATAATCAATGGCAAGATGCTTCATCCTGGTATGGAACACTGGGTTGGCACAGATATAGGTGGCACCGATATTGTCTGAGAAAAGATGGAGGGGTTGAAGTAGGCATAAACATAGTTCCTTGCGAAGCTCTCGAAGCCAAAGGAGTTTAGTGGTTATTGTTGCAATGGTACAATACTCGGCTTCAGTAGATGATTTAGCTACGGTGGGCTGTTTCTTTGATGACCATGAGATAGCATTAGGGCCCATGTAAATGAGATATGCACCAGTAGACTTCTTGTCAGAAGTATCACCTGCCCAATCAGAGTCACAGTATGCTGAAAGCGAGAGATCAATTGACCGGGACAGGTGTAAGCCATGGGCAATGGTTCCCTTGAGATATCGTAAGAGTCTTTTCAAAGCCTGCATGTGAACCTCAGTATGGGCCTTCAAGTATTGTGAAAGTTTATTTACTGGGAATGATACATCAGGCCTAATGAGAGAAAGGTATTAGAGAGAACCAATGAGACGACGAAACTCTGCTGCATTGCATAAAGGAGCATCAGAAGTAGGTGTGAGATCACACGAATTGGATAGAGGAGTTGATACAGGTTTTGCATCATGCATATTGGCGGAGTGAAGAAGATCCCATAGATAATGATGATGTGTTAAGAATAAGCCATGAGGAGTAGGAACAATTTCCATTCCTAGAAAATGATGTTGTGCTCCAAGATCCTTTAGAGAGAACTGTGATGCTAGTGATGTCTTGAAATTTCTTAGAAAAATATCATTGTTCCCAGTAAGCAACAAGTCATCAACATAGATAAGAAAATAAGCCAAAGTATCACCCTTATGATAAACAAAAAGGGAAGTTTCTGACCATGCATTGATAAAGCCATAATCTAAGAGAAATGACTTTAATGCATGCTACCACGCACGTGGTGCTTGCTTTAGCCTATATAATGCTTTGCTAAGCTTGCAAACATGATCAGGATATTGTGAATGAACAAAGCCCAAAGGTTGAGACATATAAATATTTTCCGTAACAGTGCCATGAAGAAAGGCATTGTTAACATCCATTTTACATAGGGGTCAACCATGAGAAATAGCAATGCAAAGAACCAACTTAATGGTTTGAGGTTTAATAACAGGGCTGTAAATTTCATTGTAATCAATACCTGGACGTTGATGAAACCCCTTAGCAACCAATCTAGCCTTGTATCGGGCAATAGAACCATCGGTTTTGCGTTTGATACGAAATACCGACTTATTGCCAATAACATTGAATTGTGGCTGTTTAGGCACAAGAGTCCACGTGTCATTAGTAAGAAGAGCATTGAATTATGCAGACATAGCTTCCCTCCATTCAGAAGATTTGATGGCTTGAGTAAAACAAGTGGGTTCAACTGGATCTGGTAAAGGGAATTTAGATGCCAAATTGATCTTTTTGGGCTCTGATACCATGTGAAGGCTCAGAATGAATTGTAGTGTATTGCATAAACTGAATAATTACATGTACAAGAATATATATTGTTTACAAAATATTTGAAATTCAAATGTTCAGTTCAAGAATCTTAGCAGAACACTAGATACAAGAATAATGCTAAAGTTGTTAAGATCCCTAAGGAGTAGCATGAGTAACAGATTGGGTGAGGATGCCAACACCATTAACTAGGGTGTAACAATAGTTACTCCCCAGTAATTGTTACAAAAGTTATACAAAAGAAAATATATTACTGATTGATAGTGTAGAAAACTTTACGTTATGCTAATTTTACTTACTGACTAATTACATTTAATTTTGTATCATATTAATTTGTTGATACATTATCTATGTAAAATTTTTACATCATTAACTAATTACATGTTATGATATCATAAAATAATTGTTATAAGATTCATTGCTTTTTTAAAATATCAATGCACAATAAAATGAAAGAGTGGAAAAATTAATACTAATATTAATAATATATCAAAACTAAATCTTATTTTTATATATTAACGCTTCACAATCGAAAACATTTCCCCAATATCCTAGCCTCAAATAAAAATGTCATCAAGAAAAAATAGGTTTAGTTACTTTTTCTATGAAACGTTTTGTATCAATTGAATATTTTTTTTTTGTTTGCTTTATGTGAAAATTTTATCTTATCAATACCTAAAATGTTTTTATACTATATATTAAGAATTTAACATTGGAATAATGTTGGTATAAAACAATTTTATATAAATATTTAATTATATATTGTCATATAAATAAAAGTATTTAACTCAATAAAAAATAACTTAAAACATCTTATAAATAGAGAGATATAATTTGATGATTGTATAAAACTCTTTTGCACTGACCATGTATCAAAATTAATTTTATTTTATAAATATCACTATAATATACTAACTACATAGAAACTACACAAATATTCAATACTCTATTTTTTAGAAGAAAAAAATTTGTTCATTATATTTTTTTGTGTTTGTTCAGTATTATTTGTTATTTGTAAGTTTTAAAGAGGTGTTAATTATCTTCTTCTATTTTGTCCATGTACATATTCTCTCTCATTCAAACAAACTTCTCATAATAATAATTGCATAATTTTCTAGAAGGACAATTTTCGTAATATAAATTGTTTGGTGTACTATGTATGTTTATGTATTTTTAATAATTTTTTAATTTATATATCCAAACCTTAAAAGAAAGTTATAACCAAATAGAATGAGTAATAGAGACGAGTCAAATTAAATACCCCGAGGTAGAATTGTACATAAATATATAAACTTGAATAATTCTATTTTAACACATATAAATATAGATTCCTATGTGGTATGAGAGGAGTGATAGAGAGAATAAGTTGAAAGAAAAAAAATATTAAAAATAAAAAAAAAGAAATATTGGAACTTATATTATTTATATTATTTGTGAATAGTATGTTTTGGTATTTAAGACAGTTGCATGTTACAATAAAAACTAGTTTTGTGCCCGTCTAACGATGGCGAACGTACACGTTGTCAGTATCTCATAATGTTCCGCAGATCATGTTGGATATTTCTTTCAAGAAACGCCAAAAAACAGTGATCAGTTGCTGAGATATTTTGCATCTTTGCTGCTGCTGTGCTATGGCATACATGCAATCTTTTACTGCTTCTTTTCTGCATTGTGTTTGTTTGCTCTATTTTCTGTTTCAAACTTGGCTTGTTTTGTAGGTTTGTTTGGCTCGGTTTATGCTTGGGAGTGGCTAGATTAGTTTGTTTGGACCCACCATGTGCTTAGGTTTTGAGCTTATAGAGGATGGAGGGAGGGAGGGAGGGACCAAAAAGATATTTCGGCCACTCGCCGATGATCGCGTGTATGCCACAGCACAGCAGAAGCAAAGATGCAAAATATCTCAGCAACTGATCACTGTTTTTTGGCGTTTCTTGAAAGAAATATCCAAGACGATCTGCGGAACACTATGAGACACTGACAACGTGTACGTTCGCCATTGTGTTGTGGGGCACCACGTCATTGTAAATTCAAAGTGTAGTTTAGAGTAATGCTATCGTCATTAAATGAGGTTAAGTTTAAAATTAAAACTTTAAATTATGAAAGCTTTTTAAATTACATTTGTTCCTGGTAAGAAAAAATCCGAGATCAGGGAGGCATTCTTCTAGTTCATGCTCTTGCCCTTCTCCACCGAGTAGCCAAAAATCTCAGATCTAGATAAGAGCCTCTTCTCTTATCCTCTATTAATCTTGGTCAACAATGATGAAAGGTGCACATGTGGAGTAGTTTTTTGTTCCTAAGTTGATTTGCTTTCACCCCTTTTGAGCATGAGTATGTTTTATTTTTCTCAATACATGGCAATGAGTTGGCATGAATTAGGCCGGTGAAAGGGAAGAAATGTAGGATTCTATTTTCAACAACAGCTGGTCCACCACCTCAATTTTTTTTTCTTTCCTTCTCTGCTTATCAAATGCCATCAGTAACCAAATCACAATTTTTTGAACAATAAATAAATATTGTCCTCAATCTCCTTCACACAAGCTAAAATATCCAAGTCTTCAATTGCCTCTATGTGACCCAACCTCCCCCACAAACCACCGCCGCACCTCTGTTGCACCCCTTCTCTGCGACTGAGTCTGTGGGTTCTCACTTTTTCCTTCAGCTGCTCCCCATAGAACCCTCAAATCCTTGCTTGTGATTTCTTTTCTTTGATGCATAAACCTCACTTTTAATTTCTAATTGTTTTGGAGTTTTTTTTTTATGGGTTATTATATCTTTTTCCCTTTTCTTACCCTCCAAGTTTTAAACCACCAACCAATTTGCTAACATTAGTCATGATACATATTGACTTCTCACCAAGGTTCTGATAATCAGATAGGATATTGTATTAGACAAGATACCGGTTCAAAGGTTCAACTAATTTAATCGACGGTTCAATCAAAATATAATAAAAATATATACTTATATAAATATATAAAAATATAAAATGAATATGCCATAAAATATAATGCAAATTTAATAATACATACGTGCATTTGTTAAAAATGTTATTAATTACTATATTTGTACATTTTACTTCTTTAAGTTTAAAGTACATTTAATTTAGCTATTTTTTAAGTATCAATTAGAGTTAGAATAAGGTCTAAAAATACAATTTAGCAAAATATATTGTTAATTTAGGGCCTATTTGGAACAGTTTGTGTGTTATTGTTTTTTAAAAACATTTTGAAAATCAAGTTTAGAAACAGTTTTTTAATAGTAAAAAATAAAAAAAAATCTGTTTGGATTATGATTTTTAAAAATAAATTTTAAAACTAACAAAATAAATACTTGTTTGGAAGTTTTTTTTTTTAACAATGTTAGAAGGCAACCCCCACCACCATAGGATGTCACTAGAAAAAACATGCGAATTATCGACAGATTTTTTTATGTCGATATTTTTGATGAATTTGTTGACAGAAAATAAAAAATTTGAGAATTTTAGGTTTCGGTTATTATTGACGGATTTTTCCATCAGTATAATTCTCGCCAATTTTAGATGAATATGGTGTGTCCATTGCCAACTGATATTTCTATCGGTGACTATTATGAATTATTTTTTATGCAAAAATTAATATTACAAACAGATTTTTCCAACAGTAATTATTTTTTGTAATTTTTTAAAAACTAATGTTACCGATGAAAAAATCTATCATTAATTATCTCATTCTTTTTAAATTTCAAAATTAATTTTATCGTTGGATTTGTTTCATCCGTAAGATTAATTTTTGGAAAAAAAACTATTTTTAATAAATTACCAATGGTTTTTTTCATTGGAAAATTGGAAATATCTGCCAGTAAGTGAGAATATTGAAATGCATGATGGGCCTTTATCACCGGCAATTTTTTTCCGCCGGTAATTTGAATTTTCGTTGGTAATCGTATTATAGATCTTTCTTTCTTCGACTGATGCATATCATTCCATCTCTCTCATCTCTCATTTTCAAAGGCCACCGTGTCGCTCCAACCGCCACCTCTTTCTCTACGACACCCTTCCGATGACAATGGGCACTGCGTGGCAGATGCGTCGTAGAGCACATTTCCCATCACTCGATCTCTCATATCTCATTTCTCTCATTTTTAAGGCCACATCGTTGCTCCAGCTGCCACACCACCGCCACCTCATTCTCTCCAGCACCATTCGACAGCCACCGGCATCGAGTCGCAGAGCTCTGCATAGAAATGAGATCTATCTGCCCGCCATCGTCACTAGCTGCGCCACCTCCTCACTTCGTCACTAGCAATGCCATTGCGAGAGGAAACTCGCCGCGTCGCGCTACGCCGCGCCACACCTCGCCGTTATTGTGCTATTCTTTGTGAGGTAAGCACTCCAAGCTCTGTTTCGTTGCGTAAATACTTAGTATGTTAGGCCTATCAGAACTAAGACCCTCTGTTGTACAACCTGTTATATTCTTCGGGCGGTAATGTTCCTGCCCTTTTTGTTTTTAATTGAGAAAGGATTGGAAGGAGGCGCAAGTTGGAAAAAGGAAAAAGTAATATTTTTATTTTTAATTTTTAAGCTTTAATCATTTTGAGGAAATAAAGCAATATCAGAGACTCTTACAACAGGTTTGGCTCGCAACTATTTTCACATTGTGCTAGAAAAAAGCGGGTTAAGAACAAGTAATAGTAGAGTGCAAAAGTGTCTTGTTTCTTATATTTATTTGTTTAAGTATATAGGTTCTTCTTTAAAGAAAAAATAGGCACAAGTCTAATGAACATACCGCTGAACCTTGTTCAAATCCAATCTTGGAAAAGTTGCTTAAAACATGACTATTTTATTTTCTCTCTTACTTAGTTCAAGTGTTAGACTGTGATGTACAATTCCTCATCTAACTGTCACTACAAGAAATTAGAGTTTTTGTGACAACTTTTTTGGTGATAACCATAAAGTTGTCACTTAAAGTGATGATTTTGTGATGACTTTCACTAGTTGTCACTAAATTCATATTAGTGTATGTAGTTTGTGACTACTTAATTAAGTCGTCGGAATAGATAAGATCATATGTGATAATTGATAAAAGTTGTTACAGTTAATGAACTTTTAGTTAGAACTCATAAAAGTGGTCACAAAAAATTAAGTACCCTTCTATGACAACCATTAATAATTGTCATTAAAATCAAATTAGTGGGTATATTTTGTGACCATTTAATTAACTCATCACACTAGATCAAGTTATAAGTGATAATTGATAAAAGCCGTTACAATAGAACAAACTTTTAGTGAAAAGTAAAAGTAGTCACAAAAAAAAAAAAAAATATTTTGCGAAGACCCTTAATAGTTGTCACTAGATTCATATTAGTGGGTATAGTTTGTGACCATTTAATTATGTTGTCACAATAGATTAGATCATGAGTGACAATTGATAAAATTTATCACAGTAGAATGAACTTTTAGATACAATTTATAAAAGTGGTAACAAAAAATAAATACCATTTCTGTGATGACCTTTAATAGTTGTCACTAAAATCAAATTAGTGGGTATATTTTGTGACCATTTAATTAACTCATCATAGTAGATCAAGTTATAAGTGATAATTGATAAAAGTCATCACAATAGAACGAACTCTTAGTGACAACTTATAAAAGAGGTCACGAAAAAAAGTACCTTTATGTGACGACCTTTAATAGTTGTCACCAAAATCAAATTAGTGGGTATATTTTGTGACCACTTAATTAACTTGGCACAGTAGATAAGGTTATAAGTGACAATTGATAAAAGTCATCACAATAGAACAAACTTATAGTGACAACTTGTACAAGTAGTAAAAAAAAAAAAAAATCTTCTGTGAAAACCTTTAATAGTTGTCACTAGATTTATGTTATCACAACGGATTAGATTATGAATGACAATTGTTTTATTTTAAAAATAAAAAATCTTTTTTATTCAGTGTAAATTTTTTTTACCTAGTCATCTAATCATGTATTACTATATCAGCCATAATAATTAACTCTTCTATCACTAATAAAAAAGTCATATAAATAAAAGATATATTAAAACTAAATTCTTAGAAAATATGCAAAAATATTGTTTAGTTTTTTTTATCTATTATATTTTTATTTATTGATATTCTAAGGGACGAAAGCCTAAAAATAAAACTAATTTCAAATTATACAAGAAAAGCTCGTACTTGAAAAATCAATTAGAAAAGGGAAGTAAAGAAAACTAGGCATGCATAGAAACAAATCCGTGGACTCCATTTATTTTTTCTTTGAGAAAAGATAATTCTTTTAAAATGACATTTAAAAAGAAACTGGTTCCAAATATATTTGCTCATTAATCGTAGCCACTTCCTCAATATTCACACAGTAACCACTGCCCCTATATCTTTCCCTCTGTTTTACTTTGAATTTTTCCTCTTACACGCCAAATGCTCCTCCATTTTGTGTTCTCCTTCATTGCTCTGTTTCTCAGCGAAGAATCTCAGCACACGTCCACCATCAACGACGTCGAAAATCGACCACCGTGCTACTAGCTTGTGGTGGTCTATCTCAGCCAGTTGCGCCCTCTTCAGTCATTGAAGGTAATGTTCCTCTCTTAGTTTTGGGAGCTTCCAATATTTATCCATTTTTAGTTTGAAGCTAGATTGTTGCAAGAATAACCTTGGGTCAATCAAACTCTTAAGTCTTTTCAATGGTTTAAATCTTTTTTTCCATTCTAAACAAGTATAAAAGTCATCACAAAAAACCTTATTTCTTGTAGTGTATGTAAATTTTTTCATTGAATGGATTGCCACTGTAGTCTAACTCTTCTTGGGAATTTGCATGAAATAAAATTTTCTTTTCATTCCAACTTTTTAGTGCTAACTTGATTTAAAATACTTTCAAATTTTGATGGTAATTTTGTTTAAAATATACCATCTTACACGCAAAACAATAGCCAATTGTGTCATTTTTGCTATCCAAACCCGTTTGTTTTGTCCATTGCTATGTGTTTAAATGGCAATAGCATTCCATTTGCTTCTTTCATTTGTAACCTTGCATTCAGGTTATTTTACAATTGAATCTCTTCTGCCATCTATTAGAGTTAACCAATATTGGGGTTAAGTAAGTTAATTAGAACCAAAAGCAATAATGACTGATAGTTAGTTAGTTATTCAATTAGTTATTCCTCTGCTCCTCACTATACATGTATAAATATTGAGTTCACTTCCTTAATAATACAACTTGATGTTATTCAGTAATTTTCCATTTAATATGGTATTAGTTGTATAATCCTTCACACTTTTTCCTCTTACACGTTTCGTCAAGTCATCTTCTTCATCTTACAATCCACCTTCTTGGTGTGTTCTTCTACATTTTCTGCAACTAATTCTTGGTGTGCTTCTGCAATTTCTGCAGTTCTTGTGCTAGTGCTTCTGCAATTTCTGCAATCTTTCTTGAAGACATGGCCCAAAATCCACCATTTGATAATGGATTCAGTCCTGATGCTTTTTTAAGGTAAATAATTATTTCTTCTCCTTATTTTATTACATTTTTGTTATGATAGAGACTTATGATTTGTAAAATAGAGCTATAAGAAATTGTGACTGGGGGGAAGGGCATAGAGGTCAATCCCAACTTGTTTGCCATTGTTTGCTGTGGAGATTGATTGTCTTTGCGGAGATTGCAGGATATGCATATTGTGATATTATAAGGGGTGTGCTTTAGAGCGGTTTAGGATCTTTAAACGTTTGTTTGATTGCATTGTGAGTTTTATTTGATTGGATTGATATATGTGTTTCATGAAATCATCAATTTCTTAAGATGTCTTAGTTTAAAGGGAGGTGCTACCGATTTTTTTTTTTTTAATTTAAAGAGTTGGATCTTAATATATGGGGGACTTTGTTGAATTTTGGTTAAGTTAAAAAGCACAAGATTGATGTTTACTTAAAAGACTTTTAGTTTCAAAAGATGATTTGTTGAGAGATATTTATAAGTAAATAAAATTTTAATTTTTGAAAATTTAAATGAATTTTTAGGTTAAATTACACATTCAAGAACCATGATTCCCACAAACAGACTATGGATGTATGACAGGGTGCATCCCAGTCAAGAGGGAATCAAACTTAAATTTTACACGGGAGACGAACAGTTTGTAAGGGTGGCTTTTCAGACAACACAATTTATGATTGCGCAAAATTTTAGGTGTCCCTATGCTAGGTGCAAATGTAGGAAATATTTTGATATGGACACCATTAGGTATCACTTGTATAAGGATGATTTTATGGTGGATTATTGGATTTGGACTATTCATGGGGAAATTGCCACACAAAATTTTGAAGATCCTAGTGTTGAAAATACATATGTTAGAGGTAGTTCAAGTAGAATTAATATTAGTGAGCATGTCACGGGAAAATATTAATTGGTAAGTATGAGAAGTTGCGCGGGTTTATTGAGTAGAAGGTAAAATAAAGTAATTACTACGAAAAATTGTGATTTACTTTAGAAACTACTTTCAATTACCTTTTTCTTTTCACTTCCATGTGTAGAACCACTTCATCATCCATCCCAAAGATGAAGATTTCATGTTTAAACTCTTCAAATCCAAGGCAGCTCATAGGATACAAGACATACACATTGACATCTCATAACAACGAGATGAGACCCCTAGGTGGATGACTCAGGCCAGCCTGGACTATTTGTGGCAAAACTGGAGAGGTAAGAAATTTAAAGATAAATCTTTGAAGGCCAAGGTGAGCAGAGCATCGCAAAAGAGTGGATTCATTCATTGTGGTGGTTCTGCTACTATAGAGACTACGCGTCATTGGGTGGTTTAGTCATTATTTTAAACATTGTTTAAATTCCTTTTATTAAATTTATATTTTTACTTACTAATGTTTTACACGTTTCACTCAAATTGTAGGCTGCTGAGTTAAAGAGGCCACCCACATAGAGTGAGTTATCCAGAAAGACTCACATGCACAAGAAAGAGAAGATATGGGTCAATCATCGCTCAGAGAATGCTTGGGTATATATGTTTTGAGCACTTATTGTTCGTATATATATTTAATTTATTATTTCATATATTTGATAGAGGTTTAATTAATTTTATTTTGTTATAGCATGCTTATGAGTAGCGCCATCAGGAGGCTACGACCCAGTGGGAGTAGAGGATCACAACGAGACCCAATGCTATCAGCATGCCTATGGCAGTCGTCACACTGACGATGATGATGTTGCTATTAACTTCTCCTAATTTTTTTTGTTATATGTTGAGCCTTTTATATTTGCGCCTGTACACTATCTGACATTTTTATCTATTTTACATTTTGAATTTAAATTCGTTGCGCTTATTATTTATTAGAAGTTTTTATCATTTTTTATTATTAAATATATTTATATATTTATATTTAGCTTTAAATAAAAAATAAACTCCTAAATGATTAGGTAACACACAAATTATAGAATATTTATTTTAAAAAATTTATTGATGGATTTTTCCATAGGTAAAATAAAGGAAAAAGTAAAAAATTTAACAATTATCAACAAATTTTTTTACCAATAAAATAAAGAACAAAAATAAAGAAATTATAAAATTCAATAATTACTAGCAGATAATTCCGTCGGTAAAACTCCGATATTAAAAAAACTATAAATCAAATTAAAAATCATTGATAGATTTTTCCATCGGTAAAAATATAAAATTCATCAGTAATTTGACGAATTAGTTGACAAACTGTTCATGTCATTACTGATGGATTTTTTTCTTTAAAATTCCGTCAGTAACATTCTTGAACGGATATTTTTGATTGATAATGATTTCCAATTATGTTATTATTGGTGGTCTAAATCCGTCAAAAAATCAGTCAGAAATGAAATTTTCTGCTGGCAATGGAAAAAATCTATTAGTAAAATTTGTCGGTATCATCGTTTTTTTCTAGTAGTAAGTGCACAATCAATAAAGAAAGCATCACATCCTAATTTCCAAACCTGTATACCAGTTCGTTTTCTGATTTCCTCAACTAAACCATATTTGAGAAACTATCGACCCTCAACAATGAAAGGACAATAACTTAAAGAAGTAAAAAAATCTGAACATAAAAAGTGGACAAAAAAGAGGAAGGAAAGGTTGACAACGGGGGGACAAAAATGGTCGAAGTGGGGGGAGATGGTGCATGGAAAGTGGACAAGAGAGATGGAACAAGGCTCTGTTACAGTGAGTTAGTAAGGAAGGTGATAGAGAGAAGAGTTATTAAAACAATAACATCATATATTTACAAAGTTGCCATCGCTTGTTTGGTGAAACATCTATAAATTGTTTTCTGTTTTTAAAACTCAAACTCAGTTTTTTAATTTTAAAAAATTAGTGTATAAAACCATCTTTTCAAACATTTTTTTTGTTTTTTAATTTTTAAAGTTTGAAAACTAATTTTTAAAAATGCTTGCCAAACAAGCCCTTATTTGCCTCTCTTATATTTATTTACCTCTCCAAACCTGTTTTTAGTGGAAAAAGAAAATAAAAGAACAAAAGAAAGACAAAACTTGCTTCATAAATAAACTTTGCCTTATGTGGCGTTAAACATTGGGGTTATACTTCACCAAGTGGAAGCTACTTACTTTTATAATAGAAAGGAAAGGCAAGCCATGTTGTTTTCTTCTTCTTCTTCTTCTTTTTTCAATGATTTGTGGGGCAAGAAAATGCCCAAAGAAGGAAAATTACATAGTAATCAGTCTAACCCAAAGAATCAGCAGTAATCTCTTGAAATAAAAACTAAAGAGCAGATTTAAAGAAGAGCACTCCCATGTGAAGAAGACGCCCCCAAACCAAGATGGTCAGAGTAGTTGTTTGCTTCCTCTCTGAATGCTTAAGCTCCACACCTACCATTCCAAATTGATTAACTTTTGCGCCTCCTCCACCAGAAGATCTACAAGCCATGCTCTTGTACAGCATATTGAAGTCCCACATCGAGTACTTCACAGTGGAAGTTATTTGCTTTTTCTATAAAAAAGAGAGGAAGGCCGTAATAATTTTTTTCCATTATAGGTAAAAAAAAATTGAACACATAAACTGCTAACCAGTTTGAATTGGTATTGATTCACCGATTTTTAAATTAGCAGTTTCTCTTGTGTAACTGGACTAGAACGGGCATTGGTTCCCGATTGAATCGGCCGGTCCGGTTTTCAGAACCATGCTTCTCACTGCCCATTTAACTTATCATCCATGCATGTGTGCTCCATTCATTCGCCCATCACGCTTCAGATAATAAATTGATCAGCATGTGAGGACTCGCCATAATTTTTCTAAAATAGAAAATGGCAACATTCATTACAGTGATCTTCTGATAATTCTTATACAATTAATTCTATTTTATTACTCTGTCAAAAAAAAAAGATAAAAATTACATAGTTTAAAAAAAATTAAAAAATAATAAATATATCTTGATAATGATAAAAGGAAATAATACGAGTGAACCATATTATCCCTATTAAAATATAAATTTAGATGAATATATTGTTATTGAAAAACAAAATACAATCAATTACATTAGAAATATTATTGAAAAAATTTAATATTTCTTAATATAATAAATGAATAGATGTTTTGAAATTAAAATTAAAAAAGATAAAACAAATGGAGCTAAAGTGAGGGAGTACAATATAACTTCTTTTAGCTATTCCATATATCGCTACATGCAAATAACCAATTCTTGCCTCTTTATTCCATGGATAGCGTTATTTTAACACCCAAAAATGGAAGTGACTATTATGACACCTACTTTATAACCATTAGGCATGCAGGGGTGAGTGGAGATCACATTCAATGGTAATAAAATGGGCATTTTAATAGACACTCACTTTTTAGATATTAAAATCACATTTTTGTTATTCCTTACCCTTTCTCTTTGCACACTACCAATAACAAACTCTGCCAGTTAGCAAATCCCAGCAACTCACATAGAGTGCATATGGATTAGCTGCACTTTTTTTTTTTGTGAAAAAAAAGCTTCTTTGTATTTCTTAGGGTGTTTGGATTGGGCTTTTTTTTTTTTATAAAAAAAACACTTCAAATTAAAAAAAAGTGATTTTACCACTTTTTTTTTTAAATCTAGTCATATCCAATTTCTAAAAAAAAATAGAAGTAGAAGTGGACTGTGAATGAAATTACCTTCCAAAACTATCCATCACAATTATGTATAATTAGAAACTTATTCCTTGCCAAACCTTTAGACTTCTTTCCTCTTACTCCTCACAATCATGCATGCACCTCTCAGGTTTTCACAATCATGCACACACATACCTCTCATAAGCCTACACTTCCAACTTTGTTCCGGGTTTCATATAGAAATACATAAGAAAGATTTTAACAATTTGGAGAGATAATTTGTAGACAATTTTACTAAGTGCTGGAAGCTATCAAAAAAATAGAAATGATATCATAAGTACTCTTGATGTTGCATTTTCAAGGTGTTTGTAACATTCTAATGAAATGGAATTGAATTGAATTCAATTATTATGTTTGGAATAAGTTATTAAATTAAAGAATTGAATTCAATTTCTTGATTTGGAATGTGTCCAAAAATGAATTAATTTTATTGTTTTTATTATTTTGTGCTTTACTAATAGGTTGGGAACAAAATATTATATTCAAAGTTATTTTATTACTTTCATTTATTGGAAGTTAATTTTCACACCAAATCAGACCCATATGTGTGTGATATACTTTTAGAGGTTTCGAAGAAATTGAATTCTCTTAGGATTTCAATTCTTAGGTTAAATTTAATTTCAAATCAAAGAATTAAATTCTAATTCTTGAGTAAATTTGATTCTAGAGATTTCCAAACATCATGTTACGAATGTCCCTAATCATATTAGGAGGAAAACAATATCAATCTCATGTCAGACTTTGCATTGGGGGCATAGATAATACTCATATAGCTGTCTATGTAGCTGCTAATACATAAACACCTTCCACCCCGAGGAAAGGATTGCAAGAACTAATGAATTGGCTATGCAGTTTTGACATATGCTCTACATGTGCATGGCTTAATTCCCAATGTACTGCCTATGAAACTAGAAATTTTATGAAAACACTATAAATACTAAAATTGTTAAACTTTTATTTTTGTCCTTTTATGTAATTGGTCTAAAAAAATACTTTTTAATATCCAAACATATGTATATGTACTTTTAATAATTAAAATCACTTGTTAGACTGTGTATCTAAATGCAAAATAGATTTTTCTGAAAAAAAAAGAGCTCTACTAAAAAAGTTAAGTAAAAAATAAATATATGTATATGTTTTAAAAGTAAATCCAAATGTACTCAATCTTTTGTTCAAAATGGAGCAACTTTCTTTCCTTGGGGTCTTGGGCCCAAGTCCTCCTTAAGTGCTTGCTCTGTTTCGGTTGGCCTATCCCCTTCATTAGTTACTGCTATTGAGCTCACCTCATCTTGATTCACAATTGAGCTCGAAACAAAATCGTTGCATACAACCGGATGAAGTTCTGTTAAAAAATCCGCAAGTCCAAGATATTTACAAAGCTCATTAACCGAGGATGGAGGTAGCCAGCCAATAGAATTGATAGGCCAACCCTTTTTATTTCATCAAACAATCTCTAGCATTAGTCTTTCACTTCCGTGTCTAGTATAATACGCCCCAAGTATTTAATTGCCTGCTGGCAGGAAGTGTGTTCAGACTACTTAATACGGAAGAATGGGCATCAGACTATAGTTGGAAAACCAATTCTTGATGAATTAATGTTCAAACAACAAAGGCTATTGAAGAGAAAGGATCAAACTAATCAACAAGTTACAGCAACTTTTATAATAAAAAATAAAAGCATAGAAATAAAAACATCAAGCACACTTTATTTCTTTTAAATAATAAGGATAGATGTCCTAGATACTTAGTACATCAGCAAACATGCAATACCATTTTATTTTTTATTATATATATTTTTTTTTTCTGCATACGCTGACCACATTCATGTATGAAAGGTTCCAAGCCATGCCCAAAGGGTGAAATACTTATTCTAGATTATCATTACAAGTATATGTGTGGCTCTGGCTCTCTGCAACAAGGGATAGAGGGTTCTTCTTATGTGGAGAAGTCCTGCCAAAGTTTCAATATCAATGTCTTCCCTTTTCATCGCTTGTGGCAATTCCCAATCAAAGGAATAAAGAAGATTAGCAAGGGCAAGGTCAATTGTTGCAACTGCAAAATTCAATCCTGGGCAAATTCTACGACCTCCACCAAATGGAATTAGCTCGAAATCTTGTCCATGAAAACCTATATCATTGTCTAAGAAGCTCTCAAGATAAAACTCTTCTGGATCTTTTCAAACTTCAGGGTCTCTATGAATAGCCCATGCATTCACATACACTAATGTCTTGCCAGGAATTTCATAGCCATCTACACTATACTTCTCATTCGTTTCTCTGTGCACAAGTAATGGTCCTGCTGGGTGCAATCTTAATGTCTTTTTTATTACTGCCTTGAAATAGGTCAACTTTTGAATAACGTCTTCATCTAGGAAATCTTTCTTGCTTCCCAAACTCCTGATTTCTTCTTGAACTTTCTTCATCACTCTTTGGTTTTTTATTAGTGCGATCGTAGCCCATACTGATGTTGCTGCAGTGGTATCAGTTGCTGATACAAGCATGCCCTGTAAAAAGAAATTAGCAATTGAGCATTGGCCAAAAATAGAATTTAGTAAAAGATTCTTTATTTTTATAAATAATAAATCTGACTGTAATAATTGATACTGTTTTTTCATTAATATTTGAACAGCTTCTCGTATAAGAAAAATTATATTACAAAATAGTTAGAAGTACAAAAAGCCAAATGTACCAAATAATTATACTTTTTTGGTTTTTGGAAATTTTCAGAGTTTATCTAAAATATAGTTATCTAAACACATGAAAATGAAAGAAAATACCTTCTTTTTTACCTTATCAACAAAGTTAAACGAGAGACTTACGTCTATAAATATACTAACAATAATTGTACCCGAAAAAATAATCAATTATAACGTGAAAGTAACTTCAAACAATCTCTTAATACAAGGGAAAAATGAAAAATCTTTTCCTATTGGGCAAAACAAATTAACTACACCATTTAGTTTGAAGAACACAATTTTGGTCCCGGAATGTGATGTGTACAAAATGAAATTATGAGTGCAAGAATATCTCATCTAGAAACAAAGGTATTATTGAAATAAACAAAAGCCAAAGGGAAGAGAGTCCAAACCATCAACACCGCTTTGATGTGATCATGAGTAAAGTCTATGAAAAATGAACGATGCTCCTTCAATTGAAGTAATACATCAATAATATCCTCTTCTTCTGGTGTCTTTCAATTTGGATTTATATGTTCAAAAATGACCTCTTCACAGAATTGATCCAACTCCTTGAAAACTCGTTCAAGATCTGCATGCAATCCCGTGAGTCTATCAACCTAACCCAAGAAAGGAATGTAATCTGAAACAAAGAAAGTGACCATCATTGCTTGACACTTATTGAGCAATTCATGGAACCTACTCCTTTCAACTCCTTCATCTTCATACCTTCTCCCAAAAGCAATCCTGCATATAATGGTGCTTGTAAGAGACATCAATATGTTGCTCAAATTTGTAACTTTCAAAGATGAGGCATGGCTAGATATTCTTTTGATCATCTGCTTGACCTCAAATTGTCTTATTGAGGAAAAGCTTGATACAAGCCTAGCACTAAGGACATGATTAACACATAGTTTTCTGATTTCTCTCCAATAGGCATTATAGGGGGAAAATATCATCCCTAACCCAATTTTTGTTGGCCAAGTAAGCTAGGTCGTCCACAAAATTCAATGTCATGGGTTTTCAATATTTCTTTGGCCCATTTTGGGGATGAAACAACAATTGCGGGCCTTAAACCTAGTTGAAGGGAAAACTTAGGCCCGTATTGTTTTTGAGAGTTGTTATAGCTGCAAATAATTAAGGACTAGAGTTATTCAGCTGATGAAGGTTCCCTATTATGGGAAGGCCTCTAGGACCAGGTGGAAAGGCCTGGTTCTTGATTATGTGTTTTTGGAAGAAGAAAAAGAACAAAAACACCGGAAGAGTTAGGGATAGAATAATTAGGACAAGTGGAAATGCCATTGTTGCCTGTGAGCGACATGATGAGAGGAAGAGAAACTATTTGCAATATTCCTCGTATCTAAGAATGGTAGAACATATACCCTCATGCTCAGCTTGCTTTCGCTTTTGGAGTTTAACTATTCGTAGAATTGAAGTTGCTAATAACATATGACGTGGTAGCTAGAAACTCAAAATTTGGTTCTTTTATCAACTATAGACTCGAATCCAAAATAAATACTATCATGTATTATTTTTTTTTCATGAACAATCTCTCCCAAAAGTTTAAGCTAATGGGTAAAGATACATGAATAATTTTATATCTAATATTTTTCCTCACATGAACAATTTTTTAGAATGAGGGACAGTAAGGATTGAATCCAATGGGGGACAATAACAATTGAATCCTCGACTATTTGATCATGATGGCTTTGATATCATGTCATAAATTATCTCTCCCAAAAGTTTAAGATGAAATGTAAAGACACATGAATGATTCCATATCTAAACTCCATATCCTTTTAGAGATTTGAAATTGATGTCTAAAAATAAACACTAAATTCCCAAACAGGTCCCTTAGGTTTGCATTGGCGGACAAGTTAGTTCCTCAGATTTTGAAAATCTCAAATTGGTTCCTCAAATTTTAAAAAAGCGGGACAAATTGATCCTCTATACAGTTCCGTACAGTATACAGAGGGACCAATTTGTCCCCTTTTTAATTGCATGGAACTGTACGGAGGGACCAATTTGTCCGCCCTTTGAAATGTGAGAGACCAAATTGGGATTTTTAAAACCCAAGGGATTAACTTGTCTCCCAATATAAACTTGAGGGACCAATATGAGGTTTTAGTTAAAAATAAAAAATTTTTAGTTATGTTTCTCATAAATTAGTTGATTCGGCACAATATTCAATAATGAATGTGATCTTTTTTATTAAGTCTATCTATAAAAAAATAACTAAAAAACTTATTTTTAAGAATTTAATATCTATGTAATGACACCATAATTTTTTTTATACAGTTATCCAATCATGTATTGCCATATTATTAAAGGTGGCTAAGACTTACATCTACTACTTGAAAAGTTATTCAAATGAGAAGATTTGATTGGATGATGGTGTAAAAAAAATTTACACAATTAATGCATCAAAATTAAACTTAATTATTAATACGTAATTTTTAATATGATCTCGTAAATATATTTATTACTATAGGTCTTCAATTTGTTATACCTAATTTATCAAATATTTCAATGGTATTCCAAAATTAATACTCCATTTGTTTCACTATATCTATCCATAAACAATAAGAAAAATATAGTAAGAAAACAATAAATGACTTGGTAATACTACAATGTTGTATAAATAGGTGATATTACCTCTATCAAAATAAGGTTTTGCTAATCAGTGCCCTTAAGAAGGGCACTGGTTAATATTACTAAAAAAACTGAGTTTCAAAACATTGTTATGATTGTAATGCTTTGCAAACATAAAGTATCATTATTCCAATTCAAATGTTTCCATTTTTGAGTGGATACTGGTTAGATAAACCCTTAAAATAAAAATATTTTCATTAATGTGATTAATGCAATTAATTATGCTAAGAGTAGTATTAGTAAAAGAATAATTAATACTTTTTTGGTATTGTAAATAACCAGCCAATACTCCTTCCATTGCATGTTACCTGTCCAAAATAGATAAAATATAAATATTAAGAAAATAATGAATGAAAATGTTAATAGTAGTATAAAAATGTGTTAAGTGACATGATTACACTTATTTAATTGATAAAAATAATTAATGCCTCATTGATAATAGCATAAAATTGTAAATCACGCTAAGGTTGTAATTGATAAAAAGAAATTAATACTTCTCTGACATAATAAATGGACAAATAGAGTGAAACAAAAATTAAAAAAAAAAAAGACTGATAATATACAACAGAGAGAGTATTTTAAAATTGCTATTTAAGAAAATTTGACAGAGATGAATGAAGTATACTAATAACAGTAACGCACTATAAATGTCTACCAGAGAAAGTAATGCGCTATATATACCAAAACAATAATTAAATTTTGTGATGTGATATATATATATATATATGTATGTATATATTATGTGTGTGTAGAATTTATTGTAAACTTAAATGTGCACACATTAACACTTTTGACTTGACACGTTGCTTTATGTTGTGCTATTCAAGATTGCCGAACATGCAATTCTAGATTTGGCAGAAAGGAACACCAATTGTTGTCATATCTATGTATTTCTAGAGACGAGAACTGCCATTCATAGGCGATGGGATAGTTCTATAAGACAATAATTGACAGTAACAACTTCTCAAATCAAACCTATTTTCTATCGCAAAATAATGCAACATTTCACATTTTCACGTCATTGCTCTAAATTTGAAATTCTAATACTACGATTACCAAAAAAAATTTCAGCCGTCTATTTTCTTGATTAAGCTCCCAAATCCTTAAACCCTATTAACAACAAGAGCTTAGACGAAAATAATTTTTAAAAAGTGACTTATAAATAACTTATTTCATATCTAAATATATAATAACAAAAGTGTTTATTTTTTGCATTTTAAAATGTATTTTTTGATAAATTAGATATTTCAACTTGTTAAAAACTATTAAAAATGACTATTTGAGAAGTAATAAACTATATGCATATATGACATGTGACATTTAAATTTTAACTTCAAAAAAGTTACAAGGGTCATAAGTTGTGTTATTAAAACTAGCCCTAATATACCACCTCATCTTTGAGATATTCTTATATGAATACAAGTTTGTTATAACATATTTGCACACGTACACAGTAAAAGTGGGTTCCACTAGTTTTATGCAAGATATATCCTTTTATTTGGGAGCCTTGTCAACTTTAATATAAGTGGGTGCAAGGATAATATGATAAACTTGCGCTTATACAAAAATATTTCCTTATCTTTAGATCCATTTCTGGTTGGTGCACGCATGGTCAAGTTCTCTATGCCTCGTTTCACTTTTTTCACTAGCCACCACTCATATTCGTTTTTGAAGCCCAATGGGTGATGGAAGCTCAGTATATTTGTGCCTTGACGATGTTCCATTTTGTTAGTGAATTTTAAGAGCTTAGAGCACCAAGCTTTTCAGAATTTTAACCTTTGATCAGAGTTTTTGTTAGATTTTTAAGTGTATAAATATGTCTTATGGTTGGTTTAGAATGCTTCAGAATTTATCTTGGTTTTAGTATAATTTTGTGTTTTATTTCCAAGATGAATAATTTCATGAAACGAGAGCAAAGACACCAAGATGCAAGTGTCCAGACGCCCAATCTTGGCGTTCAAACGCGCATGTTCGGAAGCCAGATGTGCTCTGGCATCCCAACACCTAAACCCAACATCTCAACGTCCACAGGTCCACATAACTTGATGCTGTCAGCTGAAACTGTCGTCCCAGTGCCTAGCAATGACGCCCCAGCACCCGCGGCAATAGAATGACAAACATTAATGTTTATTCGTATAATGATTATATTAATTTGAAATTTAATTTCTTATTTAGAAGATTACACTAACATCTCTTTTATCTAGACTTCTTTATCAACACCTTCCTTTATTTAATAAGAAATTATCCATACACCGATCTCTTCTACTTTGAATATGGTAACAAAATAACTAAGGTAAGCGTAATAAGGGTTCCAGTTCAATACCCCCAATTATTCATGATAGGCTTAGTCTAATTATCCCTTCTTATGCTTAGCAACAAGGCAAAGAGGATTTTTCTTATGTTGGGTAAGTCCTGGCAACACTTCTGCATCAATGTCTTCCTTTTTCACCCCTTCCGGCAATTTCCAATCAAAGGAGAAAAGAAGATTAGCAAGGATGACATCAAGTGATGCAACTGCCATATGCAAACCTGGGCAAATCCTACGACCTGCACCAAATGGAATTAGCTCGAAATCTTGTCCACGAAAATCTATAGCACTATCTAGGAACCTCTCGGGATAAAACTCTTCTGGGGCTTTCCAAGCTTCAGGGTCTCTATGAATAGTCCAAGCATTCACATACACGATTGTGTTGGCTGGAATTACGTATCCATTTATAATGCAATTTTCATTTGTTTCTCTTAGCACAAGTAGTGGCGCTGGTAAGTGCAATCTTAATGTCTCCTTTATCATGGCCTTGAAATAATAAACTTTTGCACATCCTCTTCATCTAAGAAATCTTTCTTACCACCCAAGCTCCTAATTTCTTCCTGAACTTTCTTCATCACTCTTTGGTTCTTTATTAGTGCGGTCAAAGCCCAAACTGTTGTTGCTGCAGTGGTATCAGTTGCTGCTACAAGCATGTCCTGTAAAAAGAAATTAGCATACAGTAGTTGAGTCTTGGCTGAAAATTAGTAGAAGATTTCTTAGTTTTATAATTAATAAATCTATGGCTACAATAATAGGGAACTCCGAATCATGAAAAAATATACGTTAAAAAAATACATTGTTCATTAAAAGTTAAAAAGCCAGCTTAAAAAGTACCAACTACAGTTTTTTGTTATTTTTCAATTTTTTTTTGTTTGAAAAAATATCCAAACATGTCAAAATAAAAGAAAAGGATTCTTGGAAGTTGGAACAAACACATTATTATGTAAGTTACTTCAACCGAGAAAAGCTGAATACAAGGAAAATATCTTTTCTGTGTTGGGCAAAGTTGTGACATCGAAACTTTGAATGGTAACAAATTGCAAGTGAACTTCGAAATTTTGAGAGAATATTTTGATGAGAACCAAATTGAGAGTTTACCAAAAAAACAATTGCAAAAGGAAAGGAGTCCAAACCATAAACACTGCTTTGATGTGATCATATAGAAAATGAACCCTGCTTCCTCAATTGAAGTAAGACATCTATTATGTCCTCTTCCTCTGAATTCTTTCTCTTAGGCTCCATGTGCCCTTCGATGACTTCTTGATAGAATTTATCCAACTCCTTGAAAGTTTGCTCAAGTCGTGCATGTAGTCTCGTGAATCTATCAATCCATCCCAAGAAAGGAATATAATCTGAAAAAAAGAAAGTGGCCATCATGGCTTGACACTCGTTGAGCAATTCATGGAACCTACTCCTTTCAACTCCTTCATCTTCATACTTTCTCCCAAAAGCAATCCTGCATATAATGGTGCTTGTAAGAGCCATCAATGTCTCATTCAAATTTATAGCCTTTGAAGATGCGGCATGCTTAGATATTTTTTGGATCATCTGCTTGACCTCAAATTGTCTTATTGAAGAAAAGCTTGAGACACGCCTTGAGCTAAGGACATGGGCAACACATACTTTTCTGATTTCTTTCCAGCTAGAATTATATTGGGAAAATGCCATATCTAACCCATTATAGGAAAATTTTTGTTGGCCAAGAAACTTAGGCCTGCCAGAAAACTCAAGGTCATGGTCTTTCAATGTCTCTTCGGCCAGTTTAGGTGATGAAACAACAATAGCAGGTCTTAAGCCTAGTTTAAGGGAAAAAAGAGGCCCATATTTCTTGGAGAGTTGCCACAGCTGCAGAAAAAGGACAGACTTATCCAGCTGATGGAGATTCCCAATTATGGGAAGGCCTCTAGGACCAGGTGGAAAGGGGTGGTTCTTAAAGGTTTTGTGTTTTAGGAGGGAGAACAAGAACAAAAACACTGGAAGAGATAAGCATAGAATTAGAAGTAGTGACACCATTTTGGCCAGGGACACTCTTTTGCTAAACTTGCTTCCCCTTGCGGTGTTTTGACAATTTATAGAATTCATGCTGCGTATTGAGGACCAACTTTTCTTTCCCCTTAAATAATTTACCATGGATTGGAAATAATAAATAGTTTGAAGATGTACGTTTTTGGAAAGCATGAATGAGGCATGTTTTTGGGTATTCGGAATGATATGTAAATACTGACAATTTTGATTAGGTTCACTTGGACCAACTTATCAAGTCATCAAGTGTTAGCGAGGTAGAAAATCGTGTTTGTGTCTCTTCTAATAATATCCATGGACTCGAAGTATCTAGTTTAAAGAGATGGTTTTGGAAAGCAAGATTGAGAAATCAAATTGTTATTTTTAACACTATCATTCAATTATATATTGTTATATAAAAAAATATGATTAAATTCCATACTCACTACTTAAAAAGTTAATTAAATGAAAATATTTAATTAAATGTTAATATAAAACTTTTTACAATAATATCGTTGAATCAAAATTAAACTCATTTTAATTATGTTGTTAATGAATTTAGTAAATGTGTTAATAGATGCATATTTTATCAAAATTTTTGGTAATATAACTAAAACTTGTAACTATTGATAATTTCTTTATTTCCCTCAAAATTGAGATAGAATGGAGAAAAAAATATAATCAGAGAATTAAAAATTAAAAATAATGTAAATATTTTATTTCCAGTATTTCATAATGTAATTAACTTCCAAATAATAATTGATGGAATTTTATTCAATTCCTATATTAATCTCCCATACAAGAAGTTTTCATCTTCGTTCGTGTTAGTTTTGCTCCGTTCTATTAATGAAAATTTTCCAAACATATAACGTTAGAATAAACTTCATTTTACTTTTAAACTAACCAATAATATTTAAAATATTTAACCCTTAAATCAATAATTGGGGAGTGGCCATTGTCACATCTTTATATCTAGTGCCACATTCTAACTAAGGAATTACTGTTTAAGTGTTCTGAAATCCCCATTACTCTATTTCACAAGTAACTTTCTAGAAAGTTGTTGTCTATGAAAGTGTGATTGGCATAAACAATAACCATTATGATGACTATGATTGTTTATTTATGATTAAGAAAAATGATTGCATGATATGAAATCTATGAAAAGGATATAATGTTACTTATGATATGAGCATGAACATGTGATTAAATGTTTGGTGCTAGATTGCAGCTTAGTAATTCGACCTTATTTGTGTATTGAGAGACTACAGGTTTTTGACCGTTTATGGATTGATGTATGATATTATTATGTAACAATAAGAAAAATGTGCATATGTTGTAAGTCAAATGCTGATATGTATGTTATGTTTGATTTTATTTTGAGTACCTATAGTAAAAGAAAATGTTAAGATATATATATATATATATATATCCCCACTAATAAGTTATTATTGTGATATGAAAAGATGTTGGACATTGTCCCACTTTAGAGTATTTATGCTAAAGATATTGGACTCTATCCCCACTAATAAAGTATTAATGTGATATGAAATGTAAAAGATGTTAGCCTCATATCCCACTAATTTTGGAAATAATACTCGATAAAAAGAGGTGATCCCAACTATTCTAATAACACCTTGTTTATCCCCACTTTATTTCCCGATGACAATAAGCTTTTGGTATGAGCTCATTATCCTCACTGATTGGATAAATTAGATGTATAAAAAAAGATATTTATGAAGAAAGAAACATAAAGAAATAGATATATAAATGAAAATATGTGTAAAGGAAAGGATGAATAAAATTTTGCATGTTTGTTTATGTTTATTTATATTGTCATGCATACATGAAATATAGTATTGCATCCGTGTTAAGAAAGACTATGTAAAAATATACGTCTACTTACCTTGAGTAAATATTTTCAAAACTTATTAATTGAATTTTAATGTATGTTCACGTTTTTCCAAAAATAAACCGAGGTGACTAGAGATGATTTCAATGACACATTATTATGTGAATTTTACTAGAAATTTTTGACTTTTCACCCCATTTTATTTCATTGTCATTTCCGGATGAGGAGCAAGTGACTATAAAATTATTCAGAGGAGCAAGTTTAAAGAAAGTAGATAAGATTTTATTTTAGATAATGAGAATTGCTAGAATTGTATTATAGTTCAGGTGACTTATTTAGATGAGTCATATATAACTCCATTGGAAGTTTAATTACTTCATTGATTACTGAACCAATGTTAGCTGGATAATATTTATTATTTTTGCTATTTGTTTACTATTTACCACCCACTATTTGGATTTATCTATATATTTATAGTGTATAAATTATTCAAACATTGGATAATTTGTAGATATCTATTAATATGTTAGTTACCTTCCTTTTGTGAAATAAAAATTATACATGATTTATCTATACGCAAGACTTATATTTTAATTTTTATAAAAAATTATTACCCACTATTTTCCTTATATCTTATTTTAACAAAAAAATGTATGAGACTAGAACGTAATAACTAAATATTAACCTAAACATGAATCGAGTGTAAAGGGGTTAAAATTTATACTAATATTAGATAATATATTTTTACATCATTTAAGGTATTTTAAAAATATAGATATCAAACTCATAAAATAAAATGACAATATACAATTTAATGATAGTACATTTTTTTTACATTGACAATGGAAGTCAAAATTTAAAGTTATTATTAAGAATTATTTGATTTCATTCAAAAAAAATTTTATTGCTATTATACTTCAAATTTTTTATACTTTCTATTACATGTCAAAATTTTTGTTACTGGATTGATATTGATATTTTATTTCATATCATATTTATAAAAAATTAAAATGAAAAAGAACTAAGTTACTAGTATACTTAAAGAAAGTTATTTGAAGTAAACAACATAATTCAATTTGAACACTATTTAAGTATTTAAGATTAAAAAAATTGGTTGTTACAAAGAAAATGGTCTTTTTGTGAACATATAAATTTAATATATTTTATGAGAAAAATGGGTAAAGATTAAAATATTTTCATAAAATAAAAGATTACATAAAAAAAAATTGAACAAAAATATGAATAGTGTTAAGTATGAATTAAACATATAAAATAATATCATTTTAATAATTTAATTGTAAAAAAAATGAAGGATATTTTAGAACATTTAAACAATAACCCATTAGCTAGGGTGTGACAATAATCACTCTCCAATAATTGTTACAAAAGTTATACAAAATAAAATATATTACTCATTGATGGTGTAGAAAACTTTACGTTATGAAAATTATACTTACTGACTAATTACATTTAATTTTATATCATATTAATTTGTTAATACATCATCCATGTAAAATTTTTACATCATCAACTAATTACATGTTATGATATCATAAAATAATCGTTCTAAGATTCATTGCTTTTTTAAAATTTTCAATGCATAATAAAATGAAAGAGTGAAAAAATTAATATTAATGTTAATATTAATAATATATAAAAACTAAATCTTATTTTTTTATACTTCACTATGAAAAACATTTTCCTAATATCCTAACCTCAAATAAAAATTTCAAGAAAAAATAGGTTTAGTTACTTTTTCTATGAAACATTTTGTATCAATTGAATTTTTTTTGTTTACTTTATGTGAAAATTTTATCTTATCAATATGTAAAATTTTTTTATACTATTTATTAAGAATTGAATTGTGGAATATTGTTGGTATAAAATAATTTTATAAAAAAATTCAATTATATATTGTCACATAGATAAAAATGTTTAACTTCATCAAAAACAACTTAAAACGTTTTACAAATAGAGACATATAATTTGCTGACTATATAAAACTCTTTTGTATTGACCTTGTATCAAAATTAATCTTATTTTATAAATATTATTCTAATATACTAACTACACAGAAACTACACAAATATTCAATACTATCTTTTTTAGAAGAAAAAAATTGTTCAATTTTTGTTTTTGGTGTTTGTGCAATATTATTTGTTATTTGTAAGTTTTAAGAAAGCAATAGCTATGTTCTTCTATTTTGTCCTAGCAGATATTCTCTTTCACTCAAACAAACTTCTCATAATACAATTTTGGTACTATAAACTTTCGGTGTATATTTATGTACTTTTAATAATTTTTTAATTTATGTATCCAAACCTTAAAAAGACTTATGATCAAATAGAATGAGTAATAGAGACGAGTCAATTTAAATAGCCCAAGGTAGAAGAATTGCACATAAATATATAAACTTATCGGCAAGTGGACGAAATATCTTTTCGGCTTTTTCCCCCCTCTAATACGTATAAGCTCAAAACTTAAGCAAATGGTGGGTTCAAACAAACTGATCAAACCACTCACAAGCATAAACCGAGCCAAAGAAACCCGTACAAACAAGCCAAGTCTGAAACAGAAAATAGAGCAAACAAACACAAGCAATGAACGCAGAAACAAGCAGTAAAAGATCACACGTATGCCTTACCGCAGCAGCAGCAAAGATGCAAAATATCTCAGCAACTGATCACTCTTTTTTGGCGTTTCTTCAAAGAAATATCCAATACGATCTGCGGAACATTATGAGACACTGACAACGTGTACGGCCATTGTTAGACAAAATATGAATGAGTATAATTTTTCTAAACAAGGAAAATGGCAACATGCATCACATCGATCTTCTGATAATTCTTACACAATTAATTCTATTTTATTACTCTCCTTTTCATTCAATCTGTCCAAAAATTAAAAAGAACTACACACATTAAAAAATAATTAAAATATAATAAATATATTTTGATAATGATAAAAAGAAATAACACAAGTGAATCGTATTATCTTTATTAAAATATAAATTTATATCAATATATTGTTATTGAAAAATAAAAGACAATTAATTATATTAGAAATATTATTGAAAAAAATTTAATATTTCTTAATGAAATAAACGAATAGATGTTTTGAAATTAAAATTAAAAAGAATAGAACAAATGGAGCAAAAGTGAGGGAGTATAAGATAAGATAATTTCTTTTAGCTGAATCCATTCACAAACAAAGAAAAATATGTTGATTCTGGAGTTTCGGCTTAGATACAGGATAATTTTGTGTAAATTTAATTAATTTGAGGGTGTAATTGAGAATTCATTGTGCTCTTATAATCAGCAACGCGTGCATGACTTTCTCTTTTCTCTGAGGTGGAGAAATTAATGCAAGTTGGTTAGATATTAAGATAAATAAAACATCTCTTGGAAAATGACTGTTCTTATCCCTTTTCTAATGGAATCGTACAAGTCTATCATAAGCCGATACCATATCCTCGTGGCCATCACAGTCCAAAACACGGTTGGATCTTTATGCCCTACTCCATGCATCAACCCACTCTAGATAGTAGGGTGAAGGTCAAGTGCGTGTGATATTTTTCTTTTGATTTGGACTTAAACAAGGTCATATATATATGATTTTGCTCGAAAAGAAGGGTGAAAATCAGATATTCTTTCGAAACTTTTTAAAATAGCATCTGAATTCATTCTTGGTTAAAAGTTGGACTATGTCCTAGCTGTAGAATACTCCACTTATTTAATGGACGTTAACAAATATTTAGCGGAAAAAAATAAAAAGACTTAGCCATCCTTAACTGACATGGTCCCCAATTATTTGATCCCCAGATATCTGCACTGATCTCTATTTTGAGTATTTTCTTTCATTCAAAACTCACAAGCGAATATTCTAATGATACACTTAGTCCCCTCAATTTTTTTATAAGGGCAATTCACATCTATCTCTTTTGAGATCTTTTGATATTGTACCCAGTCCTTTCATTTTTTCACATGGCCCTCGTCTCCCTTAAACAAAACGTAAAATTTTAAACCCCAAACTACCCATATCACAAAACCCACTTCCCTTCTTTCTCTTGCCCTCCCCCCCCCCCTTTTTTTTTTGTTTCTACAGCAATTCAATTATTTTCCACAATGTGAGTGGCTCCATGTGGACAAGGTGGGTGGGGACATATAAAACCTTAGGCTATGATTGGGAGTTTTGTAGATGATGGAAAAGAGCGACTAATAATGGAATGAAAGAGAAAGGTGAGGAGTAGAGTGGAAGAAACTATGTCACTTCCTTGTTTGAAAGTTGCTTTCATTTCCTCTTTGACCCTCTAATTTAGAGATTTAAAAAAGCTTGATTTTAAGTAGCAGGGGAGGGACACATTGTCCCTTACTAGCTATGTCACTCCCTCTCCTAAAATTATTTCTAAACAATGACCACTTAACTTTAGCCTTGCTACTCCTTATCATTCCCTCTTTTCGTTCTCCTAATCAAAGCCTTACACCATTTGTTGGTGTTGGCGTCTATAGCCTTTCAAAGTTCAACGTGTTCCAAGCCAGGGACAAAAGCCCTGATTGATACTGTAACATCCCAAATTTCATCTAGACTAATTGACTTGATGAACCCAAGCAATTAATCTACACTAGACAGTTGATCTTGGCCCCATAGTGGGAAAGGTCAACACTGATGATTTATTATTGATTTTTGTCATAGTTAGAAAACACAAAAGAATAATCAATAATAAGTAGTGTTAAAACAAAAACTCTAAATTAAGTACATTAAACAAGAACAATTTAATTAGTAAATTATGTTAATCAAGAAGATAGTATAAAATTTATAATAAATAAAAAGTCAACAAAAGGTTAAAATGTCAAATAGATAGCAAGGAGTTAATTAAAAAAATTAATTAATCATAATTAATGATTAAAATAAAAAAATGAATAGAACCCATAAAAATAGTGCAAGTGTCAGGAAATATAATAAATTATATTATAATAATCAAGTATATCTAGAGAAAGATGTAAGGAATTACAAAATTGTCATTACTTAGTGAAATTACGACCTTACTATGTAAAGGAAATTGCAAGTATACCCTTGACTTATAAGTAAATGCAAGAGATACCCTTATTTTATAAATAGAATTATAAGAATGCCACTAACCTTGGCTAATTACTAAAATACCATTGTCTTTGATTAGGAAACTACCACATGCTACTACTTTAATAATTACAACAATGTCATTGCACAAATCCCTAGACTTGTCTTTAAGCAATAATGAATATAAGCCATTGGATTAATATAAGAATGGTTAAAAGTAACCTAACCTAATATAGCAAATCTCTAGCATAGAATATTAATTTATCAGTGTAAGTTTTTGCATGAGCGAAATACTAACAAAGTAAATGATTTAAATGCTATGACAAGACAAAAAAATACATCATATGCATCATAATCACATGCATATTTTCACCCATATATACATGCATCTATACACACATAAGCTTGGAAATTAAATCATGTAGTAATCCTAGAGTCTCATGACATGAAATATATGATACATGCATGCATAAAAGAATGAATAATCATCCCATGATCCCTATGATACCCTAAGGTTGCATCATCATTGTGGGAAGGAAAAATTGTTATTTGATCTTCGCTTGCACATCTTAATGAAAGCTTGATAGATGTCAAAATTTTGACAACTTGTCATTTTCAACAAATATAGGTGTGGGCTAAGCTACATTAGGCACATTATTTGGCATAAAAACTAACTAGTAACCTCAATTAAATCCTAACTAGTATTTACTCCAACTAAATGAGTTTTTGGAGACAAAAATCATCCCCAAACACAGCCATATGACAGTGGCCTTAAGGCCTATATAAGGGACCAAGTTGTGTTTCATTGTTTTTCTTTACTCATTTTCTAGGTTTCCAAGAATTCTAGCATTCTCTCTTATTCTTGTTCTTCCTCTTTTATTTCTTCTTCTACTCCTCACTTCAAAGAAAGCTTCTCTATTATAAAACCTCACTAAACACTTGAATCTTTACCCAAATACTTCACAAGCCTTGCAAGAGTTACACTTTTTAACTCTGGTGAAAAATATTATTTCAAAGACACTAGTTTTCAAGCAAAGATTCAAGAAGGGTCACCCTACATCAAGCTCCTTGTTTGAGTTCTAGGACTGGAAAGAATGGCTCATTTAAGCCTCTACACCAAAAGGTGGGAGCCCTCTCTTTGGTTTTGTAAGCCTTAATGACATCTAACCTGTCTCATGGTTAGGATGTTATCAAACTTATGTTTGTTGATAAAAATATTGCAAGGGGATGTTGTATAATTATCTTGTGAACCCCCCATGTTCCTTTCTATTTCCTAAGCGATTTCATGGTTTTTAATGCTCATATGTTGCTTAAAATATGTTGTGTAATCCTTGTATTGAAAGAAGTGATATAAAACATGAAAATGATAGGTGCTGGATTTTTGGCAATTTCTGGCAGTAGGTGTTTCGAAAATTAATGCTCATAAAATATGAAGTATATTGAAATAAAACAATTTTTACATAAACTAGACACATCATAAAACACGCTCCAAAAAGAATCACTCAAAAATGAGTTTTCTAGCTCAAGATATAAATTTTCAAAGTTAAGCCCTTTTACTAGAAATGCTGTCTAATCCGTTAACACAAAATTGAGCTTTTCTCTCTCTACAAATATGCAAAACATGTAAAATTGGTCTTTTTGGAAAGCTAAGATCTTAAGAAACACAAATATATAAAATACATTCATTGAAAATGTGCTTGTGGTTCCAGAAATACAAGATAAGCCATAGGTTGAGTTTCTGGACACTACTGGAATAGTGTAACTTTCTAAAGGTATAAAAGTAATTTCACGTGGACATTTAAAGAAAGATAAATGTGTTAGGAATTTTAGCATACCTTCATTCTCTTAAAAGAGTAAGTATATTGGAAATAAGCTGAAAAACTCTAACAAGTAAAAATGGCACTTTTTAATGGCAAAATAGTAATTTCTCATTTTCATGAGGGCTAAAAGTTATTTACTAAAACTTATTGGATTAATATAATAATAATAATTATATATAATATATTATCGCACATAATTAAGGATTTTCACTCATAAATGACTAAGAGAACTTAGTTCTTGACCTACAAGCTTATGTTTTAATTAAACAAGACTTAGTAACCATGAGACACATATCAAGTATGACTTTGGTCTATGATCTTGAATGTGTATGAAAGATTAAGAGGTTTTGATTTTTCAAAATCCTCAAGATGAAAAGTATATATTTAAAGAGATTATAGAAACTTCAAAAGACATAAGGAAGCTCAAAATACCTAAGAATAACATTTAAATGAATAAAAGATGTTTAAGGAATGTTTAAGATTCAAAGAGATTTAAAAGAAAAGAGATTTGTAAAATAGAGAGAAAAACATTCATAGTGTATAAATATGAAGACCTCTATGACTCTCAAGAAACACTAGGGGCTTGACTTAATAACTTAAGATACTTAATATGAGATTTGTTTGACATGCCTACTGTATAACCATGATATTTTTCATGAGATTATCTGCTAATGGTTATGAGATTAGTATGACATGGTTACTTGCATAAATATGAGACTTTATAAAACATGATATATGAAATTAAGCAATGAAAGTCTGGAAAAGTAGACTTGAGCTAAACTCACAACTTAACCATTGAGATTACGGCAACGAAAAGAAAATAAAAGTAAAGCCTGAGAAAGTAGGAATAAAAGTCAGGAAAAGTGGACTTGAGCTAAGTTCACAGCTTAACCGTTTAGATTACAGCAATGGAAAGAAAATAAAAGGAAAGCCTGAAAAAGTAGCAATGAAAGTCTAGAAAAGTGAACTAGAGCTAAAGCTCACAGCTTAACCCCTAAATCGTTGAGATCACAGCAACGGAAAGAAAACCAAAAGGTTGTAGTGACGACCACGATATGAGCTCATTACCCTTTAGGGTGGTTTGAGGGATTAATGCATTCATCCCTTGAGCAATTGGTAAATATGTTAATGTAAGGAAATGAAAATGGAATGAAAGAAAGATGGTGATCATGAAACAAGTAAATGTTGAGGATGAGTGACGAACTGCATGCATCTCCTAAATTATTATTGTCCATTAGTGATTATATATGATATGCTTGGATGGATGATTGATGAATGAATGAATGCATGTTCGTGTTAATTTTATAAGAGTATTTTAAAATCAACTGCATTTCAGCTAATTATGTTTTTGAAAAATCTAGCAATTGAACCATTTGTATGTCTTCCTTTTATAATAAACTGGAAATGACTAGGATGACAACGATGACACGATAGTGCAAGTAAGAACTAGTACTAAGAAATATTGTATTTCTTACTCCTATGTTTCTTTTTCTATTGTCATTACTAGAGACAGATGAGTCTTTTTGAAGCAACAGAGCTATAATTAAGGAAAGAGGCAACACATGAAGATTTCAGAACTTCCAAGAGTTAGCACTTCAATTTTAATAGTTGCGAAGAATAGACTAGTAGTAGTAGAACTCATTTTTATTTGTAAGAATTTATCACTATGATATATGACCTAGTATGACTCATGTATTAAGTAGTTATATTTCAGATTATTCGATAGTAATTTTACATTTAGTCCCCTATTCTGCTTTATTATATTAAGTAAGTGCGCAAAATCATTTTGTGCATAAAGTAATTTTAATTATCATCTACGTAAGCACTTTCTATTTCAATTCTCGCTGCAGGCTTAAGCTTTGAAAAGTAATTTATAATAATAAAAAATTAGTTATCCACTATTTTTCTAAGTTAATTTCGAAAGAAAATTAAACGCAAGGCATAAGTGACAACTAATAGAATCCAAATGCGAACCTAAGCATTGTCGGGTTCTACTAGGGTGTTACAGATACTCAACTTGTGAATACAAACAACAATGCTATAATTACACGAGAGATTCTCAGCTTGGCTAATAGTGTTGTCATGAAACCACATGTCCCAAAAGCTTTAGCTAATGGGTAGAGGCACATAAATGATTTTTATACTTTAACATGGTTGACCGTTTGGTCATGGAAGCTCTGATATCATGTGATGAAACCATTTATCCCAAAAGCTTAAACTAATGAGTAAAGACATATGAATACTTTTTATAGTCTAACAAGCATAATTGTTGGACTCACTGGTTCAAAACCATGACATTCCATCAGAAACCCTCCACTAATCGTTCTTGTTCTCCATTCTTTCCCTCATAGTCCTTGGCAACAACATTGCGCTGGCAATTTGCCAGCTGAAAAGCATCCTCTCAACTTGTTTCCTCTCTAGGGAGTCGAGGGCCATGTTAATCTCCAAGGATTCAAACACAACAGAGAAATGACTCAGCATTCTTGAACTTGTTGTGGCAGTGGAGTTGAAAGGAGTAGTGAGTCAATCTTGAGTTTGATCCATTTGAAGCTGAAAAGGCGATATCAAAACTTACAATATAACCTAATGCAAATACCTAGCACATAGCAACTTTATTTGTAGATTTAATTGCAGTATAATAATACAAAAAACCATATTCCTTTTTAAGAAATACTCCCTCCGATCTTGAATAATTGTTCAGTTATAAATGCTCACTCGAATTAAAAAAATGATTGGTAAAATATTAATGTTGGTGAAAATTAAGAATAGTTTACTGCATTGTGCTTGTTTCTTTTTAATACTCCAACTTTCTCTTTTTTTAATTCAGTAATGAGTTAATAGTATTTAATAGGGGTATTATTGGTAAAAAATAATTAATACTACCTAAACTTTTAAAATGGCTAATTATTTGTAGACAAAATAAATTTTTAAAATATATAATTATTTAAGGATGGGGGGAGTAAAATGGTTGGCAACCCATGAGTTGTTGGACGAATCATAAATAGGATAGTCCTAGTAAGGATAAGAACACAAGTTTAAATCTCGAAAAGTGCACTACTTGAAAGGGGGAGTAATCATAAATGCTTATAAAAAAAATCTTCTCACAATTTTAGTCATAAAAAAAATTGGCAATATAAGTAGCAGCCCCAACTTGATCATACTGGAAATATAAGTCCAACTATAATAAGGTTAGCTATGCAGTAATTTGTGGCATGAGCTATAATATGATGACCTCCTCCTGACCCACTACATGGATATGTTTTATTTTCAATAATAATAAAGTGACATTTCAGTTAAAATTCATATTGTTGAGCTTGGTACTTCAGGAATGGAGAACACCATCGACCTGAAATTTTAGGATTGTGTAAGAATTTCTCATGCTTAAAGCCATAACTTTATGAAGTACATTGCAGTAATATAACTTTGCTTAGTTTAATAGAATCTTGGCATTGCCTCTCTTCAACCAAACTTAAAAAATTTATAACTTCAAGCATTTTCTACAATTTGCAAAATAATTAAATAATAAAGAACCTCTTAAAAAATATATGCAATCCTCTATTATCAGCTCCTGGATTTTATGAAATCAATATATATGTGTGTGTGTGTGTGTGTGTGCTCAAATCTCCTATATAAGTACTATATTTTTCATTTTCTCGAAAGTGCAATTGTAGATTTGTTGTCAGAAAATATTGTCATGCTAGTATTTAACTTTCGGTTCAATGTTTCAATAGTTCTTAGCCATATTGTTTATATGGCACCACCAACTGCTACTATATATTATGGGGAAAGTACATGTACTACACTTCCAATCATGATATCATGCTTGATTTATTCATAGTAACAACATCTAATTGCGATGTCATGATTTTAGCATAATATCATGATTAGAGGGTGTTACACAATAATTCCTTGTTTCTTTGGTGATCATGATATTGTGGCTTACACAAAATGAAAGATAGATTATAAAGTACTTTTCTTTGTTTCTATATGTCACATGTCTAGTCACTATTTGTGTACCTAATGAGTTTTATATCATCAATAGTTTCATAAAAAAATTCTATTATTCAATATTGAAGAAGGATTTAAATCCTTTGAACTTAAAATGATTGTAAAGTAAGGATTTAAACCCCTTACTTTCTCTCTCTCTTTGTTTTTAGATAATTATTCAAAGACAACTCAAGACTCTCCGATAAGAGAGGAACAAAAAAAGAAGAAGCACCTAACACTAAAACCATCAAAAAGCACAAATAGAACTCCAAACTAAGGCTAGATTACAAAGGGTTCCCTACAATACACCAAAATAAAGATACAACACAAAACACTCAATTCAAGCCTTACACCAACAAACTTCAAGAAAGTAAGAAATTACAAATTCCACTAATCTCCAAATGACTACCTCATCATCAACCAAACATACTAAAAAACATAGATACACCACTATGCACTTTCCAAGATTTTCTAATAAACCAAGACGAATCAACAATCTTGGAACAATATGAAAACTCTCAAAATGAGAAAGAAAGGTTTCTAAATGCCAAACATAGTTCTTGCTTTTCCCTTATTTCTGGCCACATTTTCTACACTGGAACTTAAATCCTTCTTCTTTTTTCTTTTCTTCTTCCGTTATAATCTTTTTGACTCTTTGCAAGAATCCAAATGGCATCAATTTCCAAGTTTGGTGTATGTAAGTATGATAGTGAGTATATGTAATATGGGTTTTTACTCCGGAAATGCAAACGGAAAATAGACACAACAATAGCAACGAGAAAATAGAATATGCTTCCCCTTTTTCGAGTTCAAGGACAAGAACTTGACAACTCTCGAAAAATATCTCTCTAATTGCAAATAACATGCAATACCTTAGGTATACTCTTGTTTAGGAGAGTTTGGTGTAGTACACGTGTCCCTAGGTTAATCCGGGACTAGCTTAGGGTTCCTTAGATCCCACTCATGTTGTTCGTAGGCCCCACTTGAATTATAGTCTAAAGATTTATGAAAAACAAATTTGGAGAATGCTACAAAGCTCAAATGAGCACTGTTGCGGTTATTGAATAGTAAGGCGGTGCTAAAATTTTTATAAAAATCCCATTTTTTGGGGTCTAGACCAATAAACACGATCTCTACACCTTTTTGCCCCTAAAAAACATGAGAAACTTCATCTCCTATCCTTGTTTCACTTCAAACTCCATATTTCTTCATTTTTCTCAGTTAAACTTCAATCTTTCACTTCTAAGGCTTTAAGGTATGTTGTTTTATTAATTTACTCCTTTTCCCTTTCAAGTTTTCCTTGTTCTTGGGGGTTAGATTACGTGTTCTTCATCATTCAAGCCATGATGTTCTTCATGATGGTTAGGATTACATTTGAGTTATTTATGAGTTTTAGAGGTTAATCCAAAGTTATATTGCTTCAATGGCAAATATTGGTGTCATTCTCGCCTCCTAGAGTCCTGTTGGTGTTGGAACTTCATCTACCACTGCTCCAAGTGAGTAACTTCGCATTTGTAATCTCTATGTCAATCATAATAGCTATTTTCATCAAAAACATGAACTAATATCTGATTTTAAAGCTTATTTGCAAGAACAATTAAGAATTCTGTTGGATTATGGATATATGGTTTTAGAATAGCCAGAACTGTATATTTTTTAAAACTCTTGGGACCATTGTTGCTATAATCGATTTCTAAAAGAGCTGGACTGTGAATATAATCTTTTAGAGTAGTATGTTTTATATGACAAAGCTTTGAACCCTAGGGCATAAGAATTTTATAGAATTTGGAGAAAGGATTTAGTTTGCTAATTGAACTGGATAATAGTTGTAATCTTGGTATATCAAGTTGTCCACAGGGGCAAAGAATAAAGAAATTAGGACTTAGTTAGGTAATCGTTGTGGTCACACTGGGGACGGCAATATGTAACACCCAGATGTGACAAACTGGTTCTCAGGAACCACATGCATTTCGTCCTTGGTGTCCTATGAAGGGGGTTTCAGGTGAGGACTCACTTACTTCGTCTCCGATTTACAGATACAATAGCTACTGCGAATTCCTCTTAACCATCCTCCTGCCAACAACGTTAGATTTCAGTTGGTGAGTCCTGCTAGGTGAACTGTTGTTGTTTTGCTTAGAGTACTCCTGTCTTAATGCAAATAGGATCTCAGACCTAGAGCATGATTATGTTTTTGCACACCAGTATACTATTTTGGACTGTATTGTTATGACTTTACTATTCATGATTTTTTAGTATAATGGGCTTTATGTGAATTTATTGACATTGAAATTTCAGACTTTATATACAAATTAGGAAGGTGCAATTTTGACTATTATAGTTTGAGAGAGTAGGTGATTTGTATATAAAAGGGAACACTGGTTTAGAGAACACTGGTTTAGAGGCTTACAAGAGAAAAGGGATTTCTCACGTGCTGCTCACGTGCCCAAATCGGGTCGTGACATAACCAATTCTTGCTTCTTTATTCAATGGGTAGTGTATTTTAACACTAAAAAAAGGGCATATATTATGACACATACTTTATAACCATTGGGCGTGTAGGGGTGAATGGGATCACAACCAATGTGATAAAGTGAGCATTGTAATAGACAACCATTTTTGGATGTTAAAATAACATTTTTGTTATTCCATCTTCATTCTCGTTGCACATTAACTCTGCCAGGTCAGCAAATCCCAGCAGCTCACATAAAGTGCATTTGGATTAGCTTTTTTCCAAAAGAAAAAACACAATTCTTTTTTTTTTTAAATAAAAAGTGCTTCTGTAAGTCCTTTTGATGATGAATTTATAGGGTGTTTGGAATGTTTTAATGAATTAGAATTGAATTGAATTCTATCAAGAATTGAATTTATAACAGAAGAATTCAGTTCTTAATTATATTTGGAATAAGTCAGTAGGAATTTGGAATGTGTCTAAAAATGAATTGATTTCATTGTTTTTATTATTTTGTGCTTTATTAATATGTTAGGAACAAAATATTATATTCAAATGAGGTTATTTCGATATTTTTATTTGTTGAATTTTAATTCTCATATCAAATTAGACTCATTTAGGTGTGATATACTTTTAAAGGTTTTGATGAAATTAAATTCTCTTGGGATTTCAATTCTTGAGTGAATTCAATTCCAAATGAAATTAACTTGAAATCTTGTCCATGAAAATCTATAGCATTGCCTAAGAATCTCTCATGATAAAACTCTTTTGGATCTTTCCAAGCTTCAGGGTCTCTATGAATAGCCCATACATTCACATGCACTAATGTCTTGGTTGGGATTTCATACCCATTTATAGTACACTTTTCATTTGTTTCTTTGTGCACAAGTAATGGTCCTGTGGATGCAATCTTAGTGGCTCTTTTATTATTGCCTTGAAATAGGTCAACTTTTGAATATCTTCTTCATCTAGGAAATCTTTCTTGCTTCCCAAACTCCTGATTTCTTCTTGAACTTTCCCCATTACTCTTGGGCTTTTTATTAGTGTGGTCATAGCCCAAACTAATGTGGCTGCAGTCGTATCAGTCGCTGCTACGAGCATGTCCTGCAATAGGAAATTAGCAGTTGAGCATTGGCTGAAAATAGAATAGAGTAAAAGATTCTTTATTTTTATAAATAATAAATCTGGCTGCAATAATTGATACTATTCTTTCATTAATATTTGAACAGCATCTCGTATAACAAAAATTATATTACAAAATAGTTAGAAGTACAAAAAGCCAAATGTACCAATCAATTATACTTTTTTTTTTGGAAATTTTCAAAGTTTATCTAAAATAGTTATCTAAACACATGAAAATGAAGGAAAAGACCTTTTTAACCTTACCGACAAAGTGAAACAAGAGATTTACGGCTATAGATATACTAACAATAATTGTACCAAAAAAAAATCAATTATAATATGAAAGTTACGTCAAACAATCTCTTAATACAAGGAAAAAATCTTTTCCTATTGGGCAAAACAAGTGAACTAGACCATTTAGTTTGAAGGACACAATTTTGGTCCCGGAATGTGAATGTGTACAAAATGATGAAATTACAAGTGCAAGAATATCTCATCAAGAAACAAAGATATTACTGAAATAAACAAAAGGCAGATGGAGGAGAGTCCAAACCATCAACACCACTTTGATGTGATCATGAGTAAAGTCTATGAAAAATGAACGCTGCTCCTTCAATTGAAGTAATACATCAATAATATCCTATTCTTCAATTCGTATTTGTAATATTCCTCGTATATCTAAGAATGGTGGAACATATACCCTCATATTCAGCTTGCTATCGCATTTGGAGTTTAACTATTCATAGAATTGAAGTTACTAATGACGTATTAGCTAGAAATTCACAATTCGGTTCTTTGATGAACTATAGACTCGAATTCAAAATGAATACTATCATGTGTTATTTTTTGTCATGAACAATCTCTCTCAAAAGTTTAAGCTAATCTATAAAGGTATATGAATAATTTTATATATAACACTTTTGCTCGCATGAACAATTTTTTAGAATAAGGGAAAACAAAAATTAAACCCAATGGCGGACGATAAGGATTGGATCCTTGGCCAGTTGATCATGGTAGCTTTGATGTCATGCCATAAATCATTTATCCTAAAGGTGAAATGTAAAATCACGAGAATGATTCTATACCTAAACTCCATATCCTTTTGGATATTTGGAATTAATGTGTAAAAATAAAAAAATTTAGTTATGTTTCTCATAAATTAATTGATTTGGAACGATATTTAATAATGAATGTGATATTTTTTTTATTGAGTCTATCAATAAAAAATAACTAAAATACTTATTTTTAACAATTTAATTTTTATGTAATGACAATGTAATTTTTTCTATATAGTCATTCAATCATATATATATTGTCACATTATTAAAAGTGATTAAATCTTACACATACTATTTAAAAAGTCATACAAATGAGATGATTTAATTGGATGATAGTGTAAAAAAGATTTAAAGCATTGCATCAAAATTAAATTCAATTATAATACGTAATTTTTTATATGATTTCCTAGCTAAATTTATCAATGATACAATTAATGTCTACAATTGGTTGTACTTAATTTATCAAATATTTCAATGGTGTTCCGAAATTAGCACTCTATTTGTTTCATTATATCCATCCAAAAACAAAAAAAAATAAAATCATATATTAAGAAAATAATAAATGACTTGGTAATATTATAAAGTTGTGTGAATAGACAAGATTATCTCTATTAAAATAAGAATTTTGCTAATCAGTGCCCTTAAGGGCGGCACTGATAATATTATTAAAAAATTTGAGTTTCAAAACTTAATTATGACTTTAATGCTTTGAAAACATAGTCTCATTATTCCAAATGCAAATATTTTCATTTTTGAGTGGGTACTGGTTATATAAGCCCTTAAAAGAAACATATTCTCATTAATATGCATTAATTTGATTAATACAAGTAATTATGCTAAGGGTAGTATCATAAACAATAATTAATACTTCCTTAGTATGGTAAATGAACATATGCTCCCACTATTGCATGTTATCTGTCCAAAATTAAAAAGAATACAAATATTAAGAAAATAGTGAATGCAAATGTTGATAATAGTGTAAAAGTACATTGATTGATAGGATTGCTCTTATTCAATTGATAAAAATAATTAATGTGTTACCACCAAAAAATGATTACATGGGGCTCTTGATATGTGTGTGGTTATTAAACCAAGTAGTAGGATGGAAGTTTGCACCCAGCCATGTTCTGTAACTAAATTGGGTGGCCACATGGAATGAAAGTTTAAGAAACTACCACTTGGGAAAACCGATGGCTTTTGTTATCCTTGAGAAACGTGGGCAATACTAAAACAATTGAAGTGGTTATGATTAAATTAATTGCTGGAATTAGCCATGATGGAAGCAGTTACATGTAGTTATACTGGAAATGGTCATGTTTCATGCCAATCAGCTATGGAATATTTCCTACGCAGCTATAGGTAGTTTTTTTTATTTAAAATTGGCACATGCTTGAAGTTGGAAATTGTTCCTTTGAATTTAGAGTTTATTTAAGACTAAAGAACCTCACAAGAAAATCATTCCTGGATCAACAACACAAGTCTTTACATTTTATCACTTTTCTTCTTTTTTTCCCTAGTTTTAGTTTAGTTTAGGTGTAGTTTTCTCCTCTAAATTTTATTGTGATGTTTTGGCATAAGTGTTGTAATTATTATTGCTCACCAATGAAATCCATTATCATTCCACACTTGTCTTTGTCCAAAACTTGTTCTCTAAAGTAGTTGGAGAACCTATAACCAAGGGATAGATTCCCCTCCTTGGTGCAATCGCCTGCACTTTGGGATCAAAGCTTGAGTTTATTTTCTTGGCCTTATTTATTCTCTTAACTTAGCCAAACCCAAAAATTCACGATAACAAAATTGGCACACCTAGCGAGACATCTAAAGGCTTTGTGCGGAAAAAATCAATTTAAGAAGATTTTGGATATATATGAGTTCTAAGAGTGCAGCATCCAAAGCAACACAATTGTGAGGATGAAGGTTAGTTAAGAACATACACAGATGTGCTATGGACACCTACTGGGGTGATGACTAATCAGCCACAAATGGTTATGACCTCTTCTAAGCAAAAAAATATATCTGCTACATTTGCCAACACTGTTAAGAACATCCATGTTGATGAAGAAGAAAAGCAACCCAGTTGTGTGTAAACTTCTTTCATCCAATAGCAAATTGAAATGGGTGTTGATGGCTTGATCAAGCAGATGTCAAAATAGTTTTCAAATTCTGTGAAATCGATGGTGCATGATGAATTGCAAAAACTCAACAAAGTTCCCCTATGTATAGGTAACATGGTTAGTTTAGTGGGAATAACATGGAGTATAATGCTGAAGGGCAATAATAATCTAACACCCGTGGGGTTTATAGCCTCAATCGTGAGGCCTGCAGTCTTAGTCTTAGGGCCTACCGTCTCAGCCGTGGAACTTGCAGTCTCAGCCGTGGAACTTACAATCTCAGTCATGGAGTCTGCAATCTTAGCTGTGGAACATGCAATCTCAGCCGTGGAAATTTCAGTCTCAGTAATGGATTTGCAACCTCAGCCGTGAGATATTCCTCCGGCTAATATAAGTTGTATGGCTTATCTAAAAGGAAATGCTCCACAATTTATAGATCCTAAGGCGCTGGCTGATGTTATGAAAAGGAATTTTAGGATTTAGTTAAAGCCATTACAGAGGCCTGTGTATTGCAAGCCATATCCTAATTGGGTGGATAGAGTTCCATTCCATCATGGATTCAAGATTCCAGACTTCACTACTTTTTCTGGAGAAGATGAGAAATCCACAACAGAACACGTTAGACGTTTCATTGCATAATGTGCTTAAGCAGGGCAAAATGGGTTCTTAAGGGTGTATGTAATTATTTCCTTTATCACTAACTGGTTTGGCCTTTACATGGTATTTAAATTTATTGCCAAATTCAGTGCATGCTTGGGTAGACATGGAACATGTATTCCATGATCACTTTTATCAGTCGCAGCCTCAAATTACGTTAACTGATCTTATGAACACTAAACAATAAATTGGCGAGCCTATGGCCAATTTTGTGGAAAGGTTCAGTAAGATGAAGAGCAAATATAATGTCAAATAACCAGAGATAGAATTTGCTGCCATAGCTACAGGGAAATGCTTCTGCAACTAAGGAAAAGATTGATTTCAATTGAGTTTATAGATTTTACTCAACATTTAAAGCTTCCAGAATGGAGCAATTTGTTAATGAGAAAGAACAAAGGAGAGCCGAGGAAGTAGAAGATGTAAGACCAAAGTCAATCTCGGTTGAAGATTATGACTCGGCTAAATGAGATGTCATTGAAGAACATGCCTTAATTTTAGATGATATGCTTGTAGTGACAATTTCTAAAGAGAGCTATTAGCTCTTTTGCAAAAATTAGCTGAGGAGCTTTATGATTAATAGTAAAAAGAGCATTTTGATACTATTTTGGCTTAGTGGCTGATTTTGGGCTTTAATCGATTACTGACAGCTAAGATATACTTCAGCTATGAAGCAGAAGAGTAATATTAGCCGTTAACCGAGGGAATACTAAGCCTAAGAATTATCCAAGGCAATTTCATTTGTTTTTGGCTGAATGTCCATGTTCTGGAGCAAGGGACAATACCAAAATAAGTCTTAGTGATTATGACTTAGTTGAATGCAAGAGCAATGGCATGACTAATAATAGTTAGCCGAGAATCATGGTGGATTATGCTGGAAAGCAGCCATGGATAATTATTCCACCACTGTTAGATGATCAACCATTTCTTCTTGACTGTTTCCAATATTGGACGATTTTATTGCGAGAGCAGTCATGGGGTTATCTCCACCTCAAGCAATAAGTCGACCAAGGTATATCACTTCATCTAGTTAGCCAATGGCTCAATGTGTGTCAAGTTATTTGCATTGTATGGAGGAAATCTCTTAAAAACCATGCATTCACCCATTATAGAATCCGTTAAAAGTTAGCTCAGTTGATAATCCTTGGTCTCCTACAATCTAAAGTAACGATACTTATTGGAATAAATTTTCTTTGTGCTACTATTGTTGTTACAAAAGCTATAAGATTAGGAATTTATTGCTCATGAATACTTGACTTGGCTACTTCAATTTTCTTTGCACTGTCAACCATAGTGTTCAGCAACTTTGTCAGCCATGGTGGCTACAGACGCATCCTTGGGATCAGCTGCGATTATGGATGGACGAAAGATTGAGTCAAGTTTAAGTCTATCAAACTGAAAAGCATTTTGATGATTTAACATTAGATTTTGGTGGATTAATTTGCTAATAAAAATATGTTAGCTGTGAAGGAATACAAAGTTAAAATCCTTTCGAGCTAATGAATCACTTCAACTTTCTTCTTGCTCATCATCAGCTGAAGGATGCAAGGGAGTTTATGTTATCACAAAAAAAAATGATTAACTGGGGCCCATGATATGTATGGTTATCAAACCAAGTAGTGGGATGGAAGTTTGCACCCAGCCACGTTTTGTAACTAAGTTAGGTGGCTATGTGGAATGAAAGTTTAAGAAACTACCACTTGGGAAAACTGATGGCATTTGTTATACTTGAGAAATGTGGGCAATGCTAAAGCAATTGAAGTGGTTAAGATTAGATTAACTGCTGGAATTAGCCGTGATGGAAGCGGTTACACATAGTTATACAGGAAGTGGTCACGTTTTATGCCAATCAGCTATGGAATAGTTGCTATGTAGCCATAGGCAGTTTTTTATTTAAAATTGGCACATGCTTGAAGTTGGAAACTGTTTCTATGAATGTAGAGTTTATTTAAGACTGAAAAACTTCACAAGAAAAGCATCCTCAGATCAACAACACAAGTCTTTACATTTTATCATTTTTCTTCCTTTTTCCCTAGTTTTAGTTTAGTTTAGGTATAGTTTTCTGATCTAAATTTTATTGTGATATTTTAGCGTGAAGTGTTATAATTATTATTGTTTATCAATGAAATCCATTATCATTCCACACTTGCCTTTGTCCAAAACTTATTCTCTAAAGTAGTTGGAGAACCCATAACCAAGGGGTAGATTCCCCTCCTTGGTGCAATCATCTGCACTTTGGGATTAAAGCATGGGTTTTTGTTCTTGGCTTTGTTTATTCTCTTAATTTAACCGAATATAAAAATTCACGACATCATATGTCTCATTAATAATAGTGTAAAATTGTAAATCACACTAAGAATATAATTGATAAAGAGAAATTAATGCCTCATTGATATGATAAATGGACAGATAGAGTGAAACAAAAATTTTTTAGAAAAATAGATAGCATGCAAGGGAGTGTTTTAAAATAACTATTTAAAATTTTTTGCATAAACGGATGAAGGATACTAATAACAGTAATGTACTATAAATGTCTACAAAAGAAATTAATCCACTGTGAATACCAAATGATCCACTGTGAATACCAAATGATTAATTAAATTTTGTGGTATGTATGTATATTATGTGTGTAGACAATTCATAGTAAACTTAAATGTGCATACATTAACACTTTTGACTTAACGTGGTGCTTTTTGATGTGCTATTAGGCTCCATTTGTTTTCTGTCTTAGGACAGAAATACAGGCACATTTTATTCTTGTATCATATTTAGTAGTGGAGACAGGGTATGAAGACAGAAAAATTTTCTGTCCAGAGACAATATTTTTTTGTATTTTTATCCCTCCAAAAAATGGAGGCAGTGGGAACAGGGAATGAAGACAGAAAACTCTGGTGGTGGTCAAGTCGCCAGTCAACCATCGGCCGCCATCGGTCAACAAAGACAATTATCATGTCTTGTACTCCATAATCAAATATGATATAGAAACAAAATTTTTTATATCTCCATCTCTACTATTTCTGTATTTCCTATCACAAGACAAAGAAACAAACTCTAAAGATTGCCGAACATTTAAGTAATTCTAGCTAGATTTGGCAAAAATACCAATTATTGTTAAAGTAAGAATAAATTGAAAAATTATATCTGATTTTTCTGGAGACGAGAACTGCCATTCACAGGCGATGGGATGGTTCTATAAGACAAAAATTGACTATAAAATGGAAACTCCAACTTCTCATATCAAACTATTCCATTCTATCGCAAAATAATGCAACATTTCACATTTTCACGTCATTGCTCTGAATCTGAAATCTAATACTATTATCACCAAAAGAAAAAAAAATTCCAGCCGTCTCTTTCCCTGACGAAGCTCCCAAAGCCTTAACCACTATTAGCAACATGCGCTTACATAAAAATAATTTTTAAAAAGTGACCTACAAATAATTTATTTCATATTTACAATATATATATATATTGATTGTAAATACCCATCAGATCTTAATTTTAAATCTTGTGAACCCACATATAGCCCACGATTGGTTTGCTATTGAATAAGAGGGATTGACATATTTGGGGCTATTATGTGGTGGAGGATATGAAAAACCATTTTTGGATAAATAACTGAAAATTATAGATCAAAACAAAAATAGAATGACAAACATTAATTTTTATTCGTGTAATGATTATATTAATTTGAAATTTAATTTCTTATTTAGAAGATTATACCAACATCTCTTATTTCTGGACTACTTTATCAGCACCTTCCTTTATTTGATAAGAAATAATCCATACACCGATCTTCTTATACTCCTTTGAAAATAACAGATTAACTGAGGTAAGCGTAATAAAGGTATAATTATTCCTTCTTATGCTCAGCAACAAGGCAAAGAGGATTCTTCTTATGTTGGGTAAGTCCTGGCAACACTTCTGCATCAATGTCTTCTTTTTTCACCCCTTCCGGCAATTTCCAATCAAAGGAGAAAAGAAGATTAGCAAGGATGACGTCAAGTGATGCAACTGCCATCTGCAAACCTGGGCAAATTCGACGACCTGCACCGAATGGAATTAGCTCGAAATCTTGTCCACGAAAATCTATAGCACTGTCCAGGAACCTCTCGGGATAAAACTCTTCTGGGTCTTTCCAAGCTTCAGGGTCTCTATGAATAGCCCAAGCATTCACATACACAATTGTCTTGGCTGGAATTTCGTATCCATTTATAATGCAATTTTCATTCGTTTCTCTCGGCACAAGTAGCGGCGCCGGTAAGTGCAATCTTAATATCTCCTTTATCATGGCCTTGAAATAAGCAAACTTTTGCACATCCTCTTCATCTAAGAAATCTTTCTTACCTCCCAAGCTCCTAATTTCTTCTTGAACTTTCTTCATCACTCTTTGGTTCTTTATTAGTGCGGTCATAGCCCAAACTGTTGTTGCTGCAGTGGTATCAGTTGCTGCTACAAGCATGTCCTGTAAAAAGAAATTAGTATACAGTAGTTGAGTCTTGACTGAAAATTAGTAGAACATTTCTTAGTTTTATATTTAATAAATCTATGGCTGCAATAATAGGGACATTTTTTTTTCAATATTTGAAAAGCATCTCCGAATCATGAAAAAATATATGTTAAAAAAATACATTGTTCATTAAAAGTTAAAAAGCCAGCTGAAAAAGTATCAACTACAGTTTATTGTTATTTTTCAAATTGTTATTTTTTTTTGTTTGAAAAAATATCCAAACACGTCAAAATAAAAGAAAAGGGTTCGTGCAACAGACAGATTATTATGCAAGTTACTTCAACCGAGAAAAGCTGAATATATACAAGGAAAATATCTTTTCTATGTTGGGCAAAGTTGTGACATCGAAACTTTGAATGGTAACAAATTGCAAGTGAACTTCGAAACTTTTAGAGAATATTTTGATAAGAACCAAATTGAGAGTTTACTTAAAAAAAAAACTGCAAAAGGAAAGAAGTCCAAACCATAAACACTGCCTTGATGTGATCATAAGTGAGGTCTATAGAAAATGAACGCTGCTTCCTCAATTGAAGTAAGACATCTATTATGTCCTCCTCCTCTGAATTCTTTCTCTTAGGATCCATGTGCTCTTCGATGACTTCTTGGTAGAATTTATCCAACTCCTTGAAAGTTCGCTCAAGCCGCGCATGTAGTCCCGTGAGTCTATCAATCCATCCCAAGAAAGGAATATAATCAGAAACAAAGAAAGTGGCCATCATGGCTTGACACTCGTTGAGCAATTCATGGAACCTACTCCTTTCAACTCCTTCATCTTCATACCTTCTCCCAAAAGCAATCCTGCATATAATGGTGCTTGTAAGAGCCATCAATGTCTCATTCAAATTTATAGCCTTTGAAGATGCGGCATGCTTAGATATTTTTTGGATCATCTGCTTGACCTCAAATTGTCTTATTGAAGAAAAGCTTGAGACACGCCTTGTGCTAAGGACATGGACAACACATACTTTTCTGATTTCTCTCCAATAAGCACTATATGGGGAAAATATCATCTCTAACCCATTGTAGGACAATTTTTGTTGGCCAAGTAAGTTTGGTCGTCCAGAAAACTCAAGGTCATGGTCTTTCATTATTTCTTTGGCCAATTTAGGAGAGGAAACAACAATTGCTGGCCTTAAACCTAGTTGAAGGGAAAATAGAGGCCCATATTTCTTGGACAGTTGCCACAGCTGCAGATAAAGGGCAGAATTATCCAGCTGATGGAGATTCCCAATTATGGGAAGGCCTCTAGGACCAGGTGGAAGGGGGTGGTTCTTGAAGGTTTTGTGTTTTAGGAAGGAGAATAAGAACAAAATCACAGGAAGAGATAAGCATAGAATCAGAAGAAGTAGCGACACCATTTTGGCCAGGGACACTCTTTTGCTAAACCTTAACTCTTAGAATGGTGGAACACATAAACATATATATATAACGTGTGAAGGACCAACTTATCAAGTCATCTTTTTCCTCCCCTCAATAATTTACCATGGATTGGAAATAATAAATGTGGGGTCCAGCCGTTGGGTCCCACTATTGAAAATTTTGAAATCAAAACGTGAAGAGGAAATTTTTCCACGCATGAACAGTAAATCACTATTCATGCGTGAAGACTTCGGTACTGAGGAGAGTTTTTTCAACAAGTAAACAGTGAAATTTACTGTGCACTTGTGTTAGGTGCCGTGAAATGCAGATCGCGTTCATATGCAGTGAGCCTCTATAAATAGAGGCATTCGAAGCAGCAGAAGACACAACAAGAAGCAGCAGAAATACAAGCTGCAGAGAGAGAAAAGAAAATAACAAATTGTTATTTTCTGAGAGTGAGAGAGAAAAATAGAGAGTGTGAGTAAATCCCTTAGAGTGTAGGGTGTGGGTATATACACCGGGAATATTTTTTGGGTATCATCTCTATTGCTCCTTGGTACTGCAAAGTTGTAGTGTTTGAATAGGAGGGTTCTCACTGGGATACTATATTTACCTCTTGGGTTGGAGAGTGTGGAAAGGATATTTTGTAATTATCCTGAATATAGTGGAATATTTTTCGGAGTTTGTCCCATGGTTTTTCCTCCGGTATTTGGGGGTTTTCACGTTAAATATTCGGTGTGCAAATTTCTTGATACTGGTGTAAATAGTACTATTCATGAATAGTGACCAGCGGGCCCACTGTGGAAAAAAATTACTATTCATCCTGATTCATATTTTCGCTGCGCTGCGCCGATTGGTAGATCTAATTCTATCAGATTTAGTTTTGGTACTCATTGCCACACATTGGCAACATTTAATTACACTGTGAATCAGTCTCTGAGCCCAACAAGTGGTATCAGAGCTTTGGTACGGTGGGATTTATTCTTAGTATGCTCTGTGGTTGCAGTTTAATCTGATCTTCTACATCAGAAAAGAATTTCTCCCTGGTACTTGAAGAGCCACTTGGTGTCAAAAGTGGGATAGACCTCAGGATTGTGCTGTGTAAATTAAATGGAAGAGAATATGGGTACCATGATCAAGCTAACAGCAGCAAATTACTCCATCTGGAAGCCAAAAATGGAGGATATACTTTTCTATAAGGATTTATATGATCCTGTAGAGAAGGGAGATGCAAGGCCAGCAGAAGTGTCTGAAGAAAATTGGAAAAAGATGCACCGGAAGGCTATTGGGTTAATTAGGCAGTGGGTGGATATCAGTGTATTCCACCATGTGGCCACAGAGACGAATGCACATACTCTGTGGAAGAAGTTAGAAGATCTCTATGAGAGAAAGACTGCACAAAATAAAGCTTTCGCAATTAGAAAGCTGGTAAATCTCAAGTACAAAGATGGAAGGTCTGTTGCTGAGCACTTGAGTGACTTCCAAAATATGGTGAATCAATTAAGCACCATGCAGATAGTGCTGGATGACGAGTTACAAGCACTATTACTTTTGAGTTCTTTGCCGGATAGCTGGGAGACCTTGGTGGTGTCACTGAGCAACTCTGCTTCAAGTGGAAAACTGTCTTTAGTCCAAGTCAAAGACAGCATGTTCAATGAAGAAACTAGAAGAAAAGACTTGGTGGGAATTGATAATTCCCAGGCCCTTGTCACAGAGAACAGGGGGAGAAGCAAGAGCAGAGGGCGGTCCAGAAAACCAAAGGATCGATCGCAATCCCATCAAGAAGAAGGTTTAAATGTTACCATTGTGGCGAAGAAAGACACATCAAAAGGAATTGTAAGGCTTGGAAGAATAGAGGCAATAAAAATCGGAGAAGTCAGGACATGGCTGATGATGAAAATACTACAACCCCTGTGATAAATGGGGAAGTGGTGGTGCTTTCTTTTGTAGATGAAGAATGTAATGTTGCAGATTCATGTGTTGAATGGGTCGTTGACTCAGCGGCTTCGTATCATGCCACTCCCAACAAGGATAGTGACCAGCGGGCCCACGTGAATAGTGACCAGTGGCCCCACTGTGGAAAAAAATTACTATTTATCCTGATTCATATTTTCGCTGCGCTACGCCGATTGGTAGATCTAATTCTATCAGATTTAGTTTTGGTACCCATTGCCACACATTGGCAACATTTAATTACACTATAAATCAGTCTCTGAGCCCAACAATAAATAGTTTGAAGATGTATGCTTTTGGAAAGCATGATTGACATCTTTTTGAGTATTCGAAATGATATTTAAATATTGACAATTTTAATTAAGTTCACTTGGACCAGCTTATCAAGTCATCAAGTGTTAGCCAGCTCGAAAATCATGTTTGTGTCTCTTCTAATAATATCCACATATTCGAAATATCTTGTTTAAAGAGATGCTTTTTGGAAAGCAAGATCGAGACGTTGAATTGTCATTTTTAAATTTACTCTTCAATTATGTATTGTCATATAAGAAAAGTGATTAAATTTTATACCCATTAGTTAAAAAAATTAATTAAATGAGATGATTTAATTCAATGTCAATATAAAACTTTTTACAATAATGTCAATAAATTAAAATTAAATTCATTTTAATTATATTTTTAGTGAATTTAGTAAATACGGTAATTGATGCATATTTGATTAAAATTATTGGTAATATAGCTAAAACTTTTAACTATTGATAATTTCTTTATTTTCCTCAAAATTGATATAGAATGGAGAAAAAATATGATCAGAGAATTAAAAATTATAAATGTTAAATAATGTAAATATTTTATTTCCATTCTTTTATAATGTAATTAACTTCCAAATAATATTGATGAAATTTTATTCTATTCCTTTGTTAATCTCCCGTACAGGAAGTTTTCATCTTCGTTCGTACTAGTTTTGCTCCGTTCTATTAATGAAAAATTTCCAAACATATAATGTTAGAATAAACTTCATTTATTTTTAATCTAACCAACAATATTTAAAATATTTAACCCTTATATCAATAATTGGGGAGTGGCGTGCCATTACCACACCTTCATATCTAGTCCCACATCCAAACTAATGAATTATTGTTTAAGTGTTCCAAAATGGCCTTATTCTATTTCACAAGTAAATTAATAATTTATTATTACTTTTTATTTTTTTCATACTTAATGTTATTAATATTATTGTTCAATTTTTTATTTATGTAATCTTCTATTTTATGAATATATTTTCATTTTTTACTCATTTTTCCTCATGAAATATATTGAATTTATATTTTCCACATAAATATCATTTTTTGTAGCAAATTTATTTTTTTAATCTTAAATAGTATTCAAATTGAAATAATTTTTTTACTTCAAATAAATTTCTTTAAATATAGTAGATCATTTTTAATTCCTCTAATTTTTATTTGGCTTTTGATCCCTTATTTTTCTAATATTATGTTTATATTATGTAATAATTATCTACATAATCATAGTTATACTAGATAAGTTTAATTAATCCACATGTCTCTATAATTTTACTCCATTTTTAATTAAATATATACAATTTAAAAGCTTATAATTGAGTCCTTATATTGTATAAATTTTTTCAATTAAGTCTCTATCCCTATAAAATGTTACAAAAATATTAAATTAAACAGAATATTCTTAAAATATTCTTTCACTATAATTTTACATTAAAAAATAAAAAAGATAAAAAAAAAAAAAGCACTACCCCTCCCTTGTATCACCACTACTATTGTTGTTCTTCAATCTTCATCATCGTCCATCATCCATCATCATTACCTTATTCATCATCCATCATCACCACCACTCCAAATAACCACATGACATCGGCAAGCCAAAGCGATGAGCAACCCCTCCGATCCGCCTCGACTCCAGAATCCACTCCCTATGCTCTTCCCTCGACTCTCTCCTCTCTCACAAGCTCCTCGCCGACAAGGTAAAGTCCTAGAAAGTATTGCATGTGCCCCACACGTGCCTGCCTCAATTCGATTCCCTTAACTCGGATCCATTCCCCTATTCGTTTGTTTGTGTTGCAGCTTGATGAAGATTTGCAGAGAGCGAGGTGCATCTTCGTTGATGCATGGTGACGCCGCCTCACTCCTCCTCCCTGGCCACGCTCAAGGTTATTGTTATTCTTGGATCCGAACCGAATTCATTCGTTTTGGTTAATTGTTTGTGATGTGAGGATTCCGAATTGGTGGTTTTCATATACTAACCTGTTTGGTCATGTCAGGAAGCTTTATGAGGATGATTCAGACAGTGAAAAAGGAAAAAATAATAATAATGAGAAACTAATAAATCATCTGAGGTGGTAGGGATGATGAATGATGAAGAAGGCAGTGGTGATGGTGGATGATGACAATTAAGATTGAAGAACAACAATAGTAGTGATGATGCGAGGGAGCGCCGGGGGGGGGGGGGGGAGAGGGTTCCTTTTCTATTTTTCTTAATCTAAAATTATAGTAAAAAATATTCTAGAAATATTCAGTTTAATTTAGTATTTTTTAATGTTTTAAAGGAATATGAATCTGATTGAAAAAATTTATATAACGTAAGGAAACAATTATAAATTTTTAAATTGTAAGGACCTAATTGAAAATTGAATAAAATTATAAGAACTTGCAGATTCATTAAATCTATTAGATATTAGATAATGAATAATTTAAAAATTAAAAAAATAAATTGTAATCTACAACATGCATACTCAGATTTTTCATATCATGTTTACGTAATTAAATTTAGTATTGATTTTCAAATACTTAATTACTCAAAGAATGATTATATTTATAATTTATGGTTGAAATGATTTTATTCTCGCATTTAATCTAAATTCACGTTAATATTTTTCATTAGTTATTTGTTTAAAAGTGTGAGTGTGTGTATATATATAATGCACAATTAATGTAAAAATTTTTTACAATATTATCCAATCAAATTCTCACATTAATATGACTTATCAAGTAGCGAGCAGGAAACTCAATAACCTTTGTTGACTTGACAATATGTTGATTGGTTGTGAATGTAAAAAGTAAGATTCACACAAAAATAAATGTGTATAGAAATTAAACTCTTAATTTAATTATCCTCAATTAATTTATATAAAACCCTCGGTGCCCTTGAAGTTCAGTCACTGGAAGTGCTCAACTTTTTAATGAAGTTGGAAGGAATTAGCCAGTAACACTAAGCGACAACTTGTATCTCTATAAAGCTTATATATATATATACATAAAAGAGACAATTACTTATACCATCACATGATTCACTAGTTCTTTCACTGGTTCTATATAATCATGAACCAATTTCTGTTGCAATCAGTCACTGTAAGTCACGGATTTAGTGTTGTAGTAGAATAGTATATGTTCCAAGGTTTAATTTCTTATGATGAATGACTCTAGTCTGTAACCTATATTGTGTGTCATAAATCCTGATTGTTTGTTCATGAAGACTTTGATAATATGTCATGAAATAATTTGTTTCCATACGTTTAAATTGACGACAGAGATACGTGAATGATTTGTATACTCTGATAACAAAGTGTAGTATTTATATTAATTTTTTGTAAAGAAAAACAAACCAAATAAAAATGGGATAGCAGTAAAATTGTACTTATACTTTAAAATCTTATATTCAAAATCTTTTTAAAAGGATGCTTATGATTATAAGCTATTTTGCAGCTTAAAATCATGATCTTCTAATTATAATCTATATATTTCTACATCCGTACCAAATAACATTGATTTTTTTTCCCAAGAAAAAAAAGCAGTTTTCATGCCATAATTAGTTAACCATTGATACTTCAATTAGTTAGTCATTGATATATTTTTTTTCCCCAAGAACAAAAGCATACTTATACTTCAAATTTTTCATACTTTCTATTGCATGTCAAAATTTTGGTACTACATTGATATTGATATTTTATTTCATATCATATTTATAAAATATTAAAATGAAAAAGCACTAAAATACTAGTATACTTAAAGAAAGTTATTTGAAGTAAACAACTTAAATCAATTTTAACACTATCTAGGATTAAAAAAATCGATTGTTACAAAGAAAATGGTCTTTATGTGAAAAAATATATATATTTAATATATTTCATGAGAAAAAGGGGTAAAAATTAAAATATTTTCATAAAATAGTGATTACATAAAAAAATGGAACAAAAACATGAATAATGTTAAGTATGAATTAAACATAAAATAATAATATTTTAATTATTTAATTGTAAAAAAATGAAGGATATTTTAGAACATTTAAACAATAACCCATTAAATAAGGTGTGACAATAATCACCCCCCAATAATTGTTGCAAAAGTTATACCAAAGAAAATATATTACTCATCGATAGTGTAGAAAACTTTACGTTATGAAATACTTACTGACTAATAACATTTAATTTTATATCATATCTGTTGATACATTATCTATGTAAAATTTTTACATCATTAACTGAATACATGTTATGATATCATAAAATAATTATTCTAAGATTCATTGCTTTTTTAAAATATCAATGCATAGTAAAATGAAAGAGTGAAAAATTAATATTAATATTTAATAATATATCAAAACTAAATCTTATTTTTATATATTAATGCTTCACCATCAAAAATATTTTCCTAATATCCTAACCTCAAATAAAAATGTCAAGAAAAAATAGGTTTAGTTACTTTTTCTACGAAACATTTTGTATCAATTGATTTTTTTTCCTGTTTACTTTATGTGAAACTTTTATCTTATCAATATGTAAAAATTTTTTAATACTATACATTTAGAATTTAACTTTGGAATATTGTTGGTATAAAACAATTTTATACAAACATTCAATTTTATATTGTCACATGGATAAAAGTATTTAACTCAATCAAAAACAACTTAAAACATCTTGCAAATAGCGACAAATAATTTGATGAGTGTAAAACTCTTTTGCATTGATCATGTATAACAATTAATTTTATTTTATAAATATTATTATAATATACTAACTACACAAATATTCCAATACTCTCTTTCTTAGAAGAAAAAAATTGTTCAATATATATATATATATTTTGGTGTTTGTTGAATATTATTTGTTATTTGTAAGTTTTAAGGAAATATTAATTATTTTCTTCTACTTTGTCCTTGCTCATATTTTTTTTCACTCAAACAAACTTCTCATAATAATTATTACACAATTTTTTAGAAGAATAATTTTGTTAATATAAACTTTGGTGTGTGCTTATGCATTTTTAATAACTTTTTTAATTTGTGTATCCAAACCCTAAAAGAAACTAATAACCAAATAGAATGAGTGATAGAGACAAGTCAATTCAAATACCCCTAGGTCGAATTGCACATAAATATATAAACTTATCGGCACGTGGACAAAATATCTTTTTGGTTTTTTTTTCCCCTTTAATAAGTACAAGCTCAAAACCTAAGCAAATGGTGGGTTCAAACAAACTGATCAAATTACTCACAATCATAAACCGAGCCAAACAAATCCATAGAGACAAGCCAAGCCTGTAACATAAAATATAGAGCAAACAAACACAAGCAATGAATGCAGAAAAAAAAAAAAGCAGTAAAAGATCACATGTATGCATGGTAGCGATTGGCAATGGAGACACGATAGGAAATATAGGAACAATGGTGACAATGGAGATGGAGATATAAAAAAAGTCTCTATATTATGTTTGGTTATAACTATCTTCGTATTTTGTTTGGAAACATGGGGACACAATACAACAGATACATGGTAATACTACTATGTCAAATAGTGACTGAAATAAATCGGTCACTAAAATGATGAATTAGCGACCAAATTGAGCTATTAGAGAAAATGAAAATGGTGGAAAAATCGGTCACTAAATCAAATTAATGACCAATTTTGTGACCGATATTAACTCATTCCAAAAATCCTTTCTTGCATAAAAATCGGTCACTAATATTTCAATTAATGACCGATATTAATTCATTCAAGAAATCCTTCCTTGCATAAAAATCGATCACTAATATTTCAATTAATGACTGATTTTGTGATCGATATTAATTCATTCAAGAAATCCTTGCTTGTATAAAAATCGGCCACTAAATCGATCACTAATATTTCAATTAGTGACCAATTTTGTGACTGATATTGATTCATTCTAGAAATTCTTGCTTGTATAAAAATTGGTCACTAATATTTCAATTTATGACCGATTTTGTGACCGATATTAATTCATTCAAGAAATCCTTCCTTGCATAAAAATCAGTTACTAATATTTCAATTAGTGACCGATATTAATTTGTTCTAGAAATTCTCGCATATATAAAAATCGATCACTAATATTTCAATTGGTGACCGATATTAATTCATTCAAGAAATTAAATCCTTCCTTGTATAAAAATCGGTTATTAAATCGATCACTTATATTTCAATTAGTGATCGATTTTGTGACCGATATTAATCCATTCTAGAAATTCTTGCTTGTTAGAAAATCAGTCACTAAATCGGTCACTATTTCAATTAGTGATCGATTTTTTGACCAATATTAATTCAGATCAGAAGTGCTTGCCTGTATAAAAATTGGTCACTAAATGGGTCACTAATATTTCAATTAGTGATCGATATTTCGGTCGCTAATAATAGCTGAAACATTTAAAGAGAAGAAAAGCCTTAAGCATCTCATTTTCCCCCTAAATCTCTCCCATTCACTCTGCTTCTTCTCCACACCGCCACCCATGCCCATATTTTCCCCACATCGCCACCCTTCCATCCTTGGCCCCCCGTGCACGTGCCTCTTCCTTCTCAGTCTAGCTACGACAGTGCCATCCCTACATCCGTAGCAGTGTGTATGTCTCCCCCTTCTCTATTGCGACTCAACGTCCTCTTTGTTGATCTTTCCACCGCAAAGCCACCGTGACTAAGCACCTTCTCTGTTGATATTTCCCCTCAAAATCGCCCCGACTCAACCCCCTTTGTGTTGATCTCTCCCCCATGAAGCCACCGCCACCCAGCATCGTCTTCATGGATAAAGCCACCCTTGTTTCGCGTTCTCTTCCTCTTTTTGAATGTTTATCATGAATTTTTGTTGCTTTGCACTCTCAACGCTTTTGCAACTCCCTTGGGAAGTACCCCCAAATCATAAGTGAAACTGTTGATCCAGCGAATCAGACATTATTGCTTCAATTTTGCAACATTCACAATTGCACTATAGTATGAGTATGTATTCGAGTTGCCTTCCTCTTTTGTAATATTTTTTGTTAGGGTTGCTTTCAATTATTTTTCTTCAATTTGGATTAAAAATATCATGGATCAACAATATCATCAAGTTTGTGAAAATTTTTGTGATATTAGTTATATTTATTATTCATCTTAGTTCATTTTACTATATATGGAACCAGCTTTATCATTATCATTTAGTTTGGTTAGGAATTTGGTAGTTTACTACTGTTATAACTTTGTGTCAATTTTCATTATCAAAGAGTAAGGATGATTTATGCAAAATGTACTTCCTCATTTATAGCTCAATTCGTTTGATTTTCTAGGGATTGAAGTCTACTTTAATGGTTTCTATTACAGCATAGGGGTGAGTACCCTTAAACTAACAATAACATAGAAGAAAAAAAATAATTCGTTACTCATTTAGGAACTCCCATCACCTATTTGCTTCCACTGGAAGTACTCATTTCCAAAGGTGAATAATAGAAACAAAGATGTCCTACCACCTCAGGTGTCTAGTAGCACACTTTGGTAAGTAAAATATCGGAAGATGGAAAAATAGGGAGAAGATCAATGATGGAGTTGGATGGAACTTTTATATTTTCACTTGTTATATAGAAGGTGAAAAATACTTTAATATGCATTTGTGCCATGGGAGGAGTTGATCAGGTTGGTGTGTGAGTGAGTTGTTTTTTGTACTTCACTTTCATCTGACCCATTAATGCTGCCAAAAAGTGAAATATTTTCCATTCTGTATTTTTTTTGCTATACATGTACATATGTTTGATTATAAAATTTCTTTAACAGTGCAGTTTTGATGTATTTCCTTACTGTTATTGTATTTTGTTGTGCTTCAGCTTTCCAATTTGGCTTTTAATTAAGAGTACAAGTGGTAGGTCTAATAATGCATTCATTCTACTACTCCGAATCTTATTTATCTTGGAATAATATATGGAGTTGCTATTTGGTTATTAAGCCTACTGCAACATTGTTGAAGTAATTAAGGGCAAGTGCTACAAAAAGGTTTTGATGAATTACATATCCATTTTTGTCTCTATCTAGAATCATGATCTTATGTGGTATTGTATTGGGCTTTCCCAATACAATCCCAAGCTGAAGCCATGGGCTCTAAGCTTGTTGTTGAAGTGCCATGTGGTCTATTGGGTTTGTTCTCTTAAATATTTTATAATGTTTGTTCTCTTAAATATTTTATTAATTCTTTGTTATTTTCTTTGTCCTGCTACCAGAAATCCTAGATGGATGTTGAGACCATTTGGTTTGTTTAGCTCATTAGTTTAGTTACTTGACATATTTAGTTACTTTTTCTTTTGAGCTCCCTCATACTGGTTGCAATTCATTGTTCAATTATTTGGCAAATTGCTTCTTGTTGTGAGTTCTAATATTCTAATTGTTATGATTGTAGGAACCAAAGTTATTTAATGGCTTAAATTTTTATTTTTCTAGGGATTATGTGACCACATATAAAGAAGATCTTGAAGACTTAGTTGAAGTTGGAGGAGGCACTATTTTGAGAAGAAAAGAAGAATTGGAAGCAAAAGGGAATGAATGTGAACGGGCGTCCTTCAAAGTTGATAGCTATTTACAATCTTGATCCTCTGTATGGAGGTAAGTTCAGGGAGGAAGTTTCCATTCTTTGGCAGAGAATGAATGAGGCAAAGGATATAGGCACTGAAACTGGTTCTGAATGTGATCTTTACAAAAATTTTCTAGTCTGTTTGATTGTTGTGATATTATTAATACTATGTTGAAAATTTATTGTCCAAAGATTTATTAATATATATATAATTTTAGATTAGAGGGCTTCGTGTAATTGTAAAATTTGGATTGACTTTATTTTGTTGTGTGATGTTAACTAGTTAAAATATATTGGCAATTTTTAAGGTTGTTTGCTTGTGTATAGATATATAATTTCGTGCTTGTTGATATATATATATACATATATGAGCGAGATGTCAAAAAATAATTTTTTTTTTGAGATCACATATTAGTGACCGATATATCAGTCACAAAATTAGTGACCAATTTATCAGTCGCTAATAGTACACCAAACCATCAACCAATATGGATGGGAAAATCATTCCCAAGATTTACTGACCGTTTATCGGTTACTAATAGCATACTAAACCACCAGCTAAAATTAGTCGTATGGATAGGAAAATCGGTCACTAATAGCATGCTAAACCACCAACTAAAATTGGTCGTATGGATAGGAAAATCGGTCACAAGATTTAGTGACTGATTTTATCGGTTGCTAATATTTCAGCTACCATGATTTTAACAACTTCTATTTTCAGTCGCTAAATCGATCACTACTAAGTTTAGCGACCGATATTGTGAAATTAGCGACTGAAAAATTGGTCACAAATCATTAATTTTTTTGTAGTATAAAAAACATATGTATCTTGGCCGGAACATGCGGACCACCTAGCAGCCGCCAAACCGCCAACCCGCCAACTCGCTGGCACTAACTATGGCGGTGCTGGCCTCAAGTCCAGTTATCGGTGGCCATCTGGCGGCAGCGGTGGCGATGGCGGCCGGTGATGGCCGACAGCTCCCTTCGATTTGAGGACACAATGGGAAATATTAAATATGTATAACAGTATTATTAAAAGAAAAATATATTAAATTTTTTTTTTCTGTATCCTATATCTACTGTCACAACCTTTTGGAGGTATAGAAATTTTCTAAATTTATATCCTTAGGGAATTTTCTATCTATTGTTCAAGTCTCCACCACCAAACAAGTTTACGTCCCTAGTGTCTCCATATTTCTATCTCTAATCACAAATCAAATGCTAGCCAATAGCACAGTAGCAGGGAAGATGCAAATATCTCAACAACTGATCACTTTTTTTTGTGTTTCTTGAAAGAAATATCCAATACGATTTGCAAAATATTATGAGACACTGACAATGTGTATGTTTTGTTTTTTTATAAATGAGAACAACTCAACCATCCCATGGAAGAGAGGAGCAAAAGTTGAAGCACACACAAAGATCAGATCTCCAACAAACACGAAGTATCACCCTTGTTCTAAAGACATATATCAACACCACACTCCAACACCCAAATGAAGAAAAAGAATACAAAGGCCAAGAATAGAACACAATAAAGTAGCACCAAGTACAAAACATGCAACCAGTAATAACCATGATGGAAAACAAAACATTGCCTCTTTCTCACTGTAAATTCTACCCACGTCCAGCATAGCATCAGTAGACTACCATGTAATGGCTCCATGGTAGGATAGAAAGTCACCACTGCACCAGTATAGTAGTAGCAGCAAAAATCACAGCCACAACCTAGTGAAACCCGATCATACTCAAATTGCAAGGGAAGCCACACATGTAAGGAACAAGTACTGAGATCAAAATATCAACAAAAAACCAAATTGTACCACACACCTAGCTCCCATAATCTTGATTAAAAGGGAAAAAAAAAAAAGCAATGTCATATTGTGCTTCAAAGGTGGGACATTTTTTATAACCCCTCCAAATGATTACCTATTCAATGTTTGAAGTAAAAAATTCTAGCCAGAAAGGTATCTTATCACACTAAGCTTGTGTCCTAAAACACAATCTACATAATATGTTCTAGATTTCCACCTCCCAATTCGGCTTGAAATTGTCAAAGACCATATGGTTATGAATCCACCAAATGGACCAACATACCACATACAGAAGTGAGATCCATAATTTTTTTTATCAAAACCCCGAAAAAAGGCACCAGGCAACGCATTGAAGAATAATACAAGATCTTGTGGTAAGCACCAAGTGATATGCCACCACTAAGAGCAACAATTCTAGATATAAACAGATCTCTGGCAAGAGAAGAAAAGATGTTCAAGTGTTTTCTCACCAATACCACAAAGTGCCAAGAAGAATCATTCGATAGAAAACAATTGATTCTATGAAGCTTTTCCTTTATGTAAAGTCTTCTCTGAAGAATAAACCACATAAGCAGTTCAGCTTTAGTAGAAGCTAAACGTTTCTATGCATTCTTCCTAACTAGCTATTCAAAAGAAGAAGATGCATTATCCTAGAATACCTGCAAAGAAAAAGAAAAGACAGAAAATGTACTCAAAGAGATATGCGCCTAACAACACTCATCATTCACACTTATCAAACAATGTTGGTTCAAGGCTAGAAGAAAGTCAGCAAGCAATGGTTCCTACCAAATAAAAAACCATCTCCTCCATTCCAAACCCTATCTCCAACTTTCATTTTCCTACCTACCCATTTTTGATACCATGTAATTTGGTTGGTTTGAAATTAGAAAAAAATTCAGGAAACATATCTTCCAAACAGAATACCCCAAACTAAACATTTTTCCAAAATCTCATTGTAGTTCCATCACCAACCCTTTTCCTCATACCATTCACCGTAAGCTGATGTATATCATTCCCAAAATATCTAAAGTTTGACAATTGTCTCCACACACTCAGAGGACCTAAAGGGGCCAAAGCAGGTAATTGAGATTGCTAGGACACCCCATGATTTGAGCAGATGATTCTCTTCCATGGGGGTGTGGATCCATAAGAGAATCTCCACCACCATTTGAATAGCAACGCCACATTCTAAATGATGATATTTCTACACCCAAACCACCTAGAGACTTCGATCTATGAATTACATCCCAAGAGATTAAAGGGATACCTTTCCTAGTGGAATTAGCAAACCAGAAAAAAAAAAAAAAAAAAAAAAAAACATCTATGTATAGAAATAATCTTGGTTGCCACCAATTTAGGAATCTTGAATAAACTTATATAATAAATAGGAAGGTAATCCAACACAGATCTTATGAGCATTAATCTCCTTACTTTTGTAAGTAATTTAGCCTTCCTCGAAGTTAATCGCTTTTCAATTTTGTCCAGCATTGGCTTCCACATCTCTACCCTCTTAGGATTAGCGCCAAGAGGAATCCCCAAATATGTAATTGGGAGTAGTACTACATAGCAACATACCATTTCCATAGCTCCATTTGTCCAAGATTCATCACACATCCAAAAGCTACCAACACAAGTTTGTTAAAATTGATTTTTAGACCCAACATAAGAGAGAAACAGTCTAGCAGGTATTTGTAATTTCTTAGACATTCCATATTAAAAAGAGCAAAGATTAGAGCATTGTCTGCAAACTCCAAATATGTTAACATAACACGAAGCTAACCTACCATAATATCTTCAATGAGGTGTACCTCAATCGCCCTTTGAACCATTCTGTTGAAAAACTATGCCACAAAAAGAAATAAAAAGGGAGATAATGGATCACTTTCCCTAAGTCCTCTCTGAAGATGGAAAGGAACTGAGGGAGAACCATTAATCAACATGGACATTGACGCCATGGACACACACTACATAATCCACCTTCTCCATTTCTCTCCTAAACCCATCTTTTCTAATGATTCCTCTAAGAAACTCCACCCAACTGTGTCATAGGCATTCTAAAAATCAAGCTTCAACAAGACTGCCTTACATTTTGCCTTTCTTAACCACCACACCACCTCATTTACTATCAAAGCACCATCAAGAATCTATCTATCACCAATAAAAGCAAATTGCGAACTACTAACTAACCCAGGCATAAAAAAACTCAGTCGATTTGTAAGGATTATGGCAATGATTTTATACAAACACACCACCAGATTGATAGGACAGAAGTCTTTGATTTCGATCACATTTACAACCTTTGGGGGCAATGTAACCCACATTGTGTTGATCTCCATAGGGAACTAACCCGATTCAAAGAAAGACAGAACAAGTCCACATATGTCCTTTTCAAGATTAGGCCAAAACCACTTAATGAAGTTCATATTATACCCGTCATAGCCCAAAGCTTTAGAAGAGTCACAAGATATGATCACTTGGTACACCTCTGAGATAGTTGGCATTTTCTCCAACATAGATGCTTGTTCTTGGTTGATTGTGGGTAGGAAACCATGGGGGATATGGATCTCAGGCAGCAGAGGTTGTTTATATAAGTTCTTGTAAAATGTATGATAGTGGATTTAATATTCCTTGGATTTCACAACATCCGCTCCTCACGTTTAATTTGTTCAATCCTCTTCTTTTTTCTCCTACTAATCACCACCACATGGAAATATTTAGTATTCCTATCACCCAATTTGAAATGCTTCTCCTTCGACATTTTCCTCCAATAGAAATCCTTTCTTTCATACCATATCTTTAGCTGAGCATTTATCACTCCAAGTGTTGATTGTCAACTTCATTAAATCCCATATCTTTTAATCTTTTCGTTTCTTTTTTTCAGTAATCACCGATTCAGTTTGCAGCTTATTAATTAGTGCATCAAAGTTACCAAAGACTAATTTGTTCCATTTTTCAAATGGTTCTTTCATATGCTTTAGCTTCTCAACAATTAGGACATTTCCCCATACTACTCCATTCCTGTCTGCCTATTTTTTAAAAATTTGGGTGGGAAAACCACATATCTAGACTTCTAAATGGTTTAGGCTACCCTTCAGACCTCATGAGTTCTAGATATAGAAAAGTATGATCCAAGATCAAATTAGGTGGAGCATTCAATTTCATAGCCTGAAATTCTATACTCTATTCTGCATCAATTAGCATCTTATCTAGCCTACGATGGAATTTCAAAGACTCCCATATCTTGAACCCACTGCCTCCATTCTATAATGCTACCCAAGCACCCTCTGCCACCATGCTTTTCCTCAAGGTTTAGAACTTCATTCAAATCACCTGTAATACAAGGAAATTACAAAGTGTTATGTAATTCAACCAATTCATCCCATAAAATCTTTCTTGCACTTCTATCATTAGGAGCATAGACAATAATAATTGCACACTTGAATGAAACCTTACATATCTCACCCTCCACACATATCCATCTGTTCCCCTTCTCGATCTTGAGACTTTTTAAATACCTTATTGTCCTATATACATAAAAGACCCCCATAGTCATCAATCATTGGTGAGTCAACGCAAGAAAAACCATCACACCCCCACCATTTTCTTATTTTTAGATAAAAAATATTTGAGTGCTCTGTTTCGACCAAACCTAAGAAGAAGCAAGAATGACTATTGAATAGTTTCTTCACAGGCTCATCTTTCCTATTTCCCCCATTTCCTCTAATATTTCAGCATATAATATTCATAAGCAATAGAACATATCCCCAACTTGAGAGCGAGAAGCTAGGCCGCATTTTCAAGGATACCAACTATATCCTTTTCGTTATGAGAGCTAAAGGCAATTCTCTTCCCTAAATTCCAAGCAGCAGCGGCAGTCTCCTCCTTAAGACCCTTCGAGTTCGCTTGCTGTCCTTTCAACTGAGAACCATCTAACACCACATTCACAACATTCCCACGAATCCGCAGGGAAGAAGGGTTCATCACCACACAATCATGAAGTCCTCAATAAACTAATTTGTATTATTAATGGGCTTAATCTCCAGCCTAAAGCCCGGAGGGGCCACTTATACGTAAGACCTTTTATTCACCATACTCCCAATTAGGAGGTCTTTAGAGTTGGATGGTTGCTAATCATTATCTAATGGTGCAATGCTGGAGACCATTATTCCAACCAAAATGGACGGCAGTCCAGAAGGTAGCAGTTTGGGTTCGAATTCCGGACCTCCCGATAAAGTTAACTAATGCTAGGTTTCTTTGGAAAGCAGGATCCCTCTTGGGAACAATTTTGAAGATTGGTACCCTCACCTCAATCCAGTCGAGGGTAAGGTTCGCTCGAATTTGTGTAGAGATTGATCTATGCCAGAAGCTGGTTCCTACCCTTGCTGCTCTGGGTTTGGATTTGCAAGTTGAATATGAAGGTTTGCATCTGGTGTGTTTCGGATGTGGTCGATATGGGCACAAGTCTGAACACTGCATTGAAGTTGAGGCTAGGTAGTGTCCCCCATCGGCGGAGGCTAAGGGGTCTGATGGAGAGGGCTCCGAAGCTGTCTCAAGAAGCATTAATGAAAGGGAGGAAATCACGGAAGGGTATCTTAAAGTCTTAAAGATTTTGACTGATTCTCAGCCACAATCAGATAAGGGTGGCGTGCCTCCTCCTACACTAGTTGATACGGGTAATCTTTTTGTTCCTTGGATGCTTGCAAAGAAGCCGCAGCGTAGGCGTTTTGATGGCCAACGTAACTCTCGAGATATGCATGGGGGTGAACAATGTAAATCAAGGTATGATATCCTTTCAAGTTATGAGGAGGAGCCCACCACTTCCGCATCAAATCATAAATAGCATGTGGAGAGCACTGGAGTCATGGCAAAGTCTAGCCCCAAATAGTAACCCATTTAGGTAGGGCTCCAGCCCATAAGGAGATTAAAAAGAAGGCCGCCCATAAGTCACAGGTAAATACCAAGCAGCCCAACGCTTCTTCTAAGCTGGTTACCCATGGCCCAATTTCTAAAGGAAAGAATGTTACAAACTCCACTAACTTTCCCCTCGCTCCTGTTCTCGAACCTGCTATGACGGAGCAGAGAAGCAAATCAACTGTGAAGGATGAGAAACACAAGGAGTATTGGCATAACTTTCGACTTGCCAGTCGAGGGGTGGATTTGCTTCATTCTAGGCCTGATGATTTTATTATGGAAAACTGCACTTCTATTATTGTCCCATCTGCGGACACCTTCGCCTTTTTCCAACATAGAAAAAAGGACAGCTCACGTGGTGAGAGATCCAAGGAACCCTCAAACCCGAGTGATAGCGCCCAGATCATTGAGGAAGAAGATTTGGATGAAGATAAAATCAGTCAAGAGCCTGACTTTGAGATGAAAGCCGAGACAGGGGGTAGTTCTGCCCCAAATCTCTCTTAAGTTGGTTGCTAATGAATGTTATCTTCTGGAATTGCAGGGGTACATCTAGCAAGGGTTTTAGCATTTTGCTCTGGAATCTATCAAATAAATATCGAACTCAGCTTTTCGTTTTGATGGAAACTCACATCTCGGGTGATAAAGCCAGAAGAATCATTTCAAAGTTGGGTTTTGATGGGTTGTATATATAAGATGGAGTTAGATTTTCTGGAGGCATTTGGGCTATTTGGCATCAAAACTCATGGAAAGTGGAGCCTATTCTGTCTAACAATAGGGAAATGGTGACAAATTTTTTTTTTTTTCAAAGAAGAGGGCAGTCGGTGCGCTGTGTCACCTTTTTCATTTTTCATTTTGTTTATATATATATATATATTTTAAAAAAAATAAAAATAATAACAACTTTTTTTATTTTCAAAAGAGATGTAAAATTAATATAAAATAATGACGAGTATTATTCACATATTATAAGAATATGCCAATTTCTTTTGGGGTTTTTATGAACCGAATAAAATTGGATGTTCACACTATTAGATAATTTATTTATTTATTTTTGTACTCCTTTTTTTTATTTATTTATTTTATATTGTATTTTATAGAAATTAATATATCTATTTAAAGGAATGCAATAACTTTTTTTATTACATAAATATGTATGGAGTATAATTTTCTGTTACATTAATATTTACTATCATCATCCGTGAAATAAACTAGTGAGAATAAAAGCACGGCAATCAACAATATCTGATCCATCTTAAATGACAATGCAATAAACCAATAAAAACATTAAGCACACAATCTTTATTCATACATAGAGATAAATGTACTAGATACTAATTAGTACAACAACAAACATAGAATACTTTGTTTCTTTTCTCACATACACTAACCACGAACATTCCCATATATGTAAGGTCCGAGACAATGCCCAAAGGCCAAATTATTTATTACAGCTATCATTACAAGTCTATCTGACTTCTACATGTGCCTTTTTGCGACAAGGCATAGAGGATTCTTCTTGTGCTGAGCAATTCCTGGCAGGGTTTCAGTATCAATGTCTTCCTTTCTTACTCCTACTGGCAATTCCCAATCAAACAAATAAAGAAGATTAGGAAGGATAAGATCCAATGATGCAACTGCCATATGCAAACCTGGACACATTCTACGACCTCCACCAAATGGAATAAGCTCGAAATCTTGTCCAGGAAAATCTACAGCATTGTCTAAGAATCTCTCTGGAAAAAATTCTTCTGGGTTTTTCCAAACATCAGGGTCTCTATGAATAGCCCAAGCATTCACGAACACTAATGTATTGGCTGGAATTTGATAGCCATCTATGATGCACTTTTCATTAGTTTTCCTTGGCACTATTGGCAGTGGAAGATATAATCTTAGTGTTTCTTTTATCACTGCTTTAACATAGGTAAACTTTTGAATATCATCTTCATCTAAGAAATCTTTCTTGCTTCCCAAGCTCCTAATTTCCTCTTGAACTTTTTTCATTACTCTTGGACTTTTCATTAGAGCTGTCATGGCCCACACAGTTGTTGCTGCCATTGTGTCTGTTGCTCCTACAAGTATGTCCTACAAAAGGAAATCGACAATATTTTGAGCATTAGTTCAAAACAGATCTTTGACGACACTTCTTTTTGTGTGTGCGTGTTTTTTTTTTCAGACATAAAATCAATTATTGTAGCATAACAAAGATTCTACACTATTCCATCATGATAAAAATAGTAACAACAAAAATTGAACTCCATTGCATTTTGCTTCTTGGAGACGGGGCTGATATACTATTTCCAATTGAATTGTTACAGATTACTAATTACCTTTTGGTTTAGTACATTAGGGTTTCTATTTTTTAGAGATTGAAGGTTTGGATAGGGAATTTGTATATACACTTTTGTATCTATTGATTACTAGCTAGTTAGCTTTTGTCGCTCTTTTTTATTTTCAAAGTTATCCACTCTTGTAAGCCTTAACCACCATTCATCACTAGATCATGTTGTGGTAACCAATCAATAGATTAGACCCAGAGCTAAGAGCATAACATAAGGTTTAAATATGCTTTTTAATTATTGAAACATAAGCAAACTTTAGTTCTAGTCTTAGTTTTTTTTTTTCTCGATCCAAATTCTTTTATAATAGTTTAGTTTTACTCCCTATCATTATTCTATCAGTGGTAAACAATATAATGTTGAGTTGGTTAGTAAAAAGTCATGACATCTAATCCTATATGACAAGTAATAAGTATATGTGACATATCATAATTCTAAGTGTTAAAACCACTAGAACACTTTTGGAACTAAGACAACACTTATATTTTGTAATGCATGAAAAGTGTTGTTTATAGTACATATAAGCAATACCTTTTTTTTTTTTTAAATGTTTCATGAATTAACCATTTGGCCTCTTAGTCTTGGTGGCTCTAAGATCATATCTTGGAACCATCTCTTTCAGAGATGTTGGGTAACGACAAATGAAAGATTTTATAATCTAACAGTTGCTTTTGATATTTAAAAGTATTGCCCTAGATGATAGGCACACCATCTAGCAACCCTACCAAAAGTGATGTCTTAATTTAAAAAGTGTAACCTTTGCTAAAGGCTTATCATAGTATAAAATTACAAATTAAATTAATTTAACTAATAATTATTAAATTAATTGAAATTAATATATTATAATACTATAATTTTTAATATAAGAAATCAAAATAAGAGTTTTTATTTAAAGTATAATACTACCAATGTGGGTAGTATTTTATACAATTAGTATTTTACCAATGACAATCAATCAAATTTTAAAACTTTTAATAATATTGATTTTATTTTTCATAAAAGTATTCTTATTTCTTATTTTTACTTGATATATTCTAAGTTTTTTTAATTAATTTATTTAGTATAACAGCATATACATAAATATTAAATTAATTTAATTTTTTAATATTTAATAATAATCTACAAAATATAATAGTAATTAAAAAAGTAAACATACCATGTAAAAATCCTTAAGGTAACGTTTGGTAGGGGACATGGATAGAAATACAAGGACAATGGAAACAATGGAGATAGAGATATAAATATTAAATATGTAAAGGGATATCATTAAAAAAATATATTAAATTTCTCTGTATCCTATCCCCACTGTCCACAGATTTTGGAAGAACAGAAATTTTGTATTTTTTTATCTCAGGGGCAGATAAATTCGTTGTCCCCTATTCATATTTTCACTATCAAATAGGTTTTTATCTTCAATATCTCTGTATTTTTGTCCCTGTATCACTAACCAAACATTACCTAAGCATGTATGTTGTATATTGCAATTTATTTGTTCACTTTTTAAATTACTTTTTATCTAATATAATTTGCATTATGTTTTGAAGGGTATTTTAGAACAATTAAATAAAACTTCATTTAATAAGGTGTGTAAATAGATAATAGGGTGCGGCAATACTCATTCTCCACAACATTATTGGTCCACGGATGATGTGTTAAACAAGCAAATTTAATGATGCATTTATACTATTTTTTTTTAAAAAAAGAAAAGGCAAGGGTAAGAATTCAAACCATGAAAACTGCTTTGATGTGATCATTAGTGAGATCTATGGAAAATGAATGCTGCTTCCTCAATTGAAGTAAGACATCAATTATATCTTCTCCATCCAGAGCCTTTCTACTAGGATCCATATGTTCATCAATGACCTCTTCGTAAAACTTGTCCATTTCCTTGAAAACTCGTTCAAGACGTGCATGCAGTCCTGTGAGTGTATCGATCCAACCCAGAAAGGGAATATAATCCGAAATGAAAAAGGTACCCATCATGGCTTGAAGCTCATTGAACAGCCCATGAAACTTACTCCTTTCAACTCCTTCATCCTCGTACCTTCTCCCAAAGGCAATCCTACATATCGTAGTACTCATAAGAGACATCACTATCTCACTCAAATTTGTAACTTTTGAAGAAGAGGCATGCCTAGATATTTTGTTTATCATCTGCTTGACCTCAAATTGTCTTATTGAGGAAAAGCTTGAGACACGCTTAGAGCTAAGGACATGGGTAACACATATTTTTTTGAGTTCTCTCCATTGAGCATTATGTGGGGAAAATGCGATACCTAACCCATTATAGGACAATTTTTGTTGGGCAAGTAGCTTGGGCCTTGAAGAAAACTGAAGGTCATGTGTTTTCAATGTCTCTCTGGCCAGCTTAGGTGAGGAAACAACAATAGCAGGTCTTAAGCCTAGTTTAAGGGAAAATAGAGGCCCATATTTCTTGGAGAGTTGCCACAGCTGCTGGTAAAGGACAGAATTATCCAGCTGATGAAGATTCCCAATAATGGGAAGGCCTCTAGGACCAGGTGGAAAGGGGTGGTTCTTAAAGTTTCTGTGTTTTTGGAAGAAAAACAAGAACAAGAACACAGGAAGAGAAAAGCATAGAATTAGAACAAATGGTGACTCCATTTTGGCTGATGATGAGAACACTCTTGCTCTTTTAATAGGTGACTCAACCTTAACTCTTAGAATGGTACAATCTAGAAAATATACTCAGCTTGCTTTCTATCCCTTGCAGTGTTTAACAATTTATAGACTTCGAGTTAGGAACATGACAAACCTATCAAGTGCTGGCTAGACATCCATGTTTGAATTGTAGCTGGGAAAATTCGTGTTTGTTTCTTTTCTAAATGTCGTATAGACTCCAAATATTTTCCTTATTTCAAAACAAATTTTATTTAAGATCATTGTACACAAATTAATAAATCATTGAATAATCTTTATTTTTGAAAAAAAGCTAATCTAAACGATTAAATTATCTCCTTATAATCGTTTTGCATTTTAACAGTAAGGGTGTGCTTGACTAAAGAGTAAAAATATGGATAAAAATTTTCTTAATAAGTTTCATGTGTAATTTTATATATGAAACTTATTTAAAAAAAATTATCTCATTTTTACTCTATAACTAAACATACACGTAAAATTGTAATTAGCAAAACTCAATAAATAAATAAATAAAAGTCTGACACAATTAAACACATCTGTCAACTCGACACGTGTCCATACAAAATGGAAGAGGGACGCCTGAGAGGTACGGAACTCCGCACTTCCGGTCACATTTGACCTCTCCATCTGAGTAACCCAAACGCCGACAATAAAAAATATCTTTGACATCAAAACTACGTCAAAAAAAAGAAAAGAAATTTTTTATTTCAAAACTTGGAGAGTGATAACTACAAATAACATAGATCTACTATTATAGATGCCTTAATAGCTGGTTAAAAAATTATTGATTTTTAGTTTTTAGTGCATTAGATACACTAGAGATTTTTCAAGCTTTTTACTTTTTTGGTCATATTTAACTTTTAACAATATTTATTAATATAGTGTTGTTGTAATTTTTTTAATAAATTTTAAAAAATAGTAATAAAAATATAAAACGGTGCTATCATTTAGTGACATTTTTATAAGCGGAATATATAAATTATATAACAAAATAATTTTATCTATAATTTTATAATTTAATTGTGTTGCATGACACACAAGTAAAAATATTTTGTTTAACTTACTTATTCATTATTTTAAAAATTTTATAAATGAAAAAATATATAATTAAATAATATATAATATAAAATTCTTTTGTAGTATCCCGCATAAAATTCAATCTGATATTTTTATGGGTAAAGATAGTTTAACACCCAAAAGGTGGGTATCTATTCAGACACCCACTTTACAACCATTAGATGTGATTGATGCCCCACTTATTCTTAACATTTATCGCATCTAATGGTTATAAAGTGGGTGTCGACACCCATTTTTAGGGTGTTAAAATAGCACTACCCTATTTTTATTGTTGTTGGTGAGGAATTTTCTTCCGCGCAGAGTGTACATTCATCGTACTGGGCTTTTGTCTGCCAGTGGTAAGAATATACATAGTCGCACTACATGGACCACTTTTCTCCCAACATGTGTCATTGTCAATATAATAAAAGAATTTTATCTATAATTTTATAATTTAATTGTGTTGCATATCACACAAGTAAAAATATTATGTTTAACTTACTTATTCATTATTTTAAAAATTTTATAAATAAAAAATATATAATTGAATAATATATAATATAAAATTCTTTTATTGTATCCCGCATAAAATTCAATCTGATATTTTTATTATTGTTGGTGTGGAATTTTCTTCCACGCGGAGTGTACATTCATCGCACTGGGCTTTTGTCTGCCTGGTGGTAAGAATATACATAGTCGCACTATAGTCTATGGGACCACTTTCTCCCAACATGTGTCATTTTCAATTTAAACTCATTAAATGGTTTTTTGTTTTACCAATAAACTAGAAACAATAGGTAAACGCAATTTTCTTAATATTTTGTGATAATTATTCTATGGGATAAATATATTTTATCCCCTAAACTTTATGTCATATACAATTTATATTTTGACTTTTCAAAATATGCATTGTGATATTCTGATCACTTTAAACTGTGCAAAACACCTCTCACTATAATTTTGACAACTAATGAAGATAATATTTATGTGCACTTAATATCTTAATATTTCTAATTTATGCAGTTGGGTATCTTATTTGTGAATATTATATACAATTAACTACCTTATTTTTTTATTGTGTGCAACCTGATATCCTATTTTGATTTAAAGTTTTACATTATTTGAAAAGTAGAAGTTTTTAACACAATTTAAAAAGTTCAAATGTCATAATACATATTTTAAAAAATCAGGATATGAATTGTAGATAACCTAAAATTCAGGGACTGAAATGCATTTAACCTTTATTTTAATAAAAATATTTTTAAAATAATTTTTAATAATAATATATATAATAGGAATTTATTAATTATTTTTTATTTATTCTTTATAATAAATAAACTCCTTGGAATGTGATTATTGAGATAGAAATAATACTTTATTTTAATAATAAATATTTAAAAATATTTTTGCTTCTTTGGTTGCATGCTTATTTTGGGGACACGATGTGTAATTATTATTTTATTTTAATAAAAGTATTAAATGAGAGGGAAAATATAACATAAATAATGAGGTCAATTATATATATTTCGAAAATTTCTGGACACTTATTTAGAATGATAAAGACATGCTCATTTTATCTCTAATGTCTTAGTCAGTCTTGAATATTTAAAAAAAGCTTAAACATCCTTTAAATATAATTAACGATAATGTCAATTACATTTACGTGTTCTAAAATAGTTTTTTAAGTTACTAACAAAATGCATCACCATCTTAACTTATTGAAGAATCCAAAATTGAAATTAAAAGAGAAAATTCATGTTACCCAAAATATAGGCTATGTGCACTTAGCCTGAGAATTTTTAAGAAGTGTAAATTGACCGTTGAACATTCTCAAATGTGAATTTTAGTCCTATAAAATTTGGTATATTGTTATCGAAAAATAATAAATGTTCTATATTCCCAAATTTTAATTAATGTGCAATACAATACTTTAAATTTTATTGAACTTACGCTATTTTTATTAAGAATATATAGAAATGAAAATATTCTAATCGATGAATGGTTCATTTTTTTATTGTATATATTCCTACATAATATTTAATAATATAACCCCTTGGTGAAATTCAAATACATTGTATGTTAATAGAAATGGATGTTTCTTTTTGCAATTTTATGTTATATGTTATTTAATATGATTTTCAACCGTTATAAAAACATTATGATTAATTTGGTATTCTAAGGATAAAATATATATGAGCTTAGTTAAGTGGGAGGGGGGGGATTGCTATCTTCCTAAAAAAATTTTAGGAAGTTTAATTAAAAATAAATTTAGTTTTGCAGCTTCTTAAAAGGCTTAAGAATTATCTCTTAAAGTTAAAATCACAAAAATTATGTTATTAGGATATATCAAATAAAGGTAATAATTAAAACTATATAACCTTATTAAATTGGATGTTGAAGACTAATATTGTTATATGTAAGATGCAACTAAATATATTATCATGTGAATTTTATTTCCTTTAGGATATTACATTTATTTTTATTTAAAACTTGATCACTAAATAAATTAAAAAAAAATTAAAAACAAAATCAAATTACCTTTTTTAATTCTTAAAATTATAAAAATTATGATATCAATGAAAAATTAATATAATTATTTGAATTTTAATAAACTAGAGTCAGTTTTAACTACAAATTACAATATTATTAGAATTATATAATAGTTGTACCTTAAAATAAAAATTGATTAAAATTTAATTAGCTATGTAATAATTGCAATTTGATTAGTTATAGTATTAATATAATACCTCGAGTACACGTGGTCGTAGACGAGTTCCATATGACCTTAGAGTCTCCTAGGACCCACTTGTGTAGCCGAGAAGGCCTCGGATTGCAAGAGGCAATGTTACGTTGCAGCCAAGGTTCTACAAAATTATGTAGAACAGGCTCGCTACAACGAATGGGCGAGCCAAGCTATGCCTCAAGTATCGGCCAGGCTCGCTGCAGCAAGCACCCCGACGACAGCACAATACCAGAAACTACACAATTTTACTAAATGACTCAACCTTTTTATGAAAACCCCAATCAAGCTTCCCTTTTCCATAAACGAAGCCAACAACCCCCCAAACCCCAATGTCCCTCTTTTCTCTCAATTTTACTCCAATCTAGCTCCCCTAAAACTTCAAGGTATGTAATTGTTAGTAGATTATTTCTCCTTTCTTTTCATTCTTTCACATTCTTGGTTTGGGTGTCATTATTCTCTCATTATTCTCAAGTGAAGGTGCTCCCTCAATATTGTTAGTGTTGGTTTAGGGTAAATAAAAGAGATACTTGTAGGTTAATCTTGAGTTTTATGGTTGTAATGATAGACATTGGTGACATTCTTCCTCCTCGAAGTTCTCTTGGTGTCACTGCACCATTTTCCACCCCTCCAGGTGAGTGAGTTTGATATCATGGCCTTATTTTTTTTCATTAAAAGTATTTTGCTTAGTATATTTGAGTATTTAGCAAATCAAAACTTTAACCTTGACATGACATAAGGATTGTATGTATTTTTGTAAGAACTAGAAAATATATTTGAAAACTCTCATGAAAATGTTGTTGCAAGACATGCATGGGGCCATATTTGAGCTATGATTTCCTTTACGAGGTTATGTTAATGATTTGATTTGATATTGACAATAAGAGTTAGTTATCATTGATGAAAGGACATGTGAAGCTTATGTTTATGTATGAGAATTAAGAAATGTTGAACTTAGAACCTAGAACTCCCCTTTTATGATTTCAATTTGATTTTAGATTAGAGAATTATTGAGAGGAACAGAGTTGTGACACTACAAAAAAAATTGTTAATTGCGGCGGTTCATTTGGGGAATTAGGACGGGTTTCAACCGCCATTTTTCACAGTAATGACGGTTTTGGGAACCACCGTAATTACCAACGTCATTCGATTAATTACGGCGGTTTCCTTTTAATTGCCACGATAACCGCCACAATTAACATATGGTAATTATAGCGGTTAAATAACGGCGGTTTAGAACCGCCACAATTTGCTAAAGTATTTTTAAAAAAATTATTAATTATGGCAGTTTGAACCGTCATAATTTTCAGTCGAATTAAAAAGTATATTATCAATTATGGCGGTTTAGAACCGCCACAAATTACAACATTATTTTAAAAAAATATTAATTATGATGGTTTGAACCGTCGTAATTTCCATTTCAATTGAAAAATAAATAATTTAATAAAACCAACTTCAAACTTAGCTAGAAGCTACTTCTTTGGAGCCAAATGATAAGCATATAGTAAATAATAAATTTTTTTAAAAAAATAGAAATAATATAAATATTTTGGATATTTTACATACATGTGGAGAATAGATTGATGAAAGAAAATTTACATAGTATCCACTATCTACCATTCATAAGATTACCAATACAACAACCATTATGAGAATGATTTCCACATGTAAGTCTGATAAAGGGGGTTATTTAATTCTAGGATTCTAGCCAAGAACTAAGAAAAAAGAATACCTATCTTTTGGAGTCTTGCTTGCTTGCTTACCATCTCACACACGCAAAATAAGAAAATACTTAATCACTAACCATCTACACTGCTAAATGCAATTCTAATGAATGTCATCTTGCTGACACTAGCTTCAACTTATTATGAGAAAACACCCATCATTATTAGTTTCGGATACATAAGACTAGGTGTGATCTTTGTGGAGAAAATAGAGATGAAGAAGACACATTATTGACAATGAGAAGATGAAAATTATGTGATCTTTTGTGAGAAGACACAAAGTATACCGTATCTACTTCCTTTTTATGCTACAACGTATTACCATTAGTTCATATAATTAGGAAATTCACATATTTAGTTCCTTGAGCATAAGAACAGCAAATAGGACAACCTAACTACAATCATGCTACATTCATTCATAAGCTTTTCTTAATATAGCACTACCAAAAAAACTGCAAGAATCTGACATTACTTACTTTTACAACATTGTTTACATTTCTATTCTTCAAAAAACAAAATAATCTAATTTAAAATAAATTACAGGCCCAGTCCAAAAACACAAACTATGACAAGAAGAAGAAAAAGGTAAAAAGAGAGGTGTGAGTGAATCTAAGCTCACCGGTCCAATCAAATTCAGAACAAAAAGGATTCAGTTAGATATGGTTCATGTTCATGCTCTTTCCTTTTCAATTCCTCTCCTCAGCTTCCTTTTTTGTACCAATTTGAGTATCTTTAAATGCCTACAATGGAAAATAAAAAATGAATGGGTCTTGATTACAAAGCAAAGTGAAAATGCAGATATATGTTGATTGTAACCATATATATTTAGAGACAAATTATAGAAATTTATAAAACAGATTCAAACCATGTTCTAAAAATTCAAATGTACAAAAATTTAGGCAAAAACCGTTAGACATTGGAAAAGAAATTGAGGATTTAAATGGAAAAAAGAGGTCTATAATCAACTTTAAATGAAAAGCACACACCCATACAAAGGCAGTTTTGTTTACCTTAGTTTATGTTAGTGAATGCAAAGAAGTTCTTGTCAAAACATAGATCCTTCCACCATTTCCAACAACATGATTGGAAAGCCAATGATAACAATGATACACAAATACAAAAAAAAATAGAAAAAAGAAAAAATGAGGATAACTAACTGGACCATTGATGTTGTAGAGATAAGAGAATACCAAACTTGCAATTAAAAGAAACATTTCTAGCAATTCCCCAAAAGGCGTGGCCAAAATTGAACTAATGCCAAAATTGAATTCTATTTTCCCCCTTAACCCAATGTCTTACTCTCATGTCTAGCTCTTCAGCACACAGGTCCAATGTATTTCATGCTTGGTGTAATATATAATAGTCCAAAGAAATTAATCAGTGAAAGCAAATTGAGGTGAAATTACTTTGATGCCACAAAGTTGAATCAGCAGAAATACTCCTAAAAGTTGGCATCGCATCTGCACATAAGCTAAATCAAATATATAACAACGATGTAGAAATGGCCACCTGTGACTGTGATTATAAAAGAAGCAAGTGAAATTAATACAAATAAGACTAGCCATATAATTCAGGTTATGCAGCATAAGCATGTCAACAAATTAAGTGTGTAACCAAAATGAGATGGTTCATTACAATACTATCAACACTACAAAGGGCAAATTGAATCACTTAATGGCTCAACAATTTTAGCTTTAGGTAGACTGCATTAATCAATGATTTTTATTTATACTCTAAACATTACATTACTAAATTTATATAGTATATCATCCAAGTAAATTATTGACATGCTGTGATCAAACAAGCAACAATAATGACTAATTTACTTTTTAAGTTTTTTATTCAAGACAACCTATGCTATCATCATTAATTTCAGATATTGTAATAAAACTTTAATATACCATTTTCCATAATGTTCTATGACATTAAATACTTGAAATAGAAAATTAGACCAAGAAGCAAAACAGGAAAGAGAATTCAAGCTGTGGAGAAAGAGGTTACTAGAGGATTCATAGTCTTAGGATAAATAGGTCCAACTCCACCAGATGCAAGTAAAGTCACCTTTGAAAGAAATCTTACCACCTAATAGCTAAAAAGACAAAATTTTAGAAAATATATTTAATGTTGGTAGTAATTGCCTTTTCAAACAAACACAGATAATTGCTTTTCCCACCTCTAGATTTTCAGTATTCAGAGTGTCAACACAAAGACAGATTATTTCAGATCCATCCTACAACATCAGTGGCATGTTTTAGTTAGAGAATGCATCAAGACATTCAAAGTGCTTTGAGGCAAAATTCGAATATCAGCAATTTCAAAAGAACAAAGCCATGAAAATGAATTTTAAAACTTTCAAATGTTTGACACGGAACCCCGAACATGGCTTCATATGCACGTTGGGTCAATTAGGATTAGGAACAAAACTATATTTGGGGTTGGAACTCTGCAATGGGGGTGCTGCACACAAAGGGGACAACAACGTTTGGTGGAAGCAAGGAGGAAGAAACTAACCGACATGAGACGGAAGGCTCGTCCGCCATGGCTATACAGATGATGGCAAAGAAGAATACCGGTGCGGCGGCGCGAGCTGAGGAATTGGCTGATCTGCACAGATGACGACGCGAACAGCAGCAAGATGGCAAGGGGAGAAGTGCAAAGACAGATCTAAAAGGAAGGTCGAGAAGGTGGCTGAGCTCAGATCTGTGCGACGACGGAGGCTGTGCGAAACTTCGGGGTTGTGTGGGCTTCTCAAGTGGAACTCCGCGGCGTGCTTGGTCTGGCTTCGCGGCTGCAGTGACGACATGGAAGAGTTGGAAAAAGACACAGAGGGGAGCATTGATTCTCTCGGTGGTCGCGGCTATGCTTCGTGATTCCGAGCGTGATGAGCCGTTGTCAAGGCTACTATATGTCGTGGTGGCGGATGGCTTTGCGAAGAGCATGACAGAGGTCGATTGGTCTTGGGTGTGTGTGTGTGTGTGTACGGGATTGAGTCTGGAGGGTGAGATTTTAATGTTGATTTGGATTTGGTTTTGGTTTGGGGGAGTTTGGTGTGTAAGGGTGGAGGATGGGAGGAAAAGGGGCGTAGGTTTGAAGCGTAGTTGATGTGCGTGGTAATTAGGGCGGTCATATGTATTTCAACCGCCACTTTTTTAACTAAAATTGTGGCGGTTAGTAAAACCACCTTAATACACTAAATATTACGGCGGTTTTAAAGAACCCCCATAAAAAAACACAATTTTTTGTAGTGTGAGTTAATGGCAATTATTCTGTTAACTTTGGTACCCTAATTGCTTGCTAGGGGTAAGCTATCCTAATTTAGATCAATCTGTCGGGACCGTTAAGATCTTAGTTAGGTGCTCTTATTTGTCAGGGACTGAGCATTAGCTTACAGTTTATGAATAGTCTGTTCTCTTTTGTAATTTATTGAGAAATAAAGATTGTTTATGTTTCCAGCAACTTATGATTGTCTTAGCTATTATATGTATATTATAAATGAAATGATTTTGTTGCCGCACTATTATTTATGTATCTTCTTCTTGTCTCATGTATGGTTGTGAGTGATGATCCACTTACTGAGTTTAATAATAAAACCCATCCCTATTTTCTTTCCTTTTCCTCATAGATTCAGCAGTAGCTTTGGAACCTCCACTTCCTCCCCTTTAGCAGTAGTACATATTCAATTTGGGTGAGTTTCACGTCACTGTGAAGTGTTTATCATTTGATAGAGTGCAGGTACAGTCCCGAACCATGCATTACATTCATATTTTGTATACCATGATTTATTTTATAATTATAAATGATATAGATTTCATGGTTTTGTATAAAGACTACTCATTATATTTTGTATGATAGATACAATTATGGTTTGATTCATGAGAAAAAGGGTTGTTTCGCGATTCTTATGGTTTAGTTATGCAAATCGTTTTTAAGAATTGAAGCAGATTTTATGAATAAAATATGTATGTAGTCCAACTCAGCGATTACAAAGCTTACGTGGGGATATGATTCCTTATGTGCCGGTTACAATCTAAGTCGAGTCGTGACAATTAAGTGTAAAATATGATTAATTTTACTATATAGATAGATAGATTGATAAATAGATCAATAGAAGATTATTTATTTCTGCATTTTTATATATATTTTACAATGACTTAAATTAACTTTTTTGGGTGCATACTCAAATTAATTTCTAATTTTTTTATATAATTACCAAATATTCCGAATCATGAATTAGTACGGATTTTTTCTTCAACTTAAACATGTAAATAGTACTAGAATTTATTCTTGACAAAATACAAATAAGTTTATTACAAACTTTATTGATGTTGATGATTTATTTTGTCTCTCGGATCGGAAGGCTTTTACTTATCCTCTCTTTTTTTTTATTGTGCCAAATTTATTCATTAACAAATTAATATAACAACTTCCTTATCTGTTTTCTAATTTTTCTTTCTATTTTTATTTTAGGTTTTCTTACAATGATGTGAGTATATTCAATTAAAGGAACAGCTTAAATTATCCATGTGCAGACTATGGACATATGGTGGACCGGTGGCAACTACCAACCACTAGTCAAGCCACACATATTGTTTTCTTGGTTGTTTTTTCAAAGGAAATTTTGTAACATCAAATATAGAAGCTAAGTTGAATGGAGGTTTGTCTTGAAAAAAATAAGTTATTGTGTGTGTGTGAATAGCCCAACAAATTTGAATATTGTCGACTTTTTTAATTGGTTGAATTGTTTTTTTTTATTAGATCACAATATATAATGGGATATCTCTCTATATAAAATACTAGAAAATAAAAATGAACTTTTAATTATAAGTGATAAAAGAAAAAGAGAAAGAAGAAGAAGATATATGCTTAGTTGACCAAAATATTTAGTCAATTAAATATTTATAGCTGTTTAAATATAAAATTATTTATATGTCTCTATCTATTAACTTAAATTTTATGAAGAGATTATTTTATCACATGCTATCAGAGAGAGACATTTCAACCATACCCCGACACCAAAAAAATTATTCCAGTTCCCCAACTTTTGGAGGCCCACGTTTTCACCGGAATGGATTTCTTTGATGCCAGCAGGGTGCAGTCCTTAATTTAAAAAAAAAATTATGCTAGATCCCAAAAGAGACATTTACGTTAATATTTATGCTAGAATATAAGATCATTCCCATATGTCTCTATATATCAACTTTTTTTTTTATAGAGATGATTTCAAGATAATAATAGTAAGATTTGAGCCTGTATACATCAATCATTAATTAATAAATTGTTAATTTTTGTTTTTCAAATGTCATGATTAGATAGAATGATACCCTTTTCTTTTCACTCCATCTATACAGAAAAAAAAAAAAGAATATTAAGAAAATAATAAATTAATCTTGACAGAGATAAAAAAAAAATTATGCAAGTGAACAAGATTGTTGCTGTTAAAAAATAAATGAACCGTTATTATAATGCTCTCAAAAAATAAAAGTAAGTAATGACATAATTAATTATAATAAGAGTACTACTTGAAAAAAAATTTCTTGCTCCCTTGGTATTATGGGGATAAAATTGTCATTTAAACTATTTCTATTTTCCGTCATAGTTTTCATGGCAGGTGCAGAGCAAGGAGGAAACTTTTCGTGGGTCCCACTAATCTTGTTTTCTCTCCCTTCATTTTCGGCAAAACCAATGTCATCTGTTGATTTTCCCACTACAAAAAGTCGCTTCTGGCCTTGGGTTGGGGTTGGTTTTAACATTCTAAGTTTCAACATCATACAATATTAACTTTCTAAGTTATATTTATATACAATATTAAAATAAAAAAGAATAAATTATTGTATGTAATGTAAAGTAGAAAAATATAGCAGTATTGTTACACTACAAGAAGTTGACGTGGAGTAATAATTTTAAAACATAATTATAACTTTATTACTTTTAATTTGAGAAATTCAATTTAATATGTACCGTATCAGAATGAGCAAAAATTGAAACTTTTAACATAGTGAAAAACAAAATCACAAAAAAAAAACTTACAGTATATTGAATTTTAAAAGTTGATAATATTGAAATTTATTAAAATTAAAAGTAACAACAGACAATATTTTAATTACAAAAGAGCATATATGGGTATTTTAAGTAAATTTAACAAATACTTAGAGAGTGGGAGTGACAATAGCTTAATGGGATTGGCAATAGCCTAATCCTTCAAAGGTTACTCTTTTTATCTTCTAAATTTCAAAAGTCTTAATCTTGGCTTCCTTCCAAAATATTTTTTGGACTTAGTTGTTACCTTTACATATCCTATAATTGATATTCTGCAATTAATTCCTATCAATAGCGATTTTTAATTGCAATTGTATCAGATATTTTTTTTAACATATAAGTAATATAACCTGTAATAAAAAAGATCTGATACAACCTGTAATAAAAATAATGATAATACTAGCTATGTATGAATTGTATAGATTAAATATTTATCATATAATTTTAATTATTTTGATAAATAAATATTTAATATATATTACTTTTTATTTGTTAAAAATACTAGAATAAAAATACTTATATATAATAATGATATTTCAAAGTATAAGAAAAAGGCTTATATCTAAATTTTGATTTCATTTTATTGTGCTTAAAATATAAAATATTATATTATCAATAAAAACATATAAAATACTTTATTATAAATTTATTGTACATTTATATCTATTTGTGGTTTTGTTCTTTTAAAATTTTATTAGTATGGATATTTGAAGATAACTCAATTATCAGACCTAAGTAGAGAAACAAAAAAAAGAAAAAATGACGTGATAGGAAAGCGAAAGATTCTTTGCTTTTTTCTTTTTTTTTTTGTTAAATATGTCATACCAGTGGTTAATATTCTGAGAAATTTTAAGTGTTTCTTGAATTTCAAGGTTGTTATGGATATTTGACAATATATATTTAATAATTATTTATAAAAATTTATACATTTAATTTATATTACTTTATATTAGCAGTACAATAACCTGCGCAGCTACTCTTTGGTTGATTAGATTCAGTCTCTTAAAAATATTGTTAGCTTACTCTCATGTGATAATCTGAGCCGCTAGTGTTTTTTCTTTTTTGTTTCTTTCTCCATCTATCAAAAAAAAATATTAGCAGTGCAATTTTGGTCAGAAGCGAGGACTAGTTTTGGTAGGATTTTGTTACTGTCCATGAAAGTATGCTCCAGCATTGAGAGGGACAAGCTAAAAGCGAATCACCTTGTGCTGTTCTTAGTTGGAAATTTCGCGGCAAAGTTGTCGTAAAAGGTAGCTGCAACTTCGAGTGATAGCAATTTCTTCATTCGTAAGGTATCATTGGTAGTTGAAATTTCGCGGCAAAGTTGTCGTAAAAGGTGGCTTCAACTTCGAGTGATAGCAATTTCTTCATTCGTAAGGTATCATTGGTAGTTGATCCAGGTGTCCGTATTTCTTGTCTACGTTTCCCAAGCCAATTGCCAACGTGTGTGATTGGCTGTAATCCTTTGTCACTTGTTCTTATTTGGATCCAGTTTTTGGTCTGAGATTTGTCTTGGCGGCGAAGGCTTTGCGAGGTTTTCTTGGTTTTAAACAGCAATGTGGACATAGGTGTCTTTCTTTGACGGGTATATAGGAGTCAGTCGTGTTATGTAGTCAAGGCACTGGTGATTGGTGTTTGTGCTAATGGTGTGGATGATCTCGTAGCTTTCTTTCTTCACTTTCTTGACTCAAAAATTCTGTTCCAACTCTCTCCAATGAAATTCACTTTACATAATATTCTCAACTTTTTTTCATTTATTTATCACATTAAAAAATATAATGGACTAAATGTTCTAATTGAACACTCACCTTTAAGTGTTCAAATAACAATACTCTTCTTAGGTGTTGGGGTTGATGAAGTGGTGTATCACTTATTTAAAATTACACTAGTGTACACGTAGATAATTTTATATTCAAACTAATATAAATATTTAGCTAAATATATATTTTCTTCTTTTCTCTGTCCTAATCAAAATTTCATTTTTATTTTTCTAGTCGTTTGCTAGCCTCTACGGCCGTCGCCTATGTAGCTTGTATTGGGATGGAAAATGTGGCCGGTGCCATGAATGTTTTCATCAAAATGTTTGCAAATGATAATTTTTGCAATTAATTAATGTTGAGTACACTTATCACTGGAAGAAAAATTAGTATTATTAATGATATTAAAAGTGTCAATGAATGTATAGTAAAGTAAAATAATTTTAACATTAAGAGACCATTAAAAATATTTATAAGAGTAATTGTGTTATTTATATATCAAAAAGGAATATTCAATTGGGACAATTAGTTTATTATTATTAGATGTGATAATGGTACCTAACTATTTTTACTCATCCATCATATCCACTAATAATAGAGTATGTATCTATCACTTTTGGATATTGGAATAATATTACTCTTATAAAAAAAAGAAAAAAATTAATCTCATTTTTTATTTAAAATTTAATTTTACCCCCTTTTTGGTGAAAATACGTGATTCTTTTTCTTTTTTTTTTTTTGGTACACGTGATTCACAAATGTAGGGGCTTTTTTACCAGAAAAAAATAAAAAAAATATTATTTACACAACTTCACAAATAGGAAGATTAATTCTCAATGTACATTCTTTATTGAATTAAAAGTAATACATGAAGATATATAACGTGTTAAGATGGACAATACGTAGTATTATATCACGTATTGTTTGAATTCAAAATGCAAATTATGTAATATGGTCCCACATATTTTATGGTGAATTCGTAATGTGCTCTCACGTATTGTCAGTGTGAATAATCATAAATAAAAAAAATTTACTGGACAGAGGTCTCAATCTGTTAGAAATTGAGTGTACCAGTTTTAACGTTGCACATAACTAGATAGAACTGATCAAATGGATAATTGCTTCACCGTTGATCTGTGGGACTGTACTACCCCAGGTAGCCCCCCTGTACGACGCTTCTCGGGTCTTTACTCTTTCTTGGTTTACTCTTCCAATCTCTGGGACATTTATCACATCATAAACGTAGCTGGCTAATGGGCCACGGTTTTATTTTATTTATTTTTTCTATTTTGGATTTTGTTAATGAAAACAAGTATAACTATAAACGAAGTATTTTAAAGTCCAACAAAAGTTTGAGTAATTTAATGAGTTGAACTTATAATATTACTAGTACTTTAACTCATAATGCACGGGACGACAAGTGAAAAATAGTTTAAAATTTAAAGTAAATAATAAAATTAATTTATAACAATTTTTAAAATTAACTAACAACAATAAATAATTAACAATGATGTTCATGATTAAAAGTAATATATTACAAAGGATTAATTATATAGGATTTTTATTTCAAATTTTGATCCACATATACCACCCTATATTATACAGCATAAATATATATTAGTACTAAAGTATGTAAAGCCTTGGCAATAAAATGTAATGAATGTGTTATATAAAGCAAATAAAAAAAAATATAAAACATAGATTTATACTTGAACTTTAAATCTTTTGAAACATTCCTAGATAAACAATATTCCTACTTATATTGTAAGGTTGTCTATTGTCATCCAATATTGATTTTTCAAATCATTTCTTAATTTTATTCGTGAGACAACCATATAAAGTTATCCATAAGTGAAGATAGTTTAGGGTATAAACAATCCAACAAATCACAAAGATTGCCTTTGACTTTTAATAAGGGTCATAGCAAAGTATAGAGTGATGACTATGAATTGTCTCCTTTGAAACTTGAGAAACATACTGTATTAGATTTATTTGAGATATGTAAACCTTTTCTCCAATTTTATTACTTGTCATCACTACAATTGCTCCAATGACATTATTTCCCAAATCTTCAACTATTAACCATATTTCATTACACAATCCAAAAGACTGATCAATGTTTCTTAACATCACAACTGGGACTCCCTTATTCAAAACTAATTTTTTGATTTGGAATGTTAGAACATTTTATCTCATTTAAAAACTCAGCAGTTATCCAATCTGTCTCAATGCTGACATCTTCATATGCTATGCAATATGAATTACAACTCAAATACTCCTTTTCCTCACCAAGAATATAATAAAGAATAATTAAAGTCATTGATCATTTCAATTATCTCAAGGATAGGTGAGAACAATGCTCTATCCTGAAAAAAGGCATATATTTCTTTTAAAAAATATATATAGTTTTTTACCCGTACAACTCATGGGACTTATTTCATATTAAATTAATAATATATACAAATATTTTAAAATCTATGGAAATGTAATTTTTTTTATAAATGTTTAAAATTTCTTATATTTAAATAATAAGAATCATATAACAATAATTTAAAATAGAAGTTTTTATATTATTATATCATTTTATTACCAAATGTAGTTAATTAGAATCGACTTGAAAGTATTATTTAATATTTATTTTTCTCTTTTTTAATACTAAGGATTAACTAATTAAAAAAAATTGTATGTTCCTTTCTATCCCATTAATTTGACCTCCTAATAACAATGGTTTAACAAATTCAAATTGAAGGAAATATGCATAAAATATAAAAATAAAATTTATTTATAATACAATTTTACAAAATTTAATATAAATTCAATAATTAAAATAAAAATTGTGTGCCTTTTCTTTTGTTGTATGTTCTTTAATATACTGATATTAGATATTAGATATTAGATTTATAAACTAATGCAAAGTATATTCTTAATATTCTCCTAATAATTTTTTTACTTGTACAGTTCACTAGTATTTTTTAAAAAATCTTAAATTATAAATAAAATTTAATCTAACTTGATAAAGTTAATTTATGAATAATTCATAAATAGTTGATAATCAATATTTACATATAATAAAAAAAAATGCAATCATTTTCTATTTTTAAATGATGATCAAACAATTGAAGAAAAAAATTAACCCCATTTTTTCTCTTACCCCTTTGAGTTAATGATTTCATTTCAGCTCCTTCTTTTGTTATATTCAACCATGTAACTATTCGAATTGAAAAAGGAACATATGTTATTTACGATATCTACGAATATATATTAAATTCAAAATATTCAGAATATGAAAATGAAATTGAATGCACTTAATTAGTAATTTAATATTTGATTGAATTGAAAATTTACAATATTGTAAATTTCTCTCCATCATTTTTCTTGCATTCATATGTGATCGATATGGGTGTCTATATACATATGGATGTTGAAATATAATTACTCTTATTTTGTGTCTATGTGGTTCCTACCACTGCTCTTTCAAAGCTGGGATTGAAAGCAAGGTTAGGACCCATATTAAATTCGAAACAAAATTTGGTTGAGGTTCTTAGAGCTTCTCTAGCAATAGTCCCATTTTAAATCCCATTTTTGACCCCACTATTTGCCATATCATTATTATCTAATAAAAACATATGTAAAAGTGGGATAGGAGTGGGGCTCTTCTCTCCAACAAATGATCCTAATTTGAGTCCCAACTTTGGTCCCCGTATTTTTTAAATTAAAAAAATATAATAACATTATTCATCAAATATTTTTTTATAACTATTTTTTAACATACTATTTTATTTTGGAGCTGAACAAAATTATAAATTATAAATCTTTTTCATAATTTTTATTAAAATTAATATTATTTTTAAAAATTAAACTATAGATAACATTTCCATACATTTAGTTTTCGAAAGTTAAATTAAAAAATTGAAAGTAAATTAATTTAGGAACTATACTAAGTCTTCAAAATTAAATATCGAGAAAATGTCACATGAACACCACCACCACTGCATAAATTTAAAAGTTACATTACAAACACAACAATAGTGCATAATTAAACATTAAAGAACTACAATAAACTATTTAATGGGCATTGTGAAATTGCCATATATGTTCGACTAAGTTTGTTTGTAGTTGTCGTTGTTTGTGTCTGTCACAAAGTTGGATATTGTTTTGGATATATCTTTCATACAGAGCAAAAGTTTCCTCGCCCAACTTCGGTTGTGATATGCCATTGTCCACATCATCGTAAGAGAGGAGCTGATCAAAGTTTCCAGCATACATGTCTTTCTCATCCTCAACAACCATGTTATACAATATGATGCATGCTCTCGTAATTTTGGCAAGCTTCCTTTTTTCCCAAAATCGTGGTGGACCATGTATAATAGCAAAGCGAGCCTACAGCCCTCCAAATGCTCGTTCCACGTCCTTTTGTTGCCCTTCTTGGTACTTTGCAAATAACTTCTGCTTATCTCCTTGTGGTTGGGAGATTGTTTTAACAAATCTTGTCCATTCAGGATATATACCATCAATTAAGTAGTAACCCGTAGTGTAATTGTTACCATTCACAGTGTAATTTATCTCAGGGGCACAACAATCCAACACATTGATATCATTGTTTGAACCCATGACTCCATAAAAAGCATGCCATATCCAAAGGTCTAATGAAGCCATAGCTTCAAGTACTATAGTTGGAACCCCACGATAACCACTTAGGTACATACCTTTCCATGCTTTTGGACAGTTTTTCCACTACCAATGCATGCAATCAATACTGCCCATCATGCCAGGGAAGCCACAATCCTCGCCCATTTGTAGTAAGCGTTGAACATCATTTGAGTTTGGCTTTCGAAAATATTCGGTCTTAAATACCAAAATCACGTCTTCAACAAACTTCTCTAAGCACTCAATTGTGATGCTTTCACCTATCCACACATAGTCATCAACGGCATCAACCGATATCTCCAGTGACCTCTATTTTGAGTATTTTCTCTCATTCAAAACTCACAAGTGAATTTTCTAATGATACACTTAGTCCTCTCAATTATTTAATAAGGGCAATTTACATCCTTCCCTTTCAAGGTCTTTTAATATTGTACCTGGCCTCCTCAATTTTTTCACATGACCCTTGTCTCACTTATATAAAACATAAAATTTAAAACCCCAAATTACCCTTATCACAAAACCCACATCCCTTTTCCCTTTTTTTTTTTTGTTTTTTTGCTGTTGCAGTAACTCATTTTTTTTTCCCCACAATGTAAGCAACTCCACTCCGACAAAGTGGGTGGGGACATATAAAACCTTACACCCTCTATTGGTGTTGGCATATACAGCCTTTCAAAGTTAAACTTGTTCCATGCTAGGGACAAAAGCCCTGGTTGATACTCAACCCGTGAATACAACGAACTATGCAAATCTCAGTTTGGTTAATAGCACTGTTATGAAATCACTTATCCTAAAAGCTTCAGCTAATGGGTAGAGGTACATAAATTATTTTTATACTTTAACATGCCCGGCCATTTGATCATATAGACTTTGATATCATGTGATGAAATCATTTATCTTAAAAGCTTGAATTAATGAGTAAAGACACATGAATAATTTTTATACTCTAACAAGCATAATTGGTAAGAATGACTAATTCAAAACCACAATGTTCCATTACAAACCCTCCACTGCTCATCCTTGTCCTCCATTCTTTCCCTCACTGTAACCACCCGATTTTATCTGGCTCATAAAAATTAAAAAAAAAAAGTAGCATGTTTTCATAGTTTAGTCCATGTATTAACTCAAACTCAGGTTAAATTATGATTTTAGATTTATTTTATTGCTATTTTGTATTTTTTTTATGGACACAAAAAAAAAGGGAGTCCAGTCCATTTTACTTCAGCCCATTTGTTCAATACAATATATAAAAAATAAATAAGTGGGGGACAACAATGGGCGTGTCCATTCCATTTTTTTTAAATAATAATAATAATAATAATTAAAAAAAGGGACAAATGAACAACAGAGTGTGTCATGGGCTCTTTTCAATTTCTCTTTCAGTTCCCCAAGGTATGCACGTGAAGCTCGAGATGAGGAAAAGTAAAAATAATAAAAATAATAAAAAGGAAGGTGTGGAGACAATGAAAAATGATACGTGAACACCAAAACAGTGCGTACATCATACACCATGAAGAAAAAGACAAAAACAGTATTTTCTCTCTCTTTCACTTTCCCGCTCAGCTTTCACCGTTTTTCTCTTATCTATTTTGGTTTACAAGTTTACATAAATGGCTTGCAAGTTTTTTGCACTATGTTTACAAGTTTTACGGACAGGTTTACAAGTTTTTTGCACTATGTTTACAAGTTTTTTATACTATGTTTACAAGTTTTAAGGACGGGTTTATAAGTATTTTGCACTAGACTGAAACTTGTAAACATATTGCAAAAAACTTGTAAACTCGTCCTTCAAACTTGTAAACATAGTGCAAAAAATTTTCAAACCATTTATATAAACTTGTAAACCAAAACAGATGAGAGAAAAAAGTGAAAGCTGAGCGGGAAAGTGAGAGAGAGAGAAAATACTGTTTTTATCTTTTTTTTCATGGTGTATGGTGTACGCACTGTTTTGGTGTGCAAATAACAGCACTCGGAGACAATGATGGTCTCTCTCTGTTATTGCAAAATGATGAAATTCCCTTCAGTGATTAGCTGAGGATCACACCCACCCAACCTGTAAAAGTGAGATAGGCAATGATTTTGGTCAACAGAGTTACACATGTAAATCCAATTATGATTAAAAGGAGAGGGGGACGAATTCTTCTTGGGGATGATATATCCTTCGTAGTGCTAGACACATTTGGGGGGCAATAATCAAAAAAGAAGGAAAAATCAACCAAAGAGGAGCACAGGTAATTTATTGGCAAGCATTCATCGTGTATTTTAAGCCAAAAATATCTGGAAGTCTCCCTGTAAACCAACCCTCTCATTATCCAGGCAAATATTACATATACAAATCCATAAACCAATACACCAACCCTATACCCAACATCAATTGTCCATCCCAAACAAAATCATAAGTCGTAAATTAATTTTACTCTTAACATTAAAGCAACAGCAGAGAAATAAGAAAAGGAGGAACCAATAAGAAAAATCCAGAAGCAAGTAGAGGGGAAGAGGGCTGCGGTCTCTCTGTTGGCCTCTTTTACTGCCGTGACCTCTCCCTCCTCATCGCGCTACCCCCGGGGTTGTGACATTCCTCCCTGCGCCCCATCGCCCCCGTACACAGTGATGCGGCTCCTCCACTGTTGGCTGCTACGGCGCTTCCTCTCCGCTAACCACTGTGAGCACCCTGCCACCCCTGTTCCCACATGGCCATATATCGCGCAAGCTCCATAGCCCAGAAAAGGTGGACTAGGTGATAAGCTTTAGGCTGCGTAGTTCAGAAAAATAAATGGTGAGAGCATGAAAGACTGGGTTGTTGTCTGTATTATTATTTTTGGATTTTGATTTTAATTTCGTTTGGGGTTTAGAATTTTTTTTTAATAATATGGAATTTGGGACTAAAGATTTTTTTATAGTTTTTTTAGTTAGGTTGCTGGGAATGTGTATATATATATATATATATAACATGTTTAAAGTATTTTAGTTTTTGAGTCTTGTCTTAAAATTTTTTTTTAAAAGAATAATAATCTTTTTTTAAAAAAAACTCATTTGGGTTTTTTAATTATTCTCCTTTTTTTTAATAAAATTAGTTTAGCCTTAACAGCTTACTAACTATATATTTTAAGAATATCTTAGCTGTGACAGCTTGATGTTCTAAAAATTCTTTTTTAAAAAAAGAATATATATAATAAAATCAATCAATTCACAATTATTTTTAAAAGAACTATGTGACTTTGAGTTTTTGGCTTGTAAATATTTATTATTATTTGTAAATATTTGTTATCTTCTATTATTATTAGTATTATTTTTAACTTGGGCTAATAATCAAATTGTTTTAAATAAGGATGTTAATTTAGCCGTGACGGCTTATTAACTCAATTAAACATCTGAGCTGTGACAGCTTGATGTTTTAAATTTTTAAGCTAAAATTAAATTTTCATAATTTGTATTACTTGTAAATGTTTTTTTTCTAATACATTTTTATTCTTTAAAATTTAAGTGAGTCATTTACCTGTAAATATTTCGATTCAAAGAAAGATATTAATTTAGCCGAGACGGCTTGTTAACTTGACATCTTAGTTGTGATAACTTGGTGTCCTTTTTTCTTTCTTATCTTAAAAAAATAATATTTTTAAAAGGTTATTAATCCATTTGCACAATTAATTAAGGTACCATCCAAGGACGAGTGTATTAGAGGTGCTGTAAGATTAAGTTCCTATCCTTCCTTAAGCATAACCGATTCCCGAATTCATATATGGTTTCAAAGATCATTTCTTTTAAATAAAATGGTTTTTCCATATTTTTCCAATTTAATAAAACTTGACGGCGGCTCCAATTTTAAACAATTTCTTTTTCACCTCCCCCATCGCGATCTCGGTTACGACACTCATAGTCCTTGGCAATCTCATTGCACTAGCACTTTGCCAGCTAAAAAGCATTATCTCAACCTATTTGCTTTCCAGGGAGTCAAAGTCCATATTAATCTCCAAGGATTCAAACACATCAGAGAAATGACTCAGCATTCTTTGGCTTGTTGTGGTGGAGTTAAAAAGAGTAGTGAGTAAGGTTCAATATAAATAAGCCAGATAAATAAAAGTAAAACAGTCATTTTATACATTTTAAATTTTTTTAAAATGTAAAATTTAGAATCAAGGAAGGTAAATATAAAGGTCTTATATAAAGTAAGGGAGGTACATGTCAACTTGGAAACCAAAAAGGTAAAATAAGGCATTCTTGAACCTTTTGTGGTGGTGGTAGAGTTGAAAGGAGTAGCGGGAAATATTATTTACTTTTTATTAATTAATAATGTACTATAGATTTAATAACTAACAGAACTTTGGGATATCAAATTTTATAAGTTCTTTCAACTTGTGCTATGATTTCGTATTAAAATCTTATTTAACATAGTGATATTTACATGACAAATAAAATTAGTATTAGAGCAACTTTCTAATTAATATTCATATCTCAAACCAGTACACTAAACATAAACAATGAATAATTAATCTAAAGTTATACATTAGAAAGTACTGATGGTTTATCTACCTCATGATTATTGTTAATTAATTAACAAGTTTAAATAATAATTTATATTTATTATAAGTATTTTAATCATAATATATATAACACATAATTATATATCTATAGCTCAAAATTATTTTTTTTAGATATACTATTTTAAGCTTTAATAAAAATATTATTTATGTTTTAATTAATAAAGTTGATATAACTTAATTGCTCGACAAGATAAGGTAATAGAATTTTTATAACTTATGCCAAAAGATCATATTATAATTTTTTAAAAACATATCATGCAACAAAATTTATAACGGATCGGTCCATGATATCATAATTATTTTTTAGTTATTTAATTTTTTTTAATATATATCATGATATCTCACATATACTACACAATTAACTACACTAGACATTTGTTTTAATAAATTATTTGAGATATAAAATTATAAAAAATTAATAAATTCTAATTTAATTCAAATTTTAATATATTTTTACTTAATCAATTTCTCATTCTTGTGCATCAAACGGGTAATAAACTAGTAATAAATATAATTGATTCTAATTATTCTAGTTTGATTATCAATCATGATTATTGATTTTTGGTATAATAAGGTGTACTAATTTTTTTTAGATTATATATTTATTTTAAAGATTAGTATTTAAAATAGGATTTGGAAACAAAATAAATAATATTTTTTAAAAAAATTGTAATCACTATATTCATTGTTCAAAATTACATTATATTTAAAATAAATTATTTCAATCAAGTTGATCTTGAAATTGCAATAATTAATTATAATAATAGATATAATTAATTTTCATTGTTGAAAATTATATATATTAAAATCGAGTTTGGAAGAAACGAGAATAAATGATGTGTCATCTAATCAAGGCATCTATTTTTCGTTCATGAAATGGTAATGAATAAAATTATATTGAAGCACAGTTATTTCTCAAATAAGTTTAAATTTTATTTAGTTAATATGTTATTATCTACATCTTATGTATATTAAAACAATGTCAGCTATATGATTAACTTATATATAAATATAATGCTATTTTGTAGAACATAAAGGGATCTTATGACATTGCAAGGTTCTTATCATTATAAAATTGATTATAAATTATGGTTCTCTTTCTTTCATAATAGCTATGCTATATGAATGATATTGGATAAATTATTTCTTTATTTTTGTACTCCAACCTTTTTCAATTATATATTTTGTATTGTATTTTATAGAAATTAATATATTTATGTAAAGGAATGCAATAAATTTTTCTATTACATAAATATGTATGGAGTATAATTTTCTAAAAGCATATAAATAAATTTAATATTTAATAGATATTTTTTACTATCATCATCCGTGAAATAAACTAGTAAGAATAAAAGCACGGCAATCAACAATATCTGATCCATCTTAAATGACAATGCAACAAACCAATAAAAACATTAAGCACACAATCTTTATTCATACATAGTGATAAATGTACTAGATACTAATTAGTACAACAACAAACATAGAATACTTTGTTTCTTTTCTCACATACACTAACCACGAGCATTCCCATATATGTAAGGTCCGAGACAATGCCCAAAGGCCAAATTATTTATTACGGCTATCATTACAAGTCTATCTGACTTCTACATGTGCCTTTTTGCGACAAGGCATAGAGGATTCTTCTTGTGCTGAGCAATTCCTGGCAGGGTTTCAGTATCAATGTCTTCCTTTCTTACTCCTACTGGCAATTCCCAATCAAACAAATAAAGAAGATTAGGAAGGATAAGATCCAATGATGCAACTGCCATATGCAAACCTGGACAAATTCTACGACCTCCACCAAACGGAATAAGCTCGAAATCTTGTCCAGGAAAATCTACAGCATTGTCTAAGAATCTCTCTGGATAAAATTCTTCTGGGTTTTCCCAAACATCAGGGTCTCTATGAATAGCCCAAGCATTCACGAACACTAATGTATTGGCTGGAATTTGATAGCCATCTATGATGCACTTTTCATTTGTTTTCCTTGGCACTATGGGCAGTGGAAGATATACTCTTAGTGTTTCTTTTATTACTGCTTTAACATAGGTAAACTTTTGAATATCATCTTCATCCAAGAAATCTTTCTTGCTTTCCAAGCTCCTGATTTCTTCTTGAACTTTTTTCATTACTCTTGGACTTTTTATTAGAGCTGTCATGGCCCACACAGTTGTTGCTGCCATTGTGTCTGTTGCTCCTACAAGCATATCCTACAAAAGGAAATCGACAATATTTTGAGCATTAGTTCGAAACAGATTTTTACGATAATTCTTTTTGTGTGTTCTTTTTAAAGACATAAAATCAATTATTGTCGCATACTAGCATAACAAAGATTCTATAGTATTCCATCATGATAAAAATAGTAACAACAAAAATTGAACTCCATTGCATTTTCCTTCTTGGAGGCGGGGCTGATATACTATTTCCAACTGAATTGTTATACATTACCAATTACCTTTTGGTTTTGTACATTAGGGTTTCTGTTTTTAGAGATTGAAGGTTTGGATAGGGAATTTGTATATACACTTTTGTATGTATTGATTACTAGCTAGTTAGTTTTTGTAGCTCTTTTTTTTTTTTCAAAGTTATCCACTCTTGTAAGCCTAACCACCATTCATCACTAGATCATGTTGTGGTAACCAATCAATAGATTAGACCGAGAGCTAAGAGCATAACATAAGGTTTAAATATACCTTTTAATTATTGAAACATAAGCAAACTTTAGTTCTAGTCTTAGTTTTTTTTTTTTTTTGATCCAAATTCTTTTATAATAGTTTAGTTTTACTCCCTATCACTAGTCTATCAGTGGTAAACAATATAATGTTGAGGTGGTCAGTAAAAAGTCATGACATCTAATCCTATATAGCAATTAGTAATTATACGTGACATATCATAATCCTAAATGTCAAAGCCACTAGAACAATTTTGGAACTAAGGCAACACTTATTTTTGGTAATGCATGAAAAGTGTTGCTTATAGTACATATAAGCAACACCTTTTTTTTTTTTTAATGTTTCATGAATTAACCATTCAACCTCTTAGTTATAGTGGCTCTAATATCATATTTTGGAACCATCTCTTTCAAAGATTAAGGGGTTGGGTAAAGACAAATGGAAGATTTTATAATCTAACAGTTACCTTTGATATTTAAAAGTGTTGCCTTAGATGATAGGTGACACCATCTAACAACCCTACCAAAAGTGATGTCTTAATTTAAAAAGTGTAACATTTGCTAAAGGCTTGTCATAGTATAAAATTACAAATTAAATTAATTTAACTAATAATTATTAAATTAATTGAAATTAATATATTATAATATTATAATTTTTAATATAAGAAATCAAAATAAAAGTTTTTATTTAAAGTATAATACTACCGATGTGGGTAGTATTTTATGCAGGTAGTATTTTACCAATGATAATCAATCAAATTTTAAAACTTTCAATAATATTGATTTTATTTTTCATAAAAGTATTCTTATTTATTATTTTTACTTGAGCATGATATATTCTAAGTATTTTTAATTAATTTATTTAGTATAACAATGTATACATAAATATTAAATTAATTTTGATATTTTAATATTTAATAATTTTCTACAAAATATAATAGTAATTAAAAAAGTAAACGTGCCATGTAAAAATCCTTAAGCATGTATGCTGTATATTACAATTTATTTATTTACTTTTTAAATTATTTTTTATCTAATATAATTTGTATTATATTTTGAAGGGTATTTTAGAACAATTAAACAAAACTTCATTTAATAAAGTGTGTCAATAGATAATAGGGTATAACAATAGTTATTCCCCACGACATGGGTCCACGGATGATGCGTTAAACAAACAAATTTAATGATGCATTTATATTATTTGTTAAAAAAAAAAAAGAAAAAGGAAGGGTGAGATTCAAACCATGAAAACTGCTTTGATGTGATCATTAGTGAGATCTATGGAAAATGAATGCTGATTCCTCAATTGAAGTAAGACATCAATTATATCTTCTCCATCCAGAGCCTTTCTACTAGGATCCATGTGTTCATCAATGAGCTCTTGGTAAAACTTATCCATTTCCTTGAAAACTCGTTCAAGACGTGCATGCAGTCCTGTAAGTCTATCAATCCAACCCAGAAAGGGAATATAATCCGAAATGAAAAAGGTACCCATCATGGCTTGAAGCTCATTGAACAACCCATGAAACTTACTCCTTTCAACTCCTTCATCCTCGTATCTTCTCCCAAAGGCAATCCTACATATCGTAGTACTCATAAGAGACATCACTATCTCACTCAAATTTGTAACTTTTGAAGATAAGGCATGCCTAGATATTTTGTTTATCATCTGCTTGACCTCAAATTGTCTTATTGAGGAAAAGCTTGAGACACGCTTAGAGCTAAGGACATGGGTAACACATAATTTTTTGAGTTCTCTCCATTGAGCGTTATATGGGGAAAATGCGATACCTAACCCATTATAGGACAATTTTTGTTGGGCAAGTAGCTTGGGCCTTCCAGAAAACTCAAGGTCATGGTTTTTTAATATCTCTCTGGCCAGCTTAGGTGAGGAAACAACAATAGCAGGTCTTAAGCCTAGTTTAAGGGAAAAAAGAGGCCCATATTTCTTGGAGAGTTGCCACAGCTGCTGATAAAGGACAGAATTATCCAGCTGATGAAGATTCCCGATTATGGGAAGGCCTCTAGGACCAGGTGGAAAGGGGTGGCTCTTAAAGTTTCTGTGTTTTTGGAAGAAAAACAAGAACAACAACACAGTAAGAGATAAGCATAGAGTTAGAACAAATGGTGATTCCATTTTGGCTGATGATGACAACACTCTTGCTCTTTTAATAGGTGACTAAGCCTAGGACTCTAAGAATGGTACACTCTAGAACATATACTCAGCTTGCTTTCGATCCCTTGCAGTGTTTAACAATTTATAGACCTCGAGTAAGGCAACATGACCAACTTATCAAGTGTCGGTGGCTAGACATTCATGTTTGAATTGTAGCTGGAAGTTCGTGTTTGAATTTTAGCTGGAAATTCGTGTTTGTTTCTTTTCCAATGTCCTGTAGACTGCAAATATCTTCCTTATTTCAAAATAAATTTTATTTAAGATCGTTGTACACAAGTTAAGAAATTATTAAATATTCTTTATTCTGCTGAGTGAAATACTGCTGATGATGAAACGGCTGCTACTCAGCCAATTTAAAGAAATGTCATCCTATTGGCCGATTTATTGCACCGTCCTACAGACAAACGATTTTATCAATGGATCACTGTAAAAGCGGTCCTTTTCGGGGCGGGCTGGCCGTTTCTAACCTTTTTGTTTTGTTTTATTCAAATTTGGTAACAGAGAGTGGAATGGTGGTGGGGCTAGCCATTTATAATCTTTTATTATTTTTTTATATTTGGCAAGAGTCAGTGGAACACTGGTGGGGCCCTTCATCATATCTTTTTGTAATTGTTTAAATTTGGCAAGAGAGTGGAACCAAAGTAGTATAGAAGACTATGGAGAAAATAATTTATATAGTCGGAATTAGTGTGGGTATATCTCTATAAATCTGAATGTCTAGATAAATTTTTTTAGCCAATAAGTTATCAGTTAAATTATTTTATATAGTGTACTGCATTTATTTAAGTAGTGTATTTTTTGGTTGTGTAGTGTATTTATTTCAACAGTGTATTTTTTTTATTTAAATAGTATAGTGTATTTATTGTAATTTATGTAGTTGTAGAAACTAATAACTTGAAATAGTGTATTTTTTATTTGAAAATATAGTTCATTTATTTTAATTTATGTAGTTATAGGAACTAAGTTAGTTTTTTTCTTTTAAAAAAAAAAGACAAGTGGGTCTTCTCAGTAACTCATTTATATTATAGTAATGAGACTTACGCAAATGTATTTAAACTAGTCTTTTGTTATTTTATTTATTTTGCATGAAAAAGAACTCCCACCTATAAAATCAAAGTTAAATAAACAACAGATCTATAGCTATAACTTCTAAAATTTATTTATATTTATTCGAATATAATTTGCACTTTTAGTTTATAAAATATGTGTATTTTTTGTTTAGCTTATAACAAATAACACTGAAAATAAAATATTATTATCATTCGGCTCCTCTTCAGAAACCACCTCGTTGTAAGGCTCATAACCGACAATTAAACCATCAAGTTAAACCTCTCTACCAACCTTGGCCGTCAATTCTCTTAAAGTTGGGCCACTCATTACATTATCTGCATTCACTTCTTCGCAGTTTTCATTGACCACTGGACTTGGCATCGAAATAATATAGGAAGGTTAGGCTAAAGACAATTCATCAAATGCTTGAACGGGAGTGTTCCCATCAAAGCTTCTTTGCAACTCTCATAAAACTACAAATACCTCCATAACATGAAGTTCCGAAAATTCATTATGACAATCAAAATCATCCTCAAGTCATCGTCACTTTCAATGTTGCAACTCTTATACCGAACTGAACCTTGACCAATAAACATAGATAGTCGATACACCATTTGAATTATTTCCTTGTTTCTTGCTTGCAATTTGTGAAGAATTTTGACATAAAGCTCAGAAAGCATCATAGATGAATGAACACTAATAAGTGGTGAATTCTGACAGCAAAACTGGATTCTATCTTGGGAATTTTAAATTATCACAATTATAATGAACAAGTATAAAAAGTCTCCCCGACATTTTTTTTAGCCACTCACTCTACAAACAAAAAAAAAATTTCCCCCTTACATCCGCTTCTTCAGAGTGCTTATTGAGGGTGTATTTATAGGCAGCTCGCGAGCATCAAACAGTTAGGTTGGGAACGTTTTAATGTGCATAAATCGGCTAGCTGCTAGCCGATTTACTGTTGAAATTGTTTGCACATGATCCGTTAAATTATTGCACAGTAAAATGCGTCATTCAGTAAATCGTTTTACTGTTGGCTAATTTATGTGTACTAAATCATTTTATTTGTTGGCCATTTTACATTTAATGCATATTGATAAATAATATCAGGCCAGTTGTAAATCTGTAAATAATTTTTTTCTTATTTTTTGCCTAAAAAAGCCATAATTTTTTAATTATTATAAAAAATAGTACTAAAAATATAAAACGGTGCTATCATTTAGTAGCATTTTTACAAGCGAAATATATAAATTATGCAATAAAATAATTTTACCTATAATTTTTAATTTAATTTATATTTATTGCATTGTCATAATAAAAGAAATTACATAAATATTCAATGTGTTGCATGTCACACCAGGAATGATATTATGTTTAACTTATTTATTCAGTATTTTAAAAATCTTATAAATAAAAATATATAATTAAATAATATATAAAATAAATTACATAAATATTCAATTATATGTTGCATGTCACGCAAGGAAAAATATTATGTTTGACTTTTTTATTCAGAATTTTAAAAATCTTACAGATAAAAATATATAGTTGAATAATATATAATATAAAATTCTTTTATACTTCGATAAAATTTAATCTCATATTTTTATAGCGTTAATTCCTTAAGGAACGTGCTCTTGTGTTCTGGTTAAAAGAAAAGATTTGTAGATGAAGAATTCTCTTCCGCGCGGAGTGTACACTCATCTCACTAGGCCTTTTTCGGTCATGTGGCAAGAATATACACAGATGCACTATAGTCTATGGGACCACGTTCCTCCCACCACGTGTCATTTTCAATTAATACTTATTAACTGGTTCTTGGTTTTATTAATAATCTATAAACAATACGTAAACACGATTTTGTTTATATTTTGTGACAATTATGTTAACGGAAATATTTTTAAAATAATTTTTAATAATAATAATAATATAAAAATAGAAATAATAAGAATATATTTATTTTTGTTTAGTTATTCTTTATAATAAACTGCTTGGAATGTGATAATATTGAGATAAAAATTATACTTTATTTTGATAATAAGTATTTAAAAATATCTTTTACTTATTTGATTGCATGTTTATTTTGAGGATACGATGTGTAATTATTATTTTATTTTAATAAAAAAAGTATTAAAAGAGAGGGAAAATGTAATATAAAGAATGAGGTCAATTATATATATTTTTGAAAAAATTCTGGACACTTATTTAGAATGACACAGATGTGCTCATTTTAATTCTCTACCCATAAGCACCATGAACCTGGTGGGAAAACTGAAAATCTCCGATCGCCTGAAAATCGCAATCACCGGTCATCATGTGATGGTGGAGAAGCGAAAGGTCATTGGCTTGTGGCTCGACGAGGTGGATCGAGCAATAGTCCATGTATGCGTCCTTCTGCACCACCGCAAACTCTCTCTTGCAGCCCTATACTCGCACCATGAAATACCAGAGCTTTCTTTCAGTGCTAGATAATGCCACACCCTTGTAAAAATTTCCCCTATTTTTCCTTTCTTATTCTTTTTTCCCTCAAATTCTCATTTTGGGCCTTTTTTTTATTCTCCTGATTGGGGGGTCCCTTAAATGTTGAGAGAGACTAGCTTAGTACTCCAAACAAGGATCAAACTCACGCTATAGGGAAAAACAAATCCTAACAATAAAGGAAAACAGATGCAGCAAAATAAAAGGCAGAAAATAAGAACAAAAATTATTTTTCATTATAAATCCATATATATAGCTGGCTTTTTACATACGACTCTTGGCATTAAGGTAAAGAGGATTCTTCTTGTGTTTGGTAATTCCTGGCCACACTTCAGTATCAATGTCTTCTTTTACCATCCCTTGTGGCAATTCCCAATCAAAGCAATGAAGAAGATTTCCAATATGGCAACCCCCACCCATAGGCATACCTGGGCAGATTCTTCGCCCTGCTCCAAAGGGAATGAATTCAAAGTCTTGTCCCTTAAAATCTTGTCACTGTCCAAGAATCTCTCAGGACAAAACTCTTCTAGATCTTTCCAAGCCTCTGGGTCTCTATGAATAGCCCAGGCATTCACAAAAACTATTGTCTTGGCCGGAATATCATACCCATCTACAATGCACTTTTCATTTGTCTCTCTTTGCAAAATTAGAGGCGTTGGCAGATGTAATCTTAGTGTCTCTTTCATCACCGCCTTAAAATAGCTAAATTGTTGAATATCTTCTTCATCTAAGAAATCTTTATTGCCTCCCAAACTCCTAATTTCTTCTTGAACTTTCTTCGTTTCTCTTGGGGTTTTTCATTAATGCGGTCATAGCCCAAACCAATGTGGCTGAAGTGGTATCTATGGATGCTACGAGCATGTCCTACAAAAAGGCCCAGAAAAAAAAAAAAAGCAGTTGAGTTGGCCGAAAATATGTTCAGTAAAGAAATTAATCAAAATTAATTTTGATGCACTATCAATCATAGGCTTTTTTACCCAAAAAAAAAAAAAATTAATTATTTACGAATATCGGTGGTTTCCAACTTTATTTATCAATATACACTAAAAGCAATACGTTTAAACGTTGTGACTCATATAATACGTTTAGCTGGCAAATGAATTGCATGAATTTAGATATCTGCGCTGAGAAATGTCAACTTATATTTTGGCTAATTGTGTGCCGTATTACAGGTATAATACGGTTAGCACCCAGCCATATTATGTGCACCCACCCCGAGCACTGTTGTGAGCTTGACTTCCTAGGCAGCAAGAGTTTGATGGAAGAGTGCTTTTGTGATGACAGTAAAGAAAGAAATATTAGCCTTCAACACTTGAGATATACACAAATGGTGATGGAACCCGCCTCGAAAAATGTTGATGTAACCCACCTGGTGATACATTTACTTGTGTATTATTATTATTATTTTTTTGTTACATTTACTTGTGTATTATGCCACAATGCCAGTTTTTTTTTGGGTTAGTTTTGTGATCAAAAAACAATTTCAAACCATATTAGTAAATATAATTTATAATTTAAGATCAGTATCAAAATATAAAGAAGTGTAAAAAAAACCATGATGAAAAGAAAAATAAGGGACAAAAATCCCTTATTAAAATAATTAAGTTCCTTCAATCCCCACCATTCAAAATCAAATGCATGGCTCTGATGAAATTTTAATTAAATTTTTATTTAATATAAAAATTAAATTGATAATATTTAAATAAATTTACAAATTAATTGAATTTAATTAAGTAAAAATTAATATTTGTAATTAAATTTTTTAATTTTCATGCTTTTAAATTTGATTAATACAAATAAAATGAGTTTAAAAGTATAAAAATTTAATTAAAATTTCATCAAAGCCATTCATTTGATTTAACAAAAATAAATTAATTATTTACGGATGCCCATGGTTTCCAACTTTATTTATCAATAAAAAAGTTAATTTTTTTGGGTAAATCAAATGAATGGCTTTGATGAAATTTTAATTAAATTTTTATACTTTTAAATTCATTTTATTTGTATTAATCAAATTTAAAAGTGTAAAAATTAAAAAATTAATTACAAATATTAATTTTCACTTGATTAAATTCAATTACTTTTAAAATTAATTTGTAAATCTATTAAATATTATCAATTTAATTTTTATATTAAATAAAAATTTATCGAAGCCATTCATTTGATTTTGAGTGGTGGGAATTGAAGGAACTTAATTATTTTAATAAGAGATTTTTGTCCCTTATTTTTCTTTTCTGCATGTTTCTTTTTTTAGTTCTTTATATTTTGATACTGATCTTAAATTATAAATTATATTTACTAATATGGTTTGAAATTATTTTTTCATCACAAAACTAACAAAAAAAAAATGGCATTGTGGCATAATACACAAGTAAATGTAACCAAAAGAAATAATAATACACAAGTAAATGTATCACCAGGTGGGTTACATCAACATTTTTTGAGGCGGCTTCCATCACTATTTGTGTTATCTGAAGTGTTGAAGGCTAATGCTTCTTTCTTTGTTGCCAACACAAAAGCAATCTTGCATCAAACTCTTGCTACCAAGGAAGTGAAGCTCGCAATAGTGCTTGAGGCGGGTGCACATAATACAGCTGGGTGCTAGCCGTATTATACTTCCAATACGGTGAACAATTAGCCGAAATATAAGCTGACACTTGTCAATGCTGATATCTAAATTCATGCAATTTATTTGACAGCTAAATGTATTATATGAGTCAAAACATTTGACAGCTAAATATATTACTTTTAGTGTATATTGGTAAATAAAGTTGAAAACTATGGACATCTGTAAATAATTAATTTATTTTATTTTATTTTTGGGTAAAAAAGCCGCAAAGGAATGTGGCTGAAGTGGTATCTATGTATGCTACGAGCCTGTCCTACAAAAAGGCCCAACAAAAAAAAAAGCAGTTGAGTGTTGGTCGAAAATATGTTCAGTAAAGAAATTAATCAAAATTAATTTTGATGCACTATCAATCATATGCTTCATGAAGTACTATAATAAATCAAATGTGGCACATTATGTATCTTTTTTTCGTAGCTATATCATGATGTATCTTTTTTTCGTAGCTATATCATGAATTAATCACTAAACTATCTCTTTATTAAGTACCCTGATTCTTCTTAACAATTATCTTATAAAGGATTTGTACCACCCATATTCTTCTCCCTAAGATCACAGATACAGGATTTCATAGTCTTCTCCTTAAGCACAAAAATACATGATATAAACCATAACCTCTCCTTAAAAGTACGGTTCACTCAACACTGTGTTCTTGAACTCGAAAAAAAAAAAAAAACACTCTGTCCAACGCCAACCCTATTGCTCACACCATACAATCTACACTAGTTCAGTATATCAATATTTCTTGGTGATGGGATATATGTTGTGTCCCCCTTGAGTTGCAGGATATACAGTAGCAATGGGTTTGGTCTCTGGTCTATTCTTCAAATAAGGAGGGCTCCTATATATTATTGACAGTTTCGGATTGAAGTTTATTTGATCCTCAACTTCAACATATTAACCGCTTAGAATACAGTCGGAAAGCATGGCTTCTGTGGAGTTTTAATGATGATAACATCTATATAACAATTGATTGCATGAGAAAAAGTCTTTCATGTGGGTAGGGAATTGGGAAATTGTGCAGCAGATCACAATTGGCACAGCCAATTTGTTTGATATACAAAATTTCGGTAACATTACTCGAACTACTGAAAATGGCTTTACTAATAGTCTGCAGCACGATTGATAAAATGTATATATTATAACAAAGAAAATGAAAAATCAAAGGAGAAAGAAAGGAACTGAGACACCATACCATGAGGACCCCTTTGATGTGATCATTAGTGAGATCAATTGAAAACGAACCCCGATTCTTTAGTTGAAGTAAGACATCAACTATATCCTCTTCCTTTGTATGATTTCTGTTCGGATCCATGTGTTTATCAATGACATCTTGGTAGAACTTATCGAAGTCCTTGAAAACCCTTTCAAGACGTGCATGCAATCCAGTGAGTCTATCAATCCAACCCAAGAATGGAATATAATCCGAAACAAAGAAGGTGACCATCATGGCCTAAAACTCATTAAGCATCTCATGGAACCTACTCCTTTCGGTTCCTTCATCATCATACCTTCTCCCAAAAGCAATCCTACAAATTATAGTGCTTGAGAGAGTAACCAACAACTCGCTCAAGTTTGTAGTCACCGAAGAAGAAGCATGCCTAGATATCTTTTTGGCTTGACCTCAAACTTTCTGACAGAGGAAAAGCATGAGACACGCTTGGAGCTAAAGATATGAATGACGCAAATCTTTCTAATTTCTCTCCAATAATCATTGTATGGTGAAAATATAACCTCTAAACCATTATAGGACAACTTCTGTTGGCCAAGTAAGGCAGGTCTTCAGGAAAACACAAGGTCATGGTTGTTGAGTACTTCTTTGGCAACTCTAGGTGATGAAACAACAATAGCTGGCCTTGAACCGAGTTGAAGAGAAAACAAGGGGCCGTATTTCTTTGAGAGCTGCCATAGTTGAAGATGAAGGGTACAAATTTGCAGCTGATGAAGGTTCCGTATTATGGGAAGGCCTCTAGGACCAGGTGGAGGACGGCGGGGAGGGTTGTGAATGGTTCTGAGTTTGTGGAGGATGAATGATAGAAGCACGGGAAGAATTAGGCATAGAACAAGTAGAAGTGTGGAGGACATTGTGGCCTTGGTTTGTAACCAACTTCCGTAAGCATAAGAACACTTATAAATATGTTTGCATTTTTAGATTTTAAAAAATTGCCAAAGTTGGTCCTGACAATTTCAACGGCAGATAAATTAGCCTCTGATAATTGAAAAGTATCAAATTGATCATTGACAATATTAAAAGTCAGACACTTATTGGTCTCTAGATGTAAAACACTAATGTATTAATGACAATTTTATTACCAAACAAATTAATCCCGTATATTATTTACCCAAAAAAAAAAATCTACATCTCCATCACCTTCTTTCCTTCATCCTCTTCATCACCACCATAAACGCATAGGAACACTCCTTTACCCCAGCCCCAAAAATCAAAAAATAAAACCTAACACTGTTTAAATTTTTAAATTCCTCCTGTTTGTTTTTTTTTTTCCCTCCATCTTTCTTCATCCAACCACTATTACTACTTTTTCAACCTCACCTGCCATTGACTCTAAGCACAAACTTTGTCCCCTTCATCCTACCAACCTTCCTCGTCACCTTGTGCCCCAGTTCTCATGGCACCACCACCAACCTTTTGCGGTGCTATTGGGCTTCACAACAGTGGTAGAGGACTGCGAGGCTGATGCTTTTTTGGCGATAATTCAAGGGGTTGATGATGATAGATTGTGTTTTTATTTTTCCAGGTTTTACTGATTTTGGGTTTGCTGCATTAATGGAGATAATATGGTTGAAACTGTTTGTAATTTTGGGTTGAATGGGGTGTGGTTGTGTAGATGATGGTGGTCGTGTTATAGGTTATGATGAACTAGTTGTGAAAGGGGTGCTTATGGTTTACAATGATATGATGATGGTGGTGAGAATGAAGATGATGGAAGAAAGAAGGGGATGTGGAATGAGGATTTTTTTTTTAATGTAAATGACATTAGAAACTAATTTGTCCGGTAATAAAATTGTCACTAATACCATTAATGTTTTCTGTCCAAGAAACACTAAGTGTTTAACTTTTGACATTATCAGAAATTAAGTTGACACTTTTTAATTGTCATAAACCAACATATTCGATGCTGAAATCATAATGGACCAACTTGGGGCTTATTTTTAGAGTGTTGATATAGTGTTGTGGATTGGGCTAAAGTTTACGAGGAATCTAGAGGCTCTAAATTTAAGCGATTTTTTTTTATTAATAATCTTTTTTAAAGGTCTTAGGACCACCTGAAGTGACAAATAGTGTGACCCAACAGTGACATATTTGGATGACATAGCTACTCCACGTGACATATAAGCTAATAGTGGCCGTGAATTTGATTATTCACACACAATAAAACTAGTACGTACACTTATTCTTTCGTAAGGAATTAAGGATCACACTAACGCAAAAGCCCATGCCGTGCACGGGAAATGAAAACACTAATTTGAAATACGTTTAATATGGATAATATAGGTTTCAATAAACGGTGGTAGTTAAATTATGATTTTTTTGTTTAAAAGAAGATTTAGGGGAATATAAACGTCGAATTGATAGCTTAAACTAATATTTCAGGATGATCTTAGACTAACAAAATATAGAAAAATGTAGACAAATTATAGTGTATATCTGGGAAAGAGTTGTATTGGATGTAATTATCATGATTCATAAGCAATGTTCTGAAAATCAAACCGGATATCGAACTGGTCAGGATAAGGGTTTAGAGGTTCAACCAGTTCAATCAGGGTTCAATTAGAATATAACTGATATATAATAAAACATGTATTTATATAAATGTATAAAAATACAAAATAAAATATATATCATAAATAACTAAAAATTAAATTAGGTATCAACAAAACCCATAAAATATGATATAATTCATCTCTTAATCAAAATAAACATTATCCATATAAATCAAATCTCTGAAGTTACTAATTCTCACACCAGAAAAGGAAAAGAATTATGAAAAATGAGATTTTAGGATTTTTTTTAATCTAAAATGATGTCATTTGGCACCTTTTTTTATAAAATTATAAAGAAAAATCAGTTTAACCCGGCCTGGCCATTTTGCCCAGTTTACCAGTTCCCGGCCGATTCGAAACGGTTCTTGACCAGTTATTTCTTAGGTGGTTTTCAGGACAAACCCTAACTGGACAGCAGGTCGGTTATCGATTCAACCCGTCCGACCGGCCGATCCGGTTTGGTTTTCAGAACATTGTTCATAAGTTAAACAACTATAATTCATAAAATTGGTCCACCGAAACTTACACAGTTTTTAATCTTTTTAGGCGAAACTTACACTAGATCCTGAAATCCACTAACAACCATAAGTGTAGCTTAATTTAGATTACTCAGTAATGTGGAACAAATGATGTGATTTATTCATTTAGTTAGCTGTTTATATGATCATTTGAGCACTCAAGACGTCATATTTTATTATCATTATTATTATTTTTTAACAGAACCTGTCATGGATAATTCAAATTTAACTAATTGAATTTGATCACTACTTTACAAAACATTGACCTCTGAGTCGTAGTTATTCTGTTACAATGCATAGTTCTTTTAATTCCTTGACAATGTAATAGTTGCTGTGATGATGTTATTTGCCAATATTGAAGTTCGATATTAATTCACAACAGTCAAATCCTTTTGTTTTTTCTTTTAATTATTAGTCAAAAGTCCAATCTTAGTTTTAACCAATTACGCCTGGCTTGTACATGACTTGAACATGGTCGAGCTTATTTGTTTAACAAACATGTTAGAAGTCATGTTCATTGTTTACATTAACAAAGATTTGGATTAACTTTTTCGAAAAAATATAAATCATAATGCCTACCTTGGTGAGTAAAAAGATTTTATTAATCATAGTTGACACTGATTTTCCTTACATGTTCCATCGTGTACTGCACACTCTGAGAACAAGCCCATCAGAGCCTTGTCATGAAAATCGTTACTATTTAAATAAACCATTATTAAGGATAAGTAGGATCAAAGTCTATTCTACTGTAATAATTACCCATTGCTTTCAAAAAGGAAACTGAATGAAATTTTTCAGCTTTGTGAGAAGAATTTCATGGCATTATTCGTAATTGCTTTCAAGTAGTATTTGGCATTACCAATAAGCAAAATACCCCATCATAGGATTGCATTGCTAAAGGCATGGTTTTTCCCTACTCTCATTAGATACTCTTTGGAAAAAAAAAATTAATTGTAAACGACCAATGCATGTATGTCAGTAAGGTTGCTATGACAGAGTATGAGATTTGTACCAGATTTGGATATCAGTAAAAGGGTCTTCAGAGATTAAGAAAATAAATTGGGAACTGGAGCTGAATATATATAAAGGTTTGCAAAAGAGCTGAAATGCCCAAAAGCTTGCTTCATTTGTACGGAAGGCAGATAGCACCTTCATTTGTAATTGGTAAACTGCATATATAACAAATGGATGTAAAAGAGGTCAAATCATAATCATAATTTGAAGGTAAAACAGAGATACAAATCACTTATAAGTAGTACATAATATATCACTACACAATGAGAAATTGTTACTTTGAGTGCTTGCAATGTATATCATAAGTCTTCTAATAAGATTGAGGCACAAATCTTTGAAAAGAAAACACAATCTGTACAATCATAATCTGACACTAAAACAGACATGGAAATCACTTATATAATAAATCAGTGCACAGTGAAAAATTCTTACTTTGATTGCTTGCATTCTATACCGTAAGGTGTTCCAATAACACTAAGGTACACATCTTGGAAAAGAAAACAGAATATGTATCACTGCATGAAAATAGATGAAACTTGGATTACAGGAATGCAACATGTCTGGTGAAATTTGAAGTGTTCAATGTAGCATATGGTTTGGTTTGCTCTGTACTAGTTAGAAGCAGTATAAATAACTTGAAACTTTGTCATGACAATTTCCAATACCCTTCCTATATCAATAAGCATAACTGAAGCTGCTAAAATCATGTTAAAACTATTCAAAGTTTGCTCATTTATCACCAAATAATACATATACTAAAAGTTGTACCATCATGTTTAATTAAAATCAAATGTCAAAACCTCTTTAATATATCATCCTCTTTTCTAGTTATAATATTGAAATAATTTCAGTCCTATAGATGGAGGTGCAAAGTGAATTTGATTATAATATAAGTGATCCTTTTATAACAATATAGAAAAATGAAGTGTCTGCATAATAATGACATTGATGTCTGACATACTAAAAGGCAACCTCTATCAATACCCCTCCAATTAGAGTACTTAAGATTCTTCAATTGAAATGGAATGTCAAGTATAAAGAAATTGAATTCGAAGAATGCCAAGTACTTAATCACATACAAAAGAGTCGAGTTGTATATACCAAATGGCAAATGCTTAATTAATGGCTAATTTATACTTTCTAACTTACAGAGTCATCTTTTATGAAAAATTTTAAACTATAATGACGTTCAATTTAATAGAAACATGGATACTAAGAAACTTGTAGGTTTATATAGTATAAAACAACAAATGAGATTTTGAATGAGGTAGCTAGTGGTTTGACTTTTTTCTAAAAATAAAAAAATTCATGTCATAGGAATGTTTATTACAATTACAAGTGTCTCGAATTGCTAAATCTTATGAAAATGAATTACATTTCCTGTCAATTAGGACTGGAATGAAAAACCCAAAGTCTCAATTGATACGAGTAGCCACGTATAGAATGATGGATTGATGGTCTTTAATCAGTTTGAGTAGTGTAATTTTGGCCTTCACCCACCAAATCCTCAAAAAAGAAAAATTACAATTGAAGGTGGTAATTAATAACATTGTAATCCAATATAATGGAAAATGTCAAAAGATAAAGAAATAAAAAGGTAATCCAATATACTGGAAAATGTCAAAAACTGAAGAAACAAAAAATGTACAAGCATTACTATTAAAAGTTATCAGGAAATGTCATGAGGAAACCATCAAGCTTACAATGAAAATTGTGAGGACATCAACAGGAAATATCATGCATGAAAACGCTTGTACAGTTGTACTGTTGAAATTCTTGTACTGTATGGCAATTTGAAATACTAGTAGGATAGAGGTTTGAGTAGGTGATGAGAGCATCAGATGGCCATGGGATGAAATGTGTAGCTAGGCTCGTGTTTTAAAGCTTCAAAATTCATTCTCATAGAACTGAACATGGACAATCAAAAGGATTCATCCTTAGTTATTACATAATGATAGTTCAATTTCATAGATTTGTTTACATACATAAACATTAATTACGTTGAGACTTAAAGCATATGGTGTGGAAAATAAGCCTTGCAATTTAAATATTGCATCTATACAAAAAACAGTCATAGCTTGATACTATCATTTGACTTCATTACATACTTAGAAGATTGTAAGTTGCAATTGGTTGGAGGCATATCTTAAACAAAACATCTGAGGGAATCCATGCCTCATTGTAATAAAGAACAAAGAAAAAGGAGAAGAAGGGAACATCTTCTCTTAATCTAGGTCATTGTTATGAACATCTTCTCAGTGCACCAGCAACCTCAGCAACAACAACATTTTTTGGTATGTGATGTTGGGAACCCGCTGGCTGAGGAAGTTTATAAGCCTCATCATCACAATCATTGTTATGAACTTGTTCAGCACTAGACAGATCAGAGGAAGAAGTTCAGCATCATGAATAAGTAACTGTAGGATTTAGTGAAAGCTTTGCACCTCTAACCCAACAATCTGTCGTAGAAACACAGTGAATCAGAACAAAACGTGAACCAAGAAACAAAGCCAAGTAAGTTTTGATCCAAAATACAGGGAAAAAAGAAACTAAGAACATCAAGAGAAATGCAAGTGAAGGGTTAAAAGGTGGCAAATGGATATGGAGGCTGGGACACAGTAGCATGGTCATCATTGGTTGAATTCAAAACTTGGAAAACAAACGAGCATAAGAAACTAAAATGTGGAGTATAGGAAGAGAGTGATGTGTCGTACCTAGCTCCAAGTGCAAAGAACATAAAGGTCTCCCTTATTTATAGAGCAAAACTGGAACAAAAATGAGATTTGGAAAATAATGAGTTACCAATTGATGAGCGTTGATGTTGTGAAACGATGGCCAAAAAGTCTGCTATTTTAACATATAATATTTTCAAATATCTAAATATTCCACTTATAATATACATGGATTCTATTACTTATTTTTTTTTCAACTTATTCTTTCTCCATCGTATCTCTCACAATATATATGAGACCCACATGGATGTCTACACCCATATAAGTGTTAAAATAATATTTTTTAAAGTAAAAAATAAAGTATACATAAATATACAAATAAGCCAAAATTTGCCCCCGTGCTTTATTGTCGAGTGAGTTGAAAATGAGCACACCACTAAACATTGCAATAAATGCAACGTGCACCTACTTTTGCGATCAGCTAGATGTAGCTCATGGCTACATTTGACTTGGCCAGAAGAAAAAAACAAGCCACCATCACATCAACAGTTACATTTCTGAAGCTTTTGGACGCACTGGAATTTGGATTGGTTCAATTCCAAAAATTTCTCATGCATTACAAAGCAAGTGCAGAGGCGGGAGAGCTTGCTTGTGCATCTGCTGTATTGACTAGTGTGCTGCATGTGTATCTATGCACATAGAGGCACACAGAGTAGAAGCTGGTGGACAAGCATTTTGGTGAGGACACGTTCTTGCTGCATTTCCCGTTTTCAATAAATAATTGAGGATGAGAAAAAGGGCTGCTGTTTGAAATTTTTGTCATGGAAAATTAATCTGGTGACATTTCTAAGTTGTCAAGAATAATTCGGTTTTTAAAAATTAAACCCAATTTCTGATCCTCTCCCCTCTTTTGAAATCTTATACCATCACACTATAACCGTAAACTAAAATAAGATTAAAAAAAAGGGAAAAATTTGATAACAACATGAGGACTTTGGCATGGCGATTCAAATGAGAAATTCTTATTGGACAGAGAGCAAGAAAGGTCATTTGCTCTTGGTGCAGGTAAGAATTTATCTTATCTTATCAACCCAAAAAATTGTTAGAGGAAAAGTGTCGTCAGCACAATTAATATTATTTGAGGGTTTAACTACTACAATCAATTTGTGGATTTCTTCTTTTGAAATTCAAACAAATTGAATGATAAGTTTGCTACTTTTTAGCCTAGTTTTTTTCATTTTTTTGGCATGCAAGCGGGAATTTTAGCCTAGTTTTAATTAAAACAAAAGTATCTTAGCATAACAATAATTACTTATAAAGTAGAGTTTAATTGATTTTTTTTTCTTGAATCTCTATAAACCGTTGTTAATTTTGAAAATTGATTAATGCTACGAAAAATATTCGTGGAACGAAACACTGATTCTAAAGCCAAGTTTCCTTCGTAAAGAAAAATCCTCTCTCTCTCTCTTGCACATTCTCTCTCAGCTTGCATGATTGATTACCCGCTAATTCATTACCCGTACGAAAAACAAATTGTGCCATGAAGAACCTGCTGTTTAATTTTTGGATTTATCTCCAGTAAAGTTAGGAGGTTGGTAAATTGTACAAGTGAGATATTAAGCACTCTTGAATCATTTAATGAGATCTATATGTAGTGAAGTTATTGATACAAAAATGAAACTTCTACACTTTGCCTACCTCCTCATTTGAGAGTAGCCAAATCCTTTTCACATATCGTGTTCAGCCACATTTCCATCTGTATAATAAATCGTTAATCAACTTATTCGTGGATAAGTGACATATTTCTTCTGTATTTTCTTCTTCATACATTTGGATTTAAAATTTTGATCTTTAAAGTTGCATTTTTTTGGGTCTTTTTTTTCTATATGGTTTTTGAGTGGTGTATTTACATCAATATGGTGTTTTGAAAAAAATTCACATAATATGGTGTTTTGAGTATAGAATCCGCCAAAGACGGATTCAACACTTTGTTTTAATATTATTTTATTGAATTCACATCGAATTCAGTGTAAAAATATTATTTTATTAAATCCGCTAATGACAGATTCAATAAAATAATATTAAAATAAAATCCCACCGCCAAAGTCAATTTCATAATCTACCAAAATAATATTTTTTTATTGAATTCACCATTGGCGGATTCTAAAACACCATATACAAATAAATTTGTCCATTTTATCATATCAGTGTAAATCACCTATACCAATACCATATATAAATTATTTTTCCCATTTTTAATGATGGGATCGTTTACACGCCAAGCCCACCACACTTCTTAGGCATCCCCAAGAAACCAGTGGCGCATTCTTATTTGCATCCCCACCCCAGAAAAAAAAAAAAAAAAAAATCTCTGTGAGTTTCTCACCTTCTTAATCAGATTCCTTGACAATGTGAAAATGCTCAGATAGTAGAAGGGCAGAAAGTTAAGAACAAGCTTAATTAGAATCAGTCTATCTGCTTTAGATAAACTTTCGCATTATATCAAACTTACATTTTCTATAATTTTTCTAGAACAGGCTGCTTGCAAGTCCTCTCTTTGCTTCGATTGGCCTCTATGGAATCCTAACGTATATACATAGCAATGACAAGGTCAGGCAACGCATCTCCTCGTTCATAATCATCACCCACTTCTTATCATAGCCAAAGGGGATTATTGCACATTTGGAGTAATTAATATTCAACCCAGACATAAAAAAAAAAACACAATTTAACAATTTTCTATAACTAAAAATATGATCCTCTCTAACTGGACAGAATATAAGCGTTTCAACTGTGAATTGTAGATGAGAATTATCAACTTTATTCTTGCCGATATTCAACCCTCCAATAAAAGGCCCAGCTATTTATTGCTCTTTCCACCTTTCTATTAAAGACTTCCGCAATTAAAATAAATGGGAAGGGAGGTAGGGAAGTGCGCCAACCTTGAAACCCATGTCCATTTTAAGGGCAGCATATGGGGACGCATCAATTAAAATCGACACTGACCATGTAGCTATGCAGCGCATTGTGGTATCTAGTGCTTTCATCCTACTCCAAATTCCATATTTTCCAAAACTTTACCTACGAAAGTGGACCTTATCGTATTTTTTCTCATATAATTAATAAATGCTAGACACTCAAAGAAATTAGTAAAAGATACAACTAGAATATACAAAGTCAAAAATAGGGCCAAATAAAAAATGACAAACACGATTAGGTAATCAATCATATTACACTAAAAGGACAAAAAAAAAACCTTGTTTCAATTTTTGTCAGGCTAATCCTAAACTAATTTCAGCATTCAATAGGATTTCATCTAGATATATCCAAGGTATTAGGTCTTGGACCACAGGACGCCACCCTATTTGCTATGTGATATGCACAAAGGACCCAACAAGCGAGGCATTACCCACAACCCACTAGATTACAACATGCAAAATTAAGCGACCCATTCACCAGCCCCACTAGAACTGAGGCTAGCTTTTCATCCGTCCGACTTCCTAAAACAACGCCATTCACGACTGCCACTCTTGCTGAAAGCAATTACAGGGGTACACAAAACCGTATCCCCACAAATAGAGCACAAAGAAGCTAGGTGGAGCTTGCACCCATACATGACATAACACAACCCTCAATCCTCAAGAACCAAACCAATTTATGATAAACAAAAAATTGAAATAGCCAAACGAGAATCGTAGAAACCAAAAAAAGATTTGCAAAATGAGATATACAAAACCGAATCTGCACAAAAATGAAAAAAAAAAAAAGAGAGAGAACAAAATGATATCTACGAGAATAAGAATGAAACTGCAGAAATGAAAATGAGATGCGAAACAAAAAATTGATCTGCACTTTGGACTAATGTGACCACAGCCATCTTGGTTCCGCAAAAGGGAAGAGAACCTACAAAGGAAATAGAGAGATAGGAAACAAAGAATGCAAGCATCCATTGCCCCAAACCAAGACACGCTTCACCCAAAACCAAGACCCAAAACAGATCCAAAGATAGATTTGGTTCTGCAAATCGAGGTCTTAATCACCCAATGTTCCACTTCAACTTAACTCGCCAGTGCCACTGTCATCAAAGGCACGCCTGAGGCAGCACGACAACGCAAGGGTGAGGCACGACACGAAGAAGCGAAATGCAAGAACCAACAATAACATAGAGAGGCAAAACGAATAGCATGGCTTTGGAGGCGGCTAGGGTTTGGTAGTGGGGATGACATTTATCCCTTCTCTGGGCTTCCAATAGTTTTCTTTGGGCTACCTTTTTGCTTGCATAGTAAACTATGCAACTTTGGCTCGTGTATTTGTTGACTTCCCATTTAAATTTCTAGGGTTTTAGGGAGGATTGGTAGGCCTTGTAGACGAGGGCATAGTGGAAGATGGCAATCGATTAAGGGTTTAAGGAAGTGTCGCTAGCTAGATGTTTGTAATGGAGCTTGTATGAAATCCAATTTCAACAACACCACCTTGGACTTAGTTAATGATGAGGGGATAACTCCCTCCCCCCCCCCCCCCCCCCCAAAAACAAAAATTTAAAACTACATATGTATTATTACCCTTAATTATTAGGACTATCAGAGAAATAATATGTCTTGTTATATGAGAGAAAAACAATAAGTTCAAGACTTGTTTTTTTTCTCTAATTTGAAAAAAAAGCAGACTAAAACTTTTTCTTTGTTCTATGTGTTGTCATTAAGACATGTCATTTGCATATTAGTATTTTAAAATTTATTTGGTTGATTTTTTTATCAAGAAATAATATATCTTTCTACTTAGTATATATGAAAATTCTCTTAATTTAAAATATCCCTTACATATATTTAATAATCATTGGACATTGTATACATTACAATTCTTACCATTATAAGTGTAGTTTAGAATTAGAAGAATTGATGGTTAAGAAGACATATCACTATTCTATATATTTGCCCCCCTCAATTTTTGGTCATTGTTTGGACTTAGGAAGATTTTGGATGTTATGATACAACACTATTACTCTATTAGCATGTTTTGTTTTCTATTTGAACATTCTATACCATATGGTTTGGGAGCTACAAATGGAAATTCAAACACACATGATCTCGTTCCAGACCTTGAGGGCAAAGCCTATTTCAATGGAAGAAAGTATATAATACACCAACCGTGTGGACATATATAAGGGCGACCTGGAGGATCAGTCAGCATTACATGATGAAACAAGGTAGGAATAGGAGTGAATTAAAGAATGTAGCTATGTGGAGCGTGATTCACAATTGAATGGATATGCTAGGGATGTGAAGCTGTTATCAAATTTGTTATTTAACACCCAAAAGTTTGTGTCTTATTGAGACATCCACTCTATTACCATTTGATGTGGTGGTGGCCCATATCACTTGTCCCATTTATTTATCACATCTAATAATAATGAAGTAGGTATTCCAATGAGGCACCAATTCTTAGGTGTTGAAATAATATCACTCAACGATTATATACCATTGAAGGCCATCAAGGAAGGATGGGAAATTTATGAGCAATAATTTTCCTCTCACTCTTACTTGCCCCCTCTATTTTCTGTTCGGATCCCGTTGTTATTTCTCTTGATCCTATTTCTCAATATTTTTCTTGTACTGAGAGTGTTGATACTCTTACATTGAATTTTCATTTCTGTAATCACCTATCACATTCCTCAACTCAGCATAGAGCAGTCTCCTTAATTTACATCAAAATGCCTTCAAGATCTTATACAAAAATTACTACCATATTGCCATTAACCAACTGTGTTGGCAAGAACACAAAACAACATGAAGTATGTAATATATATATATATATATCCAATCATTTGCTCAAACAAGCTCTGGTGTTACGTCAAATTAATATTTAACCAAGAAGTTCACTCTTGGATTCATTTGTTACTTCTGGTTAAGGGGAAAAGAAAAACAAAATTTAAGTGCCATCAATCAAGAGTATATTCAATAAAGATTAAAAAAAACCTTTAGATACTTTAAAATCCTATAATCATTTAGTACTTTTTAAAAAATCTTGTTTGTACAATTTAGTCAAGAATATTAAATCTTCTTAACCAAGTATTTTGAGAACATTATTTAAATAAAACAAAAAAAAATTCCAAATATTGAAATCTTTCAAGAGCATTTCTACATTAAGAAGTTCATTCATTAGGGGACCAGTTCAACAGAAAATAAACCATGCATCTTCATTTTCAGATGAACTAATCTGTAGGGCTTCGTCAGAAAGCCCTCCCACCATTCATGGTGACATAAAACTAACGACTTTTAACACTAAAGAGTACTAACACAACAAGTGCACAACATTAATATGCATAAGACAAAGTCTTTATAGTACGATATTAGTTAATGACAAGAGTAGTAACACTTGATGATAGCCCTAATATTAATAAACACTTTTTCCTTTTTTTTCAATTTCTTCTAGTAGGGAGAGACACCTACATTTGCCGGTGCGAAATACCCATCTTTCATAAGCACGTCCTCAGCTTCCTACGCCGCACACAAACGCGGAATTTGAGGTTAGGAAAAAACCCTAGAAGTAAGAGACCCTCTTTTTTCCATTAATGTGCTGCCAAAAGAAAAAGAGGTAACAGTAACTAGGGCTTTGAAGTACCTGGCGAACATTAGCTTTCTTCACGGGTTGATGATCAGGCATAAGTCCGAAATGAATGTGTGGAAAATGGGCCCACTGAAACAAGGAGGAAGAAAATGTGGACCCCAACACATAAGAGAAGTCTTAAAAATTCAACAGGGCAACAAAACAGGTTTAGACTTTACACACACACACACACACACACACACATATATATATATATATATATATATACTTGATTAAACAAAAAGAAAAACTCTTTAATTAGTAAAGATTGGAAAATAATCTAAAATGGGAAAAGTCCCTAAAGAGAGTAAGATTTAGAATCTCTTTCGGATCTCACATTCTTTGCAGCTGCACTAAAGGCCTCTCTGTGGCTTATATCAGGATTCCCAGCCTTGATACGTTGGATCTCATCCCTGAAAATTTGAGTGATGTGAAGGTCGTCATCACAGCATATTCCAAACGCCACCAAAATTTTAAAAAAAAAAGTGAAATTAAATCATTTCAGTTATTAATTAGTTAGATAAATAAGCAAAACGATTTTTTTTTCTCTTAAAGAAATTTTTTGATATTTTTTAATACAAACTTTTCATTCTTTATATGTCAATCAGTACTTTAAGACAATTCACTTACTATTATTTACTAGGATTTAAATCTTTGAGATACCAAACCATATAGAAGATTAATTACAATAATTGTACTTATAATCATAACTTGAAATGAGTGTCTTTGAACTTACTTGATGAAGCGGTTGTAAGCAGATGGAACTCTCTGTCTCTTCTCTGGAGCTGGACATGCAACACATGGACATTGCACAGGCAAACAGACAGGAACATTAAATCACTTCGCTGACCTTTTAGCAAATACTACTCTCTCTCTCTCTCTCTCTCTCTCTCCCCATCTATCTTTCTCTGTCTCTCTCCTCTATCATTACCTCATCATTATCACTATAACAATATATCACTCTCTCAATGGATTCAGCACAATATTTTCGGGGGTAGAATCTGTCTCACTCCATGTATGCATGTAAGGAGACATACATATAGACGCAAAGAGCATAAAATGATTTCATGAATTTTAGAATTTGATTCCTTTATTTAGTTACAAATCCCTAAAGGAAAAGGGGGCAAAAAAAAAAAGGATGAGGTTTCATTTTCACTTCACCCCCTTTGAGATTTTATTGTGGAAAGTGGGAAAATTCTGAAAAAAGGCACAAAAATTTGGCTAGATGCTTCAGTTTGAAAAACTTTGGAAGTTCAATGTTTACAAATATCAATTTGAAGTAACTAAAGCTGATTTCTGGAGGCACTAAACATTATGCAGGAAAAGAAGCGAAGAAAAAAAGCAATGCGTGAGATTAATGTGCTATAGGTTGTTCTCTCTTTGCCATTTGCAGTACAGTAGCACACCAAAGAAACCTTAGCCACTGTTGAGATTGACAAGTGAGTTTTGATAGGGAAACAACTTTGTTTTCACTTTTTCTCCCTTTATTGGTTAAGTGACACCACTATATAGCTATGAGCTTAAAAGTAGTGTAAAATGGACCGAAGGGGCCGTCATCAGAAGAGTTTTTCCTTTTCTTTTTCATAGCTTTTCTTTGGTGGTATCAGAAAAATCTTATCAAAGCACCGGGAATTATTAAAAAAGGAAACTAAAGAAAACAGAACAAAGAAACAAATAAACATGAAAAATATAGGTGAAGATTTTGGGAATGTTGAAAGCCACAAAGAAAAAGAAATAAAAATCATAATAACTGAAAATTCAACAATTGAAGAAGTTTTAGGGAATTAGAGAAAAATTCTTACGTCTGTTAGCTGGCGGAGGCTTAGGGGTTTCTTCAGGCCCTCCTCTAATGGTGCTCATGACCAAATCATTTGGGTTTGGGAGCTGATTCATCATCATGTTTGATGAAGGTGCATTTCGAATCTCCTCCTGAGTTAAACCCAACATACTCATCATAATCAACTATATATAGTTCTCAATTCATGCAAGAGAGAGCATAACTATTAACCAGGCACACAAATAAAAAAGGAAAAAAGAAAAACATAATCTAGAAGAAGCCCTAGTTATAGCTCTTACATTACATATATATACTATATGCACATGTATGTATGTACCAGAAGATTTTGAGGAGTGAAGAAACCGTGGCCAAGCTGGAGCTGATTGGCAGAAGGGAGAAGCAGCCCTCGCATGTTGACTGAGAGAAGGTTGGTGCAATGACCGCATCTCACAGTCACAGTCTTGAACAAACTGGTGCAAGGAACACTCACCTAAATGCAAAAAAAAAAAAAAACAAAGAAAAGAAGCATATAAGAGGAGTTCTTAATTATTAGTTAGTTGAACAATATTCACAAAAATTGAATGAATATAATTGAATTGAAGGGCAACAAAACAAAGAGTACAACACAATCATGAAATGGGATAAGAAGAAGAAGATAAGGAATGAGATATAGAGAGAGAGAGAGATGAGAATAAGGGGTGTGAGTGATGATGGATGATGAGACCAACCGCGAGGACAGTGTCACAGAAGTTACAATGGACATAGCAGAGCCGGTCGGAGGGAGAGAGGTGCTGGTCCGGTGAAAAGGAAGTGGATGAGGCGGACATATTCCTCTTTTTGTTGATTCCCTTTCCTTTCCTTTCTTTTCTTTTCTTTTTCTTTCTGATTTTCTAGATTTGATTTGATTGATGGGATTGACTGATCAGTGAGGGGAGGGGGGGGGGGTGAGGGGGAGTGTTTGGTGATAGAGAGATAGATAAACTTCCTATGGATCTGGTCGTCTTGATTGATGAGTTACTGTTAAGGAGCGAGAGAAAAACAAAGGAGGGCGAAAAAGGGTGACAAAGATAGTGAGAGATGCCATTTAATAATAAAGGATCGAAAACGCCTAGAAAGGGAGGATAGAATTTCCATGTGATCACTTAACTCTTTAAATATCTAATTAGGGATTCAAATTTTAATAGTATATATAGAAAAGATTTTGTTATCAAAGATAAAATCCACATATATGAGTTCTATGTCTCAATGAAATTAGTCATTATTTTAGATAATAAAGATTCTTAGTTTATCCAAAAAATAAATATGACTGTGATGAAATTATCTTTTCCAAAAGTTTAGTTATGGTGATTTTTATACCATATAACAAAACCATCTCATCTAAAAATTTAAATTGATAGGTAGAAATATATAAATAATTTTATATCTGACAATATCTTTATATTTATCAAACTTTTATAAAAACACTTATCACTTATAAATGGAAAAAACTAAAGAATCAAATCTAATTCATGATGATATACGAGAAAAATGTAAACCAGGTGAACTAACCTTATTGGTCTCTCCCTCTATTTTTGATATTATATATGTGTATGTTTTCTAGTCTAAAGAATCTTATTTGAATTCCATTAGACATTAAATATTTTGGTTTGATTTAAGTTGGTGAATTATAAGATACAACATAACTCCTTTAATGTTAAATCCTATCACATTTTTTACTAAAGTAACGTTGACATTTTTTTTGTGGGTAAATTTAGATTGTAGAGAAAATTCATCCCAATCCGAGATAAAATATATCTCTAGACTCATTGAGTGCATACAAAGATACTTACAAGACTAAACTAGAAGTTTGATCTCTCAAATATACTGGTAACATGAGTTTAGTCCTTAAAAGATTTAGACATCAATTTAGTCCTTGAAATATACAAGTGGTATCAATTTAGTTTTTCTGAAAGATTTTTTGTATCAATTAAGTCTTAGAAAGGTAGATGTCACATCACTTTGATCATTGAAAGATGTATCTCACATATATTTGATCCCCTTTCACATGGATATATCTTATTCAAAAACTAAACCGATTGTAAAAAATTTTAGAGGGATGAAACTAATATCACAAGTATTGTTCTAGGATTGAATTGATGTGAAAAATCCTTATCGACCTAACATGATGTGATGTCACAGGTATATTAAAGGATCAAATTGCTAGTTTAATCTACTTACAAATAATCCACCATCAAGAAAAAACTAAGAATAGAACCAAGTACTCGTCAGCATAAATGAAAGATTGATAAGATGAGTCAACCGACACAACGTTAGACATAACATAGATACATAATTAAGCTCACAATATTTTCCAATCCACGTATTTTTTCTGTTGATCTGAAAATGTTATAATCATAACAAGTTAACGGAAACTCATATCATATAACTAAACGAGATTCGTTAGATAAAATCAGTCATGGTCTAAAACAAATGCTTACCTAATTACGCAACAATTAAGTACATGGATACATACTGTGATTTCATGTACTTAAGTCATAATACTGATTCAAAAGTCTAACTTTGTCAAAAGTAATTCATACGAGCTTACAAAGGATAAGTTTACTATGATTCAGCGAGAGGTGAACTCAACTTAATTCTTTTTACCAGGTCATTTATAATTTGAAACCTAGACTTTGCTCTAAAATAATCCAAAAATAATCAAGTCAACCCAACTTTTAGACAATATATGTATAGGTCTGGACAATATGTATAATGCAAGTAGTCATTAAATTTTGGAAGTAAAAACAAAATTCAACAGATATTTTATCAATGACAGTTTCAAAAAATTTAGATAGTGGACCAAAAGTAATATATAAGTTTAAAAAAAAATTTACATAATTTTTCTCTTAATATGGGTCAACCTAATATAAAAATATACTAAATTTTGGTGGGCATGTGCCCCCAACTTTCACTAAGTGGATCTATCCCTGTACTTTATGATACATTCAAAACAAAATATATCAGTACAAAAATTATCAAGTCATGTAAATAAGTAATGTTATTTGAACATAAGGAGTAGACAAAATAGCAAACATTTATAAAGAGAGGGGCACAAAGCTTGCCAACCAAAGTTGGCTTACCTAGTCAACATTTTTCATTCATGCATTGCCAAGGGAGTTTGATTCTCAAGTTTCCTCCACCGGTGGATAATTTATAAATACTTCTATAAGTATTTGATGGGCTTGAAAACATGTCCAAATCCAAAATTGGGGCAAGTCTTTCCTTCAAGTTAAACTTTTATCTGTATAAAAGGCACAAAATTTTGGTCCCACCCATTACCACTAGTTGTTTGGTGTCTCTCTCTTTCCCCATTAATAGATGTGATCTACTGCTGTGTTTGCTTATTATATTCAAATAATATTACCCAATCTTACAGCTTATCACTAATTTTTAGTGAAAAATATAATTATTAAAAAAATTTATAATTTCAAGTTGAACCAGGTCAACTCAAAATAATACGAACTTGACCAATAACTCTATCAAGTTAAAATTTTGAAATTCAAACCCCGCATAATAAGTTTGCAATCAAGTCATATCATAAACATCTCTATTGATTTAGATATAAACAAAAGTATTACCACCTCTGTTCGCTAATAATCGTCTATTTTCAAAATTTTACTTTTCTATAATTATCTTTCTATTTAAAAAATCTAGACAATAATAATTAAATTTTACTTTTTATATTCTTGTTAAATACTTCCTTTGGTCCCAAATAAATGTCTAATTTTTAATTAGGAACATGAATTAAGAAAATAATTAAAAATATCTTAATTTTTAATAAATTTAACTGATTGTATAAAATTATGCTTTGTATTATCTCTCCCACATATTCTTTCTCCTCCACTTATAATACTCTTTCTTCTCATTTATTTTCTCTCATTTGTTAGAGATATTAGTACGAAAAAAATTAATACTGCCTAAAATTCTAAATGGATGATTATTTTGGACCAAATAAAATTTCTAAAATGGAAACTTATTTGGAATGGGAGAGAGTAGTTTGTATATGGAGAGAGAAAGAGAGAGCAGGTAGAGGAATTAAGTATGATAGAGAATGATAAGGATATTTTTGTAAAAATACACCTAAATTTTCCAACATATAAGCTCATTCAATCATCTTAATCAATATACACAAGTGAAAAAGGACATTTATTAGATATACAATGGAGATAGTAAAAATCCAAAGATAACAAAATTTAACATTAATCTTTTTAATATTTGAATGGTAAATTATTCTCCCTCCTTTATCTTATTTAATTACCTTCTTATAATCTATTGGATAATAATTTTAATCAAAGTTTCACTAATTAGTACCCTTAAGACAAGATTAAGGATGCTAAGAAGAATAAATTTTTAGATTTTTGAGTGAATTTTAAATTTTGAAAACATAAAAACTCCTTTTTTTCAATATTAAAACTTTCATTTTTAACTTCTTAGAACACTAGTTAAATAAATCTTTTGATAAATGGTATATCTATAGTCGAAACATTCCGTAGTAAATGCACGGACAGAGAGGACCCAAATAAAGGAGTAGCGGTCAAGGCCAAATTAAATTGTGTTGTAAATTTTCTAAGAGGAAAGAAAGAAGAAAAGAAAAAACAAGAAATTGAATGGTTGGCATTCCCAATGAATGTGTGTGTGATGTATATATATGAGAGAGAGAGAGAGAGAGAGAGAGAGAGAGAGGGTGTGTGTGAAGTGCAGAGGCGGCAGAGGTGGGGGAACGGAGAGGGAAAGGGACGTGTGCATGGGAGTGATTAGCTTTGGCTCATTCACCTGTTGTTTTCAAAGTTAAGAGGGCTTACAGGGCTCTCCTCGGTTTTCTACAATTCCATTTCATCATCACATATTGATTTGATTTTATGTCCGTCAAATCAAAAAATCTTTGTTCTTTGTTTGCAAACTCTCCACTCTATGTTTCAAAAATAATGATGAAATGAGAGCCACTAACAGGGCGGGCCAGTGCTACAATCAAGATGTTTTGCTACACACCATCTTGTTTTCTATCCCCTTTCAGAACTTGATCAATGCTAGTGACCCACCTCGCTTCTGCCAGTAATTTTGCCCTTTTTCCTTTGTTGCAATCAATTGTATCGTGCATACAGTGTTATGTAGTACTGATGATCGTCTTTATTTCGAATTAATACTGTTCATTTTGATTCCTTTGTTCTTTTATGAATAGAATTAAGTATTCTCTTAAATATCTTAATGTATAAATATTGTTTTTTTCACAATTTGATTTTAAAATAAATTTCTTTTCTTGTAGAGAATAAATTTCTTATAATAAAAGTAATGTTATACATCCAAAACAATCTATGCAAAATTTATGATAGAAATCATAATTGTTAGATGAACTAATAAAATGATATAATTCACTAATTATCATAAGGCTAATAATATAACATATTATTTTGCACATATAACATTCTGGAAAATTTTCTGCTTGCCTTATATTTTCCATTATATTAATTACAAAGACAACGCTGAGGAGGAATATATGTGTGTGTATGTGTGTGTGTGTGATAAAGTGTTTTTTTGGGCATATATATATATATAAAATAAAGATTTGAATCCTCTAAAACTTTGCTCTTTAGTTTTATATTTCATTAATGTGCTGGGCTTATTGCTACCAAGAATACAGCTTGAATTTAATTTTAATAGACTCATAGTGTAAAAAATTTTTACACAGTTATACAATCATATATTGTCATATTAATAAGTATGGTTAACTTTCATTTCTACTATTTAAAAAGTTATGTAAACAGAGAGATTTAATTGGATAATAGTGTAAAGTTGATAGTGACAGTGCATTAAAACACTCATATAGTTTCTCAATACTTTTATAATGAAGGATCTAGTCTCAATTAATCGATTATTAAAATATTCAAAGATGTCTTTTATTCAAATAACACATTTTTTATACTTTAAACAAACTGATTGGATGGTATATATCATTCATTGACCTAGTAATACTTGTATTATTGAAAGTTAATAATTAAGTCTCTAACAAACTTCATAAAAAAAGAAAAAAAAAGTCTTGCAATTTAGTCACGAAATTCGTTATGACGGTTAAAGACTAGCGCGTGGCGGTTTATTACTTTATTATTCTTGTTCTAACTTTTTATCCGTAAAATAAGAGAAAATCAACGCATTGTAAATTGAATTAAAATGAATGTAGAATCAATTCCATGAACGAGGAACTTTATTACATCAATCCAATTTTCTAAGGTAGGTCATCAGGTGACAAAGTCCTTACCATTTATCTCAACTCAATTAATTGATTCCAGGATCATTTAATTTCCTTCAAAATCCAAGGAATAACGGTGCTTATGTTTTTCATCTATCAAATTTTTATGTTTGTGAGGACCCGACCTTTAATTACATAGACAGAGAGGAACCAATTCAATTTTTGACCATTTCTTTTTAGAGGATCTAAATGCTCATATCTTCTAATCCAATGTATAGTGTCAAAACCTTCTTTTTCTTTTTGTTTTTAAAGAAGCTATTCATTGATAATTGAGGCCAAAACCTCTTTTAAATTGGGTCATTCCCAATGCTACACAAGGATTGTATTGCTTGGCTCAATCCAAAGATAAAAACTGTTGTAGATCTCATGCGCCCTAAAAGTTTGTGTTTATCACTTTATGGGAGCATGAATGGTGGCCCATGACCAATTCGGATGCAAAGTGCGAGAATGCGAGGAAATTATGATTTGAATTATAAAATTAACTATTTTCAACATGTATATATGTGAAACCATGTAACCAATTTTCATCCCTTCCCCCGCAGATTTTTATTTTATTTTTCTTTTTGGGATCAGATAGATCGGCCTATTGTTAAATAAATAAATAAATATATATATATATATATATATATATATATATATATATATATTCACCAGAGCATGTGAAGAATGAAAGAAACTAGCGCATGTAACTAGAAAACTAAGACCCTAAGCAGTTCCTACAAATTGGAATAGGAATAAAATAATGGGAGGGATAAGCTGTTCACTCAAAGGTTTTGTAAACTAATTCCATGTTATATATTCAAATGATAAATTATCTTTCTACAATATTATGGACACCTGTTTCTGGCATTCCATTGGATTTCAGGAAAAGATGCAGTAAAAAAATATTAAAATTTGAGTATTTTAAACTATTGATAGGAGGTAGTGCTAATAGTTTGAATCTCGTATTAGAAATAGAGTTAAGACTCATAGCTAGCATCTATATACCCCTTAAATAACTCTACAGTATTAGTCAATTATGAATGGTGGTTGATTTCCTGAGAAAAAAAAAAATTAATGAGAGGATGTAAAATATTGTATTCACACGAGATGGCTCTATATGAAAATAACCTCCACCAAAAATTAGATCTAAGATAAACTCACCAACAGTGGACCTTTAACTAGAGGAGAAAGAAACTAGAATGGGGACGAGTTGTTAATTAGTTTGTATGTGAGAATTCAATCACGTATCACGGTATCAGGTCAATATTCTCCTTATCCTACACATCTTATATGGATACCTCTCTTTCTCTAGAAATTCTAGCTAGGGGTTTGTCTGAACTGTAGAGCTAGCTTTGGGTCTAAAATCTAAATGCACTTGAATATATGCTTTGAGAACTTGTGATTGAACATAAAACTAACTAGAGTAAGTTGCTATTCTACTAGGTCCAAATAAAAGCTCGGTCAACCTATATCGCTACTACATCTTTAAAAAGCAATTGGGATCACAAAGAAATCATGGTGAGCTTTATACCTATCCCAAAGAAAGGTATCTGTTTTGTCTTTTTTGGCGTGAGTATTGGACCTTTAATTAATTCAACAGATTAATTACTTCCTCTATTGCTTCATAATAAATATCATTTTAGTATATTTATAAATCAATATATCTAGAATCCAAATATATTAATTTATACATATACCTATTCAAATGTCTTGATTTACAAATATGTCGAAAAAGTTAAAGTGACATTAATTTTTAAAAGTAATAAAATTCAATATTGGTTGATAAAAATTAAATAAATTTCATATTAGTATGTAACTTTCAACTTAGGAATGAATTAATGAAATTTAGCTAATTAGTTCAGGGGAGCTCATACACACACATATCCGGGGAATACATCACTGATTTGACTCCTCAGGCATCACTTTCTCATACACACATATATGTAAATGCCTGTCAGTGATAGCAGAATTCCAGTGATCTTTAAATTTCGTTGGCTTTCCTTTGTCCTTTTCAAGAGTTCATATTTCTTTTGGGGTTGCTGATTTCAATTTAGTTAGACCTCTGCTGATATTGTAGCCTCTATACAAAGGGCTTGTTGTTTCCTAACAGATGCTTGTTGCAAAGTAACCCTAACTTTGCTGAAAAAGATGGCTGTTACTTCTAGCTCTGCTTAGAAGTTGTAGAAAGCTATTACATTGCATGCCACTTGTCCAATTGGGCTTCTTGGTCACAAACAGGAAAATATGTTTTAGTGTCTCTAATGGGTAGAGCATAGGAACTGTTTTGGTTGCAAAACAGCTATCATACTAGGTCTTGTTATATCGATCAATTTTTTAGTGTAAGCAGGTTATATTATTGTGATTAAATATTAGATTTAATTAATCAATATTCATTATAATTTCACCAATTTTTCAATCATATACAATTTAAAAAAAATTAAGCATTAACTCCTTGAAATTAATAAAATTTTGTAATTAAATCTTCGAAACTAATATTGGTTAGAAAAACGGGAGATTAGTTGCTAGTTTAGTCCTTTATTTTATCTACTGCTATCTCTATATATGTTGACTTAAACCCTTAAAAATTAAAAACTTAATAATTTTCATATTGTCTCCAAAACTCATCATGATAGATTTTTATCCTTTTATTTTTGAACAAGAAATGATCGAGTTCAATTAAGTCTCAAAAAAGTATTGATATAAAACTGTTATTAGCTCATTCTTGCATTAGAAGAAATCAAGAAAGATTGTGTTCAATCTCTTTTTTTTTTTTTTGTAATAGTAGTGGTCTAGAAATTTGATTATAAATTTGTATTAATTATAGGGGCCTAAATATAACTTTTAACTCACTTTAAAGTCTTGATTATAAATTTTAAACTATACATAGACACCTAATAGAAATTTTGATGAAGTTATAAGACCTGCAAATTATCTTACATTAAACCATACTATGGTATTTTACATTAATCATGTCAACAATTAAAAAGTGAGATCCATTAATTCCGACAATAAACCATTAAAATTTAAATTTTTATAAATATTTTTGCTTATATGTCATTTGTATGCAGATGGAGTATAGTGTAAGTGGTTATGGAGAATTCCACAAAGACTTGTTTGACTTCTATTGACTGCTGTGAGGCCTCTATTTGTGATGAGCAAGCAATCATGTAAGAACCTCAATAAATGCACAAAAAGTTTAGGAGCCGTGCCTTGGTCATTGTGGGATGACTGGTGCCAAGTAGGGGCCTTTTAATTTTATACTTTAAGTTTGTTTGGTGCTAGGCCATGACAAGTGTTTGGCTCTAGCCTACGACTTGTCAGATATGAGACATTGTCATACACCACTCAACCAACCTCTTGGAGTTATGGGTTGCTTATTATTAAAGACTGATTTTGGTATGCTATTAATATAAAATTGATTTTTGCTGCCAATTGATTAGATCTTATAATACACGTATTTTGGAAGATAGCTATTGTTAAAAATTCAAATATTTAAGATAATAATATATAATAAGATGATTATATAAAAAAAATTATACTTTTTTTTTATAAGTGTAGAAGTTTAAATTGAGGGGAAAGTTTACTTTAATCCAAGATCAAAGCATGTCTATGGGCTTACAAATCACCTAGCAACAGAGGAGACCTAAGAATTGAACCTGTGATATGGTGGTGTATGAGCAAAAAGTCGACTAGATGAGATAAACTGTATTGACGAAAAACTTTTACACTAATATATAAGATATAAAAAATGCATCCTTATTTTTATCATCAATTTATAGTTAATTTCTGCGGTTATAATGAACTCATCGTTGTATTACTTATATATTACTTTTAATCTTAACTGGAAAAGAAAAATGCACATGATATGTCCATCAAACCCTGCTGTTACTGTAAAGCGATTTTCTGTTGTGATAAAAATTAATGATAAAAGAATAAAATTATAAACATATCTTATTACTCATTGAAATATTTACATTTATTATTCATTCTAAAATTTTAAAATACATGTAAAGGATAAGACTTCAAAAGGTTCTGATCTTTTTATGCACAATTATAATTTATTTTAAATATTTTTTATCATCATTCATAATAATTATCAAGGTTCTAAAAATCAAACACTAGTTCAAAGATTTATTAATTAGTTTAATCGGTTTAATTAGGATTCAATCAAAGTAATATTATATTACTATATATATATAATTTCATGCTATGAAATATATAAATATTATTAAATAATACAAATAAAAATTCAAATAAAGTTTTATTATGATAAAAATAGTTTTAGAAAGCAAAAACACTATTATTAAGTCATTAACATGATCAACACTAAGACTCACATTTCTTATTTTTAACTTTTGGGACTACTAAAGCACTTAAGAAATCACATATCGCTTAAACTAAAAGTTTTTTACTCTCAAGACTTCTGTAAATTATCATATTCCAATATAATTATCTCCTTTAGGGTCGTTTTAAACGAGTAAGAGATCTAGTAATCTTTAGTTTGGTAATTCATATTGCATTTTTGCTCATCTGTCATCAAAATGAAATTGCTAAACTTGAAAAATGATGACCATATAATTTTAGTTATTTTTCTTAAAAGAAAACTAGTTGTTTGGTATATATGTTTTTTTTTTTTGTCAGAATTTGGTATGTATCATTTTTTTTTGGTCATAAAAGATCATTAATTAATAAATCAAGGTCTAAGCCTGAGTATATAACATCATGTAATACCTGAGCACCTGAGTACAATGTAAGTATCCAACAAATTCTATCAACAGCAGAATCTTTAAACTTAGAAATTAACAAACGACCACTACAAAGCTTTAATAGAATGCCCAGAATATAGAAAGGTGTGACTGTAGCAGAGGTGAGTATGTCACATACTCATAAATATCGGATTTTGGCTATTTGAATCCAATTTTGAAGCGGTGGCTTTTAGGTATGATCGTAGCAAACATTTGATCGGTTTCAATCGGTCTGATTATTATTAGTTGATACAGTCATAGTAATTATTGAATTAAATAAAATGACATATTTTACTAATTTATTTAAAGGCTAATAGTTATGATAAATAATTCTTGCTACAAGAATCTCACAAAAATAACATGTTTTAAAAGGCTTTATCTTTTAAAATTCTAGGAAATAAATTACAGCGCAAACTACTAACATAAAAGATGCTTCTTAGTGGAAACCAGAAAATCAAGAACCCACACTTAGCATGTTTGGATTCATGTTGAGGAGATAAGAATTTGATTTTAGAGCACAAAAATATTGATTCTGGTCATTTTTAAATATGCTTGACTTTGAGAGATCAAAATCAACTATTGCTTCTAAAATTATTTTTAAGGGAAGCGAAAACTTTTTATTTTTTAATTAAAATATGAACTTTTCAAACAAAAATTAATTTACTTTAACACCAATTCTATAAACACAAAAATCAAACATGCATTCTAATTTCTCTCTTCTGTTTCGTTAGCTGTGTTGTAGAAATCCAATAAAGATAACAGCAAGGAGCTATCACTGTTTTGACATTTATGTACACCTGGAGCTTTGTACAGCATCACTGCTGCATGGTACATGCATGCGTCTTTGGGCCTCAGCTACGGCATTACCAAATTAAACTAATCTACCTAAAAAGCCTATTGCCTAAAAACATAATTATAGCTACACTAATATTAGAGATGGCTTTATGTGTTTTCCTTAGGCTTTAATCTGAGGCTGCTATTGCATGCTAGGCATGTTGCACGAGACATGGGAAAGAAAAAAGAAAGTCCTCTTTCGTCCGTTTGAACAACGTGTTGTGACTCTCCAAAAATAGTATGAAACCAGCATCTATATCTTGATGAACTTCAAGAAGCCATTCTTGCAGTTTTTTTTCCCCCATTATAGAACAGACTTCCGATGCCATTATCTAAAAGTTTAAGGATTTTTCGAAGGCAAAGAGGCAATTTTCACATAAAAAATGTGTTTTTCAAATTTTTAAAGTGTGGGATCGGTTGAAAAAGTTTACAAACCTATCTCTTTTGGAATCTTTGACTAGTCTCCTAAATTTATAACTACTGCTTTGATTTTTATAAGTGTCTATTTTTCAGTTCCATTTTTTCATTTTTCAGAATTTTATAAAGAAAATACTAAAAATTATGAAATTATAAAATTTAGATTTCAGTATTTTCTTCACCAAATCCTGAAAACTGCAAAATTGAAAATAAAAGTTAAAAACTAAAAAATGAAATCAACAAACAAACCTTTTGGATTCAATTTTCAGATTTTAGTTTTGAATAAGGAAATAATCATGAGAATTGCAAAATTCAGTTTTCATCTCTGATTTTCAATATTTTCTTCACAAAATTTCTGAAAATTAGAAAATAAAAAATAAAAATTGAGAATTAAAATTAAGCATTTCATAAATAAGAATTCAATTTAGAAATTTAGACGGTATTAATTTTTTCAACTATACCCTTATTAAATGATAAATAGAAGAGAGAAAGAATAGTAGAGGAGAGAGAGGAAAATAGAAAGTAAAATTGAGTTAAAAACATTTAAATTATCCTAGTATCAAGATTTTATCAATTATTTTCTTAATCTATATGTCCATTTAAAACTGAATATTTATTTATAAAGGAAGATAGGATATTTTTTTTAGTGGTTCAGCAGCGTCTATCATCAATAACAATAAGTAATTCCCTTTGAGGCCATAGAGATAGTGCATGTTTGTTTTACACTTTTGAAGCTTCAAATTTAAAAGTACTTTTAAATAATAAAAATGAGGTTCCACGGTAACCAATTCATTCGGTAAATTTTTATTTTACTAAGAGTACTTTTCAAGTAATTGAAAGTATTTAATTTTAATGTGAGAAAAGTGTTGTTAAAGATATTTTTAATTTTAAAAAAAGTACTTTTGAGATAAGATACTACCATTACTCTTATATTAATAACTAAAAGCAATTTTACTTTATTCTATCTAAAAAAAAAATATTTTCTCAAACTTACTTTTAATATTCTCAAATCAAACATAAATTGTGTCAGATTTAGTTAGTTAATTAATAATTATTTTGACGGATCAGTTAGAATCTCATAAATTGCGAATATTGATATTTTAAATAAAAAATTCATAATTGATTATTTATTTGATGGTACATACCGACAAACAAATACACACTCATAGACTCATAAATGGCCTGAATGAACATACATAACAATAATAATATATGGCCTGGACCATTATGATCACATGTATTCTTATCCATCAATCTCATTCCAGATTTTGAAAACATACAATATGTTACCAATGGCAAAATAGATTTTTCCCATGCATAAATTTAATTAACGTGACCTGGTATGAGTAGAGCCTTACGTACTATATATCAAGTTTTTATTATTTATTTATTTTTATTTTTTAACGTAAAAATGGTAAAGATCAGCATATAACTAGTTCATATTAAATTTACACATGCAACGATGTTTCACTTAATAATAAGTGACTGTTTATGTTTTTTTTTTATCATTTCAATGGAGCCAATTTTATGGATATATAATAACTTGTTATGTGTAATGTTTTACACAAGATCAGTAGTGTTATACTATCAATAAAAAGTTGCCTTTTGCAAAATTTTTGACAGAAAATAGGAGTGGATTGAAGATACATTTTGATCCAAAACCTCATGTAATAAGTTTATGTGTCCTCTTATTATATATACTTTTTATTTAATTTATTCTTAACTGTTCATATCTCACACTTAAAATTCTTATTGTATATTTTCCTTTACACAAAACCCAGCTTTCCTTGTCTCTTAGGCTTGCAGTGGGTGTGGAACACGTGAAATTAATTAATTTGAGCCCCCTTTATGCTTTCAATCAATGCTGGGAGAGATATTTAGTGAACATCAAAGATTCACTACTAATCTATGAGACCAACATAGTAATAACAACGATGTACTTTGTCAAATTATTTGCTTCGGATTTTTAAGGAAACAAAGGAAGACGAGATACACACACAGCACATGCCATAGAATGGATCCATATAATCTTTTAGAAGGAACATTAATACGGGCTAAGCTGGATTCGAATGTTGAATTTGAGGACCACATACAGCAGCATCAAGACATATTATGTAAGGGACCACTAGGAAGAAGGGAAAGGCAAAATTGCCAGCACTTTGCATGCACGGCAATCTGGTCTTATGGACATATACAGACAAGGAGCAAGTAGCACTGGTGGGGATTTCATCACGATAAATTGAAGACTCGTTGATATCACATCTTGGTCTGCATATATAAACAATCCAAGAAAATGCTTGTTGGTTGTTTACTGCAAAAAAAAATTGTGTGATGGGGGAAATTAAATTAGAATTGTAGTGTACGGATCCAACCCCACGTAGTCATGTCAACTTTTATTCACTCATTGCTCAAAGCTAGGCTTTTTACTCCGAGTTTTACTTGCTTATTTCATTGTTGGTGTGGACAGTGAACACACATCTTTCTGCTGTTTCTTACAGATCATGTAACTCAACTCGTCATTGGAGAATTCCATGCTACCTAAGGACAAAACTCATACCACCAGAAGCGAATATTCTAGGGTATAGTTGGTTTTTAAAAAATTGTTTTTGGTTTTCATTCTTTGTTTGAAGCTAGTTTTCTGTTTTTAGGGATTTTTTTAAGGAAATAGCAAAAACTGAAAATGATAATGAAAAACTGAAATTTTTAGGATTTATTTTATTTCAGTTTTCATTTCTAGTTTTTAAAATTTCCTTCATAAAATTCTGAAAATTAAAAAAATAAAAATAAAAAATGAAAACTAAAACCAAATAGGTAGATTTTTTATTATTTCCTTCTTAAAATTCTAAAAAACGAAAAATTAATTAAAAATAAAAAATAAAAGCTGAAAATTGTTTTATAAAACCAAACAAATCCCTAATTTCTCAAGTATATATTGACAAATGAGATTCTTTTGAAAAGAGGGGAAAAAATGAAGAGGTATGCAGATTAGGACATATGCGTAACTAAAATTTTTCATACACAAAAACGTTATTTGTGCATCATGTCATAATCGCAATTTAAATAAGTATGAATTTTAATTATGCAAGCGTTAAATGCAATAATAACTGAGGACGAATTTACACTATTAATAAGGATCAAATACCGATTCTACACTTCGATAACTACAAAATTATTTGAAGTGCAATCTTCACATGTCCAGTTTAAGTGTCTAAATACTTATGTACAAATAATCAATCTGGTTCATAGATCGGTATAAATAGGTCTTCAATCACTTGGAGGAAAATTAGAGATTTAACTTGTGCGAAGCAATGTTCGAACGATCCTTCGACAAAGAGACTTGGAAGTTGGAACAAATATATATTTAGCATTTAACTTGTCGATGTTGCCATATGATATCACTATTGGTCTTAACCCTGGGCTTTTGGAATGAACTTTACATAATCAACATGAAAATAATATAAGTATTAACTATAATAGTATAATGTACTTGACAAAAGGCTGGAGAGACAATTACACGGAACTTTACTATTTTTGGGATTGATTTATATCAAAATTAGTTAAGATTTATCACATATTTTCAAATGTCAACAACTCACATACAAAAAAGATGCTCCTAGAGAATGAAAGAAAGCTTAATCTCCCCCCCCCCCCCCCCCCTCGGTCTCAAAGGCAAAGAAAGAAGCGGGACAATTCAATGAACAAAGGTACCATAATTTATAATTTTTGTGTTACTATATGGTATTTTGGTTACTTTGAGAGCCAATAAATGATGAGGAACAACGTGCAAGCAGCAATTACTGCTGACAGAATAAGGGTATCCCTTGAGCGTTTCCTTCTAATTGAAACTGCAAGAGCAAGATATTATTAGGTCAGCAAGAGAGAAAGAGAGAGAGAGGTGAATCTGAAAATCAATGGCAAATTAGAAACATTAGAAGTACTTTACAAACATACCAAGTAGGCTACGAATAATGGGGAACTTGTCGCCAAGAAGCTTTACTTTTCCTTGAACATCACCAAACAATGTCCTCTGAGAACCCAAGACTGCTCTTGTTGCTTGAGCTTGACTAATCACATCATCAATCTGAGAAAGTGCATTGAAAGTGAATCAAGAATCCTCAAAAACAGGGATGATAGAGTTATGTTAAATAAGAGCTTAAAAGAAGAGTGTTTCTACACGACCCATTATTACGATTTCATGAAAGCAATCAAGTGGAGAAATCGAAAATTGAACATAGTCATTGAGAGAAAAAGGCAAATAGATTTTCAAGACTTTATTTTTGCCAGAGAAAAAATAAATCTTGTTCGAAGGTATTCTTCAAGAATGAATAAATCAGTACGGAAAATTTTGATAATAATAAAAATATAAAACGAACAGTATGCTTTTAAGATTAATCACATCAGTGCCAGATTGCTTAAACCAGAAAGTGTGCACAGATGTAACTGTATACCAAAGTGTGGCCAGACAGTTCTGGTACGGAACTTAATAAAAAAAATTAAGGTATACAAGAAAAAGGTCTTTCAAAGAAAAAAAAAAGGACAATATTTTCAGTACTACTGGGATACTTAAGATGTCAATACTATCTCGACTTAAAATTTGCGCATGATTAAGCTTCTGACTTTCGTTTCAACCTTAAATATGATTTAAAATGCCCCACAAAATGGTGCAAAAAAAAGAATAACACATTATATGACAAAGCTAAAAGGCTTCAGCTAGCCATTCAATATTTTTCGTGAACGAAGAAAAATACAGGGTCCACTGAGCTAGCCACGAAGAAAGAGCATGGTTTGTCCCCACCTGTGAGACTTTCAAGAGACCAATGAATGCTTGATGAGTGGTCACCACTCACCACTGACCAGCAAAGAAATGTTAAATTATTGATAATTTAGGTAGAAGAAATGCAACTTTACCATCCTTCATAAAATTTTGACTTACATGAGATATACTTCCATGGATGGCAGCTCTCTCACGTAGTAACTGCATCCTTGGTGACATACTACCCGATGTCTGCCAGAACAAGGTAAGTCTAATACAGCTATTGGAAAACATCTATGTAACTTAACTCAGATCGTGCTCATGATTCACCTTAAATTCGGTAATATCATCCCTGACAGAACTCAAAAGTTCAGCGTGTTCCCTCATAGAGTTTATGTTCCCCTTGATACGCCTAAATTCCTGAAGAGAATACCAAACAACAAGGTAAATATGGTAAAGTTAACTTATGAGAACAATATAATCTTTCAGAGCAGCAATATACAGTTCATTACAGTAATGTTCGAATTGACATAAGCTTGATGAGTCCTGAAGAAGCATTCTCAACATAATAAAAATTTGGCAAGGGCTTATAGCCATAAAGAACCAAGAATAATATATCATGTCGGAGTGGCTAGAGACGTAGATCACAGTACTATGAATTGCTTAATGCCTACACAACTATAAGATCATCAGAAAACTAAAGCTAAAATGCCTTCAGACTTCAGAGCATTGCTTAATTTTTTCACAGAAATATTCAGTTTTTTTCAAAGGACATCTTTCAAATATCGTAAAGGACAATAGAGGGTCTCAACTAGAACTTTGACAGATGGACCATAAACATTACACCCGTCCTGTCCATAGTAGCTGGTTGTATTAGCATGGAATGGAATACAAAAAAATCATTTTTTTAGGATAAATTATAGCATCCCCCCTTTCGATTCATTGATATTACACTTGTCTCCTTCTAGATCTTAAGATTACACAAGATTTCCTTAGTTTATTTATGGAGATTAGACATACCTCCCTTAACAGTAACACACCATTATCTTTATTAATAACATGTGACTTTTTATATTATGATGGTTTAAAAATAAAATAAAATGTAGATGAAATGTTTCTACATACCTTTTATTAAAGACTATTTTATTATAGTGCTATAGCACTCTTCCCCTTGCCTCACTCTCCTGCAACTTAAATCACTATTCTTGTCAGTTGTCACACACCACCACCATCATTCTCACACTCTTTCTCACCATTTCTTCCCTCATCTTCAACAATCAACACCCAGAATATACAACCCAATGTCACTTGAAGGCAAAATAATTAAAACACAAAAAGACAAGTTAGGGTGACCAGTTGAAATATGCAATTCGCAGCCCCGTCACCACCACAACTGCAATCACCGATGGTCCGTCGCGCCATGTTGGCCTCAACCACCACGTCACATCCCTTGCTCATCTATTGCTGCCACTGCTGCAGGCATATTCGTCTTCTCCCGCAAGCTTCGCGAAAATTTTTCAAATCGCCCACTCCCATTTTAATTCAACTCAAAATCTTCCTTCCAAAAACAACCTCAAACCCTTCCTCGTCACTCCTTGTTTTGATCTTTCACCCTTATCTCTCCACTACCAAGCCTCACCAACACACAAAAATCCACAACATCTACTCACTCCTTCCTCTCAAATCCTCTAATTTTCCAAAAGTCCCCAGATATGCCTGCGATTCCAGCAGATCCACTTCTAGCTCCAAACCCAGACAGCTGCTGTATGTTTACAATCCAATACCCTCAAATATGGGAAATGTACTAATTGAAGATGCTCTCACTCTGCCCAGATCCTCTTCAAGCTCAAGGTGTAAGGGCAAGCAAAGGAAAAGGCAGCAGTTGCCACAAGAATGGAGAAGGGGTGGTGAAGTGGAAACTGTGGAAGGATGTGGGGAATGAGAGACAAAGGAGAAGACGGGCAAGAGAGATGTTAATCTCTTTTTTTTCATCAATAAGGGCAGTTTGGGAACTATATAAATTAGATTACAGAGATTAACCCTGTTAGTTATAAAGGAGGTGGATGTAATTTTGAAATCTAGAAGGGTCCAAGTGTAATATCAAATAATCTCAGGGGAGATGAATGCAATTTCCCCTTTTTTTAATGCGAGAAGGGGCCAAGGCCAAGTAATAAGATAATATTTGAGTAGCACTTCCCAGATGTCTGAATATCATCTCCTATTTAATTCTACTATTGACAAAAGTCAAAAACAAAAAAAATCATGAGAGCTCAAGTCTGAGGGACATGTATTAATAGATCCGTATTCCTCAGAATTTGCTTGAAATGGCTACAAATGGGATGAGAAAATAATCAATTTGTCCTTATGATAGTCAATCTATGCTAAAGAGACAAGATCAAATTCAATCTGTTCATTTTCCACCTCCTCTGGAGAAGACAAAGACTTCAACAGTTCTCTCCATTTTCAATTTTTTTCATTGATAGATAAGTAACATTCAATCAGTGAAAGCTTCAGTGAGTCAATCCCCCAACCAAAGGAGTAAAAATAGGAAAAATATTAAAAACAGGACTTCATTAATTACTGATATGTCCTTCTTTATCTTTTGGCATAAATTGAGCTGAAACAAAGGGGAAAAAACTCACTACTTGAATCTAGAATGGAAAAAACAGGTATACAAAATCTAGATCAACATTCACATCTGACATTTATACCCATGTCCAAGCATTCTAAATAAGGAAGAAAAATGCACAATTTTTCAGAATCTACCAATTCAGCCATGCCAAACTCATGCAGTGTCCACCCATCTACTAGACAAAGAATATACAAGTCATGATGTGTCATGTTAAATGACATATATGTTCTTTTGTAACAATTTACACTGCCAGAAATTCATTCTTTTCAAGCTGATCAAGACTACATTATACAAAATAGAAACATGATACAAACATACCTGGGTAAACTCATGAAGAATATCTCTGTGCCTAGCCAACTTTTGAGTTACAGAAGTAGCTGGTCCAGCAGATGCAGCACATCTACTCATTGAATCATTTATGTCCAATAGTTTCTCGAGCAAGGATTGGATTTCCATTTCCATGGACTTCCAAGACCTACTGGAACCAAGAGGTGGCGAGCCACCATCCACATAACCTAATAAAGAGAAGGTATACCATCGTAAATTTATAGAACTGACAGACTAAATGCATTTATCCACAAGGTGCTTCAAGATAAATAATTTTGAAATCCAAATTTTCCCTTCCATCCAATTTCAAAATTTAGCTTTCTACCTATCATTTGTCAACTCTCTTGAGAGTTTAAGCGGTTAGATGAAGACATATTAATCATTTTATATCTCTTACTTGTCCCTCAAGCAAGAGTTTATCAGGTTTGAAACATAGACAGCGCAAAAGTACACTTAACCTTGTACTAAAGTTGTTTACTTAGATGTATTGGGGAAGAAGAAAATTGAACTTGCAGAGGCTAAGATAGACAGATACTATGTAAAGAAACAAAATCTCCTAAAATCTTAAGCTCTCAAGTGAATGCAAAATAAAGGTTTTCTACCTCTAACTATATATGATCAACATTTTGAGGTGATGAATAGCAAAACACGAAAAGTGACATCATAATAACGGGGGAGATCCTTTCAGATGCAAATTGCACATGATCTGGTAGTGTGCACATCTTCACCATTGATTATGTTACTTACTAATTTATCATATTTGTAACATGACATGATCAATGGTGAGGATGTGCACATGGTCCCAATTAGCTCATGAGAAGATCTCTATCCAACAGACAATTGTAACAGCCCATTTGATACGTGCTCAAAAGGGCAAATTGGATATTTTAGTATTGGAAGAACAGATGAGAATTGTAGCATATCCATGGGACCTATCATAAGGGCGTCAGCTAAAAGGATTCAAAACAATTTTGGAAACTTGGCTAAATCATTTGTTGAAGAGATGCATCAAGAATTAGCCAAGACTCCTATTGGCAATTATGGACAGCCCAAAATATTATTATTAGTGAATTGGCATTGATAAAATATTTTGGTCATGTTGGGCCAAGTCTGTTTATTTAGTTTATTAGTTTTTATTTTAAAAAAAAATGTCCAAGACTTTATTTTATTTTTATGTTCGTTAAGCCCAATTGGCAGTGTAGTAATTTGGACCTAGTCTAGTAGGGTTAGGAAATAAGTTTAACCTAAATAAAAGGTATAAATACCTCCAAACTCGGTAGCCACTTTTTCAAGTTTTAGTTTGAATGAAATTTCTTGGTTTCTTTTAAGAAACTTTGTGCATACAAGTGAGGTAGAGTGATTTCCTTGGATTGTTGCATCAGGAAGCTGAATAGAGAATTACAAGGTAGAGTGATTCCCTTGTGATATTTTATTTGGTTTTCAATCCTATCTTCCATATTAATTGTGTGTTGGGGTTTCTGGGTCTTAATATCCACGGAATTCCACATCACCATTGCCTAAATCAAACAATAACAACAACTAAATCTTGTCTCAATAAGTGAGATCGGCTACATGAATCAGACGACGTTATAGTGTCCTCTCACAAATCATGTTTACACCCAAACCATTGAAATCTAAATCTCTTTTAATAGTTTTGCCTATGATTTTTTTTAAGTCTTCTTCTATCTCTAACTAATACCCTCCATCCGATCTAGTCTCTTTACTAAAGCTTATATAGACCATCTTCACACATGTCCAAAGTCCAAACTATCTAAGGCAAGATTATACCATCTTTTCTGCAATAAGCACTACCTCAACTTTCTCTACAATGTATTCACTTCTAAGTCTATTTTGTTTAGCGTGTTCACTTATCTAGCATAACGTCCTCATCTATACAACGTAGCTTATTTTCTTGTTGCCTTTTTACTGTCTAACTACGTTGCACGGATACTGCTAGAAGTATTTGGTACAACACGAATACAATACGCAAATACAACATAAATCAAATTAATATCATATGGAATATAAATAGGAGTATCTAAAAGTATCAATAAAATATCTGATTCAGTACATATTCATTACAAAGACATTGACTATTTTGAAGTATATGTGCATCATAGCCATCTAACATTCTGTCCTATACGATGTCACTAGTTTATAGTTACATACGGTGAAATTTGTTAAAATCAATAGCTATACATTGTAACAAGAGAATTTGCTGAGTCCAGGATGAATGGATGATCATATCTCCTACATTGTATTCTTAACACACACACACACACACACACACACACACCCTGTTCGGAAAGGAACAAATAGTAACTTCTGATCCTAATTTGCTAGGACGTAATACCCTACTACCTCGAAAACAAAATCAGTAAAAAACTGAAGGCCTGATTCAAATCCATTGCGGTTACGAGAATCACGTCAGCATAAACGCACTCCTAAAAGAAACCACGACGAACACGAAATGGAAATTTAGCTAGCTCTTGTTCTATCTTCCTTTTTTTTTTTTTCCTCATCGAATCTAGATTCATACAACATAATAAAACACGATCCTCGCGTGTTCAGTTCAATTTAACACCACATTTTAAAACGGATTTTGATGGAAGAAGGAAAAAATTGTGAACCTGATTGTTGTTGTCCTTGGGTGAATCTAGCACCGAGCTTGGCATAGGAAGAGAGCTTGACGTCGAGATCGCCCTCGATCTTGCGCGCTTCCTTTCGCAGTTCCTCCCAACCCGATTCCTGCAGCTCCAGGTTCGGATCCCTCATTCGGATCGGATCTTAGCTATTGTATTCGGGTGCTGATTTGATTTCGGTTATTTCCGTTAAGATTTCTGTTACTGCTTCAGATTTTCCCTTTCTCTCGCTCCTGGATTCCCTTGCACTGCACTGTTAGTGGAAGAAGAAGAAGAAGAAGAAGAAGGAGCAGGATCGTGTGCGGCTGGTGCACCGTAGGAGGAAATGTAACCGGGTGTAATTGTATGTGATCTGGGTGAACCTCTCTCTCTCTGCGTCTCACTGCGAATGTTAAAACCGGGAACCCACCCACACCTAACGGATCATAGTACAAGAATAAATATATGGGGCCACTCATAGCATGGCTACCTAATTACTTAGTATTGGGATGGATATCCTAGTTATCTAGTAAAAGTTGGATTGAAAAAAAAAAATAATTTTAATGCAGAAACTTTCATATATTATTATTTAATTAAAATATTTTATTTAAATAATTTTTTAAATAATTAATGTAAAAGTTAACTATTATAATTTATATGATAATATATGGTTGATGATTGTGTAAAAAATTTTTACGTTATCATTATATGTCAATTACATCTTTGAAAGAAATTAAAGGTAGCTTTTTCTTTTTTCTTTTTCATCTAATAAGTCCCTTAAATTGATTAGTGATAACGGGTTTATATAGTATATATAAAGATTTTTTATTTACAAAATTAAAGATTTTTTTTTCATATAATAATTTGCATGTAATATTTTTCACAAGCTTTGTTGAAAGGGTAATCCCTTGAGTGTTTGCTTTTGATACTTTTGTTTTGTTTACCACTACAGTTAACACTTATTCAGCAACATTTGTTAAAAATTTAGAAAAACATTTTCGTATGAGAGCATTTAAAAATTTTTGCAAGTAAAAAGACTTTTTTTTTTTTTCAACTTTTAGGGTGTATTTAGTTGAGCAATAAAAATAAAAGTAAAGATTTTCATATATAAATTTCATATGTAAAATTATTTATAAAGCTCGTATATGAAATTTTTACCTTTATTTTTATTTCTTAACCAAACATATCATGAGAAGGCTAGATCTACCTTCTTATGGAATATTTTTCACATTTTATACAAATTTTTAATGTTCTAGGCAGCTTACTTTTATATTTTATTTTGGACCAAGTAGAGCATATGTGAATTAAAATTAACTATTACATACTAAATAGTACTATCATCCCTAAAAAATAAAAAAGGATAATTTTCCCTCCTTTTGTTAACCTTTTACTCTTTATATAAAGCGGTTCATTGCCCTCATCTCATCAATGTAATTACTATCATGGCTTTAGGCTTCGAATTATACTTCAATTTCGTGTTTTCTCTCTTCTACATACTTTCTTCTTTTTTTCTGATAGCACGATATGTATCCTACTTTTGTGTTTCCTCAATTTCAACAATTAGCAAGGGACAGTATAATTCTAAAATCCTTTCTTCTATCCCAACTTCTAGCATGTATATACTTTCTCTTTTGAAAGTCTCATAATAAATTTGATTTAACTTTTGAAAAGTCTCAGTAACAAAATTTCTCTCATATAACTTTTTCCAAAACTATGATATTTGAATACGTAAAAGTTCAACCAAACACACTATTCATCAATCGACTGTAGTGGTGACCAAACAAAAGCCAAAAGCCAAACACACTATTCACCCTTAGCTTATGACCTTCGGCTTTAGGAAAGAACTTTGCACAATCAGCATCAAAATCAGAAAATTGTCATCTAATTGACAGAAAGACAAGAGTAACAATGTGCAACTTTACTATTTGAGATTGATTTATATATATCCAAGTCCGTTAAGATTTAAAAAACAAAAAACATTTTCTGACGTCAAAAACGGATATACAAAAGTGAGACAAAGCTAAATCTACCCGATCCCTAAAACCAAAACGGCAAAAAGAAGGGGAAAATTCAATGGAAAAAAGTTGCATATTATATAACTTTTCTGTGGTGCAAAATACCTATGTTACTTTGAGAGCCAATAAACTATGAGAAACAACGTACACGCAGCAATTACTGCTGACAGAATAATGGTATCCCTTGAACGTCGCCTTCTTATGGAACCTGCATGAGCAAAATATTAGGTCACTATGAGAGAGAGAGAGATAGCGGCCAATAAAAAAATCAATTTTGGTTTGGGAAAATTTAGGTGGGTTGGTGCCCATCATCCCACCAAGGTCAGGGCATAGCTCCGGTCTCTTCGAACACTTAGAATTTTTACGTGATTACTCATAAATAAAAACCTCACAATAGTTGGTGAAAGTTGAACCCACATTCTTGAACATGGGGAATACAAAAATCAATGATAAATTAGAAAGATAAAATATTAAAAACTGCTTTACAACATACCAAGTAGGCTACGAATAATGGGGAACTTATCGCCAAGAAGCTTCACTTTTCCTTGAACGTCACCAAACAATGCCCTCTGAGAACCCAAGACTGCTCTTGTAGCTTGAGCTTGACTAATCACATCATCTATCTGGGAAAATATAGGAAAAGAGAATCAAGAATCCTCAAAGACAGGATAATACAGGGATATATGAATGCAGGACTCATAATTTTGAAAATATAAAATTATAAAACTAGCGTTATGATTTAAGATTAAGAATAAATAAAATATCAGGCTAAGGATCACTGAATTTGAGAAGTAGTAAGAGAAGCGACAAAACATGCCACAAAATGCCATTTCAGTTCTGCTACGGCGACAGATAAAATGAATTTGAGATATGGAAGAGAAGAGACTAGAGATTTATTGAAAGGAAAGAGGAAAACACTCTCGGTACTACTGTGATACTGAAAATCTCATTACTATCTCTTAGGACACTCGTGCATAGCGAAGCGCCGAAGCGTATGACTGTGGTATCCACATTAGATATGATTTAAAAATAAAATAAAATTGTACCCGAAAAGAAAAAAGATTCCATACGTCAAATATTAGCTAAAAGTTTTCAGCTGGCTATATAACATCAGTTCAAAATTGTGTGTAAACGAACAACAGAGAGGGCTTCCCGGGCTAGCCATGAGGAAAATGTCTGGTCTGTCACCCATGGTGAGACTTTCAAGAGATCAAAGCATGTTGAGCAGCCAGAGACCATTAGTCAATAAAGAAATGTTCATTGATTCATAACTTAAAGTAGAAGAAATGAAAATTTGCCATACATTTTAGAATCTAGACTTACATGAGATATACTTCCTTGGATGGCAGCTCTCTCACGTAGTAACTGCATCCTTGGTGACACACTACCCGATGCCTGCAAGAATAAGGTAAGTCTAGTACAGCTATGACTAAAAATCTATATAATTTAGCTGAGATCAGGCTCATGACCTTAAAGTCAGTAATATCATCTCTGACAGAACTCAAAAGTTCAGCATGTTCTCTCATTGAGTTTATGTTCCCTTTGATACGCCTGAATTCCTGAAAAGAATTACATTCAAAAAGGTAAATATGTTTAAAGTCAACTTATTAGATTGCCATATCCAATTCATTAATGTTCCAGTTTATAAAAGCTTGCTAGTTCCTACAGAAGCATTCTCTCATTATTAGAAATTGCCATAAAGTAGTGCTTAGCCACAAAGAACCAGGAATAATACATCATGGCAGAGTTGCAGGATAAATAAACAGTGGTAGTATAGTAGGTCTGCATATATGTAATTACACTTGGAAGTAATTGCTTGATGCATCCACAATTGCAGGAGTCAGAGAAGTTAAAATATCTGCAGAGCCTTACTTTTTATTTTAGTATAGAAATATTGTGTTTAATAGATCATTAAATCAACACACACATCTAATACGTATTACCATACCTTGAAAGAAAGAACATAAAAAACTACACAAATTCTTAGAACCCACAAATCTAGCCGCATCAAACCCAATGCAAGGTCCACCCATATCCACCAAAGAAATAAGTAATGTCATATCATGTAAAAGAACCTACATCTAACACTTTACTCTGCCAGACATTCATTATTTTTGAACCAATTGAGACAACATTATGAAAAAAAATAGAAAGGTTACCTAAACAAACCTGGGTAAACTCATGAAGAATATCTCTGTGCCTAGCCAACTTTTGAGTTACAGAAGTAGCTGGTCCAGCTGATGCAGCACATCTACTCATTGAATCATTTACATCCAATAATTTCTCAAGCAAGGATTGGATTTCCATTTCCATGGACTTCCAAGAGCTACTGGATCCAAGACGTGGTGAGCCACCGTCCAAATAACCTAATAAGAAAAGTCATACTATCATGAATGTAGAGACCTTCCAGCTCAATGCATTTAATTACAATGTGCTCCAAGATTAATTTCTCCCTTATGTACAATTTCTAAACTTCAGGCTTGATATAAATTACCAGCTGTCTATGTGGCTGATAAAGTGAACAAAAGCCTTACAGGTTGGCAAGCAAATCATCTTTCTTTGGACAACAATCGCTTTCTAAATCTTTGATTAATGCCATTCCAACATATCCAATGATTGCATTGGTGATCCCTAAAAGAGTGGCTACTCTGGAATTTAAGATACTCCAAAAGAACTTTCTATGGGGGCTTCTTGATCAGCAGCAGAAAAGTTATTCATCGGGATACAACTTGTAAACCGAAGTTGGAGGGAGGCTTCGCTATTAGAGAGCTGGAGAAGATGAACAGAGCCTGCATTATGAAGATGGGGTGGAGGCTGAAAGCCTGAAACAAGGCAAGATTGCTTTTCGAGTAGAGGCCCTAAGCTGCAAATAGTAGAGAAGCACTGATCTTTTTACACGTCTGCAGGCTGTCATGACTCAGCTGTTTGGAGGGTTAGTATTCCCGAGAATTTATAAATGGCACATGGTTAGATATGGGTAGTGGTCAATGTGTGAATGTATGGGAAGACTGTTGGATTGGGCCACGATTAAGGTTGAATGATCATGTGCCTAATATTCCAGATAACATGTTGACCTGGAAGGAGTAGGATTTGGCTACTGAAATTGGTAATTGGAACTGGATGGTGCTTAGTGATCTGATTCCTGATGATATAGTAGCCAAACTACACGGCACATTGCCGCCTATGGATGCATCCTGATATGATGATGACAAAGTAAGGTGGAATGAGGGGTCATCTGCAAGTTTTACTGACATCAGCCCCTTTCAACTGTCAGTTCCACAAATTCTAATTTTCTTTGTAATATAATTTGGAAGATTCCAGATCTAGAACACCTGAGAAGCTTTATTTGGTTGGTAGTTCATAACAGTTTCCAAACAAAATGACAAATGCCATTAGAAATGATTGGTGCTTTCTTGAACGTTGATGTCAGTTTGTCATTGCAGAGAAGAAACTGTTTATTCACATACTACGGGAGTGTCCCTTGCAATCCAATTGGGGAATAATACAATCCAAACCTCAATTCATAAGTGCTTTCAATGGGGGCTAATGTGAAGGATTGGATAATCAACTACCTTAATCCTGCCATAGGGTGTGCTTGGTTTATCATCTGTAAACCATTATTTGGTCCAACCGAAAAACAACTTCTTTTTTTTCACTTAAGCTCAAAACCATAGCTTGAGACTAAGGCTTAGTTTGGTATTGCTTTAGCTCTCAAAAAGTTGTTAGCTCTTTGGACTCTCAAAAAACTATTCTAAAACAATTATAGTAGCACCATTTGATAAAATAATGTAAAGGTTGCTCTCAATAAGTAAAAGCCACGATAGTAGTGTTTGGTAAATATACTTCAAATATCTAAAATGACAATAAAGAATATAGATATTAAAGAGTGCAATTTCTATATTTATAGTTATTAATTAGAGCAAAGGTCATATTAGCCTTTGAATTTCAGATTGCAAAAGTCAGCTCTCAAGAGCACAACATGAAGTGTTGGCAAAAGCACCTTAACTTTTTGGTTTACCAAGTAGAAAAAAAATTAACTTATGCTTTTCATAAACTAGAGCATCCATCCAAAGGGCATTACCAAACCCATGGCTAAAAGTCATGCTAAAATATAAGGCAACGTGATTTTGCCAAACATGTTGAAATGAGTTGAGACTAATGCACATAGGACTACTCATTCATGCCATCTTTGATGCTCATTCCTCAATTCACCAGACCCAAGACAATAGTCTTAATATAGACTCGAGTTTGCAGTCAACCCTAATGTGACAACCACAAACTTATAATTCAAAATTGAAATTATAAATATATTCACATTATACAACTCGAGGGTGATTCTTGGCACAATGGTAAGGTTGCTGCTTTGTGACTTGTAGGTCACGGGTTCAAATCCAAGAAATAACCTCTTCACAAAGGATGCGTGTAACTACCCTCCCCAAACCCCACCAGATGGGAACCTTGTACATTGTGTCATCCTTTTTTTTATTCACATTATACAACTCAATGATTAATAAGCTGCCACATATAGAATAGCACAGTTCACTAACCGTGAGCTATAGTCATATATAAGCACTAACTGCTCAACCTAATAACTCTATTTGGTGAACTTATTTGTTATGCAGGAGGTAAGTAAAGTAAAGCAAAGCAAAGTAACTAAGTAAGTACTACCTTAGAAGTGTTTATCTATAAAATTTTATTTTTTATTATTATCTGCCCTTTCAAAAATTCTAGATAATATTAATTATTTTTTTCCTTGATTACTTACGAGAAATAAAGGGTTAATATATAGATTAAATATGAAAGATAGTGTTAAAATAAGTGATAAGGTTAACGCTGTAAGATACACTAAAACTTAGCTAATTTTAAATTCTGTGCATAGGTAACTATTCCTGTGGATTTTTTATTTCTATTCCCAAAACAATTAAATGAACAATATGCAGTTAAGGCAATCACGTCTGCAAAACGCACTTAAATAGTAAACCTGATTGGTGTTGTGGTTGGGTGAACCTAGCGGCGAGTTTGGCGTAGGAAGAGAGCTTGACGTCGAGATCGCCCTCGATCTTGCGCGCTTCCTTACGAAGCTCATCCCAACCCGATTCCTGATCCGGATCCCTCATTCGGATCTCTCTTGTTCGGGTTCGGGTATTATAGCGGTTGAGATGGTCGCTTCTTGCTTCTGTTATTTACTTCAAGTCAAGTGCTTCTTCACTCAGGTTCGGTTCGCAGTGGAGAAGAAAGGGGCAGGGGAGATAGTGTGCGGGCAACTGCACCGTAAGAAAAACCTTTTTTATTTTTTCTCCCTAAGAGAGTATTCTTTATCGGTAGATGACAGAAGCAATTTAGGTTTTTTTTTTTTTTGTTGAGTAATGTTATTACAATAATAAAATTATATAATAAATATATTAATGGATGTGATTAGTAATCTCCATTTATTGTACTTATCATATAATTTTAGAGTGTGTATTTGTCATATAATTTTATAATCCCTTTAACATTATTCTTTTTTGTTGGGGCATGACCGTGAAAGTAAATTTTATATATTATTTTATATGTATAATTTATTGATTTGATATTTATTTCTCAATTAAACACGTCTTTAAGTTGTGCAAGGAACGTGGAAGGTGGAAGATTTTGAAATTTTGTATAGGTTTGCGAATTTAGGTGAAATTTTGTATGCATAGTTTTCTTTATTTTTTTTTTCTTCTTGCATTTTTACATCTCGAAGAATATATATAACTATGAAATGATAACTTGCATGTAGAATTAGCTAGAACAATTAGAAATTAAAGAAGCTCAATCTTCAAAAATCTAAGGAACTGTTTGGTTTCAATTTTAAGTTTTTACTTTTCATTATTAATTTTTTAATTTTTCAGATTTTGTGAATGAAATAATAAAAATTGTAAAAACTATAAAATTCAATTTTCAATTTTTATATTCAGTTTTTAGTATTTTCTTCATAAAATTTAGAAAATACTAAAAACTAAAAATTAAAACCATATAGAACATGTTTGGTTTTAATTTTCATATTTCATTTTTAATTTTTTAATTTTTATAATTTTATGAAAGAAATACTAAAAATAAAAATTGAAGCCCAAAATCAATTATGCCTTTAATCTCTCTCAAAACCCCAAAGCTTTTTGACATGAGATCATTTTTTTTTTTAGTTGCTTTTTAGGCTGCTTTGCCCAACCCAGTTTACATGGTTTTATTGGGCCTTCCATTGAGAGCCTGAGAATAGCCCAACAACTGATAACCCAATTCGAGAATCCATCTTAATTAGTCTCTATTACTAGGCCCACAACAATTTAATCCCATTTTTACCCTTGTTTACATTTCTTAAAATTTTGTTATTCAATCAAACTCCAATGGTTAAATCAGCTAAAATAATACATATAAACACTTGATGATGTGGTTTTATTAATTTAAACACTTTAATATAATGAAATAAAATAATTTTTGGAGTAGTTTTGAAACTTTTGGAAATATTTTTTTTATTAAAATATGTCACGAATTAAAAAATAATATTGGTTCTGAAAAAATAATAAAAACTCCTTACCATCAAATATTGACTGATGATATCGAAATAATATGGCTCAAATGGTAAGGAAATTAAACTCAATGGTCGAGAGGCCTCTATGCTATCGAAGATTCAACCTTAAAAAAGGGATAAAAAATCATCATTAAGAAGAGGCAACATTAACTAATAACTTGAGCATTTATTAGTTTTACACTCCGTTGACAAAACCTCATAATGGAAAAAAAAAAAAAAAAACTTGTTTATGAACTATCGTATTTCAATTATGTTGCCCTGATGTATATGCCTAAATTTTGTCACTTTATTAAAGGTTTAATTAATCTATAAATCCTTATAATTTCATTCAATTTTCAATTAAGTTCTTATAATTTAAAAGTTTGTAATTAAGTCATTATATTACATAATTTTTTTCAATCTAGTCCTCATCTCTGTTAAGCGTTACAAAAATGTGTAATTAAATAGAATATTTATAGAATATTCTTTCACTATAATTTTATTTATGAAAAAAGAAAACAAAAAAAGAAAAAATAGACACACCCCACCCTTCTTGTCTCCTTCCCCTGATCACCACCTCCCTCATTGCTACACTTCCACCACTGCCATTCCCTCTCCTCATCCTTATGCTATTGACACTTTGTCATAATTGCTCCCTCAATAGAGTGAGCTTCCGGAGCTCCAAGACCACCACTATGTCAATAACTCAACCAAGAAAAGAAGCCCCATCCTATTTACACAAACACAAATAAAAAATACTTCATCTAAGCCAGTTGATACCAGACAGTATAGATCAGTGGCGGAGCTTTGTATAAACAATGGCCCCCCAAATTTTTTTTCAAAAAATTATATATATATATATATGACATTCTTATTATATTTGGATTTTTTTTATATATAAGGAAAAAAAATTCAAATATAATAAGAATGTAAGAAACTTATGTAATGTCATCCAACTATATCTTTCTATATATGTATAATTTTTCCAATAGTTGGTATGAGAATTAAATATTTATAATAAATAAGAAGTGTGATATGTTATCCTATATAGATTATGTTATTCTATATAAATGAATTTCTTAACTTAAAATTTATTAACTTGTCTTTTAATTAAATATAAAAAGATCACATCGTAATTAAGTATCGTTTTATTTTTTTTACATTAGATAAATAATTACAAGAGCAGATTTAATAAAAACAATGAACTTGTTAACGTTGTGCTCTATTTTGATTCTTAAGGATGCTTAAAATTTTTTTTGACAATATTATATGTATGTTTGGGAATATAATGTAGAAAGAAAATGTTTTTTCATCTAATTTTGAAATGACTTTACATATTTGGATAAAAAAATTAATTTTCATTCTGAAATTCACTTATAAGTGAAAACGAATTTTTAATTTTTTTACTATAAGCAAAAATAAATTACTTTAGCATTTTAATGCTTTTATTAAAATAATCCTAAGTAGCAAATATTATAAAATATAAAAAATCATTTAACGCATTTTTTAATAATTTATCATATAAAAGCCACTATTTTCATATAATCCAAATAAAAAACACCACTTAAAAATTAGTTTTAAGCTAGTACAACTAAACAAAAAATTGATTTTGAAATAATCAATTATATATGCATTCAATTATTGAAATAATTTTAATATCAAAATTAATCTAAATATATATTAATATTTATCATGTTAATTATTTGCTATAAAATTTATATACAGATAATTTTAATTTGATTCGATTCTTACAGTTTAATTATCTTGTAAACAACAGTGAAGCATCCAGTGATGGTGACTCTGCTGACTTTTGAAGTTGCCAACGGTGATGACTTATTGAAAAATGGCGGTGGTGATTGAAACATTTTTGCAATATGAAACAGGGACGTGTGTGACCTTTCTGCGCTCTTCAAGGCGTTTCCTCGTTAGAACCTCCTCTTGTTGTTTCTGCGCTTCCTTTCTTCTCTTCTTCTTGCGCTTGTGAAACCCAGTCACATAGTCCCTTCACAGTTCACACCAAGGCAAAACACCCCAAATCATTACTATCGTTATAAACCTCAAAATCTACAAACTTTTTACCCCACTAATAACAAAAATCATAGGAAAAGAAATACTGGGTTTCAGCTTTTTTGTGGTCTAAGCAGAAAAAGTAAAGTGAGGGAAGTGGGAGGGTAGTTACTTGAGATCTTTCTCATTGAAAGTGACTGCCACAGCTTTGTTCTGTAAAGCTCTCTTATTAAGGTGGCAAACTTTGGGTGCTGGCTGCGGCACTGCTTCCTTTTCAAACCATGTTTGTTGACTGAAACATTTTTGCAATATGAAACAGGGAAAAGAAACGTGGGAGGAATATAGAAAATTAGGGATTCAAGCTAATAATAATAAGGACTAAATGAATTTTACCCCTTATGTTTTAGGTCATGTGTAATTTAGACTCCGACTATTTAAAATGTACAATACAACCCCATGTGGTTTTGAAATAGTGCAAAACAACCTTCCATTAATGAGACATCCATTTACAATGTTAAATGATATTTTTTGGACAAAATTACCCTTACATTTTTTTTTTTTTTAATTTCTTACCTCTCATTGTGTTCACATAGTCATCTCTTTCACCCAATTTCAACCGAAGAAGAGCCCCTCCAAAGCAACTCCATCACCCACATCACAAATCTTTCAAATTTCAAAACTATAACGAAATACAAATCAATAACAACATTATTCTTCATTCATCAATAACAAAAGAAGGGGAAAAAAAATACCAAAATCAAACAATCTAAATCTCAGAACACCATTCAATATTTTTAAACCTCAAACCACCAGAAAGAAAAACAAGACAAGTACCATGATCCCTAGTCACCATCATCGTTCTCTTCCTCCATGCTCGTCACTGTCATGAGCTGTCGCAACTACTAGCGCCACACAAGCAATAGCCATTTCTTGATCACTGGCAGCGATAACTGCCACCATCATCTTTCTCCACTGCACAGTTGCCGCTAGAGACACCAATCATCATCGCGCAGCTGTCCCAACCCCTCCTCTTCCTCCGTCGCCGTTGCGTCTCATCCTTGCCCTTGTGCACAATATCCATGCATAACCACCATCATGAGCAACCACCATCGCTGGATCTTCCACCCCGTACTAGTTCTACAAGCTCTCTTTCGTTGCACCTTTCTGCTGTCAGGACAGCCATCATGCCACCTAGCTGCTGCCGTATCGCTGCCACCAATCATCGCTTCTCCACCGATATGCTACCACCATGCTCTCTCTTTATCTTTACAACCCATAGCCCCAAAACCAAACAAAACCCCTAAAAGTTAGATGTGGAAGTATGGCAAGGGAAAGGGTTAGGGAATTTTAAAATATGTAAGTAATTTTATCCAAAAAATATCATTTAACAGTGTAAATGGGTGTCCTATTAATAGAAGGGCTGATTTGCACTGTTTTAAAACCACATGGGGTTATGTTGCACATTTTATAAAGTTGGGGGTCTAAATTTCACCTGGCTTAAAACACCCAGGGTAAAATGCATTTAACCCTAGTAATAATAATAAACAGCCTTTTAAAAGTGACCTATCTATTTAGGTTGGTGTTGATGATAGATGATGAACAATTGTAATAGTGATAATGGAGGATAGGGATGATGAACAATGGTGATGATGACAGTGGAAGGAGATGAGAAAAGTGGGGTGGGTCATTTTTTTTCCTTTCTTTTTAATATAAAATTGTGGTGAAAGAATATTCTAGGAATATTTTATTCAATTAAACATTTTTGTAACACCTAATAGAGATATAGGCACCTGATTGAAAAAATTTATGCAATATAGAGGCTTAATTATAAACTTTTAAATTGTAAAGACCTAATTGAAAATTAAGTGAAATTATAGGGACTTGCAGATTAACTAAGCTCTTATTAAATACATCATGATGTGTCAAATGATTGTTGATGTAGCACCTTAATATTTAATGGGATAATTTAAATAACAATTTATTGTGAAGATACTATATGTAAAAAAAAATTAATTGGCAAATTAAAATGATCAATAAGGTTCCGTTACATAGTATAAGATATGATAGTATTAGTTAATACCATAAAGCCACTTTTATCACATGTTTGGTATCATATATGATAGTGTAATATTATACGGTCAAACCATATTTATACAATAACTATATAGAATTAAGTTATCAGGAGCTATCGCCAATAGAAGTGCGTTGACCACCGGTCACCACCCATTCGCAATTGGTTGCCGCCCACCGCGACAACCGGTCACCACTCGTCCACAGCCTACAATCGCCACCTGCAACTAGCCAGTTCCCGCCTTCCACCAATCGGTCACCATACACCCCCTTGTCCACCGTCGACATGTGGCACACGAAATAATTGATAGTATAAAAATTTATACAATTAATTTCTTATATTATACTATCAAGTCTTTTATTATTGTTTATAATACTATCAGGTCTTATCTTATAAGATGTAACAAACAAGGGTGGGTAACAAATCAAATAAGTTGAACACAAACAAAATATACGCGGGTCCGCTGAAAAACAGTACCACATAACCAAGTAGTTTATATTATTTATATCATGCCATAAAAAAATTAATCGGATCATTGGAATATTACATTTATCGAAGCTGAATCTGTCCTCAAGTGTAAGATTCCTTCATTAAACCAGTGATTATCCATAAAAATATATCAGCTTTGCATGAGAGTAGCCTGTAACTAAACACAAAAGATCAATCACTTTTGTCCATTGTGAAGACACAAGGTTATGTATATTATCTAAAGACGAGGCTGCCAAATGCCAACCGTGTGGGTATCTGGTGTTTTGTACGACATTAACATTGAATTAAATTTATAAAGTTATGTTACATTCAAACTCAAAATTTCATAGTCGGCTAACTACTTATAAATTTGACTTGACAACATAAAATAATATGATTATTCAAAAGCATATATATCTTTGAATCAAAATTTATACTATACTAAATACCGATTTTAGTCCCTTAATAATATATTGAAAAATAAGTTAGTCCAATATTGATCTATCACAACTTAAAAAATGGAGCAAATTACCTATTTGTACGATCAGAAAAAAAAAGACGTGTATAAAGAGAACAATCTGTTTTTTTTAAAAAAAAATTACGGAATTAATGTGTGACGTTCAAATTTTGAGTAATTAAATTGTTTCCCAATATATTTCCGTTGAACTATTTGGATTATTTAGGCTTTATACTAATCAAACATGCTAAGTTACATGCACTCATGAGTTTGTCATCTTCCACAGGGGACCAACTACCCGAGGTTGAGTATTCCGCACGGTAAGTACATTTCCGTACACAAAACGAGAAGGGCAAATAGACAATATCTGAGAACTAAATTACGCACATTCAACACATATATAACACTATTTAAAAGGGTGTTATTTGCCACCTTTATACATAATACAACAATGTATCGAGTCACATTTAATTTACTATTATATAGAATGTGAATCTTAAAATTCACACTCATTCAATAATAGATATGGTATGAGTTATCACAATATCTCACACAAAATTAGTATAAATAATATTTTCTGTTTTTAATATCATTTGCTATTTATTTTGTTATGAAAAATAAAAAGCGAGAAAACATGAGTTCACGAAAAAGCATGGCCGGTTGGTTAGGCTCGTGTTAGACCTTTTGTTACTCATACAAGTCAAGATAATAACGTGGCTTTGAAACTGAAGATTTCAGCAAGTTCATCGTTGTTTCCTTCCCCCATAATTGAAAAAGATTTTACTGGCCATTGAAAGTTTGAAAAAGAAAAAATACAAAAGAAAAATCCTCTTATATTAGAGATTTTTTCCAATAATTAGATATTGGCTCAAAACATCTAAAAGATGGAGCATGTGTGATGTGTAACAAAACAATACATGCAGAAATATAAAGAACTTGCACAAAAGTACAAAAAAAAAAGAAGATGCAAATAAAAACATAAAAGAGGACCAGACTGAAGGAAGCAAATAATATCGTAAGAAATATATAGTGCTTTTGTTGCCTTAATTTATTGTCTCCTGTTCAAACCCGCTTTGTCCCAACCTTCTATTCCATATGAAGTTCGACCGAAACAAAACTGAGAGAATCCAAACCATCACATAACACAAACTCAAACTTAAAACATCCATGGTGCCATTGCTCAAACAGCAGGACAGGAACAACACTTAGCAATAGCAAAAATGCTAAAAATAGAAAGAAGAAAAAAAACATAAAAGAGTCAACACACACAAAATTTAATGTGGCTTAGTTCATTTTTAGTTCATTTCACCTACATTCATGGCGTTTATAAAGAGTTTAAAAATCTTTCATTATACACAACTTTTACATGACTTAAGTTGCTGACCATTATCCCCTGGTTGCCGCCTTCGAACCATTAGTCACTATATGCCCCCTCGTCCACCGTCATGTGGCCCACAAAATAATTGATAGTATAAAAATTTATATAATTAATTCCTTATACATATTATCAAACCTTATATTATTATTTATGATGATATTAGATCTTATCCTATATGATACATCGAACAGGGCTGAGTAACAAATCAAATAAGTTGAACACAAATAAAATATATGCAGGTCCGCTGAAAAACAACCACATAACCAAGTCGTTTATATTATTTATATCATGCCATAAAAAATTTAATTGGAACACTGGAATATTACATATATCGGAGCTGAATCTGTGCTCAAGTGTAAGATTCTTCATTAAACCCGTGATTATCCGTAAAAAATATCAGGTTCGCATGAGAGTATCCTGTAACTAAACACAAAAGATCAATTACTTTTGTCCATTGTGAAGACACAAGGTTTATGTATATTATCTAAAGATGCGGCTGCCAAATGCCAACCGTGTTGGGTATCTAGTGTTTTGTACCACATTAACATTGAATTAAATTTATGACATTCAAACTCAAAATTTTATATTCGGCTACCTAACTATAAATTTGACTTAACGACATAAAATAATATGATTATTCAAAGACTTATATATCTTTGAATAAAAACTTATACTATATACTAAATATTGATTTTAATCCCTCAAAAATATATTGAAAGACAAGTTAGTCTATCTAAATTTAAAAGTCTTATATTGATTCTTTACAATTAAAAAATAGAGCAAATTACCTATACGTATGACTAAAAAAAAAATCAACAAACATGTATAGAGAGATCAATCCGCTATTTTTTTTAATTAGGGGGCACTAATGTGTGGCTTTCAAATTCTGAATAATTAAATTGTTTCCCAATATATTTCTGTTGAACTATTTGGATTATTTAGTCCTTATCCTAATCAAACATGTTAAGTTGTACGGGAACTCATGAGTTTGTCATCTTCCATAGAGGACCAACTACCCGAGGTTGAGTATTCTGTATAGTAAGTACATTTCCGTACACAAAACGAGAAGGGCAAATAGACAAGACAATATCTGAGGACTAAATTACGCACATTCAGTACATATATAACATTATTTTAAGAGAGAAGTGTTATTTGTGGTCCTTATACATAGAGTATTGTATTGACTCACAACTAATTTACAATTAAATAAAGTGTGGATTTGATTCAAGTAGGGTTTACATTTCATTCAATAGTAGATATGATGTGAGTTGTCATGATATCTTATACACGATAAATACAAATAATATTTTTCTTTTTTTAATGTCATTTGCTATTTATTTTATTATGAAAAATAAAAAGTGAGAAAACATGAGCTCAGGGAAAAGCATGGCCGGTTGGGTTAGGCTCGTGTTTGACCTTTGTTACTTATACCAGTCAAGATAATGACGTGGCTTTGAAACTGAAGATTTCAGCAAGTTCATCGCTCTTTCCTTCCCCCAAATTGACAAAGATTCTACTGGCCATTGAAAGTGAAAACCAAAAAACCAAAAAAACCTCTTATATTAGAGATTTTTTCCAATAATTAGATATCGGCTCAAAACATCTAAAAGATAGAGCTTGTGTGATGTGTGACAAAACAATACATGCAGAAATATAAAAAACTCATATGAAAGTACAAGGGGGAAAAAAAAAGACGAAACTAAAAACATCAAAGAGGACTAGACGGTAGGAAGCAAATAACATCATAAGAAGTATGTGGTGCTTTTGTTGCCTTTATTCATTGTTTCCAATTTAAACACACTTTGTCCCAACCTTCTATTCTATATGAAGTTCGACCGAAACAAAACAGAAAGAATCCAAACCATCACAGAACACAAACTCAAACTTGAAAACAACGACCATGATGCCATTGCTCAAACAGCAGGGCAGGAACAACACTTAGCAATAGCAAAAATGCTAAAAATAGAAAGAAGAAAAAAAAGAGAGTCAACACACACAAAATTTAGTATCGTTTAGTTCATTTTGCCTACATTCACCATCTCTATAAAGAGTTTCAAAATCTTTCACTATACACAACTTTTATATGACTTAAGTTGGAGACCATCATTACAAAATATTACATCAACATATGGACAACTCCCAAAAAACTACTTAGGAGGCTTTTCATACCTTTGATTGGGACGTCATCCTTTCACCCTAAATAATTGTTTATGTATTAAAAAAACTGATTGTATAAAAATTGTTTATGCAATTGGTAAATAAAACATAAATTATTTATTAATAAAAAAATGAACATTGAAATAATTTTATTCTTTTAACCATAGTTATAAAACTCAACCTGAAATATCTCAGGTCCGATCCATGTGTTACTAGACAAGTCTAATACAGTCTTAAGGTCCCCTAGGGCTCACTCGTGTTGTCGGGAAGGCCTCGAATAGGTGGAGGACAACAAGAGTGTAGAACAGATCTATTGCTGTCAAACATGTTAGCCAGACAAGCCTTTCCCCTTGCCAGGTGAGCCCTTCGCACTAGGATTGCTCTTTGAAATTTGTTGGTCTCACCAAGCGAGGCTCACAAGCTCGCTAGGCTATGCCTTTTCTTCTGGGAGGGATCTAGAAGTCTAGAACTCAGTGAGCTCGCCAAATGAAGATGTTTTCTCCTGGATTGGTTCTATAACTTGGAGAGCTCTCCAGGTGAGGCTTATGAGCTTGCCAAGTGAGGCTCTTCGATGCGTGAACAATGGCAAAACAACACAATTTTGAATTACGAGACCCCCAACCCATTTAAAACCTTCTGTAGTCGTAGTTACTCCCTCAAAACCGAAACCTTATCTCTCCCAACTCGTTTCCTCCCTTCCATTCTCAACCCCACTCAATCTTGCCTCCTCCAAGCTTCAAGGTAAGAGATTGTTGCTTGATTATGCTCTTTTTTTCTCTCTATTCTTTCATATTCTTGAGTTAAGTGTTGATATTTCTCATTATTATCAAGTAGAGGTACTCTCCCAATATTCATAGAGTTGTTTAGAGTTATTATAGATTTCACATGTTTTTTTTTTTTTTTTTGCTTTAATAGCAGACATTTGGTGCCATATCCACTTCCCAGAGTTCTCTCTAAGTGTTGGCACTTCACATTTCACCATTCCAAGTGAGTGAGTTTGATCATATGGCCTTATTTTGGTAATTATATGTAATTTTTTAGCATCATGAAGTATTAATAAGATTTGAACTTGATCTTGAACATGATACGAAATTTACATTATTTTGACAAAAGTAACAAAAAAAGTGTTTTGAAGCTTCTCATGAAAACCATTGGCTTTCCAAAATGCATGGGACCATTCTTAGATTCAAATTTGATTTCTTGATTCTAGACTTCATTTATGATGGTGAGAACTAGCTATAATTGATGAAAATGAGAAAGTATGCTTATTCATGAGGTATTGTTGAACCTAGATTGCTAGAATCCTTTTTAAATCAGAACATGATTTTAGAATAAGGAGTTATTAAGAGAAATAGAGCTGTGAGTTAACAATATCTCGTCAATTTATTAACATTCATATACCAAGATTACCCATGAGTGGTAATTATATATGTTTAGATCAATCCATGATAGATGCAATTCACGAGGGACTGAGTACCTCCAATCATATAGTTAGCATTCTGTCGCTTCGTTAATTCATTGGAAGTATAATTATGTTTTATGCTTCATATAAACCAATGTTGATATTATTAAGTATTATGAATAAAAATGATTTTCATGGATGTAGTATTATTTATGTACTCTCCTTGTTGTTTCATGTGTGGTTGTGGATGAGAATTCGTTGACTAACTTTTAAGATTAAACTCACCATTCTTTTCCTTCTCTTACAGATCCTGTTACTGCCTTAGATCCATCTCACCTTTTAATTTCTCCTTAGCAGTAAAATACTTTTAGCATGGGTAAGTTTCACTCTTGAGTGGAGCATTGGTATGTTGTTAGAGTGCTCCAATGTGTGGGCAGGGTTCTGAACCATTCATTATTTTGCATTTTGATTTTCATGATATAGATTTGATGTGTTTAAATTATATAGTTTTCATGGTTGTACACAACAACTCATATTATGACTCAGATTATGGTATGGATTCAGATTTAGAGTATGGAATGATTTACATATTTTTATTATGATTTTTGAAGATGCAAGTTGAATCATATTTGAAGATGAATTTTATCATTGAAATCATGCATATAATATGACTCAATGACCATGAGGTTTATGTCGGGATGAAATTCCCCATGTGTCGCTCACGTTCCCAAATCGGATTGTGACACAACTTGACCATACCTATTCGAGCAATATAAGCTAATGAATTGGCCATGAAATCAGTCTAAGTAATGCATTAGATCAATCTTATCACTGAATAGGTATGAACTAGTTAAACTCGAATGGGTTTTGGAAAAATTGGCAACTCAACTGTTTTAATTAAACTTGACCAAGTCATACATATTTAAAAAAACAAAACATTCATTTTATTTTTAATAAAAATAAATGAATTTATAAAATTTTAAATATTTTAAGAAATAACAAATGATTTTTCTAAGTCATCAATGAACTACGTAGGCCTTGAAGTGAAGGCTATATCAAGATTCAAGCTTTTAGTCCTTTAATTTTAAAACTAAATACGTTTCAATTCTTCTACTAGCTAATTGATGCGGAAAACACGTTGCCAGACAAATTTGACTCCCAAATCCTTTTTATTATAAATTTGACTCCCAAGCCTTCTATTAAATGATATGAGACTAAAATAGTGAGAAGTAGGTTTCGTATATAAATTATATAACAATATATCTTTTATATATATATATTGTTAACTATATCTGATTTAATCAATCCAACCACTGACTTAATAACTTTATACTCTACCCAAATCGAAAAATGGATCACCTAGTCGAGATTTATAGCTATGATCTTAATTAATGAACTGGCTCATATTGTTAATTATATCTGATTTAATCCATTCAACCACTAACTCAATTACTTTATACTCTACCCAAATCGAAAAGTGGATCACCTAGTCGAGATTTATAGCTGTGATCTTAATTGATGAACTGGCTCATCCATAAAAAATTATTTGAGTCCGATAAACTCTCAACCAGCAAAATTGGCACTGAACAAGTTGCGCATATGAAAAAAAATTGGGTTGATGTCATTTTCGTTAGAACATCGTAAGCGTGACGGGTCCTGTAATCAACACACACCTAGAATCCATGGCTCTACCGTACAAGCAAATTAATCTCATGTGGAGCCCAATTTCATATTCGATTTGGAGTACGGAACCGTACATCAACTATTTCAATGAAGATGTACCTTGAGCTTTGAAGATAATTATAGTCTTAATTGTTCCCCCTTGGTTTCTTGGTTGCTTGTGTAATGGTGTTGAAAGTTTTGAAATATTCAAACTTATAATGTTAAAACCGACCCCAACCCAAATTCAGAAGCGACTTTTCGTTGTGGGAGAAGCAACATGTTCCATGAAATATGTATAGAGCCAAAATTTTAGTGGTAAGTTTGGCATTTGAATTTTATACGAGGTGCGAATTATGTGACTATGCTACCTAGTACGCATTCATGTGGGTGGGTATTTGAAAATATAATACTAAATTAGAAGGTTCCATTTCCCTATAATAATATCTTTAGTTTTTGATGATGACGCTGGCGCAATTGATCTCATAAAATATTGAAAACTGTTGGACGTGGTTAACTTTTCCTTTGTTATGTTCTTTACATAATGAAAGACGACAAATCTGTTTTGAAATTTACTAGACAGCATTACAATATAATAGTGTAAAAGTTTTCTATAAAATATGTGCCAAAATATGATGCATCATTGTATCTAATCGTGACATTTGAAAAGTACTATTGCTTAACAATTTATTAATGACCGATGTATATGGGCTCAGCACTTCTATATCGTATATATTTACTGGACTAAAATCTTCCTCTTCTATGGTTATATCATGCGCCTGTGAGTGGAGTGAGTGAGCAACAAACAAATTAAACCGTACAACCACAAAATGATAAAGGTTCTTAGATCATTAATTCTTCTCTCTCTCTTAATTAAAATAAGATTAATTTTTATTCATCATTAGTATAAAAGTGTGCAAGTGGATTTTACACTATCATTTAATCATATATTTGTAGTTGTAATATTTTTAAAATATTAAGTGATTAAATCAATCACTTTTATAGATATGAGAATATACATGATAAAACAGTTGTATAAAACTTTTCAACATTGGCAACATATGTAAATTGAATTCTTAAATTTTATTTTTATTTTCTAGTACTTCATATAGAGAAATATCCCATTATATATTATAATCTAACAAAAATGAATAAATAAATTCAACCAATCACAAAGTCGACAAAATTCAAATTCATCGGGCTATATCCACATACAGAGTAACATATGTTGTCAAGACAAAACTCCATTCCATATCTCTCTCTCTCTCTCTCTCTCTATATATATATATATATATATATATATATATATATATATATATATATATATATATATATATATATATATATATATATATGTATGTGTATATTTGGTGTTACAAAATTTTCTCAAAGAAAAGATAATCAAGAAAACAATATATGTAGTATAGATGGTAGTTGCTATCGGCGCCGACCATATCGGCAGTCTGCACTTGGATGATGGAAGTTGTTCCTTTAATTGAACACTCACATGCATTGTAAGAAATGTTTATATAAAATAGAAAGAAAAGTTAGAAAACAGAGAAGTAGTGGTATTAATTTGTTAATGAACAAATTTAGCACAATCTAAATTGGCATGGATGTAGAGTTTAGGACAAGTAAAACCCTTCCGATCTTAAAGACAGCATAGATCATCAACAACAATAAAGTTTATAATAAAATCATGTGTGATTTAAAAAGAATAAATTCTATTGTTTTTACATAATTAAGTTGAAGAAAAAATCCATATTAATTCGTCATTCGAATATTTGGTAATTATATATAAGAAAAATTTAAACTAAATTTAAGTCACCATAGAAATAAATAAAAAGGGCTTAATAAATAATTCATTATTAAACCAAGAATAAGTCAATGGGAGCAATACCAAACACAACGTTAACCTTAGTAAATATGCTAAGTTAACATTTTTCAAAAAGTATTTTTACCTAAACAAGTTACACTTCAGACAATAAAATAGTCTATTAGATGGCCTAGTTATTAATATTATTATCATTATTATTTGAAAAATATAATGATAATAGATATATTTTAATCTATTTAAAATATACTTTTTAACTTTTTAATTTTCTTTTAGCTTATTTAAAAATATTTATTTCACATATTTAAAATTTTTTTTGGCTCATTATTTAAGAGTAGATGTTTTATTTTCTTTAAAAGAAAAATTAATAATCAAGTAGATTTCTGAATAAATTTTTAGATTAGGCCAAATTTTTAAAAACTTACTCAGATTAAAGCCATAAAAAATATCTATCTACAATAGATGTACACTCAGGTTACTTCTTAACAATATATGTTTGACCTATTTAAGGCTAAATTTAGCTTAGTGTAGCCAATTTGTATCCGTATAGATGAGTTTTAACCGAAAATGACCGATGGTGCGAGTAAAGGGGCCCAATAGGCAAAGTGCGACACTATATTCCAACCACGTGGAATGACAAAAGTCTAGTGAGATGAGCGTGTATGCTCCTGAGCGGAAGAAAATTCTTCCTCTACAACATTCAACGTTGATTTCTTTTTTCCTTTTAACTAAAACTCAAGAGCACGTTGAATAAGGAATTGATGCTTCTAATATGTGAGATTAAATTTGAAGTAACGTGAGTATTAAAAAGTTTTATATTATTATTCAACTATAAGTTTTTATTTGAAATTTTTTTGAAATAATAAATAATTAATTTAAGATTTTATTGAAGTGATAATATATAGTTTGATATTTATATAATTTTTTTTATATTGGCAACACGTACCAATTAAATTCTAATAATATTACCAACATAACTCTTTTATATATATATATATATATATAGAGGGAGAGAGAGATAGAGATAGAGAGAGAGAGAGAGGGGCTTAAAGAAATATTACTAAAGGGATTTAACAGCATTGTTTTATATTTAGATTTAATTTAAATATATTATATTGTTAGTCAATAAAATTTTATATATATGACTTTTGAAATAGTGAGATAAGAGCTATCTATGTTTTGTTACTATAAAAAAATATGATTGGATAATTGTGTAAAAAAAATTTATATTATTAATATGTTGAAATTAAACTCTTTATATTTTTAGTGATATTTTTTAAAATATTATTAAAAATTAATAACATTATTTATTAATAAAGTTTAATTTCTATATATGATAGTGTAAATATTTTTATAATCTTTTTAGTTAAATCATTCTATTTATATAATTTTTTAAGTAATGAATGTGAAATTTAATCACTTCTGTTAGTGTAATAATACATAATTAAATGATAAAATTAGAAAAAAAATCAGCTTATAAAATTTAAACTCTTATCAATAAATGTTATTAAAATTTAAATATGATATAATGCAAAAATAAATGGCTTTTTGCAAAAACAAAGTACCAACACGTACACGAGCGACTCGGAGGTCTCGCCTGCTTTGTCCTCATTCTTCACCTTCTCCGGTGCTGATCTGCATGGAAGGAAAATTCCTAGAAGCTGGTAGAGTAAATTAAAGCATTTTTTTAATTTTATTTATTAATTATAATATTAGTTATTATATTAAAAATATATAGAAAATAAAAAATAATAATAATTCATAAAATTAGTACGTAAATTAATAAAAAAATTAAAGTAAATATTTATTTTATTTATTCTGCATAGAAATAGTACTATTCTAAGATCTTGCGTTCGTGTATCATAATCTCACACTTTCCAGGAGGAAACAGCGTGCAAGGGAAAACTACATAGCGTGTTCTCATTAATCATAATTAATTATTTTAGTTTTCTAGATGACGGGTTAGCTAGGGTTATTTAAGTCGTTAGATAAATATTCTTTTTCAATTTGTTTCACACTTCCCTTTGCAATTTATTTGAATTTTAAACCTCTACATACAGGACAATTTTCTGCGATGGCTTCTATTCTAACCCACTCGTTATTGTCTGAAAAAACTCAAAAAAGTGTTATTATATATTTGAATTCATGTACAGTCCTACACTTTATATGAAATCAACTAGTGTTTTTATTAGCTATAAAAAAATCAACAAATATTTTTATAATACTTATATATAGAAATTGCTAACACTTATACTTACTTTTACGTGGAGGTTAGTGAAATACACATTTTATTTTTGACCCAAAAACTTCTTCTCTCTAGTCTTAAATCCAATTATACTTATGGGTAGTTTTATAATTTCACGTTGTCCACATTAATTAGTACTTCAACATTTTCTCTCACTATAATAATAGTTCCTCTCTCACACTTGTCTCTCTTTTACTATTCTCACTGTAAGTCCCTATTTTTTTTTTTTCTCAAGTACATTTTTTTTCTCAAATATCACCCATGCTAAAATTGTAAATGAGCTCTCAATATTCAATATTCAATCTTTTAACTGTAGTAGAGAGGGGAAAAAACCGTATACGCATAGAATCGCAGCTTGCAAAAAGCAAAGGCAGTCTTTTAATTTATTATACATTTCTTGTTAGTTTTCTTCTTGAACAGACCTTATAAAATGAAAAACTGTAAAATCTAAGAGAAATAATATATATTAATTTAAGTGCTAAAACCTGTGACTATAAAATGTTTATAGCTACACATTAGACTTAGTTAATAAAACTGAAAAATGTGTCTAATTAAAGAGTTATATTTTTTCTGATAAAGTCTAAAGAGTTATGTTATATTAATATATTTTTATTTTTATTAGCATATCTATTGATGAGTATTTGACCATACAATATTTATTTCTTTTTCCAGTAATTGTGGTTATCATTTTCGAACAGCTACTTCAAATATTTCAGTTTTTTTTCTTCTTCATAGCCATATATTATTGTTGTGTATGTCAATGCATGTTTTAATTATAATTATAGAAGAGGGGCTATTATTGAGGTGAGAGAAAATGTTAAAGTAGTAATTAATGTAGATAACATGAAATCACAAAATCACCCATAAAATATAGTTTGATTTAAGAAGAGAAAAAAGGGGTTTTTGGATCAAAAATAAAATGTGTACAGCACAAAATTACCCACCTGAAATTCAGTATAGAGGTTAGTAATCCCCTTTATATATATATATTCCTCTCTGTGTGTTTGCGTGTGCACTATTTCTTTTTCTTATTAATCCTCTAACTAAGAATAGAAGTAATTTTACTCTAAATTCCTTCTCCTTATCCGTCCATCTTTACTATTTGATTCTGCCGCACATGTTTACTCACACGCTTGATAAATTATGGATAGGTACAAATTCAATTCTTCTCTAAAATCTCTTCGTCAATAATTATTGTTTAACTCATCAAGTCTCTCTGTACGACCAAAAGAGAAGAAAATCGAGTACTCTCTTTGCACAGTATTAAAATTAAAAGAATAATATTTAGCATATAATTAAATTATATAATAATTATATATTACATATCTTATCATTTAATATAATGTGTGATCTCTATTCATTTATTAAATTTAATAATAATAAAATATATAATATATATTTATTATAAATTTAATTATATAATTAACATCGCTCAAATTAAAATGGCTCGAGCCTATCTTACCTTGACTCTTCCACCCTCACTCTATATACGTTTCAAGATTCTCTCGCAATTATAAGTAGAGATCTCCCAACCTTGCGCCACTTCATTGGCGTGTGGACCACACAAATTAAACAAACTAAATTGGTCACTTCCTTCTACCCTCCTTTCTCCATTACCATATTTGCCACCATCACAACACACGAGCACCTGCAGAACTTAAAAACAGGTACCAAATATTTGATATTTGATCCTCAATAGTTATAAAAGCTTGCGAGCGTTTTTGGATCGAAGCTTTTGGAATGAAACAATACCGATTGTGGGGTGTCAATATTGGAACCCATGTCAAACATACCTACATCTCTCTCTGAGATATGTCTCACACAGTTTCGCCTAGCCATATCCAGTGCAGATCCATGGCCCTTCTCATAAACCCCACCACATCCTAGCAAAACTTTCCATCACCCCAAAAAACAGCACACATATCAAATCCTCTTAGTCTCTACTCTCTCCTATTCCCCTTCTCTGCTCATCCAAAAAGATCTTTTGAAACACCATGAGGTTCAAGCTTGGCAAGCGCGTGGTCCGGGTCACTCGGTGCATCTTCAGGCGGTTTAGGACCCGACCCGGATACGAGCGCCTTGGGGGGTCTCCGAGGCCAATGATGAAGCTTCTCAATTGGGGTCGCAAGTTGACTAAAGGAGCAAAATCCCTTTGCTCTAACGTGAAAACCGGGCCGGGTTATGTCCGGGTTGGATCCGACCCGACTCCACCGGTGCCCAAGGGTTACTTGGCTGTTTACGTGGGGCAGAGGGATGGCGGCGAGTTCCGGCGCGTGCTGGTGCCGGTGGTGTACTTTAACCACCCGTTGTTCGGGGAGCTGCTGAGGGAGGCGGAGGAGGAGTTTGGGTACCAGCACCCGGGTGGGATCACCATCCCGTGCCGGGTTGCTGACTTTGAACAGGTCAAGACCCGGATTGCATCCGGGTCGGGTTGCCGGAGGCTGACATGGCGGAGACAATGGTAATTGTGGTGGTAGATAGAATGATGTTTGATGATGACGATAGAAAAAAGGGGTTAGTGGTTGATCTGATTCTGAAAATTGCTCGTGGAATTTTCTTTATTTTATTTAATATAGGCCGTAGTTACTTATTTGAATTTTTTTGCTCAGAAAAATTTGGGGATACTCCTTTTTTAATTTTTTTTTTCCTGGGTTTTTCGTTTAGCTTTAGATATTTGTAATTGAACATCTGGTGTAATGGAGCTTTGAATGTGAGTACAAAATAGATTTTAATTTGCTCCCATCGTGCTTTTGTTATCTAGCTATTATGTATAATGTAATGTCGATTTCGGTGATAATGATTGTGTATAATATATAGCGGTTTCAGTAAGACCAATGAAAATAATAGTAATTAAAAATAATAGTACTCTTTTAATAATATTTAAAATTAAGAGTGTGTTTGGCTCAAAATAAAAGTGAGGTGAATTTTTTTATGAACAAGTTTCATACATACAAATTTTCTACTTAAAAGATCATTTATAAAAATTTATTTCCCATTTTTTTTTTGCTTAACCAAATATAGCTTCTGTAATCACTAAAAGAATTGCTAAATATAAATAATTATAACAGAAATAGATTATTTTTCATAATTAATTAAAAAATTTCCTTATTTTATTTGATAAAGTAAAAAAAAAACAAGAATAATTGATGAAAAAATTGCATGAACAAAGCATTAATTAGTGGACTAAATAGGGGTGACATCACTGTTTCTGATGGGCCTAAGCGGCTCACTAGGGGAAGGTACATTTTCAAATGGGGGAACCAATCAGAAGGTGAAGTTTCTTATCTTGAAGCACTGAAGGTAACGAATTTGGTCACTTTTCCCTTGTGTTTTCTTTTTGGCCATTTAATTCTTTGGAAGTGGGGCAAAATGCCAAAGAACTATATAGACGTGCCGGCAACGTTTTCTCACCAGAGGTGTCCCTGTCTCCTAAGTTAATGTAGGTGTTGCAGAATCATGTGTTCGAATTTCATATTGTATGTGAAAGTTATAAGTATCCGTTTTTTTCTTTTAATGTCTTGGATGATTGTGTCGACTAATCCATTAAAACTATGGGAGGTATAGCTCTCGCAAGTTCGGGGATTGGCCATTTATTGCTAATAAGCCTTTTCAATGAGTGCGCTTTTAAAGATTTAAATTTGCGTCCATATCTTTGCATAAAGTCAAACTGCTTACAACTTGTCTAATAACTTGTTAAGTTGTTGACTAATTCATTATTTGCTATTAAAATAATTTTTTTTGCTTTAAATAGTTTATAATTCTTTTCCATGATAAATAATAGATGGGCCGGTATGACATTCCGTTCAATCATATTCTATACGTAATAGTACAGTCTCCTCCACTTGCTGCGAGACGATTAAAGAGCAAGAAGGCTGAGCACGGCTAAAGGGTTGGCCAGGTCTTAGTTCTTTGTGGTCCATGCAAATGCATTAGCCCAATATCTAACCTAGGATCGTTTTATGCTGGTCCCTGCACGGAGGTGACCAACAATGGACCTCAAAGAGATTTAGCCATTAGATTTATTAATAAATTTATCTACAACCATAAGTTATCACTTGAAACTTGAGGAAAGAGTAAATTTCGCAATTTAAAATACAGCAAATTACATTTACGTACCATCCCTGAAATTCAATGAAACCTATCACATCTCTCCTCTATTTATTTGAATGATACTAACTTCCCCTAACCATACTTTTCAATGTGAAATAGAGGAGGGTGATATAATGATTTTATAAACTCGATGATTTTATAAACTCTTAAACCTTTCAAGAAAATTTTACTAGTAAAGGAGAACTGATTGAATTTCACACCGTTTTCATTTAAACCCACCTAGCTGTTTCACAATTCACAAAAACCTCAAGAGTGGAAGTTCACAAGTAATATATTATAATATTCAAGATATCCTTGTCTAACTGATGTGGGACTTGCATCAATAACTCTGCCAATGTGGTTTTCGTAGGATTCCCTCCTCTTTTCATCACTGAATTCACTGCATCCTTGTAAGTCTAAGCTAATTTAGTAGGAATTCTCTCTCGGTCTCTCTCTCTCTCTCTTCGGTTTTTGAGATTAAGCTTATGCTTTTGATCAATCTTTCCCGTTTTCCTTTTAACTAAATATTCTTTTTATTCTAATATTTTGAAACTGGCATCAATTTAGTCATTACATTTTGAACTTTCATATCAATTTCATCGTCCCGTTAAAATCATTAGAGATTTTCACTACAATTCATTAATAATTTCAAGTTAACGAGGTGAAACTTATCTATCATCATCCATCGAAAAGATAAATATGGAACACCATTACATCAGCATCACCACCATAATATTCCCATAAATTTGAAAACAATGGCATGTAAAAGAAAATCATGTCAGGAACACCATCATCACTGCATCATCACCATAATATTTAGCATCCTCTAACAACCCTGACACACCCCTTGTAGCTGTCCCTCTCAATGGAGATAACTACCAGCAAATGGGCACACTCTATGAAAACAACTCAAGCAAAGACCAACTCGTTCAATCAAGAAACTAACTACTTGATCATCATAGTATCACGATCCAAGGAGCTTGCTAAGTCACAAGAAGAACAACATGCCCATCTTTTCTTGGGAGGAACGGATCCAGCCTGATCAAGGCACCTCAAAGGAACCTCCTCAAAACCATCACTACTTAACAACTGGTGGTGTTACTCTATCATACTAAAACTAAAACCCCATCAAACAGTACCTACCATATGTTGAATTAGTTTTGTGTTAAAAAAATGAGAAAATCTTATAAAATATATAAAGATAGCCTCCTAATTTTAAATCGTACACATGACAGACATATATGTCTCATAAGAGGCAAAGTTGTACTAATGTTTTATTTATTTTTAAGCTGCTCTTGTTTTCTACTTATTTTTCTTGTCCCTTCTATTGCCATGAGTTTGCAGCTCTTTTATTTGTTTGTAGGTGTGATTGCTAATTAGTTCAGATGCAAGCTGAATTCTAGTCCATGATTGTATAGACCTTCCATTCAAAACAGATGGTTAAAGTAACAAGTTTCAACAATTATAAGACAAGATTTCTTTGATAAGTTTTGTGAGAGCCAGGTTAAGCTGTCATTCTAATTCCACTTTCTGGTGCTCCAACCCCGAAACTTACAAAATTAGGCCTGTCTCACATGTTTCAATTTGGCCTTGGCATCTCACTTTGCTCAGTCAAAAACCAATGTATCAACTGACACGGATACATGAATCAGCTCACTTTTTCCAAATTTTCAGCTAATCAATTCCAGGTGAATCAACACTATTTTTAGTAGAAACTTGTGCCACATAATTCAAACCTGAATCCACAATATTAAGCCAAACTTTAGAACAGCCAATTTAGTTTACAATAGTTCTCATGTTAGAAAGGGGGCAACCAACTAATAATTCACAAACATATTCATTATATTAGCATACCCCAGTAGTCAAATTATCCTTCAAGAAGTTGCAAAACATTGTGCTTGCTTGAGACACTAGAAATGCTGGGCCACCAAGCCAATGGAATGTAAGTCATGCATAATAGTAAATTTCAGCACATGGCTAATGCCAAATGTAGAAACAAGAGAGAGGAAGAGACAGGATACAGAAAGGTTACAAAGTTTCAGCTCCAACAGAAAGCAGAAAACAGCCTTGTTTGGTGTTTTTTTCAGAAGCTAAAAACATTCAGCTTATAAGTGCATTTTCCTTGCAGCGAAAAAGTACTTTTCCCATCCAAATGGGCTCTAAGCAACAAAGATGTAAAACACATGCTGGAATTAACATTCTGGAAACCAACATTCTTAGTGGAGTTTCATACCTAAAGTAGGAAAAATGCCCTCGACTGTATTGTAGAGTGTCTCTTGGCAAATGACTATGGTTTGACGTCGCTGACTAGGCATCAAAGTTTGGGGAGACAATAGACAATAAAAAATATGGGTTATGCAATCATCTCCAGGTGCAACATGATTGAATTTGCATTCCAATCAATCCAATAGGATTCAACACCTTGTAAGCCATCTTGATTGTAGCTGTCAACTTTGACAATAACTCAAGCCATATTTTCTCATTAGTTCTATATTTTCGGCAATGGTTGACCCTACAGTCCCAACAAAACCAAGGGATGCACAAGTGCACACAGTCTGCTCGACATAAAGAAGCACATTGGGTAATCTCTGCTTGGAACAATACTTTTTATCAGCTGTGTCTATAGAATTTGTAACAATCCTCTGCCCGTAACCTGCTGCCATGAGTTTTGCGGCTGCCTGTCTAACCAACTCATCATTGTCTCTTAAGAAATACACTTTATAGTTAAGTGTGTCACTAATCAAATCACCTAAGTAAGTTCCAGTCCAATTATCTCTCGGCAGATCAGTCATTATAAAAATATGAATGGGTAGAGTACCTTTCTTCCTTAAAGAATCTAATTTTTCTGTTAATCCATGAAATGTAGCCTTGTGATGATTCTTAAACTGCCCATCCAACAATCTAAGTTGTGCACAAAGAAATGGAGCCCCTATGGCTGTGGTAGCAAACTCCTTTCCAGCTCGCATAATTTCTGGGACAAATGGAAGAAATTTGATCTTCTCCATTAAAGACTGTAACCTTTGGTCCTGAGTAGATTCACTAATATCAATATATAGCTCAGATCCTTTGTATGGGGATGAGAAAAGGCTTCCAAATGCCAACAGCGAAGTTGATTCAACTTGAGATCCGGGTCCAAGTGTTCTAAATACATCTCTCCTTCTCCTAACATATGATATTTTCTTTTTCTTCTTCACTTGTTCATCAGGTTGGAATGAATCTAACATGCCATCCCCATCACCACCTTGGAGGTAAGTCCAAACCGTAGTTCTGCAATCTTCACTGATAGCATGTATACACTTGTCATCACTCCCATGAAGCCCAGCTAGCAGAGATCCACATTGCTTCAGGCTTTCAGAAACAGAGGACCGTAACTTTGAATCATTTAAACAAGCCAAATCTAAGCTGATGCCACACCATATTGACACAAAATCCCGGAGATCAATCACTCGGACAACAGATGAAGACACTAATGATGAGACATCTATAATTTCAGCAATGGAGATATACCTGCAAGAAAACACAAATAATTAACAAAAATGTCATCATTCATACAGATGACCAAGTTCACTGTTATTGTAGTTTCAAATATATGATTTTTATGATTCGAAACTATCGAAGAAAGGTAAGTCATGTCCTTAAATCATACTTTCAAAGTAGTTACCATAGTCTACCAATGTCATTCTGCAATTTTATTTTACTTTTCACCAAAAAAAAAAAAAAAAGGCAACTTCATCAACTACATATGAAAAGAAAGATCCTGTTTTAAAAGTTAAGGTATTTGGCACAGCAAAAATAATGGGAAGAAGCAAATTTTGAACTATAACTATTCTCAAAATGAAACCAGCTTAAAACTTTGCTTCTCTTTTTCTCCTTTCTGACCAGCCAAACCGGAAAAAAACATAACAAACTATTCATTCAATGCAGATAGAAGCCAAAACAAATTTGTATCAGATATTTTAACTCTTATCTCGTTCTTATCAAATGGGGGCATATTATATACATCAGGAGCATTGCTTCTAGTCATCACTCATGACCACCAATTTCAAAAGTACAGATACTTTTAAACTGATAAAGAGTGACAAAAAAGTTTACTAACCTTCCCTCTCGAATGAGCTCAATCACATGGTCCCAAACAGAAATCCGAATCTCATTTGGATCCGAAACCCGAAACTTAGGACAGCTACCTAGAGCAACAGCATGGTGATCCAGAATAGGAGGAACAAGCAAGGTTCGATTCAGTATCCCTGCCATCAAAATTGCATTCTTGAACTCCGAAAGCTGGTTGCTGAACCCGCTGTGGGGCGCATACCACATGAATTTCTCCCCTATGGCCAGGGCTTGGCTTGAGCATTGAAGGGAATGTGATTCCATGGTTTTGGACAATCCATTGAAGGGTGAACTAGGTGTCATGTAGTAGTAATATAAAAACATGATAGAGAAAATGATTATAAGGACAGACACAGGAACAAGGGGCAACCTGTACTGGGGTTTCCTTCTAGGCAACATTCTAGTTGGTGTACTAGGATTCCAAAATGTTCAAAATCTATGCAATGTGCTGTGATGTAAACTCATATATTCATATGCTTCCTTTGCATCAAAAATGAAGAAAAGGGTGTAGCTTCTCCACACCCCCAAAATTCAAGTAATGTGAACCAAATCAAATTCTCTAGTTTGTAAAGCACACTTGATCAACCCATTATCATCTCACACAGTCGCATTATCAAGCAGCAAACTTTCTGTTTCTGAAACAAAATTCCAAAAAATAAATGAAGAGTACCCATCATCAAGAACCACAAAGATCAGATTTTTAAGATAAAATTTAAGTTACCACATATGCTAGCCAAGTACCCATAATTTTTTTGGGGTTTAAACTTCATTTTCTCTATGAAATTAACTTTTTTGTGCCATAGATTAAAAAGTTTCATTATCTGCAGAGAGAAAGAGAACGAGAAACAGAGGAACTCACTTGAAGGGGTTGAAGACAATTTGATAAAGAAGGAGATAAACGACATGATACTTAGAATTGAGATTCCATGAAACCTGAGATCAGAGATTCGGAAGAGGCCGAGAGAGCAGAAGCGAGCTTTTTTTTTTTTTTCCTCCCTTTTATTTTTTGTTTTCACTTTTTTGGTAAGTTTATCTTTTTTGTTTCAACCGTAGCGTCATTTAAGCCATTAATTATTTTGTGTCGGGTAATTCAAGATCTAAAAATTTATAAAAAAAAAAAACACCCAAAGGTGATAATTTTTTTAGGGATAAATTAATCTCTAATAATTATAAACACCTAAATTGATCATTCACAATTATAAAAATAAGACATTATAAGTCTCTGACCGGCCTATCAAGGCTTGACTGAAAGACAAAGTAGGAAAGAATAGTTCGTCTAGGCGAAAGTAGAGCTCATCTGAGAGGGAATAAAGATCGACTAGGAAGAGGTGGAGCTTGGTTGAGGAGCAGGAGTTTAGCTAACAGGTAATTGAACTCCGTCCCATACTTGTCAGTCTCGGCCACTTGTCAACCGAGCTCCGCCTAGACCTGATCGAGTTTTATTTCTCTCTCAGACATCTGAGCTCCACCTTCTCCCATCCAAACTCTTTTTTCATCTCTGCCTCCAACCGAGTTTTGATAGGCCGGTCAGAGACTTATAATGTCTTAATTTTACAATTGTGAAGAACTAATTTTGGTGTTTACAATTGTTAGAAATCAATTTGTTCATAAAAAAATTATCAGGAACCAATTTAGGTGTTCACTTTATTTTTTTAAAAAAGCTATTAATTATTTTTTGTCGAGTAATAAGACAAGAAATTTTGGAAGTTTTAATTTTCTAGAGCACCCCCAGTGTTAAAAATTGCATTTTAACCTGAACTATAGTTTGGTTGCATTTTAGATTCTAGGGTATATTTAGCTTATGAATAAAAATAAAAATAAATTTTTCATTATTAAGTTTTCATGTGAAATTTTTATTTTAAAACATAATTAAAGAAAATTTACCCTCAAATCAAATATACCATAAATCTTAAAAAAGTATAGTTTGATTTCTAAATTTTTTTCGAATGTGCAAATTAAAGTGTTCCTTTGGCTATTTTTTTTTTTCCCATCAACTGTGATGAAAAAAATAAAAGATTTAAAAAAATTTAGGGTATCAAGTTTTATAGTTTGAAAAGTTCAAAATCAAGTTGCACATATTCTAAATTTGTATGGCATAGTATTAAGTACGCTTAGTTTGACTAAAATATATATTTATAAAAATTGATGGAATTGATTTATACATTTTTAAAGTTTAAGCGTTATAAGTGTTTATGTTCTATAATTCATGGGTAAAGTGAAATTTTTCCTAAATTATTATAAGCCTTAAAAATTTTAAATTAAAATTTAAGTTTAATGTATATTTTTAATGAACATTTAATGTGTAATTATTATAAAACCATTTATATTTGCAATACTAATACAAAATTAAATAATAATAACAAATCTTATAATTAATAACAATGGATCAAAATTAAACACATTAAATTATCAACTCAGCAATCATTAATCTTGCCAATTTTGTAGAGCTATCATATACTTTACTATGTATACCTTACTCGTAAAGTGCATATAATTATTTTTTAATAGTAAATTAGTAATGCATGTCTTCAATCTGCTAAGCCTGCATGATATAGCATTAAATATTCTCTTGTATTTTGTATTTAAGCATAACTGCATGCCTTTTCGGTATTTACATATCATCATATCTAACCCAATTTTATATCAATTATCCTATAATATACGTTAATTATCTTAAAATACTCTAATTACCATGATGTATTGATTGATTACCATTTTTAATCATTATTATATAATATTCGCAGATAATTAATTATTTAAACACACATCACCAATTATGTGAAAATGTTGATGTGCAAGTAGTTTTTTTTTATATTATTATTTTCCAAATGCATAAGATGCTTTTCTGAACCAAGTTGGATACTCACTTCTAAAAGTCGTGTTTTATTATGGGAATATTAGATAAAAGGAAGAAGAAACCAGGCACAGAAAACTAGCCACAATTAATATATCTGCAGATACTCGGCTCCATTTAGAGTGATTCTCTTTGCTGATGGCTTTCTGCTCTAGTCCGGTAGCCCCTTTCATACAAATACTTTATAATAAATAAATAAATAAATAACATACCAACAAATACACACAGATTAAGCTATTGTCTTAGCTATTAAATTGTCAAATTAGAGACTGAGACGAATTGACTCAAACTGATTGAAAAACTCTTGCATGATAGTATATAGGAAATAGGAAAATACTTCCCAACTATACAAATCGCCTGAACAAATTCACTTAACTGACTCATCTGGTAAATAATTAAAGTTGCACAACCAATTCACTTGATCAGCTTTGCGTTCACACGTATCATCATGATTTGAGTTCGAGTATTAAATTTTTTTAAGTTAATAAATAATTTGTAAGTACTTTATACCTTTTAGATGAATTTAAAGGCATGTTCTGATAAATCTTCCCTTCAACCTAAATTTTTTAATATAAAATAAAAGAATTAAAGTGACATAAACTCGTAGATTCTCTCCTTCTAGTCTTCTTTTACTGCCCTGATGCTTCAAAGGGACCATTTGGCTTAGCCAGTTAGCCATGCCAATGGAGTTTCTAAATTCAGCAGAGAAAGCGAATAGAATAATAATCCATCTTTCTGTAAAGTTAATAGTTGAAACCTTAGTCAGTAAGACATATGGACTAATAAGGAAAATAGTAGGTTCAATCTCTGTCGAAATTCTCCATCTTAACTTTCCTTTCTGTTCCTCACTCCTTATTTCTCATTAAGGACCTTATCAAGCCCACAAGATAAGACTTATGCCATAGTTGAAAGTTTTCTTAGGGTATATTTGTGAGTTTGGATTTTGGAGGGAAAGGAAACTGAGAGGAGGACTTGTAATGCAAAATTATATTACAAGTCATTCCCTCTACTTCCTTTTCTTTCAAAATCCAAACTCACAAATATGCCCTTAGCGTAATTTATTATTTTTGCTGAATAACTAGTAGGAGGCATAGACTATGGAGGGAGCACATGATTATGTACTTTTGAAATAGGATGTGAGGGACTAAAGGTGAATGGGAAAGGAAATTTAGAGGCCTTTAACTTCAATGGAGCTTGGTTGAGTTTAGTTCCCACGTGATCCATAGGGAAACGAAATTGCTATCGTATCAAGTAAAATGCTTTTAGAAGAATATGTTAGTTACACTCAATCTGAGCTCAATTTCTTATTTTAAAATAACAAGAATAAGATTACCAGTTTGAATTCTTAAAGCTCTGGTAAAGTAAAACTGGGTAAGTATTCAAACATGACATTTAACATCATGCAGGCTTTTTATTATTTATTTATTTATTTTCAGCACTGTTCCTTCTACCTAGTCTTTCTTCTGGGTGTGATAATACAACTAACAAGCACACTTTATTGATAGGAATTGACATGGTTCTTTCTTCATTCATCTTGAAGTCGAGTATTTTCTATCTGTATTCTTCTCTATATTGCAGTTAGGATTAAAATCCTGGTTTGCTTAAACTTTATGACCATCACTGATGGCATAACCAAACTTACAGAAAAAAGGCTTTATTGAAGGCCAAAAAAGAAACCACTTCCTCACTCTCATATTGTCATATCCAAGAAAGGAAAGTTCATATTGTAGGAAACAAGAAAAAATTAAAAGATGTTGAGAAGCCTTCAATTTCAATTAGACTACTCCACTCATAGAACCATCTTAGCTTTGAGACTCTCTCTACTATTTCTCATATCTTCAATTCTTGGTGCATCTGGCTATACTACAAGAGCTAATATCTTCATTTATGCAGGTTGCTCCCAAGAGAAATACCAACCTAACTCACCCTTTGAACGCAACCTTAATTCCTTCCTTTCTTCAGTTGTAAGCTCAGCTTCTGACATTTCTTACAATAGCTTTGCTTTTGGGAACGGAAGCTCAACACCCCAAGAAGGGACCATAATATATGGCTTGTACCAATGTAGAGGTGATTTGAGGCCAATTGATTGCTCAAAATGTGTTGAGAGTTCTATTAACCAAATAGGCTTGATTTGTCCCTATGCACTTGGTGCTTCTTTGCAACTTGAAGGATGCTATATAAGATATGAGCATGTTGATTTCCTAGGCATACTTGACACAAGCCTTAGGTACAGGAAGTGCAATAAAGATGTTAGCAATGAGGTTGAGTTCTTCAGGCGTAGAGATGATGTTCTTGCAGATTTGGAAGCCAGTAAAAGTGGATTTAGAGTCAGTAGTTCAGGCCTTGTTGAAGGGTATGCAGAGTGCTCGGGAGATTTGGCTGCAGCAGATTGCACCTCTTGCCTTGCAGAAGCAGTAGTAAAGCTGAAGAGCTTATGTGGATCAGCAGCATCAGCTGCTGTGTTCTTGGCACAATGTTATGCTCGGTATTGGGCATCTGGCTACTATGATGAAGCAGGTTTGTTTGATATCTCATATGTATTATTGGCATATGTACTTTCTATGCTTTATTTGGGAATATGCACCTTACTTGACAAGGTGAATGTATACACCATATATATGCACACTGTCATTCGTTTATCTTCTTCAACTTTCTATTTTATCGCTTTTGTTCAAACCTCAAATAATTATTATTTCATTCTCTATCTTCGCCTATAACAGCATCAATAATCACTAGGGAACCTCTACGTCCTGCCTAAACCTTTTCTTCTTTTTCCCAACAAGGGTCATAGTTTGGCATAAAGCTACACTTTGTATTGAAGATATTATGGAATCTCAGAACAAACTTTTACTCTCGGACAAGGAATAGTTCTATATAGGTTTTGATCGTGTTAAATGATGAATTTTCATTATATAAACGTTGCCTTAAATTTGATCATCCAAGTGCAAATGGTAATTTGCATGTATACATCAATCAAATACCTCATCAACTTCCTTATTATCTTTTAAACAGTGTTATTTGTATTCATAGGTGTGAGACACCGTGTCAACTAATACCTCATCCACCATTGAATAGGACACGGACCTCATTCAAATAATGTCTACATCTCATTCAATAATAAATTGTGTGTGAGTTGACACGGTGTTCCAAAACCTACGTGTACAATTACTATTTCTATTATCTTTTCATATCTTCGTGCACTGTCTTTGTATAGTTGTGATATATGCTTTCTTCAACTCCAACCTTTCGTATTTTGTGCAGATTCCTCCAATGAGGACCAAGTGGGAAAATCAATTGCCATTATTGTGGGAGTGATAGCAGGTCTAGCCATTCTAGTTGTCCTCCTCTCAATCTGCCGAATTAAGAGCTACGGGTAATCAACAATCATGTTCCTAATCTTGTGATTATGGCCATATATAGTATATATAATGAAATGAATCCATTGAGGAAATGATGGTGCTGATGATCAACATTTCTGATTTACTTACAGGGTAAAGAAATAGAGAGGTGGAGTTGCAATTAAAGATAGGGCTAATCATTATTACCCAAGGTCTGCATATGGTAATATTGTTTCAATTTTACGAAGGTGCTGCGTCTAAATATATTATTGTTTAATCCACAAACGGGCGTGGATGTTATCTTCTGGCTTACTCAGTGAAACTCATAAGTTTAGGTATTTTTAATAACCTTTTATGGACATTTAGCTTCTATAATCTAACCGTCAAATAAAATAAAAAAATTATCATATAAATTAAGTTTATAAAGTTCACAGGATCTATAGAGGTAGTGTTGCAAGTATTCTACTCCAACTAATTCAATTTGAACGGAATAAACTTGTTATAAAAGTGAAATTCTTTTGACAGATTCTCATATAGATATAAGTATAACACCTCATATTTAGACACACTCATAATAAATGTGGGTCATATCAATTTTATTAAACATATACTCACTCATACACAGATTTCATAGTCTTTTTATAAGTGTACTCATATAAGAATTTTTCAATTCTTTTAGCATTAATTTTTTATATTATTATAATATTGAAAAATAAGGCATTTAACAGTAAAAAAAAATGAGACCTTACTCTTTTATTTGGGTCAACAACAGACCTTACTTTTGTACTTGACCATTCTTCTTTTAAGCCGTTGACTCTCTGCTCTCTTAAATGTAACTGAGGCCCAAATGATTTGGGACCAATCTAGTCATACGTCCAGATGGATTTTTTTTTTGTTCGAAGTCCAGATTGGTTTTCATTGTTGCACTTGAGCCTAGTTCATTTGGATTCAACGAGTTTAGAGGCTTTCCATGGGCTTCGACGAATAAACCAATATGAATCCAATCACTGAAGTTTAATGGGTCAAGCAACTTTTATATTTTTCTGTTTGGTTTAGTGGTAAAAATGGGTCAAAATTTTCATAAATAATATCCATATGTAAATTAGTAAATTATACATGTATATTCATTCATAAAAACTTCCAACCCATCTTGAACTCTTAATCAAACATAGTCTTATCGTAGTTTGATTAAAGAGTAAAGATGCGGATAAATTTTCTATAAATAAGATACATGTATAATTTACACGAACTTTTATACTTCATTTTTATCCCATAATCAAACATATCCTTATTAGGCCTCAATAATTCGCTGATCCTGATCTGTCTACTTATATCACTGTTTATAAGATCATCTTTTAAACTTTTAATTAGTTCAAGTGACTGTAACAAAAAGAAAGAGGCAACAAGTAATGGTTCACCTAGGCAACCTTTTTAATTACTCATGCATTATCACAACTTAGATTCATTCTGATTGTTCCTATCATGATCAATAGATGATTTATAAGTATTTCTATAAAACATTTATTGATCCAAAAAACACCCTAAACTAGGAGAAGCTTTTTCCTTAATCTAAATTTCATTCAATAAAAAAATTATATTTTTACCTCATAATTATGTAACTATAACTCCTTTTTAAAATACTCTTTACGGATAACATTTTCCATAAGAAGTTGTCATTAATTTCCCATTTTTAACTGTAAATGTTTGATACATTTATATTTACGTGTGGCATCACTCCAGCTGAAAAAATAATTTTAGGTATCATACTCCCATTGTCTAGCACCTTCTTTCTCTTCAAAATCGTCATACGTCTGTGCGATACCGTAGTAGCGTACATTACTCGGCCACAGCTCCTCAAACTACAAGCATAAGTTTCCATCACGTGCACTGCAAGTGCGTGACATAATTTATGCCACAAATTTAAGTTCATTGCATGCTCGATCTCTTCAGTTTAATTATAATTATATGTAGCTAGTGAAAAATGAGATTCATATTTACATGCTTAATTAATCAGATATTATTTTATATGCAATTTTTGAAGTAATTATGACAAAAATTAATTTTTAATAATATAATAATGTATGAGTAAACAATCACAAACTTTTGGATACTAACGGTGTATTAATTTTTTCATAAAACAAATTGCACTAAATCGAAATTGAATCTATCAACAAAAAAAAAAAATCAAGCATGACTGGAGGAATTTAATTAGAATGTACTGATAGTGTAAATTATTTTTATATATTCATCTAATTATATAATGATATATAAGTAATATAGTTACTTTTATCCCACTAGTTAAAAAAACATATAAAAAAAATTTAATTAGACAAGCCAGTACATTAAAATTAACATCTAACTATATCAGTATCAATTCTTTAGAAAATTAGATAGACCGTGACATCAATAAAATTTTGCATTTTTTTTTATCGATAGTAAAATATTGCTAGACTCTCAAAAGTAGCTCAATACATCCGAAAGACCACCCATAAAAGAACCAAGTCGGGACAAAAACCGTCAGAGCAGACAACCCAAGAAACAAAATGGAGCAAACGTAACAAAACCAAGAAACAACTACACCCGCAAAGGAAACTAAGAAAAGAAAAAGGCACCGCATCACATCACCAGGAAACTAAAAAATTTTGCATTTTGGATTGGCCCATGATGTTGATACTTTGACTAACGCGAAGCTTCCAAGCCATGAACCTCATGGCATTGAAGTATATATAAATGCAAGTCAAATTCGAATTCTAATATGCAAATTGTATATAAGTTTGAAAACCCGCGACACGATCCAACCTTATAGCGTATACTGTTTAGCTCAAGAAGACAAAACCGATTATATCTAAAATCAAAACAATTAATTTCTTAACATATATTTAATATATAATACGCGTAGTGGACTAATCTTATGGAGACCAGTCAGCAAATTCGTTAAACCACCGAATGTTTTTATTTTTTTTTTCTCCGGTTACAAAATGATCAAATGTTGAGAGAATATAATCATGCGGAATGGAGAATATAGACAAATATATAGAGATGACAAGACATTCTCATGAAACTTGCAGCTTTTGTCATTAATCTGTACTTAATACAATTCAATCAATCAATAACCCCAACAATTAAAATAAATAACATAAAAACAAACTATTTGTTGGCCGTACCAAATTATTATTATTTTCTTTTTTCTTTTTGGCTTATTGGCTAGTTCAGCCAAAAGGTACATCTTGGTACGGAATGAAGAATTCAATTTTGACATGAATTGGTAACAATTAATCACAAATTATACAAACTTTTATCACATAAATATTAGATGTACTTATTTCATGAAAGGTACCATACTGACATATCTATCATCCACTATTAAAATAATAAATTCTTTTGCTTTAGATATTTTGTGACCATTTTTAATTGTGGTTGATAGATGAGACAGCAACATGATACCCTACGTAAAATTAAATAAATTGAAATAACATAACTCTTTCTTCGTGAGACAATTTAGAGCCCGGAGGTGAAAGGCACTCCGGTACCAGATAACCATGAATCACCAGCAATAAAGTTCCCAACTGTGAAAGGTGAGGCTTGAGATGCACTAGTAAGAACATGGTAACCCTTCCAATTGACCCTATTTGAAGTGGAAGAACCTGGACCTGTGTTAGCATATTCAGCATAGTACAATGTATCCAATGCAAAATTACCATCCCATTCCATCCACCCTGCTGAATTAATCAAACTATCAAGATAAGTCTTCATGACCACTGTTCTTGAGTATTTTTTCCAAGGCCTGCCAAGATATGACTTAACTGAACTTGGACTAAACCCTGAGGCACCTGTGACCTTAGAATTGTGAATGACAATTCCAGTGTTTTGGTTTGGATCAGTTCTACCTTGAGCAGTAACTGTGATGGTTTTCTGAGGAGGGTTTCTTGCATAGATGTTGCAATTTTGCAAGACCACTGCGGCATTACCAAAGATGAAATCAACTGTGCCATAAATGGCACACTCCCTGTAGAATTGCCTCTCTGAATGAACATATAGTGTGTCTTGATAACCTTCAAAGCTGCATCTGTAGAAAACTGAGAGATCTGATCCTGAACGTAGTGCCACAGCTTGGTGATTTGCTGCCCCTGCTGTGTTTCTAAATGTGATGTCTCGAGCAATGAATCCATCACCAGTAGCAGCTGTAAAAAAAGAAAAAAAGAAAGAAAAAAAAGAATTAATTAATGATCAATTTCTTTGATTTTATAAACTCTAACTATTTGTGATGTTATATTATGATTTCTAAAAAATTAATTTATTTTATGGCTTATATGTTTATATTCAACCCCCAAGTGCAAATGTTCTTCCAAATGCCGTGTCCATCAACTTGTCTACTTCAAACATGCCTTAATTAGATGAATGGTTCAACTAATTATCAATTGGTAGATGATTTCTTTTTTCATTAACTACCCTAGATTTCTTATTACTAATCTAGCTTCGGTAAATGTGAAACTATGAGATTTAAGGTGTTTTATTTTAAATTTTTTCATAGAAAAATGATTTTTTAACTTTTAAAAAAATCACTTTTTATAGAAGTTATTTATATCAACTTCTACCCAAAAGTTCAAAACAAATAATTTTAAGTGGTTTTAGCTTTTGAGTAAAAATTGATCGATATGAATATAATCTATAAAAAATATCTTTTTTTATCTGGAAAACAATATTTTTCTGTTAAAAAAAATAGGAACAAATTAAAGATGATCTACAAACGCACGTTTATATCAACGTGGGTCATGCTTTGATTTGGAAGAAATTAAAAGATTATGAATGCAATTTCTTGCTACCATTCAAGAAATTAATCAAAAACGATTAATGTAATTAATTCTACAGGAGTATATAATCTAGAGGGCATTGACCGTTACTTTCTGCATATTAAACTCGATACGTCTCGTTTCTTTATCTTTGACTGCTTAAAGTCATTCCGTTCCTCCCTCCAACCTCGACAAACCTTAATTAACTGGCTTGCTTTGAAAGAAAAGTTTTAAGGGTGCTACTTCAAATTTTAATGCCACCAATTCAACTCCTTGACGTAAATTAACTCTTCACACAAATTTGCGCCTAAATTATTGTTGGAAACGTTATATTTTCTTAATTTTTTTTTTAAAAAAAGGTAAAAGATGGATAAGATCATATTCTAGCTTAAACCACTTATGTGGACCGATTTGTCTCCGCCAACCCTTCAAAGTTCAATCCCTAATAGAAAAGACAATATGCTTTTTATTAAAATATGATATCTTCTAATAATACAACTTTCTGTAATGCAAGTCATTGAAGAAAGATTCGCTATTTGAAATCATAGTGGCAACATATATTATTTACAGTTATTAAATTATTATTATCCTTTTACTTTTTCATTAGTCTATTTCTTACTCAAAAGTCTTTGTGCACTATTTATGTAAAGTAAACATATATCTATGTGCAGATTCTATTGGAGTGGCACACATATACTATACTATAGACATATATTAAAACAGATTAATTTTGATAAAATGTTAATATAAAATATTTGTACTGTTAATCGTTATAATTATATCTCTTATATGAATTTTAAATTATTTATGATAAGAATAAAGAATTTAATTTCTATGTATTACAATTTTGTACTATCAATCAATAAAATTTTATCAAAATAATAAATTATAAAAAAATAGCTACTTACTATCTCAATCACTCACACAAATTTATTATTTTTATAAAATTCTATTAACTGACAATCTAAAATTATTTTATATTATTAATACATCAAAATTAAACTCAAAAGATAAATAATTTTAATTACATAGCTACATATAATTAGATGACTATAAAACAAATTTACACTAGCATATAGTATTTCAGAATTAAATCTTATTAGAAATACACTTTTATATGCTTACCTTGAAAACATCTATAGTTTTTTAAGGTAAAGGTTATTTTCGCCATTCTAAGTCAACTTAAAAATATTTAGATTCTAGTCAATGACAATTGCGTAAGTTTATTGACATTTAATAAAATCATAATTAAGAAATATAAAAGTAGGCGCAAGCAGCTTGCAGGTTAAGGTATTTGAGAGGAGAAATGGAAACAAAAGGGATAGCAGGATTAAAATAAAAATGAGTTTAATTTTAAATATTTCATTTGTATAACATTTTAGGGAGTAGGAGAGAGCTAATTATTATGACTAGTGCAATAATATATAATTAAATAATTATATAGATAAATTTTTTACACTATTAGTACATAAAAATTAAATCTTAAAAAAATTATGTTAGTAAACCTTAGCATATAAGTCAACTTTTATATATATATATATGCTACGACAACATTATTCAACGATAACTTAATAATGCTCGTTTAGTTAAATGCAATGAAATAAACATACACCACGTATCCTTTTGATGCCATAAAATTATTGTGAATAACTTCTTAAGCAAGAAAAGAAAAAAAAAATCGTAATTGAATAAGTCAGTCTTTGCTTACCAACAGTGGCAGAATTGAAGGTTGTGCTGCCCCCTCCAACGCTTTTGCTACCTGTGATAACGGTCTTTCCAATACCATCTCCAACCAACATGATATTCTTTGCCTTTATCTCAACTTGTTCATTGTATACACCAGCCTTCACGTGTATCACATACCTTCCACTGCTACTCTTTGGTGCAGCATCTATGGCTGCTTTCACTGTTGTGTACTTGCCAGACCCATCTTTGGCCACAACCACATTAGCCTTAGAAGCTGCTGAAGATGATTGCAATAGCTTCCTATCACCGGGTTTGACCCATGTTGGGAACCCATCTTTGTAACTTGGTGCTTGGTAACTATTAGATACCTTGTTGAGTGATAAGGTGTTGCTTAACAACTTTGTGACATTGTTTGACAACAAGGGTAACAAGTAGTCTTGGACACCAAGGTCATAGAAACCGGCTTTACATGTTTCAAGGTTTGTGAGAGCTGTGCTTAGCCAAGTCTGTGCATCAACTTGGGTGCACTTGGTGTTAGGGTCTATTGTTTTGTTGAGCTTTTGGATTGTGTATTGATATAGCTCAAGGCAATCATTCCATGCAGCTTTCTCACGTGCATTCCTACACTTTGGGCCTAGTGAGAGGGTGTTTTCGTGGCCCTTTTGTGCTCTCTCTGTGGCTAGTTGTAGGGAAACTTTGAGGAAATCTGATTTGCTTTTGATTGGTTCGTTGAAAGCATTGTTGCTCAAATAGTACTCACATGGTTGAGGGTAAGGGGTTTGGCTGCACCATGATTTGATGTCACTCGATGAGTAACCAGAAGCAATAGTGGAAAATAGAAAGGGAAGAATTAGAAGTGTTATTAGCAAGCGAAATGGTGCCATAGTTTAATTGGAGCCTCTATGGCCGCCTAAAAAAATTGATTTTGGGATAAATTAAGAACTGGATTGTGAAGACAAATTTTGGAGAGTGGGTTTCTGAGGTTTGGTTGTGTATGAGTGTGTTTCATGTCCAAAATTCGGTGCCTTTATATAGAGGGAGAAAAGAGGTGGTTAGTGGAAAAATTAAAAAGCATCTATCTAAACTATGGGACTGCTCGCCATGTCTTACTTTTACAAATCCAGTTCTAGATTTTTGTTCTCAGTTTCCATGGACGTTTGTTTCGTTCATTTGTGTATAGTAGAAACTTTTTTCAAAGATATTATAGTACATGACATTTAAGCGGATAGCTATATTTCAGAAGATTCAGGGAAAAAAATAACAAAGAACTTGACTTTCTCCAATATGCTGACTTGGCACATGGCGGCAATAATCATGCATCCTATAAAAACGCGTTGTGGTATTCATTTATTTGTAATCCAAACGTATTTTTGGGTAAAGTATGTGAATTCATTTATATCAAGTCTGCATGTAGATAATTATATCATACATTTCATTGTCTTAAAGTTTGAGGATTAATTAGTTTCTAGCTGTATATTACTATTACAAGAGGAACAAATTGAAGTTGCCAACTGTTTGCTAACCTATCTGGCTTTCGGTGGAGGGCAAACAGTTTTTGATTTGTACTTTGTCAAAGAGAATTGGCCTGCAGGTTACAGTCATTATATATATATATATATATATATATATATATATATATATATATATAGGAATTATAATTCACCCTAAATTTTATACGTATACCATTAATTTGCTTTCAAGTAATTAATAATTAATATATGTGATGTATTAATAGTCTGTATACACTATGTGATAATTAGTATAAAAATAATTTGCATGACACGTGAATAAAAAGTTGATATAAGAAAATTGCCAGATTATCACAAGCACATTGACATTTAATTATCTTAATTTATAAGACATATGATGCTCTAAAAGCTAGGAAAAATGAATTATACAATAGCTAATTAATGGACTTGAAAGTCTTGGGCTTGTTTGAATTAAAGATAAATATTTACACAATAATATAAAATATTGACATTTGAAAAACAACACTTGACTATAAAATAAAAGAAATTTTGACCGACAATTGGTTTAGGAACTAGTTCCACTTTACCCAGTTGCATTTCTCTTAAGCTCTTATATATGTAGTTTACTCATATGTCCACCGTGTAGCCTGGCTTCTAGTAAAAGATGTATGGTTTTTAAGTAAGAGAATAACAGTACTATATATATATAAATTATTGCACGAATGTGCTATCTACCAGCTGATGGTATCAGCCAACTTACCCTTGATTCCTTATGCAAAAGGTGAGAGGTCAATTCTTCATTTCTAAAATATCGTTAGTACGAATTAGCATAGCTCTTTTAAGTACTTGCATAAGAAATTTAGGTGGAGGGCCATGATATACTAGGTGAGGCATAGGGTACCACACATTAAGTGTTTAGCAACATTTATAAAGTGTGGCTAAATACATTCAAAAGAGTAGTTAATAAATTTAACTTCTGTAGACAAAAGCTGTGTCCTTTACTGTTACGTTTTTCGAATTTTCTTGGGAGATAACTTCCGTTGCCCTTGTCGTGTTTGCATATTGGTTTTAGGCTATGTTGTTGCTGAGCCTTGTTTTCATTTTTTAATGTATTTTGAACACTTGTGGTTTTCTCCAACTTCTCTCTTTTTAAGGGTTAGCGCATATCTTTTGTCCTTCAAAATTTGAGATCTGTGCTTTGCAAATGCCAAAACAGCATCACCTTTGTCGTGTAGAATAAAATAAATTGTTGATAATGTTTTCTTGGTTCACGTTCACCAAAAAATAAAAGAAATTCGAAAGATAATAATAACATGTCCTCTGGGTGCATCAAACACCAGAAATACATATATAACAATGATGAATATATACAGTTAGTTCTCGAATAAAAAAATTTCCAAAATACGTTCCTTCTAAATATAATCTATGCTATTATTAATATATCTAATATTAATCTATTAAATTGACGCGTAAATCAATAATATATATTTTTATCTTGGTTTTAAGATAGACTTGTACACAGTCATTAATTAGCCTTTTTTTTAAGTTGTTCATTCATTCACTCAAACAAAAGTTAGGAGAATAGATTGACAACTCTTACCGGAAAAAAAAAAAAAAGTAGATGACTGCCATGCAGTGTTTGTGTTTGCTGGTTTGAGAGAGCTTAATAAGTTGCTAACCACTTTCGATTTTTGACTATGTGCAAATTCAATGGTAGAATCTATGAAAAGGCTGTCAAATGAGAAATCAATTACTAATAGAAGTGACAAAAGCATCTATTTTACATATTTTGATCAATAATTTATTACGTAATACTGATAATGTCAAAAAAATTTATATTATTATTTGACATATTTCTCTATTTACATTATTTTTTAATAATGAGTATAAAAATTAATCATATTTATTAGTGTGAAAATATCATTTTTGATAATTTGATGCTATGTATATGTTGTTGTGAATTTTTGGGTTCGGCTAAGTATATTAAAATAAATAAAGCCAATAACATAAACTCACATTTTGATCCCAAGAATAGTAGGCAATTACATCAAAGAGGGGAATCTACCCCTTAGTTATAGGTTCTCCAACTACTTTAAAGAACAAATTTTGGACAAAGGCAATACATGGAATGGAAATTGTATTTCATTGATGAACAAGAATAATTACAACAACTTCATGCCAAAACATCACAATAAAATTTAGAGATGAAAACTACATCTAAACTAAACTAAAATGAAAAGAAAAAAGGAAGAAAAAGGAAAGATAAAATGTAAAGCTGAGTTGTGTTGATCTAGAGATGTCTTTTTTTGCCAACTTTAGCCCTTTAAATAGAAGTAACGTCCAGGAGATAGTTTTCAACTTCAAGCACATGTCAATTTGAAATAAAACTGTCCACAATTGCTTGTAACCACTCCACAGCTAATTTATAATCTTCAACAGTTGATTGATAATATTTCACGACTAATTTTAACAGTTAATATATAATCATAACCACTTCAATTGTTTTAGCCTTGTCCATGGTTTTCAAAAATAATAACTGCCTTCATTTTTTTTCCAAGTAACAATTTCTTAAACTCTCATTCCACGTGGCCATCGAATTTTGTTATAGAACATTGCAGGCTACAAACTTCCATTCCACTACTTGCCTAATTATCATACACATACCGTGGCCCAAGTTACTTTTTTTTTTTTTGTGATAACATTATCTTTTTAATGCAACAATATATAATTAAACAATAGTGGTGTAAATTATTTTTATATGGTTTGTGCATCAATTAGAGTTAAGCCCATATACTTATTTATGTATTTATAATCGTAGAAATTTCGAATTAAGAGCAATGCTACGTAACCAAAAATATATTGTCAATTTTTTTTACAGAAGCATGATAATTATTAGATAAAATAAAGTGGAGGCCGTAGTTTTCTAATTCCCAAGCGATTGTGGTACTACCCTCCTTGTCTAATATCATGGTTCATGATGTGATGCTGCTGCAAGTGTTTATGTACGGATGCTAAAGACTATAGTGGAAATATGTGATGCTGATGCTTTGATTGCCTTTGTTGGGTTGGTGTGCATAAAGGATAATGCTCGTTATTTGGATTTTAGATGCTGATATCTCATATGAGCAACTTCGGGCGTTGCATTTTGCTCGGGGATAGGCATGTACTAATTTTCAGGTAGCACCCAACCAGCATTACAAGATTAATTGCAGTGCCTTTGCCGTGGATGACTAGTTGTTCTCCTACTAGAGTTATATTGAATATAGCTTCCGTCGTTTAATTTGCTTTGTCATCTACTGTTTGTAAGGGAATGTCCAGGATAAGATTGATATACTGAATTAGTTAGATATATTCTGTTGAGTTAAGTATTCTGTTAAGCATTCAGCTGTACCTAATTCTCTCTTAGATAAGCATGCAAAGCAATGCAATGGTAGATGCATATAAACATTGACCCATGTGTATCATTGGCGTAATGCAATAATCAATTCTATTATGTACTCAAACACTTTATTCCTTTTGTGCTTTCTCTCAATTAGGAGTGTTTAAAACCGATTCAAAATGAATTATAATAAAAAATCAATATGAAAAATTAAAAACTGAAATAAATCGGTTTGCACTTGTTCTTAATTCGTGAAACCTGAACCAAACCTTGAATTTAATTAATGGTACCTTAATTAATGGATAATTTATAAGTGTCTAAAGCATTCAATTGATGAAATATGTTATAACATTAAATTAGAATGAGCTCTTCCATTAATTTAAATTTTTTTATTGAAAAATTATATATTGTAATTGTTTTTTTTCAAATTTCTGATCACTTTTCTTCTTTTATTTTGAGAGTTCTCAGTTTGAAAGCTATTCAGATCAAATGCCTTAATAGTGGCACTAATAAATTAAATAGGAGCAGCCAGGCTTATTCTATTTATAGAATTTAAAAAGAGCATTACTACTAATAATGGCAGCAGTTAACCAAGAAAAAGAAAGTAAAGTCAACCTAGCCATTCATGTGTTGTATGTACACAAGTTGATAAGTATCTCCTACAATTTATTCAATAATTTTGACTCAACTAAGGCTTTGAGCCGTGCATCCCACACAGACTTAATATATACACCATATATTAATAAAAATGTATGGACTAAATATATATATATATCCTTGAAAATATATTAAATTTCAGTTTTGAATCTTATAGATTTTTTGTTTGATTTTAATCTGTAGTTTAAAAAAAGAGCATAAATAATTATTTTAAATTTTAAAAGCTATATTTTCTTATCCTTTCACATATGTCTTTTTGGGATGAAACATGCACATCTAAAATATTTTTTAATTGAAATCAAATTTTTTTTATAGAAATTAAATCACAACCAAAATTTAATATTTTCAGAGGCTACAATTATATTAAATATTTAAACGAAAAAAAAAAATCTTGAATGTCTCCTACAACTTAAAATCCTTTGAAAATTTAGTTCCTTGAAAGCCTATGCTTATCCTTTTAGAGTGTCATGCGTGACAATTTGAGGCTCATATTAAGTTGAAAAAAAAATGTGAGGTTCTTAAGTTTCTGGCGAATAATGCACGTAGAAAATCTTCCTTCCTGACCGATGGCTGCTGCGTCAACGATGAGTTTGTTAGAAACATCATTTCGTTAACCATCTCATCACTTTAGAGGACGAATAATTGCCCCAAAGTCATGACTAATTATTTACGATGGTAGGTGAGACACGTACGTATATTCATACTTATTTAATAATAAATAATATTATTTTAACACTTATTTTTAGTTATTACATCCAGACATTCATTCTATTATTATTACATGAGATGAATGAATGTAAATTAGTATAACTCATTATCTCATCTAATAATAATAAAGTAGGTGATTAAATGGAACATCTAAAAATAAATATTAAAATAGTATTATTCTTTAGTAATTAGAAAGATATGGTTGTTTAACAGTTTAGAATCTACCTTTGAAAAACAAATGTCATCATGAGCTGCAATATATGACCCCCCTTTGAGTTTATATGACTAGTAAACATCGCTATTCACTAGACTATATCCATTCTGAGTTTATTGTAGCTAGGAACTCATTATTTATCCACAGAGATAGGTGATTTATGCAAATAAAGTATGCACATATTAATAAAGTAGTATGAAAACCCGGGAGATGCACGGGACAATAGCTAAGAACATATAAAACTAAATAAATTTTGATTTTAGTTTATAGAATGATCATATAATAAAGATATCGTATAAAAAATATTAAAGATGTTAAAAATATTACAATATAACAATAAAATTAATTCATTTAATAAAAAATAAAATATGATGAATGGCAAATAAAAAATTATCATACATATCTCTTTGAGAAACTGCATTAAAGTAAAAGAAAAAATTGACAATTTTAAATTAATCAATTTCGTTAGTAACTTATAATAATTGATCTTAAAATGGAAATCAAAAGTATATAAGTAATATAACTTAGTTAATTCTAAATCTTTTCAAACCCTTCTAGATGCATAGACAATTTTAAAATAAAATCAATTCCTATCAAGTCCTTAAATAAATGTGAGTTTTAATTGAAGCTTTAAATTTGACTCTTCGTATTCTATTTTTTATTACTATTTTAATGGTTCATTATAATTTTAAGTTTGAAATATTTTTTTAATAATTATTTGGCAATTCTTTAGATCAGTTTATTTGCTCGGTTTTTTATTTGATGAGATTCTAAGTGCTCCTAGAAAGTTTTACTTTAATGATTTCAATTTTTGTTCAGTAGATAATTTCAAATTTAAATTAATTTAGATAAAAAAAATTAATTTTAAAAGAATTAATTAGTTATCAAACAATGTATTTTAAATTCGATCTCATTCTATCTATATGTCTAATTTTTTATGATTATTAAATATTATTTTAATGATCAAATAGGTATTGTCTAAAATCTAATTTTATTGTAACTAATATTTGAAATTTGATTTTATATGAATCAAATTTAAAATTTAAAAAAATAGGTTGATTGTCAAGAAAATTCATCAATAAGCAGCTTGATATCATATATATGTTTGAACAAAATTTCCTTTTTTTTAGTAAATTCTTCAAAATTTTGAATTATAGCATGTTTCAAAAGTTGTCACGTGACATAAGTTTCCTGTTAATTTTTTTTTGAATAATAATGGTGAAGATTTGACTTCTAGCATACTTTAGAAGTTACCACGTGGAATAAGTATTCTATAATTTTTAAATATTAACAATAATATAGGCCATTTTGTTTATTTCCACTCCTCTTTTAAAATTTTTAGTTTAATGTTCCTAAAATACCTTTATTTAAATATTATGTTTAATTCTTTTCTATTACTATTTTCATATTTCAAATTATATCTAGTAATTACACTAATAAGTATCAAATGTATAATTTGATTAATTTTAATTTTAGATTATAATATAAAATAATAATTAAATTTATTATTTTAATAGTTCATCAATAAATGCTTTAGTAACTATGACTTTCTTTTAATTTTAATAACGTAACTATTTTAATATTTCAGTAATCACATTTTAATATTATATTCATGAAATCATGTTATTTCAATATTATAATCACAATATCATAAAAAAATATTATAATCATCCATAATCACATCAATGTATAATAATAATCACGTTATTTTAACATTTGGGCAAGAAACTCTTTAATACACACAAAGTAAGGGGTAATTTTGTAACTTTCTAAAGCCTAGAATTGAGAAATTCAATGACAAAAAATAATAGTAAATTAGATTTCAACAAAGACAGAAAGTATTTAAATTTATTAATTATGAAATAATTAAATTGAGCATATTTATATTTAAAATAAAATAAGACAAAATAAATTAAAGAATCTCTAAGTAAAATAAAAATTAAAAAATTTGGACAAAACATATTGATATTTTTATTTAATAAAAATAAAAATTTATAATTTATCCCTGCAGTATACTAAACTATGATTTTACACATTGATTAACAATTTTTAGGCATAAAACAATCTTTTGAGTTATAATTTATATTTTATATATTTCACACACAGTATAATTTGAGTTATAATTTTATATAAACCTATATACCATTCTAGAGATGTGACTATGTAACTGGTATAATTTGAGTAAAAATATTTGACATGCAGTACATAGCATATTCTAACAACTATTTTATATATTTTTTAGGTTATCTTCATCCCACTTATATAATTGACACACAATTTAGTTAAGGGCATTCTAGGTATATTGAATTAAAAGCATTAAAGAAAGAGTGACAATAGCCAAATGGGAGTCAGTCCCCATTACCTACCGTAATATTTTACCTATAATGATTTGTACATTATAAGTTATCTAACATCATCATTTGAATATAGTTTTAATAATATATAATCATCATTTGATTATATATTATTATAGAACTAAAAAGGCTTTAACCTTTGTAATAATTATTACATATTAAGCTTAATTAAAACAAGCAGTTATAAAATACATAAAAAAACAAACATATATTTAACATAAAAAAATGAATGAGATGATCAAGCTACAACAACTCAATTTAGTAGTTAATACATATTTGAAGGAGGAGGAGATTTAAAATTAATGGACCAATTGACAAAGGAAAAAAAAAAAAACACAATAGTGGGTTGAACTTCATACTTTGAACCACAACCTGGATGCATTAATATAAAAAAACAGTTTTTAGTTCATTTATATATTTTAGAATTTTATGAAAAAAAATAGTAAAAACTATAAAATTAGTTTTAAGATTTTTCAATTTTCATAATTTCCTTAATAAAATTCTGAAAACTGAAATACTAAAAATAAAAATTAAAAACTATTTTTTGGAATCAAATTTACCCTTAAGATAACGAATTTTTCATGAGTACTCTCTTCTTATTTATTCTTCATCTCTCATGCCTAAAATTCTATCAATACGTATATAACTCGAACATATTTAATCATTTACGTCAAAGCTTGGATTTGAAACCAAATAAGTGTCCTTTAAAGAAGGTCGCGGTTGAGTTTTAGACCTTATCATTAGTTTTCATTTCAAAGATACCAACTTTGATCAACTTGCAACGCACGCGCTGGTAGGTGATGAAATATTAACACATTAACATTGTTTAATTGGAACTGACTATTGTCACTTCATTTTATTTATTGTCACTCCCACTATACTAATTTTTACTGAATTTTATTTAAATGTCCTTATTCTATTTAACTAAAAGAATAGCTAGTTAACAATTATTTATTAATCATCATAATAATACATATCAAAAGTTACTATTCTTAATTTAATTAAAAAATAATTAAATTAATTAAATATATTTAATATCTACCTAGCCACTGTATATGACACGTATTTAACATGAAAATCTTTAATATAGCAATTTATATATATATGTTGAGTTATTTATTTAAAAGCTTAGTTTCTTTATACAATAGTTATCTAAACAATATAATAAATATTTTTAAAAAAAGATAAATAAGTAAAAATGAATAGTTATAAAAAATAAATTATTAAGTCAAAGCATAAAACACATATTGATATTTTACCATATTTAAAAGCATTACATGCATAAACATATGATATTACGATTTTTTTAACAATCATTTACTTTTTTACTAAGTATGTTATTTTCAAAAAGTTCTATACTAAAAAGGGGTGTAGTTCAACATAAAATCCCATCTTAATCCTTCATTTTTTTGGTATTATTTTTAGTTAATCACCAATGTCAAGCATCAGTTAACTTTTCCATAAAGTCAGTTTTTACTAAAAAAAAAAAAATGGACATAATTCTTACACATTTGTGCCTTTTCTAATTATACATGTCTTACAAATTACAAAATATATAACAATCAATTAACAGCAGAAATGAATTATTTGACTTTTGATATTGTAAAAAGTAAGTGATTATCAAAAAAGTCTAATATCAATGTGTGTTGTATGATTAGTAGTTTGTTTTTATAATTATTCATTCTTACTTATTTATCTTTTTCTAATATATCCACTATTATGTTGTTCAGATAATTATTGACTTAAGAAAGCTTTAAAAGAAAATGATCCAACATATAAATATAAATTATTATATAGCTTCAATTATTTCCTAGGTAAATATTAAATATATTTAATTAATTAAATTAAGAATAATAACTTTTGATATATATAATTATAATGATTAATACATAATTATTAACTAATTATTCTTAGTCAAATTAGAATAAAGACATTTTAATAAAATTCAATAAAGATAAGTGTTAATATAGTGGCAATAGTCAAAATGGATTATCATGGATGGATTTGGAAGGGGGCACGTAAGGGCCTTAGCCCCCTCCTTCCATCCCAATTTCATATATATAGTATGTATAAGACAAATTTAATATTATTATTAATGAAATATGATTAAATGAATATTATTTTTTATGATATGTTAATATTTTAATATCAAAATTTCAACCTGCATCTATTTAATAATAAATAGCAGTATTGAAATTTTCATATGGTTTTCAAAATAGGTTGATGAGATATTAAGTTAAGTTGTTTAATAAAGAGTTTTCTTTTAATACGTTAATCATATAAAATTCTTTTATGCATTCATTTAATTAGATAGTGTCATATCAACAAAATATGTTTGACTCTCATTTTACTATTTCTAAAGTCATGTTCATGAAAAATTTGATTTAATGACAGCAAAAAAAAAAATTCATATTATAAGTGCATCAAATTAAATCCTCAAATAAGAAGTATATATCATTGAGAAATGAAAGATTACTCATAAAAATAATTAATTAATTTTTTTTTACTTTGCTATTATTTTGTTCCCTCCATCTTATACTTTCTACACCTGTTACTGTCCCTGTTTAATCATTGATGTTAAAATTAATTTTGCAACTAAGTGAACCATCCTTTTCAAGACCCATAGATGTGTCATCAGTTGAAATAGACAAATTGATTCGCAAGTATTTCCAATCTTTGATGTCTTATTAAAATTTTGAACAATAAGGTATACGTCCCTTTTATTATAAATTCCAGTTTTGAAATCATGTTGAGTTTGTAAGCCAAATAAACGTCATCAGTTGAAACAATTTGAATTTCCATGCCATCGGGTCATGACCTATCTATACGGCGATAGGCAATATAGCGCGAAGGACTGAATTTCACTAATAGCGTTAAAACTTGGAAAAACCACATGTTGATCTACAATTCTCCTTTAAGTGAATGTTACAAGTCTTGATTATAGACTAACCCCGTATTATTAACTAATACGCGTTGATCAGTGATATCAACAATTCAATTCAATCTTTGATTTTTGAAGTCTTGAAATCTAGCAGCGTGAACTTTCTGCACAAATGGATATAGTGGTAGTTGTGTGCTGATTTTTTCCCCGAACATCAAGTGCGTAATGGTGAACGCTACTGTAGTCATTGGTCAATGCATTGGCATGCAGACGCCTAGGAAGCCTATGGGAGTGACACGACTTACAAAATTCAGCCGTGTTTAACCACATTTCAAAAGTTAAATAAAAGTAAACATGTGGCTAAATGGTAACATGCTGTGCACCCTTCCTTGTCTCGCTCGTCTACTTCCACCATCCGCTGCACCCCTTCTTTCTATTGTTATTGGGCTTATTATTATTAAGCATTATTTACTGTAAATATTGTTATGGGTATTTATGTATGAGGTAGCCATAGGGAAGGCTCTGCTCATTATTTACTGACACTCGGGATGAGGCCCTGCTCCCACGTACACAAATAACATTTGTCTGTTGCTCCATTAACACAGTAACACATTCTTTCTTTTTGTGGAATAGGAGTAGTCACCCTCTCTCTTTCTCTGTTTCTCTCCGTTTCGTGTCTCCTTTTTTAGGGTAAAAAGAATAATTGTCAATCATTGTTCTTCCTCAATCTCTCTAGGGAAGTGTGCTCTAATTCAATCTCTTTACTATTAGTATAATTTTTTTATCACATCGTATTAAAGACTAAATTGATCATTGAAACATAGAGATTTAATTTGTTGTTTATATCTTTTTAATATATAAAATTACTTCAATATCGTGTTAAACGGATAAGAACATTATTATCAACCATGTAACTTCCTGTATTTGTGTGTGTACATAAGCATATAATTTGTACAGGTATTTATTAAATTAATAGTTGTATAATAACACACGGTCAATTCAAGTGACTATATGTTCTTTTTCCTTAATCAATGTCTTGGATTCAAGCCTTAGATGTGAAAAAATGGCGCTTAGAAGAGCTATGTCCCCTATAATTAAGATCTCAAATATCGAACAGGACTATATCCAATATATAAGAGAATATATATACCTGTGAAAAAAGTAATAATAATTGGAAACGTGACGTGCAACCAAATGAAGCTATATGGAAGAACTCAATCCGTCATTTATCAAAGCATATATTTTCCTTTTGGAGTTTGAAGTCTCCATCAATGTCATTCATATGATTTGATGTACACAAGAGCATGCAATCACTAGTTTATAGCTATTAGTTCGTATAAAAATGATCTCAGACGTCCACCACGGTGAGCTCACTTAGTCGATCTACTCATGCATCACCATGGGTTTGATTTTTAGATTTCTTCTGAATCTAAGTTTTGTAAACAAAAAAAAAACTCAAATAATTGATTTATGACCTACATTTAAGAAATCTTTGATATCATCAAGTTTTGCAATTATATACGTAAAATTTTTAAGATAATGAATGATTGAATCTAATATATAAATATTTAGGTTTTTTTTTAATAAAAGCATTAAAAAATTAAGAATTCTTCCTAGAGGATTGAGAGAAGGGGGAAGAGGAAAGGTGAGTATATGAACATATGATCTCATACTCAAAGAAGGTAAGAAACAATTACAACTATTAGACTTTGGGCTCAACAAGGAAAATATACAGTGGTTGTATATACAAATTTTTCTTACAATGATAGTATTTATAAATTACATCCTATCAAAAATATTAATCGTATACTATGATTTTCAATCAAAGAAATGGACGTACTCACGTTTGATATCAAATCTAGCCGTTTAAATTTTATTAGATTTCAAATTGAAGACTATGTGATATCTTATGTTATTTTGTTAAGAAAACTTGTGGGGTTCACGCAACATTTTTTTTGTTAACTGATTCTGAATGCATTTAGCCCTAATTAGTGGCTCACCTTGATATACATAATGGGGTTGCCGCACGTACCCATATATTAAATTAATGCAAAGCATGAAACTTTCGTTCAATATGATTGTATTTACAATCTTTAAATAATATTACTATTCTAACACCTAAAAATAAGTGTCTTAATAAAATACTCATTTTATTATCATTAGATAAGATAATGGTCTCAATTTATCCACTCATCATCTTATCCAATAACGATAAAGTAAGTGTCTAAATTAAACACTCATTTTTAGGTGTTTGAAAACGTAGTTAATCTTTAAATAATTTCTCTTTTATAATATTTTTAAATAATTTCTTTCCTATTCAGCAAGAATAAGGGCGGCATATCAACGTTTATGTAGTTTGTATTGTTGAAAAGCCAGAAAAGTGATCACATTGCCACCTCGAGGCATCATGAAAGTGATGAAAATAAATTAAAGTAATTTAGTAATAGGAAAGCATTAATTAAGTTGGATTTTTCTACTTTTCTAAATTAATTGCAGGTGTTGGAAGCTTGATCTAGCTAGCTATTCCTTGCCATTGGCGATCTCCAATTAAGTGTATATGACGGTGACATTGTTGTTGCTTTAATTCTTATCATTGCAATTTTTTAGAAGGAACGAATTATCAAGGCAAGGTACATACGCTTTATGTATATATATATAATCACAATGTTCAAATTAAAATTATAATGATTTACGTAGCTTTATTTCATGTAAGAGTTGGTTTGTTAATTAGAAGTTTGATAAACAATAAAAACATGGATTTTTATATTCGGCTAATAAAATTAGTTCAGTATACAAATGGTTTCAAAATGTAGCCTTGATTATTTTATGAGACAAAAACTTCGAAGAAAAACTTGAAGGAATGTGTCACAATTGCAAATACAATTGTCGCCGTACATGTAGTAAATGGAATCATTGTGTCGGAAGCCATATAGTAACTTCTTTCGCAAATTTATTTGGTACAGTATATCTGAAAGAGACTATGTGCCAGCCACAATTAATATCTATACATGCTATGTAATCTAATTCCATTTGCCGATAAAACAATTAGCCACAAACAAGTCTAACCACATATAGATCAGGTTGTATTAAAATAATTCTTGACCCGGCAACTTGAGAATATCATATTCATGTACAAGATTATTATTTTATGACATTCAAAAGCAAAGTTAGACTACATTTACGCAGTTTAATTTATTACTGAAATCAATTATTTTAGGAATGTAGGGCACACCTTGCCTTATCCGTTTCTATCCATTAATTAATTAGTAGTTTACTCCACTTAGCACGCTTTATATGCCTTCTATTGTTATGATTTACATTTCTGACTTATGGATATGGGAATTACCGTAAAATTTATGAAATGGACCCATATAGCTCAATTAGGAGAGTTAAGGACACAATACTATAAGTAGAAGTAATTTGAAATTATAGTTGATTAAGTGATAAATGTGAATTGAGTCTTCCTCTGATATTCTCCGTGTTCTCTCTCCGATTTCATAATTCTTCTCTATCTTATTTCTTATTTGTTTCAATGACATTAACAAACGAATAGCTTATGAAATAGAACCCGGTGGCAACATGGTAGGGATCTTCAAGCACCACCTGAAAATGTTTATAAATGAAGAGTTTTCACACAATAGCAGTTTTTTATTTTTTATTTTATTTTTTGGGATAAGTAGATGCCGAAGCAAAAAGAGAACCACAGTTCAAATGAACAAACCAAGAAATAGTAGGTTATTGCAGTAACTATATCTAACCAGGGCAAAGCTAGACTATTTAATTTTGTCAGCAGGGATCAATACTTAAGTGTCAATTTTACATTAGAAAAATATATCCAATAACTTTCAGTGTTATTTAAAATTTTATATCTCAGACGAAACACACATGTATGTGTATAAAGTTGACAAAAATTAATTACATACATACGATGTTTTGAAGGGGGCCAAACCAAAAACAATAATAATAATAATCTATTAAAAAATAGAAATCTTATGAGGATAATACTCATCACGTACATGAGGAGTGATTCAAGTGAGAATATTGGTTGATAATGGTGATGAGAGGAGTAAATTTAAACTCCATAGTTATATGTGGATGATAAAAATTAAAATTTATTTAATAACTACATGATTATTTTAAAAAGTCACATGATTTTATATTTCAATAGTCTTGATCATAAGTGTAAGATATAATGGTGAATATTTACTCATCTTATTTTTATAATAAATTGTCTCTCCCACTCAGGTCACTTCTTATATGTTAGAGTATAAATCATTTATAGTGGTATCGAGGCTACCATGACTAAAAGATTAGATGTTTGATCTTTGGTATCCCTTATTATGAAAAAAATATTCATATTTTGTCACGACCTAACTTGGAAACGTGACCGGTATGTGAGGAAACTCATCTCTACATAAGCCTCATAACCTCTAAGTCTATCTATATGCATATAATAATAATAAAATCCATCTTCAAAACCTATTAACATCTCCAATATAACTTCATTCTCTTGGGAAAACAAATTATCATAAATATCAATTTCATAAACAAGCTCTGAATATATCTCTATTACGAAAACATGAGTTTCTCTTTGTACAAGTAACCATGAATTCTATAATCATGTGAAATCAAAATAATCATGATATACAAAATGCAATCTATCTGTATGGTCCGGAACTCTATCCATAATATAGACTGGAGCACTCTATCTCTAAACAAAATACGAAAAATACTTCACTCCAAAGTGAAACTTACCAACTAGAAATCTCTACTACTAGGAAAAAGGCTGTTGGGAAGAACTCGCAGTAGCTAATGTATTTATAATGGAAAATAGGTAAGGGGTGAGTTTCATCTAAAACTTAGTGAGTAGGCCTTCACCCACCATAACCCGATCATGGGACAACAACAAGATGTAAATATATATAATCATCAAACTTAGCAATAAAAATTCTCTGAAATTGTTTCCATACATATACATAATAACTCCTAATCAAATATTCTTTGAAAAACATCAATAATCTCTAAAAACATAATTAATAGTACTCTAGTAAGGAAATAGAAATATCTGATTATGGATTATATAAAAATATATTATATGGTTATATATGTCAACCATGACATAACAATCATGCTCTTTTGAAAATCATAATTTCCATAAGCTTGGTAAAATTAACCATAATCTCTACTCTCTTGAAATAGTCTCTAAAATTATGCAATCATGCCACAATTTAAGGAAAATAGTTCTAATGATCGACATAAGGATAATATGATCTAAACTTCTCCCCTGTGTCAACACCAACAAAACTCAGGGAGGAGGGATGACACCAACGTCTACCATAACAACCAAAAACTCTAGATTAATCTCTAGAAACCTCTAGATAGCTCTAATCAAACTCTAACAACATTGGGGGAGCACCCCCACTTGACAACAATGAGAGAAACAAAAAGCGCAAACCCTTGGATACAAGATGGAGAATAAGGAGACAACAAAAACCCATAAATCTCTTACCTTGGATCCTTGGAGGATGAAGGATTGGGTTGGATTGAGCGAGGAAGAGAGAAAATGTATCTGGGAGAGAAAGGTTTTTGGAAATGGGATGAAAATCCTGAGTTTGGAGTATTTAAAAGGGGTAGGAGTTCACTTACATGAAATTGTGTTGTTTGACACTATTTCTGCCTTAGGAGGACCGCTATAGCTGTTTATTACCACTATAGCGGTTAGGGTGTCATCATTGCCCTCAGCTGAACACTTATGACTACTATAGTGGTCTAGGGTTTAGGGTGACAATTCACTTGCTCTGCTTATAAAAAGGTCTTTCATGCTTCTAGGGTCTTCCCAACGATACGGGTGGGTCCCGAGGGATTCTAAAGCCGTGCTGAACTTGTTTATAGATACGTATCCATGAGATATTACGCATTTCAAGCCCCAAAAAGGCGTGTGAAGAGGCGAGTTAGCATATAAATCATTCACGTGTCTCTATTCAATAGCTTAAATTTTCAGAGAGAGGGTTTTATGATAGTGTGATGCTATATATATATATATACATATGCAAGAGAAGCTCTGGTTATTATTATTATGTTATGAGTAAAGATATGCAAAATATTATTGTTATCAGTATACAATGATTATATATACTGTGATGCATGATAATTTTCATAGGTTATACATCATCGTCTCCGTCATCTTTCTTATAAAAAAACTGATGCGTACCAAGTGTTGATGCTTTCTTAATTATGTTAGGTCATTGACACGGCAGCACGTATTATACTTAAGAGCAACTCTTTTAAAAAGAAAAATGAAACAAGAAATTAAAAATAGCAGTAATGTACGCACTTGAAAATATGCACAATTGTTTCATATAATAATAATAATAACAATAACTATATTTGATTAATTGGCAGTACGAAATATTTTATATTCACAATATATTAAAATTAATTTAAATTTATTTTAGTTTTCACTTGCAAAAGTCCTTGAGAAAATTACACCAATTACTTTCCTTGAGGTTTAGTGAAATTACACTCAACACCAATCTATTTTGTAAAATTATTATTGACTTCTCCTGAGATTTACTAAAATTATACTATCCTCTCATATATATATATATATTAGTTTGTTAATTTAAGTGGCAAAATAAAGATAATATGCGATATATATATATATATTAATGATAAAATTATAATATTTTAACAATATTTGCCATATATATTAACTAGAATATCTTTTTTTTCTATCATAATTTATAATTATAAGTTTTTTACATGTGATAAAAAAGTATTTGATTCAACGAATGTGTTAAATATTATCAAAATATTATAATTTTTCATTAATAATTATGTGTGTGTGTGTGTGTGTATATATATATTATGTTATATTTTTTTTGCACTTAAATTAACGAATCGGTACCTACATGGAAGATCAATGTAATTTTAATGAATTTTAGGGGAGGTTAATAATAATTTTATAAAATAGGATGATACTAAATATAATTATACTAAATCTCAAGAAAACGAATATAAATTATCCAAAACCCTTATACGGGTCAAAATATTCAGATAAGTTTGACTTCGGTGTAGTCGAGACCCAAGTCAGTTTTGAACCTTTTTCTTTTTTTTAGATCCCAAGTGTTCAGGTTCTAGAAGGCCAAGTTGAATTCGTATTAGCCAAGCCCATGTTTTATGGGCCTAGGGAAAGCCTAATGACTCCAAAATGTGCATGTCAACTCAGCCAATAAGTAGTAGTTAATTTACAGAATCCTCGATTTAACAATTTGAAATTTAGTTTAAAAGTAATTTTTTGAAAGAAAAAAAAAAACAATTTCAATTATAAATTTTAAAATGGGTGGATTAATTAGGTTTTGGCCCAATTTGATGGATTCCGTTGATTGAGTCACATGGCTTAACTGAAAAGGATTAATTCCTTCAACTAGAATCAACTGTGTTTTCACTTCTCATAAGAATGATTGTTATCTATCCTAATTCCATCACGTGTGCATAAGGCCGAGCAGTAACTCTAACTAACTAATAGCCAAGCTGTTATTTGTTAGTTATCTGTTATTCATTATTAGGAAAGTAGTTTACTGAGCACATAGCTCATCTCCACTGTATATAAATATATATAGGACTGTATAGAAGTAATTCTCTAGAACTCTTATTTACACATTAATGCAAAATCAAGCATTCATCCTCATTCTCTCTCTCCCCTTTGAGTTCTCATTGTAGTCTCACTGTTGGTTTATGTATCCTTGTATATGATGACAAAACACTGTAAGTATTTTTTTTTATTACTAATCTGATTTCAATTAACCTTACTGAACCTTCTGATAAGTGTGCTTAAGTGTTTCAGCTTTATTTCAAATTGGTTGACATGTGTTGATAGTTTTATTTGTGAGAAAACCAATAAACTAGGCTGGCATTATTGACATATGTGTGCAAAGAGCAGAAAAAGAAAAAAGGGTGCAGCATGGAGTTTTCCGAGAATGGCAAACATTGAGTCTTGTAACATGTTATTTACTGAAGTATCCAAAAAAAATATATGATGATGCTGTCCTCTATCAGAAGTGGAGAAAAGCAAGTCAAAAGATCGTCTCTCTCTCTTGGTTAACATTTATTTCCCTTTATGGTTACAAGTTGGGAGTGCACAACAAACAAAGGCAAAAAGAAGAGCAGCCTCCATCACCAAAACAGAAGGATTGCATCAGAAATAAAATATCTCAGCAGAAAAAGACATGGTTCTACCCTCCAAGCTTGCAACGGTCAAAAAACAACTCTCACCCTCCTATAAAGGTGAGCATGGAAGACAACAAAGACTAATTAAGAGGAAAAATCAGAAACCCAGTGCCATATTGCTGCAACCTTCAACTCTAAAATTCAAGCTTAAACTTATATTCCTCTTCTTTCTCAGTTGCTGTAATTTGTAATATCATATTGTCCTGAGAGTGTATTTAAGAGCTGTTGTATTTGAGAGATATATCCTTGTAAGAGAAACAGTAAATATTACTCATATACTGCTATTGTTTGGGTTTATCTTGTGGAGATAAATCTGTTCATTAAGCTTGGAGAGGCTCATTGAAAATACTACTTGGGTTAAGCTTGGAGAGGCTCATTGAAAAGACTACTTGGGTAAAGCTTGTAGAGGCTTGATCAAATAACACTCTTGTTTGTACTGTTTGTACAAAGTTTAGTAGATACTCTCACTTGGAGGGTGACGACTGGATGTAGGATCAAAGTTGGAGATCCAAACCAGTATTAACACTTGTGTCAATCTCTCTACCCTTCTCTCTTTTTATTAACTGTCTTATATATGTTTTTGTTGATTTGAGAGTTGGAAACTTGTTTTTAGAGCTGAAGTAAATTTATCTACCAGAACAATCTATCAAACTGTTTCAGCTTTTTAACTTTATCTTTTTACTTAATGCAAGTTTTATCAAAATCTCTTTAAATCAATTTCCTGGAAAGATTAAGTATATATATTTGATAAAACATCTTTTGACTTGCTCTCTTAGATCAACCAATTCTTTTTAAGTCAGATTCTAGATTACCTTTTAAATTCGTGACGAAAATCTCCTGCAATAATAGGAGACATTTGACTAAAAGTGTGTTGAGTGTGCAGAAATTTTTTTAAAAGTACTTAATTCAACCCCCCCTTCTTAAGTACTCTATACCATCACTCACATTCTTGAGGATTTCACCTCTTCACCATTGCTGATTCATCAATTTCTTCATGGTATCACAAGCCAATCGTAACTGAAGATGCCTAAGTAATTCAAAACAATGCTGCAATCCCAGCATCTTAGATTCGTGATCCATACTATCCCCATCCGAACAAAAGTCCGGGAACAATTCTCGTGAATACTCAGCTCACAGGGAGAAACAATTATCATATTTGGGCTAAAGCCATGCGTGTCTCGCTGAAGTCGAAGAACAAGCTTTAATTTGTCAACGGTACAATCAGAAAACCCCAAGAAAATTGATATCATAAACTCACAAAATTAACACACTCAATGTTTTTTCTATCCAATGGAAGAGGAAATTTATTGAATTTCATAACTTGATGAACTTATATTTAAACACACTACTCATACTGCCTTTTATAGGCTTCGGAAAGTAATATAAAAACAAAAACACAAACCCAACTTTGAAGCAACCTACATGCATCCAACCATGTAGCAGCGTGAGGTGTTAATACTTTGTGGTCTTTGTGCCACCAATCGAAGTGCAAGTAGGTGCTGTGAGATTTCAAGAAACCAAGCCATGACACGTTCTTTTAGCAGCAATTTTGGTCTCTTTGCAACCAACACTTGGCAATGCAAGACTAGCTAGGCTTGGTTTAATAATTTTTTAACATTGTCTCTCTTAAACCAAGCTTGTAGAATTTATTATTCCAAGTATCTTTTTCAATTTGTAAAATAGCTTAATCTTCAATGGCTTTGTAAAAATATCTATAATTTGATCTCTGGTGGGACAATAATCAACCAGTATTTCCTTATCAGCAATCAATTCCCGAATCTTGCGGACTCGAATATTAATATGTTTGGACCTTCCATGGAATACTGGATTTTTACAAAGTGCAATTGCTAACTCGTTGTTACAGAATATCATTCTAGGAGAGCTTGCTTCTAGTTTAACATTTCAAGAATTTTCCTTAACCATACTGCTTATGTGGCACAATTTGCGGTTGCTAAGGTGATTGAACAATTAATTTATTTCGTTAATCGGAATATTTATTTAACTTCACAAAGCTTTTGGCATCAAACCAATGTATATAATCTTCAAAGTGACTTCTTAAAATTAAAGAATATTTTTATTCTCAATACAAATTATACAATACAACAAAAAAAAATGGAGTAAAACCACATAATATTTGCTGCTATGTAACATTCAAAATAATTCACCAACTAAAAATATAAAAGAAATGAAATAACTAATCAAGCAATCAAACAACACATAATACTTAGAGAGTAGCGGTAAAAGGCACTTTGGTGGCTGGTAACCATGAGTTCCCAGCAATGAAATTTGCCACTGTGAATTTGGATGCTTCAGAAGCACTAGTGATGACATGATAACCTCTCCATTTAACCCTTCTTGAAGTGGAAGAACCAGGACCTGTGTTCATGTACTCTCCATAATAAAGGGTACTCAAAGCAAAGTTACCATCCCATTCCAACCAACCCGCAGGGTTAATCAAACTATCAAGTGAAGTTTTCATGAACACTGTCCTAGAATATTGCTTCCAAGGTCTTCCAAGATAAGTCCTAACTGAGCTTTGAACTGGTCTCAAATCTGAGGCAGCTGTAACCTTAGAATTGTGAATGGAAATTCCAGTGTTTTGGTTTGGGTCTGTTCTTCCTTGTGCTGTGATTGTGTTGACTTTGTTTGGAGGGTTCCTTGCAAATATGTTACAATTTTGGAACACCACAGCAGCATTACCAAATATGAAGTCAACAGTGCCATAGATGTTGCATTCTCTGTAGAATTGTCTCTCAGAGTGAACGTATAATGTGTCTTGGTAGCCTTCAAAGCTGCATCTGTAAAATACGGATAAATCTGATCCAGAACGCAGTGCAACAGCTTGATGGTTTTTTGCACCAGCAGTGTTCCTAAATGTGATGTCTTGAGCAATGAATCCATCTCCAACAACAGCTGCAAAAATATCCACATATTCGTGGTTAGACATGAATACTTGTATCAATCTTCATTTTTAATTTCTTTGCAATGAATTGTAATTGATGAAAATTGGATGGAAATTATTACATATTGTTTATTATCACGTGAAAAATAAGTATTTAAAATGGTTATTAAATATATATTAAGAGGACACGATTTGGAGATAGCTCACCAACAGTGGCTGAACGGAAGGTTGTGGTGCCTCCTCCAACACTTTTGCTACCTGTGATTATGGTCCTTCCAATACCATCTCCTACCAACATGATATTTTTTGCCTTTATCTCAACTTGCTCGTTGTATATCCCTGCCTTCACGTGTATCACATACCTTCCCTTGCTATTCTTTGGTGCAGCATTTATGGCAGCACTTACCGTAGTGTACTTTCCAGAACCATCTTTAGCCACCACTACATTAGCTCTAGAAGCCGGAGAAGATGCTTGCAACAACTTTCTATCACCGGGTTTGACCCATGTTGGGAACCCATCTTTGTAACTTGGTTCTTGATATTGAACCTTGTTGAGAGCCAAAGTGTTGCTTAGTAACTTGGTAACATTGTTGGACATTAAAGGAAGCACATAGTCTTGCACCCCAAGTTCATAGAACCCAGCTCTGCATGTCTCAAGGTTGGTGAGAGCTGTGCTAAGCCATGTTTGGGTATCAACTTGGGTGCACTCGGTGTTAGGGTCTAAGGTTTTGTTGAGCTTTTTGATGGTTTGCTCATAAAGCTCAACACAATCAGCCCAAGCAGCAGTTTCAAGTGGGTTGCGGCACTTTGAGCCTAATGAAAGAGTGTTTGTATGGCCAATGAGTGCTCTCTCTTGAGCAAGTTGCAGCGAAAGCTTGAAGAAATCGGATTTTTGCTTGATGGGTTTGTGCAAGTGATCAGGGTTATTGCTCAAGAAATACTCACATGGTTGAGGGTTGGGGGTTTGGCTACACCAAAGTTTGATGTCATTCCATGAATAACAAGAAACAAAGGAGGAAAGTAAGAAGGGAACGAGAAGTACCACTAGCAAGCGAGAAGCTATCATGGTTATTGGGTTAGCCTTCAATAATGGCCTTAATTGATAGTAGAAATAATCTTTAGTGATTGAAAGTGAATGATGAAGACGATGTGTGTAAGAGAAGATGGGTTTTGATTGAAGAGAGTTGGATGGAGTTACATGGAGTAACCGGGTGCCTTTATATAGGGGAGGGCAGGAAGGGTTGTTGGGATTTTAGGGAATCTAATCAAGGGGAGGAACAAGCTTTGGATTTTGCTTCTTAATCTATTCATATAAACCTTCTTTACACTTCTATTAAATTAAATCATTTTATTTACGTACCATTTTAAATAGTAAATATAAGATTTAACCACCTTTATTAATGTGGTAATATACATGCGTTTGAATGATAATTTGAAAAAAATATTATATTATTAATAGATAGAAACAAAAATCTAATTAAATTTACTATTTGTGTTTTAGTTTTAGTCACAATCAGCATGAAAAATTTTAGCGATATGACGGGTAGAATTGTGATTTGTGCAAGTCTTTGACTTTCAATTTGCATGGAGTAAATGTTGACCTGACATATGTGGCAACATTGAAGCAGCCATAATATATGAAACGCGTGACTATTCTTATGCACTTGATTACGTGTCTTTTATGGAGGCTAGCTAATTGTATTAGATCTTGCTTATCAACAAAGAGGACTATCACATTGGTTAATGTACTTGAAATGGCGACTTGATGATGACAAGTATATCTGAATATGTAGTTTGCGTAGGGCTAGTTAAATGAGAAAAGAACACTCTTTGTGGACGATGTGTACCAAGTACCAACCTAAGAATTGCAGGCATATGATGCTATAAATGATTAATTCAATATTTTTCATAAGTGAAGTAAAAGTGTCATTTCCAACATGTCATTATTGTTTTTTCATTAATTAAGATCAGTGTATCCACATGCAAGTAAGCTTAGTAGCTTACTACAGAAAATATATAGTTAACAGTTTGAACAAGTATTGTGAATTATTACCTATCTATTTAGACAAATAGATATATTAAAAATAATATATCAGTTTATCTTAATAACTCTTATTTGGGAACAATATTAACAAATATTTCAGGAAGCTGTCTTATAACATGTGCTCGTAATAGATATTACACACAATCTTTACCAGAAGCATAATTTGTTAAACTTATATTGATATTAAAGATATCGTGTCATGGACAAACTGTTAAAGGCTTGAAGCAGAACAAGTGGCTCCGTACAGATTCATGGATTGAGAAAAGAAAAAGTACGTGACGTCCAACTGGCACGCGTTGGTCTACCGGGTTGAGAATTTTGAAATTTTCAAATAAGCAACTTTGACAATGTGAATAGAAATTAGTGAATAATATTCCCTCACATTTATTTTTATTATTATAATTTTTTTAAAAAAATAAATATAACTAAGTATATTTTTTTATATTTTCAAGTATTAATATAATTAAAAAATAATTTAATACTAATAGAGAGTAAGAAGACGTTTGTGGTTGTGATTATTAGATTATTTTAAATTATATGTAGATAAAAGTTAGTATATAAAATATATCTTTTTTATAATTTTATCTTTTTCTACGTTTATTTGGTAATTGATTGTATATGAAAATAATGGTAAAATAACTTTTGACACTAAAATATAGTTATAGCGGAGAAACTCATTATATAGGTATAAATCTACTTAAACACTAACATCTAAATTTGCGTGAGATTATTGTTTACCTATAATTTTAGAAATTATGGTCATCAATATATGAATAATTGAAAATTTCATTTACATTTTTGAAAATCCAATAAATATGAATAAAAATTTTAATTTTTATGTACTAGCTTTGTAAAAAAAATTTGTACACTATTTAATCATGTATTATTAATCAAAACAGGTAATTGAATCTTATCTCCACAATTTAAAAAGTTATATAAATGAGCGAGTTTAATTACATAACAGCATGAAAAGATTGTACACTATCATAATACATTAAAATTATTGATCTGTATAATAAAATAATTAATTAAGTGTAAAATCATTTTATCAAACTTAAGAGTACGATAACGAAAGTATTAATTATTAATATTCGATTTCTATTTTTTCAATTATTTCATCAATAACATAATTAAATTAACCAAAATAATTATCCAATTATTAACACATAATTTTCTAATTATTCCAATATATAGTCAAAAACAAGTTTGTACTTTACACCCATGAGTAGGTAGCCTCTAGTTTGTATACACTTTGTGTGGTGAGAGAAACTTCTACGCGAAGGATAAGGACGGGAATTTTGACTACTTCGTTAAATTCCGACAGCACCCGATTCTTCTTCTAGACACGCAGACATTGACATTTTATAATTCTTCGTTACGTATTTCCGCGTATTAAACCCAATTAATTATATGCATCATGACAACTTTCAATGATAGGTCCTCTTTAGTTACGTGAGGTCACAAAGGGACAATCTTCAAATGATGGCTTTGTATTTATCGGATTCCGTTAAATTTATTTTTTAACTAGGATTTTCTCAATTAAAATATATCTATATCTATCCATGCATTGATTTATCCATCCATCCATAGTATATATCCATACTATACATTCATACTATAAAGTTGTCACATTACATTTCCTCTTAAATCTAGATAATTTTTTTAACTTTATCTTATCATTTTCATTTTTCTTTTTAAATTTTCATCATTCATATATCCAACTTTTCTAAACTTATCTTAAATGAGGAGATTAAAGATGTAAGTGACTATTAGAAGTAAATGTATATAAAAATAGTTATGATAATTGTAAGAAAAGATTATTATAATACAAATAACATTTAAGACTCAAATCTATTTAACAGCCTAAATGTTGTCGAACAAGTTGTTGGGAACTACACACACAATTCCCTACTTGCAAGAACAAGAGGAGCAACAATTCTAGCAGCAAAATATTGGCAGCAATCAACACAAATTAACCAGAACAATAATCGGAACAATGCACCAAGATTTTTAACGTGGAAAATTCCCTCAATGTGAGAGACAAAAACCACGGTCGTCTGCACTAATGAAATAGCTCCACTATGATCAAAACAGGTACAAGAGAGTCTCAAATACATGCACAAATCGTGCTAACAACAATCTAAACCAACCAATCACCAATTCACAAAATTGAGAACAAGGAAATGTGAAATACCCCAAAATTGGAGCTTCTGTCCGAGACCAGTTTATCACTCTCCGGACCTTATTTCCACAATCCAACCGTTCAGAATGAAGAACCACCTGTCTAGAAGCTGCTGTCCAAATTTCAGCCCGATCCAACGGTGAACGACTTCCCAAACGGCGATTTACGGTGACAGCTTAAACCAGAAAAGCTGATTCCGCAAACCGAAACAGCATCTCTGTTCGTGAGCAATATCTCACACTCCAGACGTTTGCTCAATGATCCGACCGTTCAGAATGAAGAACCACCTGTTGCGAACCTTCTGTCCAAATTTCAGCACGATCCAACGGTGAATGAATTCGCAACGGCCGTATTACGGGGACTGTCAGACAAGGAAAATAAAAACGGGTTTTGGTTGTTTCTCTCTTCTCTCACTTTGTGTGGCTGCGGGATTGTGACCAAAATGAGCACACATATGACAACCCTAGCTGACTCCTATCATTAGGTAAGTGACTCATAAGTGGGCTTGGGCGGTTTGGGCTTTTCTCCACATGGAAGGGAGCCCAACCCAACAAATCTCCCCCTCACGACTATGTGGAGGTAACCGCCAAACCGGCGATCAAACAACAAACTTCAAACTTCCATCTTGGTAAAGATTTTGTCATCATATCTGAACCATTCTCATCAGTATGAACCTTTTCAAGTTCTAACAACTTAGCATTCAAAGTATCACGTATCCAATGATACCTCACATCAATATGTTTAGACCTTGAATGAAAAGTTGAGTTCTTACCAAGATGTATAGCACTTTGACTATCACAAAATAGCACATATTTCTCTTGAGTAAAACTAAGCTCTTGTAAGAACTTCTTCATCCAAAGCATCTCCTTGCATGCTTCGGTAATGGCAATGAACTCAGCCTCTGTAGTGGATAAAGCAACACACTTTTGCAACTTAGATTGCCAAGCTACGGCTCCACCTCCAAATTTAATCAAGTACCCTGAAGTAGACCTTCTAGAGTCAATATCTCCTGCCATGTCTGAGTCAGTATAACCAACTAGAAAAGGCTTCTCATTTCCAAAACATAACTTCAAGCCAGAAGTACCACGGAGATATCTCATAATTGACTTCACTGCATTCCAATGCTCTCTTCCTGGATTTGAAAGAAAACGACTAACACTACCAACAGCATGAGCTAAATCTGGTCTAGTGCATACCATAGCATACATCAAACTACCCACAGCTGAAGCATATGGAACTCTCTCCATGTCTTTCTTCTCTTCTTCATTTGATGGACTTTGCTTGCAACTCAATTTAAAGTGTGTAGCAAGAGGAGTACTAACAGCTTTAGCACTCTCCATTTGAAACCTTTGCAGCACGGCTTCAATGTATTTCTCTTGTGACAACCAAAGTTTCTTCTCCTTTCTATCCCGGATGATTCTTATGCCAAGAATCTGCTTTGCTGGTCCGAGATCCTTCATTGCAAATGACATCCCAAGTTGCTTCTTCAACCTATCAATTCTAGAAGCATTTTGACCAATAATAAGCATGTCATCAACATATAACAAAAGGATAATAAAATCATTACTAGCAAACTGTTTAATGAAAACGCAATGATCTGAAGTAGTCTTCTTATAGCCTTGCTCTCCCATTATAGACTCAAACTTCTTATACCATTGCCTCGGAGCTTGCTTCAAGCCATATAAGCTCTTCTTGAGTTTGCACACATAATCTTCTTTTCCTTTTGCTTTAAAACCTTCAGGCTGCTCCATGTAAATTTCCTCCTCAAGATCACCATGGAGGAAAGCGCTTTACATCCATCTGCTCTATCTCTAAATCAAGACCTGCAGCCAAACTCAAAACGGTCCTAATAGAGGACATCTTAACAACAGGAGAAAAAATCTCATCATAATCAATGCCCTTTTTCTGTCTAAAGCCTTTAACCACCAATCTAGCTTTATACCTTGGGGAAGAAGAATTCCCTTCATGTTTCAACCTCAGATATCCACTGTTTTGCAAAGCTCTCTTACCATTAGGTAATTTCACGAGCTCAAATGTTTGATTATCATACAAGGACTGCATTTCATCTTGCATAGCATCAACCCATTTTTGCTTCTGGTCACTATCCATAGCCTCCTCATAACATTCAGGTTCTCCCCCATCAGTTAAAGTCACATACTCATCAGAAGGATACTTGGTTGAAGGTTGTATCTTTCTAGTAGACCTCCTAAGTACAACGGGCGGATCTGTAGGTGTTTCATGCCGATCATCAACAACATCATCAGTTGAAGCATCTAAATGATCTCCTACCTGCTGGTCATCACGAACCCTATAGTCATCTTCTTGCATATGATCCTGGGCCTGATTCTCTGCTAGTTCTTGTGCATGTGGTGGCTGGACTGGATCTACATCGATCAAGTCACTACTATGCTGGGATTTAGTCTTCTCCACTTTCTCAATATCTTCAAAGGTCTGGTCTTCAACAAACACCACATCACGGCTTCTCACAAGCTTTTTATCAATTGGGTCATAGAGCCTATAGCCAAGCTCATCATGACCATACCCAATAAAGATGCATTGCTTTGTCTTCACATCCAACTTAGATCTTTCATCCTTTGGAACATGAACAAATGCCTTACACCCAAACACTCTCAAGTGATTATAAGAGACATTCTTGTCAAACCACACATTATCTGGAACATTATTATCCAAAGCAATAGCAGGACTCAAATTAATCACATGTACAGCTGCAAGCAATGCTTCTCCCCAGAAATGCTTAGGCAGTTTTGCTTCAGTAAGCATACATCTAACTCTTTCAATTAAAGTCCTATTCATCCTCTCTGCTAAACCATTTAGCTGAGGTGTTTTAGGAGGTGTCTTTTCATGCCTAATACCTTGCTGTTTACAATACTCATCAAATGGCCCACAATATTCACCACCATTATCAGTACGAATGCATTTAAGCTTCTTACCTGTTTGCCGCTCGACCAAAACTTGGAATTCTTTGAACTTCTCCAAGACTTGATTCTTGGTCTTCAAAGCATAAGCCCAAACCTTCCTTGAGTGATCATCAATGAAAGTTACAAAATAAAGAGCACCACTAAAAGACTTTACCTTCAATGGACCACAAACATCAGAGTGCACCAACTCCAAGAAATCTGATTTCCTTGAAGGAGGATGCTTCTTAAAGGATAATCTTCTCTGTTTTCCAGCCATGCAATGAGAACATTTCTCCAACTCTGCATTCTTCAAACCGTAAAGTACATCCTTTTTAGCTAAACAATTGAGACCCTTTTCACTTATATGACCAAGCCTTCTATGCCATAACTCTGAAGCTTCTTTGCTTTCAACTGCATTAACATTGCCTTTTGCAATTGTGGATTTCATCACATACAAACTTGAGGTCTTCTTTCCTCGAGCCACTACCAAGTTGCCTTTAGTAAGTTTCCACTGACTATTACCAAAGGTGCTAACATAACCTTCATCATCAAGCTTTCTGACGAAATCAAGTTCAAGCGGAGATCTGGAGCATGTTTAACATCTTTCAATAGAAACTTCATTCCAACATTAGTTTCTAAACAAATATCTCCCATACCAATCACCTTGGCCAATCCATCATTGCCCATCTTTAGCACTCCATAGTCACTGAAGTGTAAGATGTGAAGAACTCCTTCCTTGGCGTGACATGTATTGAGGCACCACTATCAATTACCCAGTCAGACTCATCAGATACTACATTAATCATGTTCTCATAACCTACAATGAGAAGATCATCTGACGTAGCAGTAGAGACACGATCATTATTGTGTTCTTTCTTCTCTTGCTTACCTTTGTTCTCCCTTTTCCAAAGAAAGCAATGCTTTTGGATGTGCCCTGTTTTATGACAGTAATGACATTCAATATTTTTGTACCTTGATCTGGACTTGCTTCTGCTTTTACCTCTACCCTTTGTGCCTTTGTTCTGACTTCTCCCCCTATTTTCTCAGAACCAACATCTCTGAGTGAGATGAAGAACCTTGAGTCTTCCTTCTCACTTCTTCATTCAAAACACCACCTTTGACAAGTTGCATGGTTACCACACCATTAGGAGCAGAATTAGTAAGAGAGATACGAAATGTCTCCCAAGAGTCTGGTAGAGTATTTAGCAACCAAAGCCCTTGAACCTCATCTTCAAACTTGATTCCCATGCCTGACAACTGATCTAAAACTCCTTGAAACTCATTCAAATGATCAGATATGGAAGACCCTTCCTTGTATCTCAGATTCATCAACATATTCAACAAATACAACTTGTTGTTCTTAGACTTGGAAGCATACAAGGATTCAATCTTTTCCCACATAGTTCTAGCATGAGTCTCATTAGCAATGTGATTATAAACATTATCTTCTACCCATTGCCGAATAAAACCACAAACTTGTTGATGCTCAAATTCCCATTCTTCTTCAGTTTTTGACTCTGGTTTTTGTGTAGCAAACACAGGCATATGCAGATTTTTAACAAACAACAAATCTTTCATCTTGCCTTTCCATATATGATAGTTACTACCATTCAATGATACCATTCTATTTGTATTTGCCTCCATCATTCAAGCAAGCTATAATCAATAATGCCCAAGATAGAGCTCTGATACCAAATGTTGGGAACTACACACACAATTCCCTACTTGCAAGAACAAGAGGAGCAACAATTCTAGCAGCGAAATATTGGCAGCAATCAACACAAATTAACCAGAACAATAATCGGAACAATGCACCAAGATTTTTAACGTGGAAAATTCCCTCAATGTGAGAGACAAAAACCACGGGTCGTCCAGACCAATGAAATAGCTCCACTATGATCAAAACAGGTACAAGAGAGTCTCAAATACATGCACAAATCGTGCTAACAACAATCTAAACCAACCAATCACCAATTCACAAAATTGAGAACAAGGAAATGTGAAATACCCCAAAATTGGAGCTTCTGTCCGAGACCAGTTTATCACTCTCCGGACCTTATTTCCACAATCCAACCGTTCAGAATGAAGAACCACCTGTCTAGAAGCTGCTGTCCAAATTTCAGCCCGATCCAACGGTGAACGACTTCCCAAACGGCGATTTACGGTGACAGCTTAAACCAGAAAAGCTGATTCCGCAAACCGAAACAGCATCTCTGTTCGTGAGCAATATCTCACACTCCAGACGTTTGCTCAATGATCCGACCGTTCAGAATGAAGAACCACCTGTTGCGAACCTTCTGTCCAAATTTCAGCACGATCCAACGGTGAATGAATTCGCAACGGTCAGACACGGGACTGTCAGACAAGGAAAATAAAAACGGGTTTTGGTTGTTTCTCTCTTCTCTCACTTTGTGTGGCTGCGGGATTGTGACCAAAATGAGCACACATATGACAACCCTAGCTGACTCCTATCATTAGGTAAGTGACTCATAAGTGGGCTTGGGCGATTTGGGCTTTTTTCCACATGGAAGGGAGCCCAACCCAACACAAGTTACACATTTATTCGTCACAAACATTGAATTTCTTGATTCCAATAAGTTATTTACATAAAGATAAAAAGTGAATCCAAATATTGTTTTAAATGATAATTGTAGATGAGTCTTCAAATTGTATTGGACAAAATTACAAATACCTTTAAATTCATTTACTTTACACTAAAAGATTACTTGAATTAGAAATATGCATGAAACATTTAATTATTACATGAAATATTTAATAATAATAAATATTAAATTTAGAAAGTCCATATCATTTTTCTTAATCCTGATATTTTAAATCCTTTTAAACCACAATATATATATACACACACACGCACACTACAAGATTCTATTTAATTTAATATATTACAATGTTGAATTAAAATTTTTCCATACTACTTTTATCACCATGGCTGCTCTTCCAAAGATATTGTCTATGTTGGCCTCTCTTTCATAAATCAATTTCATGTTTTCCTCTAATGAAAAAACTACTAAAGTAATGCCATGTTCTCAAACTTTGGAAACTGTGTGTTGTTAAAAAAATTTCAGAGACTTATATTTGCAACAACTAATTTACATTTTAAAATGTTAAATTAGTGATAACATTTTTTTTTATATAGTCAAAGCAAACGCTAGACTCTTTAAAAAGTAGCAAGAGATACACAAAAAAGCGTCAAAAAGAGACCAACAAGAAAGACCAAACACAGAAGCCGGCAGTGCAAACACAAAATTACAAAAGCTGAAAAACTAGGGAAAACTACCGGGACACGCAACAATACAAAAGAAAAAGGAACAAGAAGGCACAGCCACAAGATTAACTAATATATTTAAAAGGAATTAATAAAACTAGATTTAAATATATATATATATATATATAAAAGAATAAAAAAAGTATGATACATTTTATATTCATTTTATTATGTACTTATAAGCTTAGGTTTATTTTATTTTATTTTAGTTATATATACCCAAGTATTAAAAAGTTTCAACAAGTTAAAAAGTTGAAAGAAATGCAGCTAATCAAGCAATCAACCAACACATAATACTTAGAGAGTAGACGTGAACGGCACAATTTGGTGGCTGGTAATCATGAGTTCGTTATGCGTCTTTTATGGAGGCTAGCTAATTGTATTGGATTTGCATGTCAACGAGGAGAACTAGCACTTCGGTTTGAAATGCTTAATTAAAAAGTGATATACACATTATCTGTGGACGATATGTTTATCTGTTTATCCATATAAGAAAGGGAAGGCATGTTTTTATATCAAAAATATTTTTGTTTTATAGTAGAAGCTAGTGTCAATCATTGTTATATTATATATGGAGGAAGGTATATATATATTTCTTCAGATGCGTTACTTTAAACATATTATGTACAGAATGAATAAGATATTTTAACATGAAAAGAGCATACCAATGAACTATTGATGGAGAAACTTTGCACAGGAACTGTTTATTACGTTAATTTAAATATTTTTATTTAGTTATTGTTTTGCGTAAAAATAATAACTTATATATCTAGATCGTCATTAAACTTGTACAACTTATTAATAGCAATTTATTATATTTTATTAATAAAGTAATATCCAAATATTAAATTAAATTATATATATCATATGTATTATGTATTTAAAATTAATTTTAAATACCTTTACCTTTCCATTACATAGTTATAATTTAGTTTAAATCATTTTTACTATTATGTTCGTGATAATATGTTGAATAATTAATCAGTGACATCCATTTGTTAATAGTGAAAGTAACCTAAAAGTATTAAAGTAAATATTTTTAAATTATTTTCTCAGAAATTCATTTTATAAAATTATCATTGTTGATTAATTTTTAAAATTTAAAGAAAAATATAAAAATATATAATGAATTAGAGTTATATTTTAATTGATTTTGAAAATAAAAAATAAAATATATTAATAAATTGGTTATATAGTTTTAATAAATATCCAGACACATGTATAAGTTACTATTTTTGCATATGTTGATAATTATATGGATCGGGGTGCCTGCATACATAAACTGATATTTAGTAGACAGGATATATAGTAGTATAAGAATTGTTCATTTTACACATTGTGTCACAAGTATTAGTAAATATTGATAAAAGTGCGTAATTATACTACTGTTTTGGTATTGACTTGTATTATCCACAATTTTTGTCATCAGAATTATGAGTTGATGACACGATGGTTTTTTTTTTTTTTTTTTTTGTAAAGATAAGTATCATGGGAAAACTGTTAAGGCAGAACCAAACCAATGGCTACCCTATGGGCAAATTATTTGGCGGCCAACAAGTCAACAACTACGTAATTTTTGTGCTGCTGTTGAGAATACTAAAACCGTCAAATAAACAACTTTGACTTTGTGAACATTCACAGAAATTACATTGGCATTTGTACAATTTCGTTTAGATTTTCTTCGCTCGAAACTTCATTTACTTATTAATGTTGCACACTTTATGCTTTTTCTCTGTTGAATTGGCCCTCGGTCCAATGAGACGATAAAACTAAAACTCAGCAAAGGATTTAGATGATCCACAGGGTTAGTCAGCTCTAAACAAAAATTAAGATACATATTTAGGGGAGATATATTTTCGTGCGCACAATTATATTATCTGAACTTTACGTACACATGCTTACAACAAAAGTAGATTAAACTTTTATTTAAAATATATTCTCTTGTTTATGAGACCCAGCTTTACTATAGGAGAATTTTTCATTTTTGGCATGAGCGCACCTATTTAGTTAGGAAACAAAAGATCAAATGGATGACGAGTCATGCAGGGCTGTTGATGTATTTTTCCTCAAATGATTACCGCACCAATTTTTTTTTCCCCTCAAATGAATAAAAATAAAATTGAAGTCAAGCAGGAAATATATCATCATCAACTTTGTGGTTCTGATTGGTAAAATATTTAAATATGTTTTTGGCTTTCAAAAAAAATGAGAATTTTAGTTTGAGTCTTTACTTTATGTTTATTTTGATCCAAATATTTTTTAAATTGTTTAATTTTAGACCTTTCTATTAATCTATATCGATTAAATACTGAATTAACTAATGAAAGATCACCAAAATGATTTTGTCTATATATGGTGCACCTGACAACCACACACTAGATAAATCACAACCACTCATCCCAATGGAGCACCAATAATACCACTCACTAATGGTGTAGTTTTTCCTCTATTCTCTTCCATCTGCAATTCCTTGTAGTCTCCCTCACACTGCCTCCTCCTTTGTGCCAATCGCATAATTATTATAGGGGATCATTCACGAGATTAGTTAGCATTGTTGGACCCTTTTGTGAACCCAAAATTTTCCAAACAATGGTACTCAATTATGCTTGGGTTTGATGTATGTTGATCTGCCCACTTGTAATTAGTTTTCGTTAGGAGAAATCCACGGATAGGTGTCCACTTTTGTTTGGACATAAGTGACCCGTTGCTTATTGCAATAACCGAATAACTTACAGAGGGAACAATGAAGTATTCATTCAATTTGCAGGGTCACTATCTTGTGTGCGATTTGGTGTTGGCGATGGTGTCGGTGGCTAGAGCAATGGTGAACAAGAGCGGCATGCATGGCTAAGGGCGCAGCTCCCCTAGCAGCACAAAATGGGCCCAATTCTGACAAGAGGAGACGATGGTGGTGCTTATTGGTGGGGAGAGGAGGAGAACAATTTATCATACTGGATACAGGAGAAGGAAGCGTCGACCACATGCACTGCTCTCCAAAGTCAATGGAAGTTAAGTGATAGCTGGTGGTGGTGGCGGCGTCAATGATAGGATGAGAAAAATGGTGGAAGCAGTGAAGGTGGAGTAGGTGTAAGATAATTTTGGATCATATAAATCCAAGAAATCATTATAAAACTGGGATAAAAGATGTACTTGAATTGCCCATAAGAGATTGGTGATTGGGACGGGGAAGTGTTCCTCTTGCCAGACCCTTCTCCTTATCCACCCTTTCACAAGGCCGCAACTATCGATGGGGCAAACCAAAAATGCATATCACAGTAAGTGATAGGGAGGGTACCTAGCATTATATTTATAACCACAACAAACTCTCTCATCAAGAGTCACCGTCAGGAAAACCCTTATGGACCTATGATAATAGGCCTACACTATGCCGTCTAATAACCATACTAACTTTTAGTAATAGGTCTGCACAACCCACAACATGGATGGATTATAATAATTGAGCTTATCATACTTGTCCACAATCAAGATCATATCGTCAACTCAATTTTCACAAAATAAAATTTATAATTACTTGTAGCCCATATGAAAAAATTCCAACATTCTCCCACTTGGAAAAAATTAATGGTTTTTTTTTTTAGCATTTCGAAAAAGACTTTAGGGTTGAACAACTAATAAGGAAAAAAATATGTGGCCACATTTAAAAACTATGATCTATAAATAATACCTTTCATATGACTCTGTCAAATAATGTCAACTATGCTAAATCATGGCAGTCATTTATCATTTATTGACACAACTTTTTTTCATGGTCACAAACACAGTTCTACACTATTGACACAAGTCTTAGTGTGGTAGTGTAGCAAAAAAAACAACATCCAAAATGATCCAAAATACATGTTGTTTTCTTGTTGGTCCTCCAATTTCTCTCCAACATGCTTGTTTACAATATAAGTAAGAGAAATTCAATCAAGCTGTCTCACATATCTATCATAGTGTTTATAAAAAGACAAAATCTATATGGTTGAGTATAACACCAAACTCAAGTTCATTAGGCATTATCAAAGTTGAAACTTTAACTACAATATGCAAATATAATATAAAGGATATGTGTACCAAGTTTATTACATAAGTCAGTGATAGAAAAAAATAAGTTTGTACACAATGCTACCACTAACCAAGAACATCGAAAGAGCTTAAGACACCCATATTCATTACATGTTTATGGAAACATATGGGCAGGAAACCCTTGGCTAGAGAATCTACTATCATTGATTCGGTATCTATATGTTTAATTATTATCTTTCTCTCACTCACTAAATCTAAACAATGGATCTTGAATGTGTATAGTTTTGGATCATATAAATTCAAGACACCATTATAAAATTGAGATAAAATACATACCTAAATTAGCCATGAGAGATGGGTGATTGAGACAAGGAATGTTTCTCTTACCAGACCCTTCTCCTTCTCCGCTCTTTCACAAGGCCACAACTGTCGATGGGGTAAGCCCAAAATGTGTATCACAGTAAGTGGTAGGGAGGGGACCTAGCCATGTATTTATAACAATAACAGGCTCTCTCATCAAGCGTTACTGTCAGGAAAAGCCTTATAGGCTTATGATAATAGGCTTACACTATGCTGTCTAACTACACTAACTTTTAATAATAGGTATGCACAGCCCATATCATGAATCAATTATAATAATTGGACTTATCATGCTTGTTTATAATCAAGATCATATTATCAACCCAATTTTTATAAAATAAAATCTACAATTAATTGTAACCCAAATAAGGAAATTCCAACGGGAGGATCTGAGGGAAGGAGATGAGAAGGGCTGACGGGTGTTGGGGAAGGAGAGTCACAATTACCCTAGATCACATGCTGATGGTGTATTATTATACCACCATCATCCAATCCATTTGATTAACTAGTATGTGGCACACATGACTTCAACATGTGTACCGTGGCCTTCACCGAAAAGAACACTCATGCAAATTCGACACAGTAAAGAAAGTTACCACGACCACCATACCACACTCCTCCCGATTGATAGTTAATTAACAAACACTTAACCATGATTTGATTGACGGTTAATTGACACTGACGCAATTTTTCATTTTTTTTCCTTTTTTTATTTTCTTTTTATTATTTTTCATTGTTGTAGGCTAAGAAGTGGGTTATGGGGACCGACTCTTGAGCTAAAAACATTATTGAGCTTCCTTTTTTCTATTTTTCTATTTTTCTGTGCTTTTTTATTTATTTTAATCACTTTTTTGTTTTCCCTATTTTTACCTTTTGCATTTTACTTATATACAACATACATTAGGATAAAATATGGTATTTACAACAGAGAAAAAAATAGTTAGGATTTAGTTTTTCATTTAATTTGTTTCTTTTTCTTTAGGAGGATTTCTTTCTTCAAGGTAAGGAAATTATATCCACGTTTTTCCTATCAGATTCAATTCTAATTAAAGGTTAGTCTGAACTGTATAGCCATGGCGTTTATTTCGGTTCAATAACAAACATGAAATGGAAACAATCACACAAGTTATACAGAAGTACCAAAATCATGACTAAGACCAGTTTCAATAATGAAGAGTGTATATAGACTCCAGATGTAACAAGGAAAAAAAACTTGAATATATAACCGTGTATATCATCATTACAATTCCATAAAGAATGAAATCAAAATAAATCAAAGTACAAGAAAGCTATATATCAACTTAGCTTGGCCAAGTAATTCTTTTGTGTTAATAGTGGATCATTTGAAATAAATTGAAGAAACTAAAATAAAAGAATTAGCTAGGAACAAACCAACAACAACAAACAAATAACGAAACTTATAAGCTAGCGGCAAAGGGCACATTGGTGGATGGTAACCAAGAATTGCCAGCAATGAAATTTGCAACTGTGAATTTTGAGGCCTCAGAAGCACTTGTAATGACATGGTAACCAGGCCATTTCACTCTATTTGCAGTTGATGACCCAGGTCCTGTGTTCATGTACTCTCCATAGTACAAAGTGCTTAATGCAAAGTTACCACTCCATTCCATCCAACCAGCTGGATTAATCAAGCTATCAAGAGAACTCTTCATGAAAACAGTTCTTGAGTATTGTTGCCATGGCCTTCCAAGATAAGTCTTAACTGAGCCTTGAACTGGTTTCAAATCTGATGCAGCTGTAACAACTGAATTCTGGATGGAAATACCAGTGTTTTGGTTTGGATCTGTCCTGCCTTGAGCAGTGATTGTGTTCACTTTGTTTGGAGGGTTCCTTGCAAAGAGGTTGCAGTTTTGGAGCACCACAGCAGCATTGCCAAAGATGAAGTCAACTGTGCCATAAATATCACACTCCCTGTAGAATTGCCTGTCAGAGTAAACATACAATGTGTCTTGGTAACCTTCAAAGCTGCATCTGTAAAATACTGATAAGTCTGATCCAGAACGCAGTGCAACAGCTTGGTGTTTTGCTGCACCAGCAGTGTTCCTAAATGTGATGCCTTGAGCAATAAATCCATCTCCTGTAACAGCTGTAAAAAATAATGTAAATTAAGTTCTCAATCATTGAATAATTAATTTGTAAAATTTCTCAGTTAAACAATATATATTAAAACAAAAGCAGACAAAATTCGCATGTATTTGAATTATGTCAGTTTCCTGTCTCATGGTTATTTTTAACATTTGAAAGATAAATAATATATATTTAATAATTATTTTAAAGGTTTAAATTTTTTAAAATATTTCTTTTTCATGTGACAAGTACTGGTTAGTTAGAGAGACGCCATTTAAAGATATATAAAGAGAGAAATCAAAAGGATGAGACTTTAGGAAACATTTTTTCAGCTTGCTTACCGACAGTGGCTGAACGGAAGGTTGTGGTGCCTCCTCCAACACTTTGGCTGCCTGTGATTATGGTCTTTCCAATACCATCTCCTACCAACATGATATTCTTTGCCTTTATCTGAACCTGCTCATTGTATATTCCTGCCTTCACATGTATCACATACCTTCCACTGCTACGCTGTGGTGCAGCATTTATGGCTGCACTCACCGTTGTGTACTTTCCTGATCCGTCTTTGGCCACCACTACATTAGCCTGAGATGCAGGAGAAGATCTCTGTAGCAGCTTTCTGTCACCTGGCTTGACCCATGTTGGGAACCCATCTTTGTAACTTGGCTCTTGATACTCAACCTTGTTAAGAGCCAAAGTGTTGCTTAGTAACTTGGTAACATTGTTGGACATTAGAGGAAGCACGTAGTCTTGCACTCCAAGTTCATAGAACCCAGCTTTGCATGTCTCAAGGTTGGTGAGAGCTGTGCTAAGCCATGTTTGGGTATCAAATTGGGTGCACTTGGTGTTGGGGTATAAGGTTTTGTTAAGCTTTTTGATGGTTTGCTCATAAAGCTCAACACAATCAGCCCAAGCAGCTGTTTCTTGTGGGTTACGGCACTTTGAGCCTAATGAAAGAGTGTTGGCATGGCCTATTAGTGCTCTCTCTTGAGCAAGTTGCAATGAAATCTTGAGGAAATCGGCTTTTTGGTCGATGGGTTTGTTTTTGTGAGTGGAGTTATTGCTCAAGAAATACTCACATGGTTGAGGATTTGGGGTTTGGCTACACCAAAGTTTAATGTCATTGAAAGAATAGCCAGAAGCTAAAGAGGAAAAAATGAAGAAAACGTATAAAAATGTGATGATGAGTAAGCGAAGAAAAGCATCCATAATTGTCTTGTTACAATTTTTGGATGATAGAAAAATGGACAGTGATGATGATGATGATTGTGTGTTAAAAGAAAAGATATTGAGCTAGATTATTCGATTGCTTGGGTTTTGATGGTGTTTCATGTCCTAAGTTTGCTATCTATATAAAGAGGGTGGCAAGAAGTGGTTGTTGGAATTAAATGGATTCTAGTCTGCGGGAAGCACAAACTTTCTACTTTTCCACGTCCTATGGTTTTTTGATTGCATATTCTTTCATTAATCCGATTTTGGGCTCACTTTCATGATTAATTTGTTCATAATTTGCACTTACGTTTTTGTTTTTTTTAACTTAACAAACAGGTTTCAAATGAATTCCTAATTTGAGTTATAAATGTATGCAGCCGTGGAAAACGCGTCATGCTGTCAACTGATCTGGCTGTCTAGAGACTAATAGTATTTGTCAATTTGATTTGTTTGCGTCAACTAGGATATCGGATGTTGACCGTTGTCTTAAGCCGGCTAATAAATTTCACAATGACGAAAAAGTTTAACTTTTATCTACAATACTTTTTTTTAATGTCATTCCATCCTTGTATATTATCATATTAATAATGATATATTTGTAAATTTACATTTTAAAAGAAAAGGGAGATTGTAAAACAAAATTTAAAATTTTACTATACAAATTCTTCTTTCACCTTTCATTTTTTTTGAAATTTAAACCAACAAATATACATATCTTAAATGCACATAATTGAGTCTCATATTCATTATTTAAAAATTTAATTAAATGAGACAATTTGATCAGATGATAAATACGAAAAAAAATACTATTAATATATTAAAATTAAGTTTATGATTAAAATATATAATTATGAACAGGAGAATCCCTTTTTTCTATTTCAATCATTAGTTACTGTCCCGTAACGAAAATTTGAATATAATATAATTAATATGCACCAAAACAAATTCTAACTAACTATAAATCCACAAAATATTAGTGATTTAGTATATTTGAGTTTTGAGATTAATTCAGTCATCAGATACAGCCAAAGTTTATGACCTTTAAATTCAGTCCAATTTGTTCAATCATTGACTCAAACGAAAGTTCATGAGGGACTTCATATTGGCGATAACTCCATGCACGTAGAATGACAAAATGGACAATTCCATTGGCCATGCACTATTTTGATTTGAGAGAGGCACATTTGACCGCAAACCTGGTGTCTGCCGTTTCGAGACGAATGAAACTTTTTGACTCAATTATATCATCAAATGAATAGCCTAGCCGATCGATCAAATATTATTATAAAAGGAACAATATATCTAATCTAATCTAATCTAATTATATACAATTGATTCTGGGAATTATATGCCCAGCCGTCATATATTTTGCGGATACATGCGTTAACAATTTGCCACATATGATCCATGAGATGTCACTATTTTCCTTTACATATTTGTATTATGATGTGAAATGTGGAATTATAAGGATGTGTCTTTTTAATTTTTTTTATGTCAGAAGGATGAATCTTTTTAAAACATTAAATTTGTGAAAAGAAAATAGGACAATATCAGAAGAAAGTTTATGATGAAAAGCCAGACGTTTATATTTCGATAAAATTTAGTAATAAGTAATGGTTAAATAATTTTCAACAGAAGATAGTGAAAATGCATGTGTAAAATTAATAAAAGTAAATAACACAAATCACCCTTAAATTTTAGTTAAATTACACTCCATTCCATTTTTGTTAAAAAAATTACACTCCACCCCATTTTTCTGTTAATAAGTCAAAATAATAATAATAGAATTCAGGATTATTACCACCTGTGTGATAATCCACATAGACTCTTTCACAAGGTCAATCCAAATGCATAGATTGGCTTGATAATCTGTATTACTAGGAATGAAGTATAAACAAATAGCGCAATACTGTATGCTTAGGTAATTTGAAGTTGCAGTACCAATAGTCTTGATAGTTTAACTCGTATCAAATTTCCTCTAATACATTTGGTAAGTTAAAGATGGGATAAGGTCCGATGGGATAACATTTGATAGTATATAAGACTTGAAGATATTAGGTCTATTAAAATAATTAATAATGTATTTTATTTTATATGACATTGTATAAGTTATTATAATATATGATATATAATTATCTTCTAATTGTTACAAATAATTTGAATCTTAAGTAAATATCAAGCTAAAAATGTAAAATTATAATAAAACAAAAATATTTACTATTTGTTTATTTATAAATTTTAAAAAATTATTATTTAAAGATTTATTATTGAATTTGTGTTTGTAGTTATTGTAAACAATCATTAATTTTTATTACGTAAAATTAGAATTTATGTTGATGTAATTTATTATTTACCTTTTTAATGATTATTTGTTAATTTAATCAAATACAAAAATTAACATGATACTATATTTTTTCAAATATATGAATATTTTTAACTTGTCTTTTCATCATATACTAGACATATAGACAAGAAAATTATATTAAAATAATAATTTTTATTACTAATTTAAGTTTAATAGGTGGAGTGCAATTTTTGAAGAAGAATGAGATGAATTGCAATTTAGTCAAATTTCAAGAGTGATTTGGACTGTTTAAAATGTGGATCCAACAATTTTTCAACAAATAAGTAAATAGTCATAAAGAATATTGATAATTTAACAATTAATGTTGTGACCAACTTAAGAAGTTTATGACTTCAATTTCGAATCAAATTCGGTGTCTTGAAAAAAGAAAAGAGTATTAGTTAGAAACAAGTATGATGGCCTTAGTTCATTTCAATTGGCCAACCACACACCGTTAAGCAACAGTCGCGGTTGAGAACAAAGAAGAATATATACATGTCTAATAGCTAAGATAAAAAGCTGAATCTGTCAATCAACTTTTTGTTTTTGAGCATATATTCTCTAAGATGCGAGGCTAAAGAAAGAAAAAAGAACTACGACAAGTGGAAATTTAAAGTTACAAAGAAATTTCTCAGAAGCATATTGTAGAGTTATAGTATTAGAATTCTGACTACCCAAATGGGCCGAAATTTGAATGAACAAAAAGGAGTAAGTAACACGCGACCAGTTCGTGTGGTTCTCATATACCCCTTCCAAAAAAAAAAAAAAAATGCTTCAAATTTTGGACGTGGTCAAGCGTCAACTAATTTGTAAGTGTAAAAAGATAGTCTCAATCCATGCATGCATGTCACGTCCCCTGTATTTGGCTTAATCAATCACAAGCTCGACCATATGTCACATATTTTAGGTTTCGCATTTTAGGTTATGCCATTCATAATCGATCATTAGAATTCTACGTTTAGGAATAGGATTTAATTGAAATTTGTATAAAAATTTTACATAGTCATCCAATCATATATTATTACATAAGGTATGATGGTTGACTTTTATACCACTACTTAAAAAGTCATTCAAACCAAATATTTTCATTGGACAACAATATAAAACATTTTTACACTGTGGAATACATGACGTTAGAAAAATAATGTTGATGACTAATTAAATTAAAATTCGAGTAGTGGTTATAGAGCTCTGCTAAATTTTCTTACTTAGTTAAAGAAAACAAAGTATTAAAAACTAATCAATATTGAGCGCAATGCTTGATCCTTGATGCCAGGGCAATTAGAGATAGGAACAAGGTTGCACCAAAATTGCAAAAACAAAAATGGAAAAAAAAATAGTTATCACGTATTTTAGTCCATTTACTTTTTTTTGCTATATACTTTTACAACAAATTAATTAAGGGTTTTTCTAAGGGTAATGATTAAGAATTCTAATAAAAGTAAGTTTAAAAACTTTAAGTGATTTTTATATCTTGAAAACTCAAAAATCACACTTTCCCATGAGAAACTTACCTTTTTGGAATCCCCTTACCCAGTGCCACCCTTAGGTAGTTTTTGGATTCTATCGTAGGACAGTGGAGACAGAGATAGCAGAGATGGAGACATGAAAAACTTTTTCTCTATATCATATTTAGTAGAGTACAAGATATAATGACTCTCTCTATAACTTGTTTACAAACACGAGGGTAAAACAAAAAATACATAATAAAACATTATATATCCTTGCCCACAGCCACCGAATGCCGCCATCGAAATACTCATGATAGTGAGGACAAAGAAGAAAATATTAAATACATATAGAAATATTATTAGAAGAAAAAAAATATTAGATTTTTCATCTTCTTGTCCTGTCTTTACTATCCCTCCATTTTGGAGATATAGAAATTTTGTATATTTTATGTCCCAAGATAGAAATTTTTTTTTTTTGGTATTTTGCCTTTTTCTCCATAATCAAACATCTTTTTATTTTCAGTATTTTTGTATTTTCTGTCTCAGGACAAAAATTAAATGCTATCTCAAAGCACTAATTAGAACAAATTCATTAATTTAGTAATTGGTTTTTGCCATACTATAGTCACAAAAGTAATGATACGTGTATCATATTTTTGTACAATATTCTTACAATATAGAAAAAATAAATAAATGATCTGGTAGGGTCAAAAAGATAAAATATTAAAATGAACCTGCTTAGCACCTCATATGTTTTTCACTTATATTATAAGAATATTATAATAAATATTATACACGTACGTATCATTACTCAATGGCCATAAATATAAGTAAATTGATCTTCTTCGAATCAAAGGAATTGAGGGAGCCATAGAGTCAATTTGGTAAATTAGTTGATGGATTGTGGAGTGATTGTGTTCTGCCCTCCCCAGGGACTTTTAATCAAAGGATGTCCTTTACATGAAGGCCAGTTGGCTTTAGTTATTTGGGATCTAAACCACGTGTCCCATTAGAATTTTCCAATATTATCGACCGTCACCGGGATGCCAAATCAGCTAGCGCAAAGCAAATGGGTTCGCCCTGGAACGTCAAATCATATCTCTAATCATCTTCCCCCAAAATTGACATGTTCTAATTAGGAACCTGGCTGCTTAATTACGAATGGCCTCAATTCAAGTCCACGACATTACATCGTTAAGGTCAAACACATCAACAGTAATTTTTTTATTATTATTATTTTGCTTCTTTTTGACAAGGAAAAATATTGTCCTAGGAATATGATGCTAATTAACTGCATCTAACCAATTAGAAAAGTATTACCAATAGCACAAATTAAACCGGTAATGTCTTTGAAAGTTTAACACGTAAATGTAGCATGCTTAAAGTTCCAACTACCACTATCAATCTGCTTAATTCCTCCTCTATATAAAGAAGCTAAGTTTAGGACATGAAACACACCATTCACAAAATCAACCTCCAAACGTTTTAAACACATACACCATCCTCTTTGCTTACATTATAATTGCTTAAGGAGATTGAGCAAAATACAATGGCATCAACACGCTTACTCTTCAATCTTCTCATTGTACCCCTCATATTTTCCCCTTTAGTTTCTAGTTATTCTTTGAATGACATTAAACTTTGGTGCAGCCAAACCCCAAATCCTCAACCATGTGAGTATTTCTTGAGCAATAAACCCACTCAGGAACACAAGCCCATCAACCGAAAATCTGATTTCTTCAAACTTTCATTGCAACTTGCTCAGGAGAGAGCACTCATTGGCCATGCCAACACTCTTTCATTAGGCTCAAAGTGCCGTAATCCACAAGAAACAGCTGCTTGGGCTGATTGTGTTGAGCTTTATGAGCAAACCATCAAAAAGCTCAACAAAACCTTAGACCCTAACACAAAGTGCACCCAAGTTGACACCCAAACATGGCTTAGCACAGCTCTCACCAACCTTGAGACATGCAAAGCTGGGTTCTATGAACTTGGGGTGCAAGACTATGTGCTTCCTTTAATGTCCAACAATGTTACCAAGTTACTAAGCAACACTTTGGCTCTTAACAAGGTTGAGTATCAAGAGCCAAGCTACAAAGATGGGTTCCCAACATGGGTGAAGCCAGGTGACAGAAAGCTGCTACAAACATCTTCTCCTGCATCTCAGGCTAATGTAGTGGTGGCTAAAGATGGATCAGGAAAGTACACAACGGTGAGTGCAGCCATAAATGCTGCACCACAGAGTAGCAGTGGAAGGTATGTGATACACGTGAAGGCAGGGATATACAATGAGCAGGTTCAGATAAAGGCAAAGAATATCATGTTGGTAGGAGATGGTATTGGAAAGACCATAATCACAGGCAGCCAAAGTGTTGGAGGAGGCGCCACAACCTTCCGCTCAGCCACTGTCGGTAAGCATGCTAAATCAAACTGTTTCCTAAAGTTTCATCATATCCTTTTTATTTCTTTCTTTATAATTATACAATAATCACTATCTTTCAATTATGTCTACTTTCTTATCTCACTAATCAGTTATTGTCATGTGAAAATAAATCTTTTAAAAAAATTTAAACCTTTAAAACAATTACTAAATATATATTATTTCTCTTTCAAATGTTGAAAATAACCATGAGACAGGAAAAGAACATAATTCAAGGACACATGAACTTTGTCTGCTTTTGTTTTAATAATATTTTTTTAACTGAGAGATTACAAATTAATTATTCAATGATTGGATACTTATTTTACATTATTTTTTACAGCTGTTACAGGAGATGGATTTATTGCTCAAGACATCACATTTAGGAACACTGCTGGTGCAGCAAACCACCAAGCTGTTGCTCTGCGTTCTGGATCAGACTTATCAGTGTTTTACAGATGCAGCTTTGAAGGTTACCAAGACACATTGTATGTGTACTCTGACAGACAATTCTATAGGGAGTGTGACATATATGGCACAGTTGACTTCATCTTTGGTAATGCTGCTGTGGTGTTCCAAAACTGCAACCTGTTTGCAAGAAACCCTCCAAACAAAGTGAACACACTCACTGCACAAGGCAGGACAGATCCAAACCAAAACACTGGTATTTCCATCCACAATTCAGTTGTTACAGCTGCATCAGATTTGAAACCAGTTCAAGGCTCAGTTAGGACTTATCTTGGAAGGCCATGGCAGCAATACTCAAGAACTGTTTTCATGAAGACTTCTCTTGATAGCTTGATTGATCCAGCTGGTTGGTTGGAATGGAGTGGTAACTTTGCATTAAGCACTTTGTACTATGGAGAGTACATGAACACAGGACCAGGATCTTCAACTGCAAATAGAGTTAAATGGCCTGGTTACCATGTCATTACAAGTGCTTCTGAGGCCTCAAAATTCACAGTTGCAAATTTCATTGCTGGCAACTCATGGCTACCATCCACCCGTGTGCCTTTCACTTCTACTCTTTAGGTTTTGGTCATTTATCTCTTGATTGTCTATTGATTAGTGCTATTATGCTTTTATTTTTTATTTGTTCAAGTAGTTTCTGGTTGTTTGTATAAGCAAATACATTAGGAAAGAGAATTGAATTTGAAGATAAATAGCTTCATTTATCAATTGCGATTGATTTCATTATTTGTTACTAGATTGATTTGTATTGAGAATATGGTTGTAAGAAATTACTCTGGAGTTTAAATAATAGATTGTCATTTCAATGTTATTGTTAGCTCTTACTTTGTTGAAACATTTTCACAAACTCTGAAAAATTATATTCAGGTTGGAAATACGAATCCAACTCGAGACTAAAAGTTGGGGTGTTCGACCCTATCGCACAAAATGGTTAGGAGAAAGATATCCGACTTTTCTCTATTTACTACTAAAGGTGTAATTTATTTTTTTTAATGTGATGCTAATTAGGTGTATTTAGTTGAGAGTTAAACCTGCAGAAAATACAAAAATTTACGAACGAATTCTGCTAATAAAATTATGCACAAAGTTCATCATAAAATTCCTTGTCTCCTTTCCAATTTTCAAACCTTAGCCAAAGATAGAATACATTGATTCTTTATTGTTCAATTACCAAACAAAAAAATAACAAAATATTAGAATAATTTCAAAATAATTTAATAATTTAATCATAAAAAGGCTATATATATATATATATATATATATATATATATATATATATATATATAATGTACTAGGTGATAGGAGATGAGTTGATAACAATCTCACTGTTAGTTATTAGTCGTTAGGTTGTTAATTGTTATGTCAGGTTGGCAGCAGTTACTTATGATAGGAACTGTTTTGTTTTTGAGTCCATTGTGTTATACACTTATACCAGGTTTTTTTTTTTTTTTTTTGGTGAGGTTATACCAGGCTGTTTGAATTATGGGTGGAGCATAACACCATTCTTTTCTTGCTCTATTAAAATCTAAAAACCTCTCAATATTTTCTGCTCAATTTCACCAAGAATTTATATATTGCACGTAACGCATACTCTACCATAAATTAATTCTTGCTATATGAGCTATTGACTCAAATACTTTGACTTAAATGATATAAAAAGATTAGATGTTAACTTAAAAATAATAAAAAATAACAAAAACTAAATTTAGTGGATAGACGAAAACTATGTTCTTTTCCCTCTCCCTCTTTTTTTTTTGTCAAACTTTGCTGATATTTTTTGGTGTGGAGGTTGGGGGAGGGGGAGTCGAAGTCTCTCCCTCGCAATCCTTAGTGTGGCCTTCCTTGAGGCAACTGCTGCAACCATGTGAGTTGGCCTCAATCCACTTTTCTAATATTGTTAAATGATAACAAAATCACTCTATATATCATGTGTATTTTTGGGCTATGCCTGATAAAGATCCATATTGGACACTAAACAATGAAGTTAATCAAAGGAGATTAAGGGTATGCACCCAAGTTAAGACTCAGAGGAAAAACTTTATCATCTTAATGATCCCATTCGAGTCTAGCTGAATTGCTTTCAATTGAAAGATACTTGTAGTTTTGACAAAAAATAAAATCAGAATTTAATCAATTCTTTAATATGCATGTTTACCCTAAATGGACAAGTACAGTTAAAGTGTGGAGAGAGTTTTCTCTTCATTAGCTAATTAAAAAATGTGATATAACTCTATATCCACTACTCTGAGTCTCTGACTATCAATTAATTAGTCAACAACATTATTTTTCTAATGTCAAATATTCCTAAACGTAGAATTATGTTGATTAGGTCTTGTTGGGTTTGTGTTTTGAAGTTAGTTTTAGGGTATGTTTGGTTAGGGAGTAAAAGTGGGGGTAAAATTTTCCTAGATGAGTTTCACGTGTAAAATTACACATGATGCCCATTTGGGGAATTTTTACCCCCATTTTTACTCTTTAACCAAACACACTCTCAGAGTTAAACAATGCTTAATTATAACAAAAAAAAAAAATGTTGATCCCACTGCGATGGTGGATTAAATATGGCTGAACGAAAATACCGCATATTGAATGATCAAGCTTAGTTTGAAACAATTAATATATTAACTCTTTTTTTCACATATCAATATCACTAAGATTTAATTAAATGGAATTTAAAAAAAAAAAAATCGAAACTATAGGTGTGCACCTATTAGAGGCAATCCTGCTCAACTCGAATAGCACTGCTAAAGCTACAAAACTCGACTTCCTGAGTGTTAACATAGGTGCATACTCAGAAGTTAAACTCAAGACCCTTTTGATTAAGCTAGAATCACCCGTTAATTGATATTTTTCACGCTTGTCACTGTCCGTCCTAGTGGCTGAGGAACAATATATTATAACCTCAATATTGTAACATCACTTTAAAAAAAAAAGTAAAATGAAAACCAATAAAAACAAACTCTCACTGTTTATAAATATTCTTTTTGTATCTCATCGTTTATATATATTTAATTCGTAATGTAAGTTAAGGGAATTATGAAGCAGACAATTTTTCATTACAATTATTTTTTTTATAATTAAAATATACTTGACTCTACCAGAGAGAAGCCTAAGAATTACAGGTATTAGATATAAAAAACCACTAATGTACCACAACCCAATAGCTTAATTTTTTAGGAAAGATAGTTTTATAATATAATATTAAATCCTCTATAACTAAAAAATCTAGAGTTTGACCCTTGTTGCTCCCATTCTCCTAAATAAAATAATTAAATTTTACCACAATGTAAATGTGGATCCTTTCAATGTCCACGCTTCAAGCCCAAAGAGGCATTCGTGTAAGAGGCCATGTTAAAAATAAAAAAATTATTGATATGTCATGACTTAACAATTTAAGCTTTTGAGATTAATGGTTTCATGACAACAAGTGTACACAAATTAAAGATTTTGAAAACAGAAAAAATGAAACAAAGCTATTTTGAAGACACCAAACCTATAAAGCACACACATTGATACAAACACAACATAGACACAAGGAACACTATAAAGTTGAAAAATTGTAAGATACAAACTCATCATATATATAATTAAAAATTTAAAGAAAATTATATAATATTAAAAATATCATTTATATAAGTTTTATTTGTGCACTATTTTTTTATAAAATCAAAAAGTTATGTATTATTTTCTTTTTATAATCTTATGTATATTGTGTTTTTCTATATTAGAGTAAGAAAAAAAAAAGTAAATTTAAATGAAATATAAATATTTATTATTAATGTGTCATCAAAATTTGACAAGGACACAGTACCTAAATGTTGTGTTTGTGCTTCATAGCACTAAATAAGAACGTCAAGGAGTAGAACTAAAAACAAAGGCCATGAGCAAGCATCAAACCCATCAGCAAAAATATCATGATTACAAAGTTGGGCCTTTTGCCAAAGCTCTATCATGTTTGGTGGGCCTAGATGCGTTATACATCATGCGAAACCATGAAGCATGTTCAGGCTCCACTACTTAGGCTTCTTCACCAGCACACCAAACAGACTCAACCAAGCTTCATTTAGGCCCAATTGCTTTCTCGGTCACATGAGGCACCAAATGGTCCCTTGTGTAACTTCATTTAGAAGAAAGGTGACAGAGCACACAAACCGAAGGGGAAGGGGCTGCGGGAATCAGAAAAGGTTTCTAGATTTTCACTTCTAGTATATATATGAAGCAGGTTTTCACCTTATTAGCCAACAATATAGACTGCTAGAGCGTCTGAAACCTAAACTCTTACATAAATTAATAAAACTCGACTAATATTGTACTATGATAGAGAGGGGACATCTACCTGCGTGCACGGATTGAGACTGTCATTTCCTTCCGAGATTTTCTTCCCTAGCCGCAATTCCAACGATAAATACTTGCATACTATGAATGCAAGAAAAATTAATTATTCTCTTCTATTTATTAATTGATATGTCAATTTATTATTATCTTTTATTTTCTCTATATTTTTAATATAATAATTGATATATTAATCAATAAATAGATCTAAGCAAATTCTTTCTTTTATTCCAAAACCATTTAAGAATTTTTCCAATTCCAACATGTAAATTTGACGCACATCCAACGAGGAAAAAGACAACACAATAAAGTGAGCCCACTAAAAGTTGCTACTCTTAATCTCCTTTAAACAAGGGAATTGATTATCTCTTCTAATTTGTTCTTGGTTTTTGAAGTTGTGTCACAGGTATAAAATCGAAATTCTTATCTCTTCTATTTATAGAAAGATACATGATTCTAACTAATTAAGAAAACGATATTCGATTTTAAAACAATATCTTTCAAACTTTGAAAGCAAATCTTTTCAAATCTGATTTAATAATATCTAATATATTTATCATTAAATTTCAAATTTATATTATCTGATAATATAAAATAGAATCACACGAATTGAATATGCAAATAATACATATATATTTGAGAATTCTTAAACATCCTTAATCTATTCGCTACATTTTTAGCGTGCAACTCAATAGATTTATATTATGTTGGCAGTAGGCCAAATACAACTATTACGCCTACAAGTCATAAATGGTCTGTAGCAAGACATTATGACTGACCCAAATAATAATAAATTAAAAGGCTATATTAACTTAACTAGTAGAATATGTCATACATAATCCATTTATCGCACGATATCTAATTTGAATATAAAGCATGGACAATGTCATCCTTATATTGTCCAAATATAGTTTCACGATCTCCAAGTAGATTAATAAATTAAATGACACTGATAACTCCTTCAATTCATTTGAATACGGCCATACATTTCTTAGTCTTACTTATCAACAGGTCCAATAGATATTTCTCTAAAAAAAGGGGGACACATTCCATCTTGTTTAACCACTATCTTCTGCACAAATTGCATTATATTCAACTACAATCTTTATAATTAACCGGTTAAAAATAATATTGATTATGTCAAAAAATAATCCTCTTTATATCGAAAATTGTGTAAATTCAAGTACAAGAATTTATTAAAATAACTACTTTGAGAATCACTTACAACATTAATCCGTGCAATGATCTCACAATAGATTTATCCAGTATCTTATTCTTTAACAAATAACCATAAGCTTAATTTTGTACCATACATATAATTATTTCGTAATTATTAATTAAGCTTATATTAATCTTACATCATGATATTAATGATCAATTAGGGATATATCTATTATTACATGCAACATGCAAATATAATAATAAAGAAAATGAAAAAAATACTTTCATCAATGAAAATATAATTAATAATAAAGGTTCAATAAATGACCTAAGGTACAATCACTAATATTGATCCATCGCCTTTAATTTTTTAAGTGAGATCTAGACATAGCTTATAACATAAAGGAATTAATAGTGAGAGATCTTATACGGTAATATCATGTGAAAATCTCACTTGGGAGGATCTATTCCCGTTGAAGCACATATCTTTTTTGGAGGGGTATTAGCACACACACGGGTCATGTGTATACTTTTTTGTTCGTTCTGATTCCCCATTTGGATAGTCAGAATAATAATCCTACAATATCCTTCTGAGAAATTTCTTTGCAACTTTCCACTTGCATGCAGTGTTCTTTATTTTTTCTTTCGTTGGCCTTGCATCTTGGAGAATATATATATGCTCAAAACTAGAAAACTGATTAAACAGATTCAGCTATGTTAAACCAGCAGACATATGCATGTATTAATCTTCTTTAATTTGTTCCCAACAGTTACTGCTGCCTAACGGTGTGTAGTTGGCCACTAGAAATAATTAAAGGCCACTTGTTTCTACTTTAATGTCTTTTCCCCAGTCATCGAATTTGATCGGAATAGCTAGGAAGTCATAAACCTTTTAATTTGGTCACAAGATTAACTGTAACTCGGAATCAACATTCTTTATTCTTACTCCTTAGTTGTTGAAAAATCATTTAGTACACGTTCTAGAACAACTTTTATTAATTCTACACATTTTTCATCATAATTCTCTTCAAAATTTTGCTGAAATATTTTTTCCCCACAAATTTAGTGATTAATAAAATGATTCATTTCTAATTTCACATTATTATAACACGAGTACATGTTCATGCATATATACATTAATTTCGATATACTATTAGCGCAAAATATTTTATTCTTTTTTACGCCTCACAGATATAATAATCATTTGTTTGTTTTTAAGGTAGTTAATGCGAGAATCAAATAACTCTAAAAATTGTTTACTTAAAATTAAGTGGCTGGCGCAGGATTCGTTTTCTTATGCAGTTACGAATTTGCACTTCAATTTTCCTTACGTGGATGCCCAGGTACAGTCACAGTATCAATTTTCTATTATTCATAATCTATATGCACATCACATTCAACGGACATACATGGTGAAGGTCAAGGACATAACAATTAATCCACCTATATTATAATTAAGAACGATTTTCCTAAATTACTCTAATTATATTAACATTAATTAGTGGAATAGTTAATTTGAAAATATACAAAAGCAAAAACAAAAATGAACTCAAAAAACGATTAAGTCTTACCAACTCCTGATCATCAGCATGCACCCTGAACAAACTCCCTCTTCAAGCCCTCTATATAAATGCAACCAATCTCTTGCATGAAAATCCATCCCATACAAATCAAACCTTAAACAATAACACAAACCATTCTATCTTTTTCCCACTTTCCACTGTTTTGCCTAGAAAACAAAAATGTTGGGCTCAGAGACTGATTCACAGTGTAATTAAATGATGCCAATGTGTGGCAACGAGTACCAAAACTAAATCTGATAGAATTAAATCTACCAATCGGCGCAGCGCAGCGAAAATATGAATAAGGATGAATAGTAAATTTTTTCTGCAGTGGGGCCCACTGGTCACTATTCACGTGGCCCCGCTCTTTACTATTCACGTGGGGGCCCGCTGGTCACTATTCAAGAATAGTACTATTCACGAATAATACTATTGACACCGGTATAAAGAAATTTGCACGCCGAATATTTAACGTGGAAACCCCCAAATACCTGAGGAAAAACCACGGGACAAACTCCAAAAAATATTCCACTATATTCAGGATAATTACAAAGTATCCTTTCCACACTCTCCAACCCAAGAGGTAAATATAGTGTATCCCAGTGAGAACCCTCCTATTCAAATACTACAATTTTGCAGTACCAAGGAGTAATAGAGATGATACCCAAAAAATATTCCCGGTGTATATACCCACACCCTACACTCTAAGGGATTTACTCACACTCTCTATTTTTCTCTCTCACTCTCAGAGAATAATTCTCTCTCTCTCACTTGCAGCTCTCTATTTTTTGCTGCTCATTGTTCTGTTTTCAATTGAGCAATAGGCCTCTATTTATAGAAGCTTTGCCAGTGTAAATGCTTGCAAGAAAATTTCAGCACGCAGTTGCAAAGTTTGATAATTCACAACCGACCTATAACCAAACCATTGAATGTTATACGCATGCAAAACTTTTCTCCAACCACTCTGCTTTCTTTTTTCAATTATAGCAATTTGGACCCCACAATTCTCCCCCTCCAGCCGATGGGGAAATAATCCGGGAACAATCATTTAGGATCCATGCCAATCAACTCGGCACAAAGTTGAAGCTTATCTCGTGCTACAACTTTCGTCATCATATCAGCAGGGTTTTCATCAGTGTGAATCTTCTCCAGCTTAAATTGCTTTTCTTCTATCGCTTGACGCAACCAATGATACCTGACATCAATGTGCTTCGTCCGCGAGTGATACATCGCATTCTTGCTCAAATCCAAAGCACTTTGACTGTCGCAATGGATAACGGACTTACTCTGCTTCATTCCCAATTGTTCAAGGAATCTTTTCAACCAAAGCATTTCTTTTCGGCTTGATCATAGCAACATATTACGCCTCGATGAGTGGACAAGGCAACACACTTCTGCAGTTTTGACTGCCAACACACAGCTCCACCTGCAAAAGTAAACACAAATCCGGAAGTAGATTTTCTACTATCCAAATCACCTGCCATATCAGCATCTGCATAGCCTTCCAAAACTGGTTCTGATCCTCCAAAGCTCAAGCACATTCTTGAACTACCTTTCAGATATCTTAAGATCCACTTCACAGCTTCCCAATGATCTTTACCTGGATTGGAAAGAAACCTGCTAACAATTCCAACCGCATGAGCGATATCTGGCCGAGTACAGACCATAGCATACATCAAACTCCCGACTGCAGAGGAGTAAGGAATATCAGCCATGGCCTTCTTTTCTTCATCAGTCGTGGGACAACTCTTTTTGCTGAGTTTGAAATGATTGGCCAATGGTGTGCTAACTGCTTTAGCATTCTTCATATTGAATCTTCCTAGAACCTGCTCCACATATATTTCTTGTGACAACCAAAGCTTTCTAGCCATCCGGTCTCGCAAAATCTGCATGCCCAGAATTTGCTTTGCAGGGCCTAGTTTCTTCATATCAAAGGACTTTGATAGCTCCTTTTTCAAATCACCAATCATCTTTGCTTCCTGTCCGACTATCAACATATCATCTACATACAACAGAAGAATGATAAACTTATCACCTGGAAATGTTTTAACATATACACAGTGATCTGCATCTGTCCTGGTATATCCATGACCCACCATGAATGAGTCAAACTTCTTGTACCATTGCCTAGGAGCCTGCTTTAATCCATACAAGCTCTTCTTCAATCTGCAAACCATGTTCTCCTTTCCAGCCTCCTCAAATCCTTCTGGTTGATCCATGTAGATTTCTTCCTCCAAATCACCATGGAGAAACGCAGTCTTCACATCTAACTGCTCAAGCTCCAAATCCAAGCTAGCCGTCAATCCGAGTATAACTCTAATAGAACTGATTTTGACAACTGGAGAGAAAATCTCATCAAAATCTATTCCTCGCTTTTGACCAAAGCCTTTAACAACCAAGCGAGCCTTGTACTTCACTAGCTTGTTACCATCTTTCTTCAGCTTGAACACCCATTTGTTCTTCAAGGCTTTCTTGCCTTCAGGAGTTTTACCACTCATAAGTATTGTTCTTACGCAAAGAATTCGTCTCTTCTTGCATGGCTTTGATCCACTGAACTTTATCCTTATGAGTCTGCACTTCTTCAAAACTCTCGGCTCCCCCTCATCAGTGAGAAGGATATATTCCGATCTAGGGTACTTCTTGGATGGTTGTGGCACTCTATTAGATCTTCTAAGCTGTGGTGTTTGAGCTTGCTCCCCCTACTCAACACCTCCTCCATCTCCATCATCATCAATTGCTGGCTCATCATCAACCCCATGATCTTGGACCTCTCCCCCTGCTGTGGCATTTTCTTTAGGAAGAGGCGGTGTAAAATCAACTTTATCACCCGGCTTCATCGCTTTCTCTAGAACAATAGAATCTGACATAGTTTCTTGCTCATGAAACACTACGTCTCTGCTTCTAATAATCTTCTTCTTTTCCGGATCCCATAGCCTATAGCCAAATTCCTCATCTCCATATCCCATAAATATGCAAGGAATGGCTTTATCATCAAGCTTCTGTCTTTGCTCCTTACTTACGTGAGCAAAGGCTTTGCATCCAAACACCTTCAAATGAGAGTAACTAACATCATGTCCGGACCATACTCTCTCTGGAATGTCAAAGCCCAAAGGAACAGACGGAGATCTGTTAATCAAGTAGCACACCGTTTGAACAGCTTCACCCCAGAATGGCTTAGACAGCTTAGCCATTCTCAACATACATCTGACTTTCTCCATAATGGTTCTGTTGATTCTTTCGGCCACACCATTATCTTTGTCAGGTGCCAGAACTGTCTTCTCATGCCTGATGCCATGTTCAGAGCAATAGTTCTTGAATTCATGGGAAGTGTACTCTCCCCCATTGTCACTGCGAAGACACTTCAAAGGTTTCCCAGTTTTTCTCTCCACCATGGTATGGAACCTCTTGAAGTATTGAAACACCTGGTCCTTCCTCTTTAGGAAATATACCCACACTTTCCGTGAAGCATCATCAATAAACGTCACAAAATATCTGTTACCACCCAGAGTCTCCACCTCCATGGGACCGCATACATCAGAGTAAACCATATCCAAAATATTCTTCTTCAACTTCAACCTTTTGCTGAAAGATACTCTATGATGCTTGCCAAATAAACAATGATCACAAGGATTTAACTTTGTACCTTTGGCATAAGGAATGAGGGATTTTCGAGCCAAAATCTGCAATCCTTTTTCACTCATATGAGCCAGTCTTTTATGCCACAAATTTGGCGAAGCATCGTCTTCAACTGCATTCAACCCTTCGATATGCTTAACTTGAGTCTTATACAAAGTGTTGTATGCTTCTCCTCTGGCAATCACCATCGAACCTTTGGAGAGCTTCCACTTGCCATCACCAAAGTTATTGTGATATCCGGCTAGATCCAGAACATGCACGGAGATCAGATTCAGGCGTAAATCCGGCACATGTCGCACGTTCTTCAATGTCAGTGTACATCCTATATTTGTTTGAATGCACACATCACCAATCCCCACAATGTCAGAATTACTTTTATTACCCATATTCACTTTGCCAAAGTCTCCTTCTTTGTACAAAGTAAAAAACTCCTTGTTGGGAGTGGCATGATACGAAGCCGCTGAGTCAACGACCCATTCAACACATGAATCTGCAACATTACATTCTTCATCTACAAAAGAAAGCACCACCACTTCCCCATTTATCACAGGGGTTGTAGTATTTTCATCATCAGCTGCGTCCTGACTTCTCCGATTTTTATTGCCTCTATTCTTCCAAGCCTTACAATTCCTTTTGATGTGTCCTTCTTCACCACAATGGTAACATTTAAACCTTCTTCTTGACTGGGACTGCGATCGATCCTTTGGTTTTCTGGACCGCCCTCTGCTCTTGCTTCTCCCCCTGTTCTCTGTGACAAGGGCCTGGGAATTATCAATTCCCACCAAGTCCTTTCTTCTGGTTTCTTCATTGAACATGCTGTCTTTGACTTGGACTAAAGACAGTTTTCCACTTGAAGCAGAGTTGCTCAGTGACACCACCAAGGTTTCCCAGCTATCCGGCAAAGAACTCAAAAGTAATAGTGCTTGTAACTCGTCATCCAGCACTATCTGCATGGTGCTTAACTGATTCACCATATTTTGAAAGTCACTCAAGTGCTCAGCAACAAACCTTCCATCTCTGTACTTGAGATTTACCAGCTTTCTAATTGTGAAAGCTTTATTCTGTGCAGTCTTTCTCTCATAGAGATCTTCTAACTTCTTCCACAGAGTATGTGCATTCGTCTCTGTGGCCACATGGTGGAATACACTGATATCCACCCACTGCCTAATTAACCCAATGGCCTTCCGGTGCATCTTTTTCCAATTTTCTTCAGACACTTCTACTGGCCTTGCATCTCCCTTCTCTACAGGATCATATAAATCCTTATAGAAAAGTATATCCTCCATTTTTGGCTTCCAAATGGAGTAATTTGCTGCTGTTAGCTTGATCATGGTACCCATATTCTCTTCCATTTAATTTACACAGCACAATCCTGAGCTCTATCCCACTTCTGACACCAAGTGGCTCTTTAAGTACCAGGGAGAAATTCTTTTCTGATGTGGAAGATCAGATTAAACTGCAACCACAGAGCATACTAAGAATAAATCTCACCGTACCAAAGCTCTGATACCACTTGTTGGGCTCAGAGACTGATTCACAGTGTAATTAAATGATGCCAATGTGTGGCAACGAGTACCAAAACTAAATCTGATAGAATTAAATCTACCAATCGGCGCAGCGCAGCGAAAATATGAATAAGGATGAATAGTAAATTTTTCTGCAGTGGGGCCCACGGTCACTATTCACGTGACCCCGCTCTTTACTATTCACGTGGGGGCCCACTGGTCACTATTCAAGAATAGTACTATTCACGAATAATACTATTGACACCGGTATAAAGAAATTTGCACGCCGAATATTTAACGTGGAAACCCCCAAATACCGGAGGAAAAACCACGGGACAAACTCCGAAAAATATTCCACTATATTCAGGATAATTACAAAGTATCCTTTCCACACTCTCCAACCCAAGAGGTAAATATAGTGTATCCCAGTGAGAACCCTCCTATTCAAATACTACAATTTTGCAGTACCAAGGAGTAATAGAGATGATACCCAAAAAATATTCCCGGTGTATATACCCACACCCTACACTCTAAGGGATTTACTCACACTCTCTATTTTTCTCTCTCACTCTCAGAGAATAATTCTCTCTCTCTCACTTGCAGCTCTCTATTTTTTGCTGCTCGTTGTTCTGTTTTCAATTGAGCAATAGGCCTCTATTTATAGAAGCTTTGCCAGTGTAAATGCTTGCAAGAAAATTTCAGCACGCAGTTGCAAAGTTTGATAATTCACAACCGACCTATAACCAAACCATTGAATGTTATACGCATGCAAAACTTTTCTCCAACCACTCTGCTTTCTTTTTTCAATTATAACGGCTGGACCCCACAAAAAATCGTTCATAGGCTATAGAAAGGAAAGTAATTAACATATGGCATCATTCCCCATATTCATAATTTCTCTTCTAATCATTGATCCTCTCTTGTTTTCCTCTTTTGCTTTTGGCTATACATCAAATGACATCAAACTATGGTGCAACCAAACCCCTAACCCTCAGCCATGTGAGTATTTACTGAGCAATAACCCTGCTCATGAGCACAAGCCTATTAAGCATAAGGCTGATTTCACCAAGCTTTCTCTTGAACTTGCCCAGGAGAGAGCCATGATGGGCCATGCAAATGCTCTTTCATTAGGCCCAAAGTGCCGGAACCCACTTGAAAAGGCTGCATGGTTTGATTGCGTTGAGCTTTATGAGCAAACCATCCACAAGCTGAACAAAACCCTAGACCTTAACTCCAAGTGCTCCCAAGCTGATTCACAAACATGGCTAAGTGCTGCTCTCACAAACCTCGAGACATGCAAAGCTGGTTTCTATGAACTTGGTGTCCAAGACTATGTGTTGCCTATGATGATGTCAAACAATGTCACAAAGTTGCTGAGCAATGTTTTGGCACTTAACAAGAAGGTTGAAAATCAAGAACCAATTTACAAAGATGGGCCCCCAAAATGGGTGAAACCAGGTGATAGAAAGTTGTTGCAAGCATCTTCTCCATCCTCTAAGGCCAATGTTGTTGTGGCTAAAGACGGGTCAGGCCAATACACAACAATAACTGCTGCCATTAATGCTGCACCAAAGGGTAGCAGTGGGAGGTATGTGATATACGTGAAGGCTGGCATATACGATGAGCAAGTTGAGATAAACCTGCACAATATCATGTTGGTGGGAGATGGTATTGGGGAGACTATAATCACTAGTAGCAATAGTGTTGGAGGAGGCTCTACAACCTTTCGATCAGCCACTGTTGGTACGTGAAATCAATTTGTCGATAATTTTATTTCTCTGGTTAACTTGTCTTAGAAATTGAGATTTTATAAAATGAGACATTTTTTGTGCATTAAAAGTTGTACATCGACCCAACATTAAGGTTTGCTTTTAATGTCCAGCAGAAAAAAGAGAAATATTATTTATATTATTTTTGGAGATATTTTAAAAGATAGGATATATCTTAGGCATTCTCTAAATTTTGGTTGGAGTAACAACTTATCACCTAAATCAATATTTAAAATATATTCAAGACACTCCTCTCACAATAAGTATGAGACTCATATTACTTTTTATTCTCCATTTATTCTCTCTCATTATCTTATTCTTTTTTTCTCTTTGAATGTTGGATATCTATCACTATTTAGATGTTGAAATATCTTTAGCTATGACTATAATATGGGATTATTATATGAGATGTGAATGAATCTCACTCTCTTGATTTCTCTGTCTCTCTAGAATTCCCTCTATTCTATCCTTTCCCCTCTGATTCCCTCCTAATTCTACAATTCTCATATCTCAAATTTCTATTTCATTACAAAATTACATTACTCACGGAAAAGTAAAACAAAACAAGTCATTCTAGTTTTTTTTTTTATTATTTTTTTGGCTGTAGACGTGTAGTTGTCACTTTGGTGTCCCAGTCTGTTCAGATAGCATTCTTTTAAAATTGAGTTGAATTTGAGAACTAATTAACCAAATGTTATATATATGATTATTGCAGGCATTGTTGGTGACGGCTTTATTGCCAAAGACATCACATTCAGGAACACTGCTGGCCCAGCAAACCACCAAGCTGTAGCATTGCGTTCTGGATCAGATTTATCAGTGTTCTATAGATGTGGTTTTGAAGGTTACCAAGACACATTGTATGTATACTCTGAGAGACAATTCTATAGGGAGTGTGACATATATGGCACAGTTGATTTTATTTTTGGCAATGCTGCAGTGGTCTTCCAAAACTGCAACCTCTTTGCAAGGAACCCTCCAAACAAAATAAACACAATCACTGCACAAGGCAGAACAGATCCAAACCAAAACACTGGAATTTCCATTCACAATTCAAAGGTTACTGCTGCTTCAGATTTGGAGCCAGTTCAAGGCTCTGTGAAGACTTATCTTGGGAGGCCATGGCAACAATATTCAAGAACTGTTTTCATGCAGACTTATCTTGATAGTTTGATTGATCCAGCTGGTTGGTCGGAATGGAGTGGGGACTTTGGATTAAGCACTTTGTACTATGGAGAGTACATGAACACAGGTCCTGGTTCATCCACTTCAAACCGAGTTACATGGCCTGGTTATCATGTCATTACTAGTGCATCTGAAGCCTCAAGTTTCACTGTTGCAAACTTCATAGCAGGGAATTCATGGTTGCCAGCAACCGGTGTTCCTTTCACCCCTGGTTTATAAATTTAAATCTATTAATTAATTATATATATATATGTATATATATATATGTGTGTGTGTGTGTGTGTGATTATGTTGTAATATTTCTTCCTTTTTTTTTAATGTCATATACTACCGTAAAAGGGCAGCCTAGTGCACAAGGCTTCCATTTAGTGGGAACAAGATAGGGTAGATAACTAGATATATACAGTTTTATTCCTGCTTTGAGAAAAAACTATTTTTAGGATTTGAACATCTGACCTTTAAGACAATAACATTACATTTGCACCAAGGCAGCAACATACTATAGTAATTTATCAATATTGTTGTACTGGAAGAAGTATAGACCATAGCCGAATAGAATTAGTGTGATTTGGTTTGTTGTAATTTTTTCTGGCTTGTACCATGATATGTATATTAGTAAGTATTAAGATTATTATTATTATTTTCTTGGTAAGCATTTTGTTTTGAAATATATTAGAAACTGCAACTAATGGAAGAGATGAGAGGAAAAACACAGCAGATCAGAGAACTGCTTATTGCATGTCAGCTTGTAATGAATAGAACAGAGCTTAATTATATAGAGGGCAAGAACAACTAATTTTTAACTAACATCGAAGACTGATAGCTGCCCAACTGATAACAAACTGATGAAAGATTTCGACAGATCCATAACTAATCACGTCTCGAAAATAAGTAAATAAGGATGCACAATCTCTAATAAAATATCTATTATATTAGCCTAAGATGTCTAGATTGACTCAGATATACCATCCAAAAGCACAACTAGTTTTATTGGAGCTTTAATGTTGGATTATTTTATAGACCAGCAGAAATTAGTGTTACATTTAATTTTTGAACCAGATTAATCAGACATGAAAATTGATTAGGACCTATTGTTTAAGCTTGAAATTTTATTATTACTATTGTTATTAGGCCAATATTGGGCCCATTATTGTCAAAGCACTTCTAGTCAATGATTATTATTATTATTATTTTGTGTATAAGAAATGCTATAATGAAAATGTTTAGTTCATCACTTTATTGACACAAGGAGAAACCACTTCTCATGACCCTATATATAGGCATCTGGCAGTGGTCTGGTGTCATCGGACAATGGTTTGATGCCAATTAGCGGTGGTCCGAGGTAGACCGGAGATGGCCTGACATCGGGCGCAATGGTAGTTTGGCATTGAACAATAGTGGTTATGGTTATGATAGTTGTTTAAGGCTTGGATCTTAGGGGCAATGAAGTCTTTTTATTTTTATTTTCCAAACATTTCCTTTCTTTGGAAATCCGATATTCTCACAATGGATGGTGAAAATAAAAATGACTCATTTTCATTATCACAAATACAAACTTTTATAAGAATTTTTTTTTTACATACCCACGAACCAATATGAAAATCTCTCATTTTCATTCTTAAATTCGAGCGAATGTTAAACATTCTGCAAGCCATACACCTTCAAAATTAAACCAATTCAAACAATTTCTAGTTACACTTGAAAAGGGATTAAAGAGTAATTTGCTCTTTTTAAGGAAAGTGGAGTGTATGTTTTAGTTATTAAAGTTATTTCTAAAATTAGTTAAGCCTTATGACCAAATAGATTAAAGTTTGATCCTTATTAATTGCTTTTATTATTCTAGACAAAATAATTAATTGAATTAAAGTATATAAGGTAAGGTCAACATATATATTGTCCGTATTTCAAGCTTAGAAAAGACATTTACATGAGAGGGTAAATTTTGATAAACTATTCATACTTTAAACTAAAAAAAGGTATTAGCATGAAAAAATGTGTTAAATATAAAATTATATATTGGTGTATCTTTACCATCAATAATAAAATATGTCCATGTTATACTGTTTTAATGTGCAGAGCACAAGTAACACAAACACAGAAGCTAACACTTTGCCAATTGCCAAATCAAACTCGTCCCTAGTTAACTCTCAAACACGTTGCCTTGTACGCCATTTTCAATGACTTTGCCCACCGACCGAGCGAGGCAGTGCAGTGTCTTATTAAGGCTATATATCCTTGGGAATGCTGTGTTATTTGAATTTATTTTATATGAAATATCATATCAATTTATATTTTATTTGTTATTAGATGAGTTGTAGATCTCATTCAAATAAGATCTATACTCTATACAATGATGAATAAGATGTGAGTCAATATGATATCACACCCCATTCAAATAGGATATATACTTCATATAATGATGAATAAGATATGAGTCAGTATGATATCATACACACTATGAGTATAAATAACATTTTTCTTCTTGCATGCTTTCTCACTGTTTAAAATGCATGACATAAAATTTCTTGTATTTTTATATAACAATCAAGGTCACCCCCAAGAACCCTTGTCTGGAGTAGCACCGCACGGCGGATTAGTTCGCAATCTGACGCATGCATTAAAATGTCCAAAAAAAAAAACATGGTGGACATTAAAAAAAATGTCGAGTTAAATCTTATAATTATATATATGCAAATTATTTTAAAACAAAAATTTAGAAGGTTTAATTTCACATATACGAAAAAAAATGTCGAGTTAAATCTGATAATTATATATATGCAAATTAAAGCCAATATATTATTAATATAAATAATTACATGACATCATTTGATCATTATTATCATATGTACGAAAGTTTAATGTAGCAATTATAAAAGTTATATGTTTTTTACTGGCATCACAATTATTTAATAATTATATAGAAATAAATATACTAATAAAATATCAAAATTAAATTCTATTTATTGTTTTACAATTTTATTTATTCCATTAATCTGCAGCTAGATTCATGAATTAAATGCATACATTAATATTGGTGCCAAAGTCAAGGGGGGACGAAGAAAATTTAATTTAGAGCAGTTTTTACAGAATAATTGAGACTCGGTAATTTAACGTTCTAAACACCTATATATATAGCTGAAATAACTTTCTTTTTCTGCATTTGGGACCTTTCAAATATTCATATATTATATACTTCTATCAATGATGAATAAATTGTTTCATACTAACATGTATCGGTTAATTATAAACAAATTATTATTGATATGAATGAGAAACATAGATCATTAATTTTATAATCAATCAAAAATTTCCATTAAAAACTTATTTTAAGTAAATTTATTTAAATTATAAATATAAAAATATTATTAAAATAAAATTACTGTTAAAACTACTTCGTGATATTTTTATTAGTTTTGCATTTAAATCATATTACTAAATAATTTTAATAATTAATAATATTTTTAAATAATACTAAATTTTACACATATTATATAGAAGCATTGTTCATTAATATTTCATGAACATTAATCATTGTATAAAAAGTATGGGGTCTCAAAAGTGTAAGAATAGTGCACAATAAAATCTTATAACAACTTTATATCTTATTGTGTAATGTTATTGTAGGATTTTTTTGGTACATGAAACACTTGTCATAGAATCATTGTATGAAGTAATACTACACTACACATTCAAAAAATTATAAATTATTTACAGAATTCTGGACAAAATCATAACAATTGTTAGATGAAATAAAATGACATAATTCACTATTTATCAAAAAAAACTAACGATTATAATATATTATTCTAGATACAGAATTCTGATCAAATTTCTGGTTGTCTTGCATTTTTCAATTCTACGTTTGGACCAAATTATTTGTCACTTTGTTTTACATGGGAAGCTCGATTCCTTTTAAGCGGTGGCCTTAGTGAAGACAATCTGACAATTGTTGTGTGCGTGGATGTGAGAGTCTAACAGGTGGGTAATGGATAACATATTCTGATAAGCTGTTATATATTCCTCTCTTCGGAATTGTGCAGACCAGAAATGTATAAATAAGATAGTTATGACAATGTTATTTATGCTGCTTAACATGAAGGTACACAGACAAGCCTTCAAACTCCAAATTAATAATCAATTATCATTGCTTTTTTTTTTTTAAGGCTAGTTTTCATTCCTCAGCCAGCAAACTATATATATATATTCTTATTAACCATGGAAAGAGACTATTGCCTATATATTTTTTTTACCTAAGATATCAGAAAATAAGGGATGAGAATGAGAGTTGATTTTGCAATTTTTTTTAGATTATTAAGACATGTAGGAGTATACTAGACTGTGGACTCATTTGCGACTAGTGTCTACATTTCACTAATGTTATTTAAGCTAGATAATAAAAGGATTTGTTTCTCATTTTACTATTTAAATTAAATTCTGATTGATATATTGATAGACTGCAAAAAAATTAATTTTTACGATTCTGTAAATCTCATGAAATTGTATAAAACCTACTGAAACTTTCCTTTATAATATAACCTTGTAGAAGAAGATCCATTCTATAAGCAATGAAAGGAGAAGTCGTCACCCTATATAGAAGTTATTCCTGCCCATTAAAGCTCTAGTGAAAGGTTTACATTATATAAGATTCTAATACCAATAGAAGGAATGATATAACATTTTTCGTTAAATAAGGAATGATATATTTTAACTTCCTTCCAAATGAGTTTCGTTCAATACAAGGGAATGACTATGGTTTGGGACTATAGTTTTGGAAATATTCTTTGTGAAGTGAATTGTCTTGAGCTTCTTCGCCTAGTGACTCAAGAGGATGAGCCTTCTTTTCAGGTTTACGATGGCATAGCTCATGATATCAAATATTTGATTTAGTGTAATTGGTGATACTCCTTATAGCATGTGCTCCGAGAACGTAACTCTATCACAGAATTTCTTGCTAAGTTTGACGTTGTTTCAGCAAACAAGGATCGACCTTAGTTAAGTAATACCATCTAGAGATAAGCACCTTATCCTCTTTGGGAACTTGATGAGCACTCACTTCTTCGGATAAACTTTTTCTTTGTTTGTTTTCCTTTGCTCATGTATCAAAAATATTAAAATGACATGATTTTTGCTAATTCTTAAATGAATAAGTAGATACTCTTTTTGCGAGTGAATCTATAATCTAGTGATAGATTCATATATATATCTTAATGAGTTACAGGAGGTCACGGGTTAAAATTAGATACTTTTTCTTTTTAACATATAGAGATCTCGGATTCAAGTTTTAGACATAAAGTAATTGGTGTTAGAAGTACTATGTCCCTATAAAATCTCAAATGTTCAAATATAATTGCAAGAAAAGTTGACTGAATAACATTTTTTTTTATATACTTTCAAAAGATCAAAAACAAACTCTACATCAGCATATCTTATATACACTCACAAAATCTGATCACTTCATGGTAAGTCCTTCTCAATGTCGATATTTGTATGATACACCCATATTCATGCAAGAAATTAAAATCTTCAAATAACCACCTTTACATTTTTAAAGAAACTTTCTAGCTATATTTATTTTAGTTGTGTAACATTGTTTCTTTAGTTTTATACAATTTGAAGAAATTCCCAATCCACTAACGTAATACATGCGGCACATGGGTTTGGTCACACAGTCCTAGTGACACCCGGCTAGCATTCATGTATCTGCTTCCTCATGCTGGCTATAAATTAGCAATCCACAACACCAATCCATGCAAAATTCATCACATCATATCCCACCTTAGCCCAAAAAAAAAATGGCCACTTATGCCACCTTCTTGGTCCTCTTTTTCACCTTGTTCACCACCACCACTTTTTGCCTCCAAGAAATGGATTTGCTCCAAGTGGCCCAAACCCAGGTTTTACAAGCCATGAACAATTGGTTCGGGAAATCTGGGGCATTTCATAGTTTGGGAAGCCTAGGCCTTAATTCAGCAGATCAAACAAGTGTGGCTCTAAGAGATTGTGCCAAGCTCTATGAGGAGAGTGAGGCTAGGCTCTCTCACATGACCTCAAAGACTAGTAGTTATACCAAAGAAGATGCACTTACGTGGGTAAGTGCTGTGATGACAAACCACAAAACTTGTTTGGATGGACTGAAGGAAAAAGGGTATGTTGGCGGTGAGGTTTTGGGTAGAAACTTGACCATGTTGCTTGGCCAAGCTCTTGGTCTTTATGCAAAGGGCAAAGGCAAAGGCAAAGCCAAAGGTGAGAGTATATAGTAAAGTAACTATAAGTTGTAGTATATAACTAAAGAAAAATGATTGGCTTAAAACATTTTTTTCACAACGATTCTGCATTTTAGGATATTACAAAAATAATTAATATTATGGCCCATTGTGAGCCGCACAAGAATAGAGCCACAATTTAGTCTGTATCATACCTTAATGTATAAGATTGTTATAAAGAAATATTATACTTCGAATATTCTTCATAATTAAATGATTAATGTTGCAAAAATTTAATAATATTTACAGAAATTTTAAAAATAGTATAATTTTTTATTTATTTAAAGATAAAAAGTCAATTATAATTATATTATGCCATTGTGACAACAAAATTTTCAATCGTCTAATATTTTTTATTATATTGTTATGTGGTAATCAAGGTTCTTTTTGTCTTGCTCTGCGCTCTCTGATCACTCTCACTTGTGAAAAGACTTTTGATTGATCAATAGGGAATTTTTCCATATGTAATGCAACTTTTTTCTCCCTTTTTTTTTTGGATTAACCCATATGTATTCTAACTGTATATATCATTAGACATTATTTAACCAAACATCATCTACATTCTGTAGTGCAGTAAATGTCAAAATAAATATGAAGGATATGCTGGTCTCCACGTAGTTTACCATCGAACATGTGTTAGAATTAGACAGCATGCAGACATTTCAAGTTGAAACCTGCACTTTAACAGCCACCACGTGTTATGTTTTCTTAATGATTTTACTTTTAACTTTAATAACTTCATCAAGTATGCATATAATATGTATATACAAGTTGCACACGGTCCTGTCACATAGATACTAGTCGAATTGCACTTCTCTTTGTATGCTTCTGATTTAATTTTGTACTTATCTTACACATTTGCACTTACCTATACCTATACTTCAGAAAGGATAGCTAGCATTCATTCTATTTTTGGAAAAATAGGTTAGAAGAATGTCATTGTCACAAGAAATCCACCGGTGGAATATTGTACTTTAGTGCATGGAACAAACAAAAGAAACCGAGAAAAGCTGAGTGGGATATGCAATAGGCACATTGGTCTACCTTATAGTAGAAAGTAGATGATAAACAAAATTGAAAACCAAAGATACTATTGTTTAAGTGGTGGAAACTATTTGGTTCTTTCTGTGAAAAAGGAAAGATAATATTCTCTGCCATCTCCATTGTTGGTGAAAAAACTACAATAATGTAGGCAAATAATGGAGAGGAATATGCATGCTTTTAAATTGCAATCATAATTATAACTATGGTTACATTGCAATCACAAAATATTATGATATATAAGCATGGCTGCAATTGTCATTGTGATATAGTTATAAAGGCGATGTCACAATGACAATCTAATATTGTGGCCGTAATAACGATTACAAATGTCATCAATTTAAAACTAATAAATGATCATTACCCCTATATTGATCATGATAAGATTAATTTGACAGCTCAGTTCCTCTCTAATTATTCTTGTTTTTAATTATTTAGGACCACCCCAGAGATCAGTATCCAAATCAGATGCTGGTGATCATTTAGCATCATGGGGTGCAGCAACATCCAAGGCAGACTTCATAGTGGCACAGGATGGTTCAGGCACACACAAAACAATAAGAGAAGCTGTAGATGAACTAGCTGCAAGGGGCAGCACCCGTGCAGCAAGGGCAGTGATTTATGTGAAATCAGGAATCTACCATGAGAAAGTTGAGATTGGAAACAAGCTGCAGAATGTGATGTTTGTAGGAGATGGCATAGACAAAACTGTTGTCACTGGGAGCAGAAGTGTTGTTGATGGTTCTACTACTGTCAGTTCAGCCACATTTGGTAAGACAGAAAAATATTTTTCATTTGTAAATCTATGTAAACTTCAAAAGGAAACATTAGTATATGTAAATATATAAAACTGTTTTAACAAAAATAATTAAATCTTTAAGATAGTCCATATAACTTAATATACATATTAAAAAGGTAAATTACACTACTACCTAAATTTCTAAGAATTATCACACGCGATGCGCACAATTTGAAGAAATATATGTTTAACTGAAGCCCATCGATGAAAATTTCCTGATCATTTTTATCTTGTAACTAGACACATACAAAAATATTACATCCCCTAACCTTATATTCTGGGGAAGATTGCACTTCATTCCCTCTAGGTTACAATGCATGTGCACTTTAACTAAAACTTTAAAAAAGTACAAATCTACTCCATGTACTTAAACTAATATGCATTTTAGTTAAAATAAATATACTTTGACTCCTTGAATTTTGGAATAGGTGCAAATTAATTCCTTGAACTTTCTTAAATATACAACATGATACTTTAAACTTTCTCAAATTTGTGGTATTTTTGTTGAAAAAAAAAATTAATGAAATGATCAATTTACATATTTAAAAAAGTTCATAAGTTTGAACTTCACATTTTTAAAGTTTAAGATTTAAAGTATGCATGATCTATAATTCAGTAATGTAAAGTGTAATTTATATTCCCTATATTTTATAGAATGTGATATTAAACGCTTCAATAAATGTCGTGACACTGATTACTTTGTAGGAATGGCATAGATATAAAGAAATCGCCGAATATCATGTATAATATCATTTGGTTCAATTTGCTTATTCTTGGTAAACATAAATAAACTGTCAAGGTGGGAATTTCTATGCCTAAAGTTTATTAAGTATCACATAAAGGTTTTGCTAACTAAATATTCTGGTATCAAACAGATGTATCCGGGGATGGGTTTTGGGCCAAAGACATGACATTTGAGAACACAGCCGGTCCAGAGAAGCACCAAGCAGTGGCACTTAAGGCAAGCTCAGACCTCTCAGTCTTCTACAGGTGCAGCTTCAAGGCCTACCAAGATACACTCTATGTCCACTCAAACCGCCAATTCTACAGAGAATGCCAAATATATGGCACCATAGACTTCATATTTGGTGATGCAGCAGTTGTGTTCCAGAACAGTGACATATATGTGAGGAAACCAATGAGCCACCAATCCAACTTCATCACAGCACAAGGGAGGGATGATCCTAACCAACCAACTGGGATTTCAATACAGAACTGCAGGGTCAGGCCAGCACCTGAGTTTGGCACATTATTGAAGGACACTACCAAGACCTTCTTGGGAAGGCCTTGGAAGAGGTATTCCAGGACTGTGATATTGAGGACTGATTTGGATGGCTTGATTTCACCTAAAGGGTGGGGTGAATGGAGTGGGAATTTTGCACTGTCAACTTTGTATTATGGTGAGTATATGAACACAGGAAATGGTGCATCTACAAAGGATAGGGTGAGTTGGCCTGGTTTCCATGTTCTGAATAGTGCTAGCGAGGCATCACCCTTTTCAGTGAGTCAGTTTTTGCAAGGTGAAAGGTGGATTGCAGCCTCAGGGGTGCCATTCTCCTCTGGAATTTAACTATGGGAACTGCCTCATGCAAGTAGATTATATTATGTCATTAATGGATAACTATTGGGTTATGTTAGCATGGCTGTTTGTGTAACTTAGGAGATGGCATTGGCATTGTGTGCCTATTTATTATTGCCAGCGTTGATATGGTTATATACATATACCGAATCCCAATATCATAGCTTTTTAGTTGGTTTGAGAAATATATGTAATGTAAATTGCGAAAATGTCAGACCAATTAGCACTTGTTTGATATTATTTTAAGATTAAGAAAATAACAAAAGAAAGGTGTACGCATGATGAGGATGAGTACCTAGGATGAAATAGTATGGAATACTACTCCTTCCATTTCTTCTTCTTCTTCTTCTTATTATTATATATTTAAATGACTAAATTATTTTTATTTTCTTTTCTATTTTTTTTCATTAACTCATGCTTTTATTACACTTCACTAGTTAAGCATGTAACTCAAACAAATAATCAATGATAAAATTGCTAGAACTATTATTTTTTTTTATTAGAATGCTGAAATGACAATCAATATAGAATAAAATTTTTCTAAAACGACAAATAATAAATGATGAAGGGAGTTTAAATAATCAATTCATTAAGAAAAATATAGTTATAATTTTTGTCTGATAAACCCAATCGAAAACAAAAATTGTCTGATAGACATCGCTATAAAACTTTTTGAATGAATCAAGATATGATATTGTCGACATTGATTTCAAAACAGTTAAATCTATCACAACCCAAGTTAATTGCAAATATGTTTTCCATGATAAATACTCCACTATAACTAGTAATTACTCCCTCCTTTTTCGAATAATCAATCCGTTCGATAATTTTCTCTATATATAAATGACTGTCAATTTTAAAAATTTAAGTAGTATTAATTTTTTTTTCAATAATAATATTATTAAATGATTTTTGTTTCGGTATCCATGATATTGGTTCTTTTTATGTACAATAATTGCAATTTGATAGATTTTTTTTAAAAAAAAATTGAGTTAGTGGGATACGTGATTCATTCTTAACTATAAATATCTAAAAAATACTGATATCTTTAAATTTTATAGGAGTATCGGAGAAATCTCTTATTCAATACTATTGATTTATTAGTAGATAAAGAGAGAGGAGCTAGTGGATAAATAACAATTTAATAAATTACTCTTAATTTTTTTAAACAATATTTTTCTGATTATTTTTTTTAATTTAAATAATAAGCATATAAAACTAGATAATTATTAACGGACCGAGGTATTACCTTATAATAAATGAACATCAAGCACACCTAACGACAATGGAATGGAAACAGATAATGTGAAGAATCATTTAGCGGTTGATTTTGGCTGCATCTTCTAAACTCAATGTAGATTTTAAAATATTCTCCATGCATTTTCATTATTACACAAGTCAAATATAGAAGACGTGAAGATGTAAACTAAGCATGCAATTTGAACATTTTTTTTGTGGAATCATATCTAGGTAATTGGTGAGTGATTTTTGTTCTATTATTAATGAATTTATTTGTTGAAAATATAAGAAAACGTTATTAATAAGAGTTTAATTTATTTTTCATTTTATCATCCAATTAAATATCTTATTTTGTATATTTTTAAGTAGTAATGTTGAAAAATAACCATATTTAGTGATGTGGCATTACATAATTTGATGAATATATAAATTTTTTTTAAAGTATTAGTGTATTCTAATTAAATCCTATTAATAATTTTAAATTTTAATTATGCTATTGATGATTTCAGTGAAAATATTTCATATTTAGTTTATTATTAATCATTTTATTATATTTGCCATATTCATTACAAATAAAATTAAAATATTACTTTTTATCTATTTACTTATTAATTCGATGATCCCTCAATATTTAAATGGGATCTAAATTATTATTACATATATCATTTATCTTATTCAATAACAACAATATGGTTTCTAATCTTTAACATTTCCTATAATAATTTAATGTTAAATTTCCTATAATAATTGATAAGGTGACTGAGTCCTTTAAGCATGTGTCAGGGGTTCGACTACTGTCGTGCGTATAGAAAATGACTTTGTTGGGAGAGGCAAAACTCACTTCGGTGATTTACACACCTCAAAGAGATTAGTCTTCAATTGCCGGCCAAAGGATACCCTTAAGCAATCAATCAAAAAAATTTTTTTTATATCTTTTATGGGATACAATCACAACAGAGTAGTCGCTTCAAAATGTACCCATTAAAGGATATTTATAATGCAAGTTATCATTCCACATGTTAAATAATTATTTTGTCCGAAGAAAACCGTGATTTTTATCCATGTTAGACCAACATTGTGATCATAATCGACGTAAGAAATGGCCAATGAGTAAAGGAAGACATTACAAAATACACAATTACTCCTTAAAATTTTTTATGAACTACAAGAAGGTTTCTCCTCCGATATCATTCATGTTTTCAATAGTTATCACTAATTCTTTATCTTTTTACGTTTTAATAAATTGAATTTGTTGGATACATGCTATAACTTTAATCACAAATAACTATAATTCGATACCTTAAAATTTTATAAGAGTACTTAAAAACCGTCTAAATATAAATATGTTAGACACAGTTGTGAAGAATAATTTAGCGGTTGCTTTTGGAAGCCTCTTCGAAATATTCAATGAACTTTTCTTTCCCCCAATATATTAGCCGTAAAATATAACAGACTTTCAAGGATAATTAATGGTTTCTCCATTTGGCGGATGTATTTTGTGTGGTCTTCCTGTTGTGATCTATTTTTTAGTTGTTGTGCTTTCTTTAAGGACATGTTTGGAAGCTTGTTGCTTTTTTCTTACTACAACCAGGTAGTTTGAGACTTGGTATATCCGAAAAAAAAAAAGAGAAAAAAAGAAGCCAACCAAATTAATCCAAAACTACAAACAACACATTTCAGTGTGAAGTGGTTGTAGCTAGCTGTAACACGTAGACAAATCACCGTTCCTTTCACTCAGTTTCCATACACGCTGTTGACTAGCTTCACCAAAAGTTCACATAGATATAGAATGCTTCTTCCATCAACTGTCCCATGAATCAAAGTGATCAAATTGGCATCGTCCTCTTTAAGACCAAAAAAAAAAAAAAAAAGGTGCAATGACCGAAAACAGAAGAATTAATTACTTTAGCCGTACGTGATGAATAGAATCAATGAATATATGTGCACACATAAATATCACCAAATACTAGTATTATTGTTAGGTAAAATTATTTATGTATCTTTGCCCATTAACTTAAATTTTGAGAAAATTAATGTTATTTATATATTATAAATTGATAGATATTCTAAAACATGAAAAATAAAAAAAATTATAGTTATTTTAAAATATAGCAAATATTATAATATTTTTGTGACTAAATGGTACAGTATTTGATCTTCCTCAAACCCATAAGAGAAATTTACATGAGAAAATATATTCGATAAATAACTCATGTGTCTGTATCCATCAACTTAATAGTGATAGGTGAGATATGGTTGATGACAATTATCAAGAGAATGAATCACTAAGCTAAATTAAAGATGGCCAGTCGAATCGCATTAAGGCGATAACATACACATGGTTCCAATTTCAGTGTCGAAGCATAATTTCTGAAGTTAATATAAAAAGAATTGAAACTGTGGCTTTTAGTTTTTGTTTTTCTGTAGAAATTTAGTTGATAAAACTGCACACACAAAAAAATAACTATAACCATTTTAATTAGAGTTGTCAAATTAAACTGCAGACTGCAAGTCAACATAGCTCAACCCACCATTTTAGTTAAATGGATTGGTAAAATATTGACTCATTTAAAGGTAGGTCATGATTTACTTAAACAGATTAAATAGATTCAACCTATATACTAGTGGGTTAAGTGGATTGATATGGTTTATTCAATTTTTTAAAGAAACCCAACTCCTCTCTCTCATATCGGGTAAAGATCCATATATCTACCTCAAATTCTTTCAAGTTCTCTACAAAAAAAAAAAAATAAATTCCAAGTCCACTCTCCTATCCAAGGGGTCCACCCAAACTCATTCTTTTTTTTAGCTTTTGAACAAATTTAAGAATTTTTAGATTTTTCTTTTATTTTTCAATTATTGGCAAGTCAGCCCAGGTATATAATTCACCAACTCAGGTGAATACAAACGTACAATGAATACAGACAATTTTTCTGTAATATGAACAGTTTCTATAAAAAGTGATTTTTTTTGTTGAATACAGACAATTTTTTTGTTAAAAAAAAAATCATCAACAAACACATTTATTATATCATAGAACACAATATAAGGAAAAATTATACTGACATTCCTTAAGGTTTGGTGGAGTTCACATTACTTTCCCTCTATTTGTAAAATTTGTTCAGAAGATCCTCAAGTTTATGAAGTCATTATACTGATTTCCTCTAAGTTTATAAAATCATTACACTGCTCTCTCCACTATCACATGCTGAATCGTGTATTAAAAAAAGGTTAGTGTCACTTGGACAAATAGTAGGAATCCGAGGTGAGTTTTATTAAATCTTATAAGAAGTTAGTTTAATTTTGCCATGCAATGCGTTTTTTTGGGTCGCGCATGATGTAAAGCAAATGGGCTATATCAGCCTATAAAGAACAAACAATCCAAGCAGGTCAGCCCAATTAACCTGAACTGGCCAGGCCCAAATTTGAAGCCACACTTTTCTTCCTCTACGCGAAGATATAAATGTTTATTTTTTTAATGTCTTCCACAGGTTGTTCCATTTTTCTAAGTTCTCATGTTTGCAACCCTAACTAGCCTTCTTCCCTCTTCGGTGTTAGATTGAAGCTTTCTTCCTTTTGTGTTCGGAATCAATGGCTGGTGAATCCGATGCTTCTGATAATAATGCACTCTCTTGTGCTAACTGTGGCAAACCTGCAAAACTTCAGTACTTACTCTTCTCTCTCTCTTAACTATGTAGCTGCTGGCATGTCACCTGTTTTCATTAGCACCCAAAAAAAAAAAATATCATTTTTAATTTTAATATGCTGTTTCTGCATTTGATATGGCTTGATATATGGGAAAGGCTTAGCTTTTGGTTTTGATCAATTTTTTTTCCCTCTTTTTTCTTTTTAGTTTTCAGTAAAAGCTGCTTCTGGCTGTTGTTGTTGGCTATATCCATTTTTTGCGATTATAAGAGTGATGTGGAAGCTTTTAAAGGAACCCCAATTTGTTATATTATTTTTAATGATGTTTAAATCAGTTGAAGATAGAGTTTTTGGTCAACTGGGTGGTGAAAAAATGCCAATTTTTTTAAAGGTTTGTTTTGATGGCCTTGCAACTGGGTGTTTAAGGTTTGGGACGATCATGTTGTGGAAAACTTGGAAGGGTATGTCCTTGTGCATAGGATGTTTAATTTAACTTGTCTAATTTTTGGTTTGGCTCAGGTGTCCGAAGTGCATGGAATTGAAGCTTCCTCGTGAAGGTTCTGCTTTCTGGTTTGTGATTATTTTCTACCTTTTGTCAATTATTTGAAGTCCCTTTTTTTGGCCATTGAATCTCTGTGGACAATTATAGAATGAAATTAACACTAAAATATATTCAGGTTTTTCTCTTTTAGAAAGTGAGCTAGTTTTTCACATTTCTTATGAGCTGGAGATCTATTTAAGGCTTGGATTCTATATTGAACATAAAGAAAACTGATTCATTCTTCATATTATGATATACATAAGCCTCGCTGCTATCTTATGTTCTTTATTTAATATTCAATTTTTTTAAACATTAAACTGAAAAAAACTCAAAATGTGTGTGTTCTTTGCTTTTTATTAAATGACCTTATTTATGTTGTGTCCACTCGCTCTGCTGTCCTGCTGTATTGGAGTAAAAGAAAAAATAAATTGAACAAGCACATGTCATATCGTTGGTGTGTCATACAAGATTTGATACAAACACGTGTCTAACACGTGGTTAAGGTGCCCAAATGGTGTATCGATGCTTAATATCTAGGAATTTAGTTTGTATCATCATAGATAAAGGTAGTTTCCAATTAATCATTAGGGATTTGGGATTACTGATTAAAGCTGCGTTTGGATGTGACTATTTTGGGTGAAAATAATTATAATCTAAAAATAATTCGTTTTAGCATTTTTATAGAAGCTACTATCTGAAAAAAAAAAAATATCAGTTTTAACCTTTTTTAGTTATATATAAAATTTAAGTTTCATAACTATTTTTTTTTCCAATGTGAAACAAATGCACCCAAGTAAAAGGGATAGCATTGCTGCTCCAGACAGCACCAAGAAGGTGGTGTTGACCATGGTAGCTAATGAGACAATAGTGATTTACTAGATACTTACAGATTACAGTTATTACGGTTGGATCATGAAAAACTTCACTTTTCAAAGTCTTAAATTCTTCATATTGGAGCCTATTTTGATATCTCTAGACAGCACTCAGGAATGTTTCAAGTCTTCATGGAGCTCTCACAAAGCAGTGCATCTAAAGGCAAAGCTATCCTCACCTGTCACAGGTACTCCAGGTGAGAAAAATTCTGACTCCCCTGGTGAAGGTTGGTTATATTGCTTGAAGAGAGGACAAGCTCGAACTCCAAAGGTGCCTCACTTTGATTGGACGGGGTAATTTCTAGGACTTTGTTTCCCTTCATATTTCAGAGTTTGAACATCTTTAATGCTGTTAATTGATAACAGAAGATTATTTACTTGTAAGGGTATTTTCCTGTTTTTGCATTTCAGAGTCCTTTTTGTTTTTCCCCTGTTTGCCTTCTTTGTCTTATTTTGTTTTGTAAGTTCATTTGTTATGGACTAATTTTTTATTGAAACTGATGTTTTATTTTTTCTCTTGTAAGGTTGCTGCGGCCATATCCCATTTCTAGTAAACAAATTATTCCAGCTCATATTGATAAACCGGATTGGGCTGATGATGTGAGTTATCTGAGTTGTTCCTATATAACTTTCTTGCATTTTATCTGATTTAAATCATTTTGCTTCAGTTCTTGTGGAAACCATTCCTTCGTAACAGATAATTTAGCCGAGGTTCCTTTGTTTCTAAATTGTTTTTATCTCTCCTGTTTCAACTTTAGGGTATTCCCAAAATTGAGCCGAATAGTGACCTGCAGCATACTGTTGAGGTAGGTCATTTGAAATACATGTTGGCAATGAATGTTCAAGTTGTTGATCTTCTGTGCTCTTTCTGTTCTTCTTTCTAACTGATTTTAATCTGTAGATCAAATCTCCAGATCAAGTCGAGAGAATGAGAGAAACATGCCGGGTGAGTTCCATTTCTTTGGCATGTAGCCTTTGTAGATTTTTGTGGAGCTGGAATTTTGGCCCTCTGCTATCTTAATTCATTCTTTAATGGGAAACTAGTTCTTGATCCTTATTTTCATGGTGCTCAATATCTGCTTATATCTGGGGTCTGTTACTGGCTAAAAGTATGGTGGCTTGGCAATATGGATTAATTTTACATTGTTGATTAATAATCGATAAACCCCTGATTCGATAAATGTGATGAGCTGGAGGTGATGAGAACTGCTCAAGGAAGAACAACATCTTGTACAAATATAAAACATAAAATATTTAGATTTTGGCTGTATTGTCCATTGTGGATAAGCTTTTGTTGAAAAGTTCAGTAAAGATATAGTGGTTTTTTTTTTCCCACTCTATGTTGATGTAGACTCTAGACTCATTGAAATATATTAATTTATAGATTGCAAGGGAGGTTTTGGATGCAGCTGCTCGTATTGTTCGGCCTGGTGTGACAACTGATGAGATTGACAGAGTTGTTCACGAGGCAACTATTGCTGCAGGTACTAGCTTTGTTTTAATGAGTTCCATTTTCAAATCCTTCTCAGCAGCCCCATACCTGTTTTTAAGTAAATGCATCATATTACATGTAGAAAATCTTGGCCTTATTGTTGCTGTTGAGCATGCAGCTTGTGTTCTTATCTTAATCACTGACTATAGAGACACACCTTACTGTTGTTGACTCCATCCTATAAACTCCATAAGAATTACTTTGTTTTATAGTGCTCCGTACTAGAGATTTTTATTTATAGAAATGGAATTTTCATTAGATGAAAAATAGGTAAAGTAACACTATATTGGAGGGGGGTATCCTCCCAAACAGGGGTGAGAAAGATATTGAAATATATAGTAAAGCTGCCCAACCTCTCTGCATATCAAAAATGAAAAGTCCTTTGAGAAAGCAATGAGCACTTGAGTAGAACATTGAAGAGAAGGCTCCTAAATCTCAACTATTTTTACCTTTGCAGGAGGATATCCATCGCCTCTCAATTATCATTTCTTCCCTAAATCTTGCTGCACGTAGGTACTTTCCTTCTGTTTGTATTCTATCTTTCTCAGATTGTCTTGGTATTTGTTAAGATTGAGTCTTCTCTATTGAACAGGTCAGTTAATGAAGTAATCTGTCATGGAATTCCTGATGCAAGGTAGATTGTTCTGCACTAATTTGTATTTATTCTTTTTATGGTTTTGCTTTGCTTTTAGTTCTTGACTGTACTTGTGGATCTTCTGACTTTAATTCAATGGAAAATAAATTCCCTAGTCAAGCCTTCTTATTGATAATTTGCCCTTTGATTAGTGCAAGCGTTGCTATGTAGACAATTGTATCAGCCTGAGGACTTCTCTTAATAATAAAGTTATTATTCTACAGGAAGCTTGAGGATGGTGACATTGTAAATATTGATGTCACTGTGTACTATAAAGGTGTACATGGTGAGTTGATTAGCATGTATATATTGCACTGTTTCACTTGAAGTCTATAAAATTTGACAATTGGTTGATTATGTTGAGTTGTTATGCAGGTGATCTGAATGAAACATACTTTGTGGGAAATGTTGACGAAGAGTCTCGCCGGCTGGTCAAATGCACATATGAGTGTTTGGAGAAGGCAATAGCTATTGGTATGTCGCCATTGGATTTCAACACTGATTTTGAGCTCTCTCGTCTTAGTTTAGAACACAATTGAATTTTTAAAGCATCATAAGTGCCTTGTAACTTTTATTCTTCAGTCTCTTTCGATGTGTAACATCAAGCTTCATTGTCAATTCATAAAACTGTGAATTTGGTTCCAAACCCTAAATCATAAGATAATAATTTTTAAATATTAAAAGTATCAATTAAAGTGACTAACATCATATTAGCTACCTAATATATTCATTGTGTTGTTTATAACAAATTGATAACTGATGATATCCATAAATATACGTATTTGGCATTTGGAATATATTGTGATTTTTATGTGCTTAAACTCTTAATATCCTTAAAACATGCATAATATTTTAAGAAATAAAAAATATGTATCCCTTATTTTCCATTTTCTATCAAATTCAGTAAAACCGGGGGTACGATTCCGTGAAATTGGTGAAGTTATTAATCGGCATGCTTCCATGTCAGGCTTCTCAGTGGTAATGAATTACATTTTTCAATATTTATATATATTCAATTTTATTTGTTTACACAACATATGGTTAGTACTTGTTCCTTACTCATATTTTCCCTTGCTCTTTTAGGTAAAATCGTATTGCGGTCACGGGATTGGTGAGCTTTTCCATTGTGCACCAAACATTCCTCATTATGGAAGTATCCTCTCCATGGCTTAAAATAACTACAGGAATGACTATGCATATTAGCAATTCCATCTTCTCGCCAATCTAGTCATACACAGTTAATTGCTAGCAATGTGCAGCTTCCTTGTTCTTATGAGTTATGCAGCTTTTCTTTTTTTTTTTTCAATTTTATGTTAACTTTTCTTTTAATGTCAAATCCAATAATTGACCGTTTTGCTCCCACAATTATACTTACCACTTCACAAAAGATTTTCACATTGTGCACTTCTAGCTTCTGCTTGCCACTCCTCTAATTCATGTTTGAAAATCAGTTATGATTACAAGAATGAAAACAATTGCAATAAACCTTAACCACTAGCAGGAAATAAAGCAGTTGGTGTGATGAAGGCTGGACAAACCTTCACAATTGAGCCAATGATCAATGCAGGTATATATCAAAATTATTTAAACAGATAACTTTCGTGGATACCTGTCATAGTTCTCATATTATTATTTTAATAGGTGTCTGGCGTGATCGAATGTGGCCCGATGGATGGACTGCTGTTACTGCAGATGGTAAACGAAGTGCTCAATTTGAGCACACTCTTTTGGTAAGTACATCTACTTTTCTACTGGGTTCCAAGTTCCAACACTGTATATAGAAGTCACCTAGTCTTAATTGCTTGTCCTGGAAAGAACAACCCGGTCTTCAAGTGCTAAAAGTGATAAAGGGCGCATTTGTTTTGGATTTTACAAAAAATTGACTATGAATCTTAAATTTGTTATATAACTAAATAAGCTGAAAAGATTTTTTTTCAAAAGCTACTCTTTTGAGCTTCTACAAAAAAAAAAAAAAAAAAAAAAAAACTGAAATTGATTTTTTAAGGTTCTGATTAATTTTTAAAACTTATCTAAATATATGAAAAGTGCTTTTTCTTTTTGTGATTTTGACACTCGAAAGGCTACAAAATTTGAAGGAATTTATTATAATAGTTTTAATTTTTTAATCTAACTTTTTACCTTCTCTAATGATGAGGATTTTGATGCGATACATGCATAACTCTTGTAATATATCCTTAAGTCTTGGCAAACTCTAATGATATTGGAGAGCAAACAATATCTTAGTAGAGAGAGTGCTTTAAAGCCGTGGCAACTTGTCTATAATTTGTTTTGGTTGGTGAATTAATAGCTTTATGCCACATTTGTGTTTGTAACTTAGGTACCTTGCTATACGTATTATATAAAGTAATCAATGCTTTTGTAGATGATTGTACCGGTTTAATGTGTCGCTCTTTTTTATCATTAGGTGACAGACACTGGTGTTGAGGTTTTGACAGGGCGGTTGCAGACATCACCCAATGTTTTTCCTTGGCTGAGTTCATAAAAATGTGGGCAGTTTCTAAAATACTAGAGAATGAAATAGACAACATTTCATTGCTCTACTACTTGTTGCCTCTTATTTTTGGGATCCTGTTTTGCAACTTGCTATAAAATTCAGTTGGGTTTAGGTGACAAGTATCACAACATAGATTGGATTCTTCAAAACCAAGGTTAACAGTAATATAATGTATGTGTAATCAAAGATTAGTTATATTAATAATTTTGTCATATGTTATTTTATTCTGCTTATTTGTTGTCAACAATATATGCTCGAGCATCAAGTCTAGAACTTCTGGTCTTCATGTTATTTGTAGGATATCTTTATCCAATTCATAATTTACTATTGCATTAGTACGTCTCTGGATGAAAACAAAGCTTCTCTTCATCCTAAACTTTTTAGCTAAAAGGAGAAAATAGGATTAAAATTATGGAAACATCTATCTTTCCATATTTGCTTGCAACATACCTTTCTATTTCAAACAAAAATTCATATTTTTACTTTAGGTAAGGATCGAATTTCATTTTAGAGGGTAAAGTAAGGAGGTTTTATCTTTGAATAAAAAAATAAAATAAAAGTGGCTCCTCTTCAATGTTGGGAATTCAACTAGTATGTGGAAACTGGTTCAAACATCAATTGCTCTGAGTTATGCCTCAGTCAATAGTCAACTTCATAATATCATACTGACCAGAATCAGATTTCCAAATTATTACTCGGCAAATATAAAAAGAAATAAACTAATCAACAAAACTTGCAAATCAAGAAAGAAAAGGTAAGTAATGGAACCTTAAAAAAAGCTTTTTCGTTCTTTTTGAACCTCAAGACCGCTAAGGCTGGAAGAAAGAAGAGAGAGTGAGGAATTGGAGGAATCTTCTGTTGAGTGTTCTTATAGAATGAATGGTAATTACTACTTATTCATTGTTATGGCACCATCCCTTAGGAAAATGCTAGAGTCTGGATTTTGTATTCAAAATGATGTATTATGATTGTTAATTCATAGATGAATTATTGGGTCATACCATATTATCTAATAATCACTATGATTTCTTTTAAAAAAATTGTATGTATTTTTAGGATGTGTAGCATTGCTTCCATTCCTCCTTATATACAACTATAGCTGCTCACTAACTAATTGAGTAGCTAGATTAACAAATTTAGCGTAACTTTTAAAAGAAAATTGAATTGAGTTTAGTTGCAATCAACAGAATGAGCGCTAATCACCGAATTACAAAGTCTCCATGGCTTGGAATTCAAATTTGATTTTCTTCCATACTTAACAAGCAGCAACTAATTTTGGACTCCATTTGTTAGCCTCATGGATGATTTCATTAGCCTCACGAGCAAAATCATGACCTTTATTTCAAGCTCGTACATGCTTCAAGAGCCAAAGTTTCTAAGCTAATCTAATAAACCGTTAAAGCCTTTTAGAATTCTTTTTCTTATCAAATTAGAGCAACGACTTCAAGAATCTAGGGCAAGAGCTATTCTTTCACCTGCTAGGTAAGCTACAATCACACTAAAGGTTCCCGAAAAAAATTGATTCTTTATCTAAACTAGAAGTATCTTTGAAGTTATTTGTACATAATATTTGTAAGTTATTGTGCTGATATATTCTCATGCACCATTGGCTTAGGTGTAGACCCTATTGGGTTTAGGCCCTACACCTCATCCAAGAGTGGATGTGAGTATGATGACATAATGCTCCACAAATATGATATACAAATAACATTTGTCGTTAAGATAATGTATTATACAAGCAACTGCTATCATAACTAACTTCAATTAACTAATTTCACCATATGTATCTTCATCTTTACTATGTGATACTAATCACTAACAGTAGTTTTTTTTAATAGAATAAATTTTTGGTTGAGGAAAAAACTCACCCAGTCCAGAGTTAGGACATGCTTATAGGTTTATTGAACATTTACATATTTTTAAATGACTAAATTATTTTTATTTACTTCTCTAATTTTTTTTTCATTAACTCATGCTTTTATAACACTTCACTAGTGAAGCATGTAGCTCAAACAAATAACTCATGATAAAATTGCTACAGAACAATTGTTTCTTTATTAGAATGCTAAAACGACAATCAATATAGAATAATTTTTGTTTCTAAAATGACTAATAACAAAGAATAAAGGGAGTTTAACTAATCAATTCATTAAGAAAAATATAGTTATAATTTTTGTCTGATAAACCCAATCGAAAACAAAAATTGCCTGATAGCCATCGCTATAAAACTTTTAAACAAGATACGATATTGTCACATTGATTTCGTAACAGTTAAATCTATCACAACCCAAGGTAATCGCAAATTTGTTGTCCATGATAAATACTCCACTATAACTAGTTTGAGACTTGGCATCGGGAAAAATAAAAAAATAAAAAAAGCCAAATCCAAAACCACAAACAACACATTTCAGCTTCTAGTGGTTGTAGCTAGCTATAACACGTAGACAAATCACTGTTCCTTTCACTCAGTTTCCATACACGTTGTTGACTTGTTTCACTAAAAGTTCACATAGATATAGAATGCTTCTTCCATCAACTGTCCCATGAATCAAAGTGATCAAATTGGCATCGTCTTCTTGAAGAATGAAAGAAAGGTGCAATGACTGAAAACAAAAGAATTAATTGCTTTAGCCGTACGTGATGAACAGAATCAATAAATATATGTGCACGCATAAATATCACCAAAAACAAGTATTGTTGTTAGGTAAAATTATTTATATGTCTTTGTCCACTAGTTTAAATTTTAGAAAAATTAATGCCATTTGTACGATATAAATTGATAGATATTCTAAAACATGAAAAGTAAAAAAATTATAATTATTCTAAAACAAGGCAAATATTATAATATTTTCATGACTAAATGGTTACATATTCGATTGTAATTAAACTCATAAGAGAAATTTATGTAAGAAAACATATTAGATAAAATAACTCATGTGTCTATATCTATCAACTTATAGTTTTAAGTGAGATGGTTGATGACAATTATTAAGAGAATAAATCACTTAAACAAAGATCGTCTATCAAATCACATTAAGATGGAAACATACATATGATTCAAATTTCAGTGTCGAAGCATAATTTCTAAAGCTAATATAAAAAGAAGAGTTAATGTTTACTTTAGTCCCTGACATTTCATGCGTGAGTCATTTTAGTCCCTCACTTTTAAAATGAATCAATTTGGTCCCTCACATTTATAACTGTGAATCAATTTAGTCCTTCACATTTTAAAAGTGAATCAATTTAGTCCCTCATATTTATAATTGTGAATCAATTTGGTCCCTCATAGTTATAAATGTGAGGGACCAAATTGATTCATTTTAAAAATGAGGGACTAAAATGACTCACGCATAAAATGTCAGGGACTAAAATGACTTACACATAAAATGTCAGGGACTAAAATGAGCATTAACTCTAAAAAGAATTGAAACCGTGGCTACTAAAGTATATGTTTACTTTTTGTTTTGCACTAGAAATTTATTTGATAAAATTGTGCACACAAAAAATATAACTATAACCGTTTTAATTGGAGTTATCAAAGTGAAATGCAGTCCGCAAACCAACCAAGGTCAACCCACCATTTTAGTTGACTAGGTTGGTAAAATATTGACTCATTTAAAAGGTAGGTCAATTTGGCTTGCCTCACTTAAGCAGATCAAATGGGTTCATCCCGTATAACTCACAGATTTAGTGGATTGATATGGTTCATTCAATTTTTTAAAAAAACCCAACTCCTCTCTCTTATATCGGGCCAAAATCCACATATCCACTTCATATTCTTTCAAGTTCTCTATCAAAAAAATAAAAAAGCCAAATCCACTCTCTCATCCAAGTGGTTCACCCCGACATCTTTTTTTGTTTTTTTGAAAAAATTTTAAGATTTTCTTTTATTTTTCAATTATTTGACAAGTCAGCCCACATATATAATCCACCAACTCGGATGAGTTGCACCAGTTGGCATTTTTCTGGCTCGTCAACAAAGTGGGCTAACCTAGATTAGGCATTTTTCTTTGACACCTATTAAAACTAATATATTCCTTGGGCATTTACTTGAATGGAGTCCACAACCCCATCCAATGATGGATGGGGTATAAGTTCACATGATATTTCATATATAATGAGTACAAATAATACAACTCAAAAGCTAATATGAAGAATTTATTTAAAAAGGTTATTTGTTAGTTGAATACATAATTTTTCAGTTAAAATAAAAATAAGAAACAAATGCATTTAATATATCATAGAGCACAAACATAGTCAACTAGCAACAATGTATGACATAAGGGCAAATTATACTAACCTCCTTTAAGGTTTGTTGGAGTTTACGATACTTCCCCTTTATTTGTAAAACTTGTTCAAAAGGTCCTGAAGTTTATAAAATCATTATACCAATTTCTTTTGAGTTTATAAAATCATTACACTGTTCTCTCCTCTATCACATGCTGAATAATGTATTTAAGAAAGGTCAATGTTACTCTGATAAATAATAGGGAGCCGAGGTGAATTTTACTGAATCTCATATGAACTCAGTCCGATTTAGCATTGTAATGAATTTTTTTGGTCGCGTACGATGTAAAGTAAATGGGGTATATCAGCCTATAAAGAACAAACAATCCAAGCAGGTCAACCCAATTGAACTGAGCTGAGGCCACAACTTTCCCCCAGGCGAAGATATAAATAAATGATTTTTCATGTCTTCCGCAGGTTGTTCCATTTTTTCAAGTTCTCCCGTTTGCAGCCTTGACTAGCCTTCTTCCCTCTTCGGTGTTTGATTGAAGCTTTCTTCCTTTTGTTTTCGGCATCAATGGCTAGTGAATCCGATGCTTCTGATAGTAATGCACTCTCTTGTGCTAACTGTGGCAAACCTGCAAAACTTCAGTACTTACTCTTCTCCCTCTCTTTACTATGTAGCTGCTGACGTGTCACTTTTTTCCTTAGCAAAAAAAAAAAAAAATCATTTTTTATTGTAATATGCTGTTTCTGCATTTGATATGGTTTGATACATGGGAAAGGCTTAGTTTTTGGTTATGATTAAGTGGGTTTTTTTTTCTCTCTTTTTTTTTCTTTTTAGTTTTCAGTAAAAGCTGCTTCTGGCTGTTGTTGGTGGCTATATCCATTTTTTGGGATTACAAGAGTGATATGGAAACTTTTAAAGGCACCCCAATTTGTTATATTATTGTGTAATCATGTTTAAATCAGTTGAAGGTAGAGGTTTTGGTCAACTGGGTGCTGAATTTTTTTTTTTTTTTAAGTTTGTTTTGATGGCCTTGCAACTGGGTGTTTAAGGTTTGGGAGATCATGTTGTGGAAAACTTGGAAGGGTATGTCCTTATGCATAGGATGTTTAATTTAACTTGTCTAATTTTTGGTTTGGCTCAGGTGTCCGAAGTGCATAGAATTGAAGCTTCCTCGTGAAGGTTCTGCTTTCTGGTTTGTGATTATTTTCTTCCTTTTGTCAATTATTTGAAGTCCTTTTTTTGGCCATTGCAGCTCTGTGGACAATTATAGAATGAAATTAACACTAAAATATATTTGGGCTATTCTCTTTTAGAAATTTTGAGACCTGTGAGCTAGTTTTTCACATTTCTTATGAGCTGGAGATCTACTTAAGGCTTGAATTCTATATTGAACATAAAGAAAACTGATTCATTCTTCATATTATGATATACATATGCCCCGCTGCAATCTTATATTCTTTATTCAATATTCAATTTTTTTAAACATTAAAATGGAAAAAACTCAAAATGTGTGTGTTATTTGCTTTTTATTAAATGACCTTATTTATGTTGTGTCCACTCACTCCGCTGTCCTGCTGTATTGGATTAAAAGAAAAAATAAATTGAACAAGCACATGTCATATCGTTGGTGTGTCATACAAGATTTGATACAAACACGTGTCTGACACGTGGTTAAGGTGCCCAAATGGTGTATCGATGCTTAATATCTGGGAATTTAGTTTGTATCATTGTAGATAAAAGTAGTTTCCAATTAATCATTAGGGATTAGTGATTAAAGCTGTGTTTGGATGTGACTATTTTGGGTGAAAATAATTATAATCTTAAAAAATCGGTTTTAGCTCTTTTATAGAAGCTACAACCTGATTAAAAAAAAAAAAAATCAGTTTTAACCTTTTTTAGTTATATATAAAATTTAAGTTTCATAGTTATTTTTTTAAAATGTGAAACAAACGCACCCAAGTAAAAGGGACAGCGTTGTTGCTCCAGATGGCACCAAGAAGGTGAGGTTGACCATGGTAACTAATGAGACAATAGTGATTTACTGGATACTTCAGATTATAGTTATAATGGTTGGATCATGCAAAACATTACTTTTCAAAGTCTTAAATTCTTCATATTGAGCCTATTTTGATATCACTAGACAGCACTCAGGAATGTTTCAAGTCTTCATGGAGCTCTCACAAAGCAGTGCATCTAAAGGCAAAGCTATCTTCACCTGGCACAGGTACTCCAGGTGAGCAAAATTCTGACTCATCTGGTGAAGGTTGGTTATATTGCTTGAAGAGAGGACAAGCTCGAACTCCAAAGGTGCCTCACTTTGATTGGACGGGGTAATTTCTAGAACTTTGTTTCCCTTCATATTTTAGAATTTGGACATCTTCAATGCTGTTAATTGATAACAGAAGATCATGTCAATTATTATTTACTTGTTTGCCATCTTTGTCTTATTTTGTTTTGTAATTTCATTTGTTATGGACTAATTTTTTATTGAAACCGAAATTTTATTTTTGCTCTTGTAAGGTTGCTGCGGCCATATCCCATTTCTAGTAAACGGATTATTCCAGCTCATATTGATAAACCGGATTGGGCTGATGATGTGAGTTATCTGAGTTGTTCCCATATAAATTTCTTGCATTCTATCTGATTTAAATCATTTTGCTTCAGTTCTTGTGGAAACCATTCCTTGATAACAAATAATTTAGCCAAGGTTCCTTTGTTACTTTAGGGTATTCCCAAAATTGAGCCGAATAGTGACCTGCAGTATACTGTTGAGGTAGGTAATTTTGAAATACATGTAGGCAATGAATGTTCAAGTTGCCAATTTTCTGTGTTCTTTCTGTTCTTCTTTCTAACTGATTTTAATCTGTAGATCAAATCTTCAGATCAAATCGAGAGAATGAGAGAAACATGCAGGGTGAGTTCCATTTCTTTGGCATGTAGCCTTTGTAGATTTTCATGGAGCTGGAAACTTGGCCCCTCTGCTATCTTAATTCATTCTTCAATGGGAAACTAGTTCATGATCCTCATTTTCATGGTGCTCAATATCTGCTTATATCTGGATTCTGTTACTGGCTAATTGTATGGTGGCTTGGCAATATGGATTAATTTTACTTTGTTGATTAATAATCAGTAAACCCCTGCTTCAATAAACGTGATGAGAACTGAGAAAGAAACAACAACCTCTTGTACATATATAAAACACAATATTTAGATTTTGTCTATATTGTCTAATGTGGATAAACTTTTGTTGAAATGTTTAGTAAAGATATCGTGTTTTTTTTTTTTAAAACTTTATGTTGATGTAGACTCTAGACTCATTAAGCATATTAATTTATAGATTGCAAGAGATGTGTTGGATGCAGCTGCTCGTATTGTTCGGCCTGGTGTGACAACTGATGAGATTGACAGAGTTGTTCACGAGGCAACTATTGCTGCAGGTACTAGCTTTGTTTTAAAGAGTTCCATTTTCAAAGCCTTCTTAGCAGCTTTGTACCTGTTTTTTAAGTAAACGCGTCATATTACATCTAGAAAATCTTGGCATTATTGTTGCTGATGAGCATACAGCTTGTGTTATTATTTTAATCACTGACTGTAGAGACACACCTTGCTTTTTTTGACTCCATCCTATAAACTCCATAAGAATTACTTTGTTTTATAGTGCTCCGCACTAGAGATTTTTATGGATAGAAATGGAATTTTCATTAGATGAAATATAGGTAAAGTAACACTGGACTGGAGGGGGGATATCCTCCCAAATAAGGTGAAAAAGATATTGAAATATATAGCAAAGCTGCCCAACCTTTCTGCATATCAAAATGAAAAGTCCCTTGAGAAAGCAATGAGCTGAACATTAAAGAGAAGGCTCCTAATCTCAACTATTTTTACTTTTGCAGGAGGATATCCATCGCCTCTCAATTATCATTTCTTCCCTAAATCTTGCTGCACGTAGGTACTTTCCTTCTGTTTGTATTCTATTTTTCTCTGATTGTCTTGGTATTTGTTAAGATTGAATCTTCTCTATTTAACAGGTCAGTTAATGAAGTAATCTGTCATGGAATTCCTGATGCAAGGTAGATTGTTTTGCTCTTATTTTTAATTATTCTTTTTATTGTTTTTAGTCCTTGACTGTACTTATAGATCTTCTGACTTTAATTCAATGGAAAATAAATTCCGTAGTCAACTCAAATTTGGTAATTTACACTTTGAGTAGTGCAAGTGTTGCTATGTAGACAAGTATATCAATTTGACGACTTCTCTTAATAATAAAGTTTTAATTCTACAGGAAGCTTGAGGATGGTGACATTGTGAATATTGATGTCACTGTGTACTATAAAGGTGTACATGGTGAGTTGATTAACATGTATATATTGCACTGCTTCACTTGAAGTCAATAAAATTTGACAATTGGTTGATTATATTGAGTTGTTATGCAGGTGATCTGAATGAAACATACTTTGTGGGAAATGTTGACGAAGAGTCTTGCCGGCTGGTCAAATGCACATATGAGTGTTTGGAGAAGGCAATAGATATTGGTATGTCACCATTGAATTTCAACAGTGGAGTTTGAACTCTCTCGACTTAGTTTAGAGCACAATTGAATTTTTAAGGCATCCGTAGTGCCTTGTATCTTTTATTCTTCAATCTGTTTTGACATGTAACATCAAGCTTCGTTGTCAATTCATGAAACTGTGAATTTGGTCCCAAACCCTAAATCATAAAATAATAGTTTTTAAACTTTAAAAAATATCAATTAAAGTGACTAACATCATATTAGCTACCTAATATGTCCGTTATGTTGTTTATAAAAAATTGGTAACTGATGATATCCATAACAATATGTATTTGGCATTTGGAATATGTTGTGATTTTCATGTGTTTAAACTCTTAATATCCTTAAAACATGCATAATATTTTAAGAAATAAAAAAAAATATGTATCCCTTATTTTTCATTTTCTATCAAATTCAGTAAAACCCGGGGTACGATTCCGTGAAATTGGTGAAGTTATTAGTCGTCATGCTTCCATATCAGGCTTCTCAGTGGTAATGAATTACCTTTTTTTCATAGTTATATATATATATATATTCAATTTTATATGTTTACACAGCATATGATTGTTACTTGTTCCTTACTCATATTTTCCCTTGCTCTTTTTCAGGTAAAATCAATTTACGGTCATGGGATTGGTGAGCTCTTCCATTGTGCCCCAAACATTCCTCATTATGCAAGTATCCTTTCCATGGTTTAAAATAACTACTGGAAAGACTATGCATATCAGCAATTCGTCTTCTCGCCATTCTTGTCATACACACTGTTAATTGCTAGCAATGTGCAGCTTCCTTGTTCTTATGGGTTATGCCAGTTTTTTTTTTCAATTGTATGTTAACTTTTTCTTTTGATGTCAAATCCAATAATTGACCGTTTTGCTCCCACAATTATACTTACCACTTCACAAAAGATTTTCACATTGTGCACTTCTAGCTTCTCCCTGTCACTCCTCTAATTCATGTTAAAAATCAACCATGATTACAAGAATGAAAACAGTGGCAGTAGACCTTAACCACTAGCAGGAAATAAAGCAGTTGGTGTGATGAAGGCCGGACAAACCTTCACAATTGAGCCAATGATCAATGCAGGTATATATCAAAATTATTTAAACAGATAACTTTCGTAGACATGTGTCATAGTTCTCATATTATTATTTTAATAGGTGTCTGGCGTGATCGAATGTGGCCCGATGGATGGACTGCTGTTACTGCAGATGGTAAACGAAGTGCTCAATTTGAGCACACTCTTTTGGTAAGTACATCTACTTTTCTTCCAAGTTGAAACACTGTATATAGAAGTCAGCTAGTCTTAATTATTGCTTGTCCTGGAAAGAGCAACCTGGTCTTCAAGTGCTAAAAGTGATAAAGGGTGCGTTTGTTTCGGATTTTACAAAAAATTGACTATAAAATTTTAATTTGTTATATAACTGAATGAGCTGAAAAGATTTTTTTTCAAAAACTATTCTTTTTAGCTTCTATAAAAAAACTGAAAAATGATTTTTTTAAGATTCGGATTATTTTTTAAAACTTATCTAAATATATGAAAAGTGCTCTTTCTTTTTTTTTTTTTAAATGAAAAAAGTGATTTTGACACTCAAAAGACTAAAAATTTTGAAGGAATTTATTATAATAGTGTTAATTTTTTAATCTAACTTTTTACCTTCTCTAATGATGATGATTTTGATGCGAAACATACATAACTCTTGTAATATGTCCTTAAGTCTTGGCAAACTCTAATTATTTTGGAGAGCAAGCAATGTCATAGTAGGGAGAGTGCTTTAAAGCCATGGCAACTTGTCTATAATTTGTTTTGGTTGGTGAATTAATAGCTTTATGCCACATTTGTATTTGTAACTTGGGTACCTTGCTAACATTATATATAGTGTTCAATGCTATTGTAGATGATTGTACCGGTTTAATGAGTCACTCTTTTTCATCATTAGGTGACAGATACTGGTGTTGAGGTTTTGACAGGGCGGTTGCAGACATCACCCAATGTTTTTCCTTGGCTCAGTTCATAAAGTTGTGGGCAGTTTCTAAAATACTAGAGAATGAAATAGACAACATTTCATTGCTCTACTACTTCTTGTTGCCTCTTATTTTTGGGATCCTGTTTTGTAACTTGCTATAAAATTCAGTTGAGTTTAGGTGACAGGTATCACAACATAGATTGGATTCTTCAAAACCAAGCTTAACAGTAATATAATGTTTGTGTAATCAAAGATGAGTTATATTAATAATTTTGTCATATGTTATTTTATTTTGCTTATTTGTCGTCAACAATATAGCATTAAGTCTAGAACTTCTGGTTTTCATGTTATTTGTAGGTTATCTATATCCAATTCATAATTTATTATTGCATTAGTATGTCTTTGAATGGAAATGAAGCTTCTATTCAACCTAAACTTTTTAGCTAAAAGGAGAAAATATGATTAAAATTATGGAAAAATAGAGCATATTTGGTTTCAGTTTTCATTTTTTAATTTTAATTTTTCAGTATTTTGAATTTTGTGAAGAAAATACTGAAAACTGGAAATAAAAGCTGAAAATTGAAATTTGTAAGGTCTGTTTGGTTTGAGTTTTTCAGTTTTTTAGTTTTTATGAAGGAAATATTGAAAACTATAATTTTTAGTTTTCAGTTTTCATTTTTAATTTTCAGTATTTCGTTCGTAAAATTTTGGAAATTGAAAAACTAAAAATGAAAATAGAAAATTGAAACCAAATTGGCCTATGTTGTTCTTAGAATTTTTTAGTATTTTTTTCACAAAATTCGAAAAACTAGAAAATTGGGAACTCAAATCGAACAGTCCCCTATGTTTTCATATTTACTTGCAAAATATTATTTTTTAAAAAAACAAAAATTGAAAAAGTGGTTCAAACATCAATTGCTTTGAGTTATTCTTCATATTCAATAGTCAACTTCAAAATATCATACTGACTAGAACTGGATTTTAAATTATTACTCAGCAATTATAAATAAAAGAAAACTAATCAACAAAACTTGCAAATCAAGAAAGAAAAAGAAAAGAATGGAACCTCAAAAAAGCTACTTTCTTTTTTTGGTAGAATCTTAAGAATGCTAAGGCTGAAAGAAAAAAGAGAGAGTGAGGAATTGGGGGAATCTTCTAATGAGTAATCTTAGAGAAAGAATGGAAATTACAACTTATTTATTGTTATGGCGCCATCCATTAGGGAAATGGTAAAGTTAAGATTTTGTATTCAGAATGATGTATTATGATTATTAATTATTAGATTAAGCATTGGCTCATACCGTTTTATCTAATAACCATCGGATTACAAAGTATCCATTACTTGCAATTCAAATTTGATTTTTTTCCATACTTCATAAGCAGCAGCTAATTTTGGACTCCTTTTTTTAGCCTCACAGATGATTTAATTAGCCTCATGAGCAAAATCACGGCCTTCGTTTCAAGCTCGTACACATGCTTTAGGAGCTGAAGTTTCTTAGCTAATTTAATAAATCATTAAACCCCTTTAGAATTCTTCTTCTTATCGAATCAGAGCAACAACTTCAAGAAAGATCGTGCATCGGCCCGAAAAACCAAGAATCCAGGGCAAGAGCTATTCTTTTACTTGCTAGGCAAGCTATGACCACACTAGAGGTTCCCGAAAACATTGGATTCTTTATTTAAACTGGAACTATCTTGAAAGTTATTTGTATGTAATATTTGTAGGTTATAGTGCTGATATATTCTCATGTACAATTGGATTAGGTGTATACTCTATTGGGTTTGGGCCCCACACTTTATCTGAGAGTGGATGTGAGTATGTTGACATAGTGTCCCACAAATATGATATGCAAATAACATTTCTCATTAAGTTAATGTATTATACAAGCAACTGCAAGTATAACTAACTTCAATTAACTAATTTTACCATGTGTATCTTCATCTTTAACATGTGATACTAATCACTAATATTAGTTTTTTTCATTAGAATAAATTTTAGGCTGAAAAAAAAAACTCGCCCAGTCTAGGGTTTGGACGTCCTTCAGGCTCATCAAACATTTACATATATTTAAATGAACAAATTATATTTTATTTACTTCTCTAATTTTTTTCATTAACTCATGCTTTTATCACATTTCACTAGTTAATCATGTAACTCAAACAAATGATTCATGATAAAATTGCTGTAGAACAATTGTTTCTTTATTAGAATGCTAAATGACTATAATAAGAATGAAGGGAGTTTAAATAATCAATTCATTAGGAAAAATACAGTTATAATTTTTGTCTGATAAACCCCAATCGAAAAGAAAAATTGCCTTGTAGCCACGGCTATAAAACTTTTAAACAAGATGCAACATTGTCGACATTGAGTTCATAACAGTTAAATCTATCACAGCCCAAGTTAATTGCAAATTTGTTTTCCATGATAAATACTCCACTATAAGCAGTTACTCCCTCCTTTTTTAATAATTGATCTGATCAAAAAAGTTTATTGTCTAGAAATAATTGTTTAATTTAAAAATTTAAGTAGTATTAATTATTTTTTAATAATAATATTATTAAATGATTTTTGTTTTGGTACCTATGTTACTGGTTCTTTTTATGTACAATAATTATGATTTGATAAATTTTAAAAAATTGAGTTAGTGAGATATATGACTCATTTTTAATGACAAATATCTAAAAGGTACTAATACATTTAAATTTTATAGGAACATCAGATAAATCTCTTATTAAATACTAGTGATTTTTTATTGAATAAAAGAGAAATTAGTGAATAAATGATAATTTGGTAAATTATTCTTAATTTTTTAAATAATATTTTTTCAATTATTTCTTTAATTCGAATAATCATATAAAATTGGATAATTATTAAAGTACAAAGGTGTTACCTTATAATAAATGAACTTCAAGCACACCTAACGTCAACGGAATGGAAACAGAAAGTGTGAAGAACCATTTAGCGGTTGATTTTGGCTGCATCTTCAAAATTCAATGTAGATTTTAAAATATTCTCCATGCATTTTCACTATTACACATGTCAAATATAAAAGACGTGAAGAAGTAAAGTAAGCATGCAATTCGAACATTTTTTTTTTTAATGGAAAAAACTCGTGTAATGGTTGCTATGGCAGTTGCTAGAGAAACTTGTGAAGATTCATTGTATTTGGTAGAGAACTAGCACTAAGTTTTCTGGATGCCAATTTAAAAGTAGCCTTGTGTACTATTCAAAATTTATGGCTTAATAAAAACAGCATCAATGAAAATGTGGAATGAATTTGTTATTTTGTTTTTGCAAGTTTGTTGTCACTTGTCAGTTTTAACATTTCATTGTCGGTAGTTATCTGGTGTTTAAAGATCAAACTTTTAATGATAATATTTAATATATTCTCTTAATTACTCTGAGATCAGATTTAATATCTTTGTCTTCGTACTGTGGTTGTGACTTGGATATAGTTATTTGGGTTATTTCTAAAGGTTTCATTTTGCTTATTTTGCTACTTCATACTTTATATTTTTGTGGGAGCGACGTTAAGTGTATAATGAAATTGTACAATAAATATACATCACACATCTTATTACTATTGGATTTGATGAATGAGTGGAATAAGTGGGAACCAGACATCACATCCAATTGTGATAAAATATATGGTGTGTATTTATTATACAATTTAATTGTATACCAAATATTATTTTTTTGGGTAAAACATACTATTCATCTAGTCCTGGAGCAGCCTTTAAACCTGTGGAAGTTTTAGGTTGTTACCCACGCTATATTCTGTTAACCTCTTACTTCTTGAAGGGCATAGGTTTGTAATTTTGAGCCTATCTCAAAATGGTCAAAAGCAGTCGTTATGGGCTATGGCTCAACATTTGGAAGGGACTTTTTCCACATGCATTTCTCTCTTTTTTTTTTTTTTTTGTCTTTTTTCCCCTATTTTTATTTCATTTTTCTCTTAGTCTTGTTGGTCATAACCTTTTGCATGGATATGTTGTTGCCTTCATATGTCGCTAACCTTTGTTTCTGTTGATCAATCTGCTGTCTCCTGTTCCGGGTTTACATTTTTCTTATAGATGCTTAATGAGCATTTGTTTTTAGCATTATGAGAACTTTACTCATATGAAGTCTGTGAATATACATGGATGGGTATAGTGAAATACAACCTTTATTGTTAGAATAAAGAACAGTTAGTACTGTTTAACGTTGTTTATATTGTGTTGCCTTCTCTTTAACTTGTTCTGTCTTGTGCTTATGAATCCAGTGATGAACTGGGATTTATTCATCCATCCCAGATTGATTTGCTAAATGAAGAATCAGGCATTTCCTGTAATTTATCTGATGAAGCTATCTGTCAGTCAACGGATAAGATAGCAAACTCCGAAGGACGTCCCAAACAAGAGAACACGTATTTTTGGAACAGAGATAATAAACTGGCCGGGAAGTTCAACTAGCATTCTTCTACCACTAATATAGAGCTGCTAAACATGCATTTATGACTGCATTTAAACAATACAAGACATGTAGCAATCAATCTGATGAAGTTGGGAATCAAATACCTTCATCTTCATCTTGTGATCTTGAAAGTATACTTATGAGACACAGCAGGTCTCTTCTGCTGCTAAGTTGTGATTTTATGACTGCTTGGAATTGCAGGTTCCCACTTATCTATTGTTCATTTTGTTGTCCATTGTTCTTATTCACATCTGTAAGCCAATGACATGACATAGAACATTGAATCTCCTCATGTGGACTGATTTGTTTGTAAACATTTTCCCAAGTTGAATTGCTCATTGACCATTTATTTTTTAATAAAACTGTCCACCTTGAGCCATATAATTACTAATCTAGAAGTGAAAAAAATTACGTTGTAGAAGTATGAGTGAAAAAAAATGTTGTTTTTGATATTTAACTGAAAAATATTAAGTTTTCCTGTGCCTATTGCAGAAAATCAGTAGTATCCAAGAAGGGGCAGTACTCAATGCTTGTGGATAAACTTCTTCTCTCTGCACTTGTGATCTCATATTCACCCAAGAGTGAACAAGCTTGGAATCATAGGTATTGTATGTTGCCTCTTATGGATTTGCCCCCATCCGAAAAGGGATAATGTTTTCAAGGTGAAAAATATTTTTTGTTTGAATCTTGATTTAAGATTATTCTGAGGTTTTGGAACATCAATAACATTCTAATGCGTACAAGTATTATTTCTAGGCGGTGGGTGATCAAGTCAATCTCTGCAAACTGTTCAAATTTCAAAGATCTTTTGAGAAAAGAATCTAAGCTGGTGGAAAAAGTGGCTGACGTCTAAATTCAGTACAGGCACTCCATACTATTAAATTGCAAAGGCTTTATTATATGTTTCCATTATTGAGGGGCTTGCTTATTAAAGAGATGAATAATTTGCTTTTGTTGTTTTTAACTTTATGTTTTTGGTGCATACATATGACATTCTGTTGTAATCTTGGTATATATAACATCTTCTATATGTCGTTCATTTTAATTTTCACATTTGATCCCCCTTTGCTTTTGACTATGAATTTAAGCTGCAAACCATCCCTCTTAGAAAAGAGAGAATGAGAGAGATCTATGGATGGTTTTACTACGTTCCTGAATTGCATTCACATTTAGACATAGAGAAAATAATCTGTGGGATGAACCAACATTATTTTGATTTGAATATCTATTCATTTAATTTTTACCCCTTTATTTTCAGAGATCAAAGATGAATTATCGTGCATGGAATCATCTTTGCTGGTTAATTTCATACATGACTAGGGAACAAGTTGGATTCTATAAGATTATTTTGTATTGGCTGTAACCTGTGAGTGATACAACATGAATTCTGGATCAAATTGCATAACTCAATAGGGAAAATTAATATAAAATTGCTAACCATCTGTGTTTTTTTTTTTTTTTTACTAATCCTAATCTTAACACTTTTGAGTGCACATTGTTTCTAGGTGACAAGAAAAAAACTGGTGCCTTTGAAGTTTTTGACTACCTTGTGTACATGCAGCCTTGAACTCCCAAAAGATCCTTCGTAATTATATTTTGTCAGATCAGTCTAGTGTGATTTTTTCCTTAGTAACTAGAGACAGGGACATGTTTTTCCTGTTGCCTATCTATGACGTAATGAATATTTGTCATTTAGTAGATGAATTAAATCAGTTGTTATTTAGGTGCTACATGAGTTGAAGGAATCAAGAAGTTGGGCTGCACTGCATGTTGCTGATAATTGTTGTTTTCATTATCGCAGTGTAAGTTTTGACTAACTGGTTTGAACATATTTTATAGTTTCCATGAATTAGACCTTTGAGTAAAGAGACTTTCTTTTTTTTCGGTTATTCTGTAATGAGCTTGGTATTTGCACTTGTGGCAATTATAGTTTTCATCATACTGCAGCGGCTATTGCTCAAGATTACGGAGGAATCAAGGTTTTTGGAAAATACTATATCTTCTTAATTATAACGTTTTATATACTGATTTACAACCTTTTGTGTATTGATTTACAATATTTTATAATACGCAATTATAATTTTCTAACTCCAGTTTCTAACAATAACAACAAATCTCAACTTCTAGTAGAGTCATTTTCAGTTCGTTTGTTGTTGAAAAAACTGAAAAAAAAAAATAATCATCCATGTCTTCAGATATAAACCATAAACACATAAGAAATCAAATGGAATGAGCTAGTTTCATCCGTGAGATTAATATTGTACACTATCAACATATCTTAATTCTTCTTCTTCCTCTTGTGAACGATGAAGAACGAAAAGAGAAACGTGAGAAAGAGAGAGAAAATGAAAACTTTTGGGTGAGAGAGAGAAATAAGAAAGAAAGAGAAAATTGATTGTGAAAGAAGGAAAAATGTTACTTTTTTCTTCTTCTTTTTTTTTTCCTCTTTTCATTTTACCCATTCGTAGTTATATGATCCCTATATATTTATTTTGTCATCTTGCTTGGTGTAAATATTTTGATGGTTATGTATCATTACTCTTAATCTAATAAGGTCTTTATAATTTTACTTTATTTTCAATTATATCTCCATACTTTAAAAATTTGAAATCGAATGCTTATAATTTAATAATTTGTGATGAAGTTGTTATATTATATAAAAAATTGCAACCAAGTTCTTTCCGTTTAAAATTTTGTAATCAAATCTCTATAATTTTATAGAATATAGAGATTTAATTGAAAAAAATTATGTAATATAAGAACATGATTGAAAATTTTTATAGACTTGATTGCACATTTTTAAATTATAGGCATTTAATTGAAGATTGAAATTATAGATTTTTAGAGTAATTAAATCTTTTAATTATTATCTCAACTTACTTTTGATATATTGATAACATAAAAATACTTATATTATTATCCAATCAAATTCTTTTACCTTTTAATTATATGACATTTTGAATAGTGATTTTAAGGGCCAACTAACATAACTTATATGCAATGTGAAAAACATTTTATATCCACAACGTATAGAAATTGAATCCTCATTATTCTTGTTAGTGTAACACTCTAATTTTTAACCCAATATTCTAGAACACATTAGGTTATTACCTCTTAGTCTCATCCTTTTAATAAAATATTTAGCGAAAATTACGGGTAAATTTTTTTTGAAAACATAAAACCAAAGTGAGAGTCACGTTCATCGTAAAGCAGGAATATAAAGCACAATGACAAGTCAAGTAAAGCCAATAAATAAAACATATAGCAATGGGACAAGGATTAACACACCAAAAGAAATACTTTCATTTATACCATAGTTTAAAGATACATGTAGTCACACCCTTATAGAATCAGGCTGAGCTTGTAATACAAGGAAATAATCAAGAAAGCAGTAAAGTACATGGTATGACGGAAAATAAAAACCTACTACACTACCCTCCTACCAAAGCTATGGGTGCCAAACTCAACCCCCCCCCCCCCAAAAGGTACGGTCGAAGGGGGAAAACCTCGTGACGGCTCCAGCACTCGAATAGCTCTCCAACGAAGCTACTGATGGCGAGGATCCTCGGGCGATGAAGGTATGTAACCGGTGAACTGCTCGAGCTCCTCCTAAGTGGGCCAGTTGAGTGGAACACGCACGCGGGACGGCTGAACATGAGCTCCTCAGTGAGGGCGCATCTCGGCTCTCCTCGCCAGGTGCGGCTGCATCACGGTATCCTCACTCCCTTCCCGTTGGGGCGAGGGAAAGGGAGCAGAGCTCTCCAAATAAACGTGCATCGGTGAGTCCTCGGACGGATCCGTCTCCGACCTCCTCGAACGAGGCACGTACTCCAGGTAGTCACGGACAGCTGAGGCAGATGAGTGGGCACAACAAATCTGCTCATCGCAGGGGTGGGTGCGCTCGAAGATCAGATCGCCGCCACCATAAGGAGCAGTAGGAGTGAACTGGTAGCTGGACATTGGGTAAATAAAAGGTTGTCCCATGTATACAAAAACACGAATAGCACATCGACCCTCGAAGTGATAAGAGCGGTGATCCGGGACGCAGTGCACCTCCTAGACGGGCGTATCAATGAACACCACAAAAGTCATCATCGAGCTCTGAAGATGTGACGGAAGAAAGAGAAAGAAGAGAAAGGAGTGAGAATCTTGCTAAAGAATCTCAGTAGGGACCTCCTATCTAGGTTTACATCGTTCACATCCTCAGGAACCTTGGGTTTATTTATAAAAGGTGTGCATGCATATAAGATTCATTATTAGGGTTTATGAAACTAGATTATCCAAGGTTCATTCCTTTTAGTATGCATCTTAATGTCATGAACGCAACATATCAGAACATGAATGCATGGCAATGCTTCAAGCAAATAACTCAACAAATCATAACATCAAGAAGCATACAAGTGACATAAAGGGCATAAAACTTTTAATAGAACTTTCCTCAACTTTGTGACATTAATCATGGTACTTTAGCATAATAAGGCCACCCTAAAAACATATAGGCTATGAACTCATACCTCAGCTAGTCGTCATTAGCTCTTGCTTATTATCTGAATAAGCGAAACATAATAAAAATAATCCCGACTCTTTGAGTACGGGCTAGGGGCCTAGGGATCACCTCTCTTAGGATATACCCTATTTGAAACGCTTTGAGGGCATCAAGCCACAGCAATTTGTCTGCTTTGGTAGGCTGCATCTACTCATACCCTCACGGATTTGTCTCCCCTGGGGGTGCTTGGCCAAACCGGTGTCACCCAGGAAAGCGTGTCTCAGTGCTTTGTCACATAAAAATCTCCTGGGGGTGCTCGGCCGAACCAATGTCACCCAAGGTTTTAAATCTCATATCATATTTCAGAAACATTCTCAAATCCTTTCGGTTTTGACGAAAATTTGGCAGCATAACAGCTGTAAACCGAATTTCCTTCAAACCGTCTTTATGCCACAAACTTACATCACATACATATTTCTCATTCAAGTTTCATGCTCATGATAAACTTAATATTTCAATAAATCATTTCGTCATAGCTCATGTATCATCCAAACATATACATCCAAACATCATACTTACATAAATCAACTCATAAAAGATCTCTTAATGTTTTATGCTTTGACTCTTAAGGTCCTTTAACTTGAAATCTAAGTTGTATATTATCACAACCTAAGCTCTCGGGTACCTATAGGCTCATGTCTAAGTATTCCTCACTCAATTCTATGATCATAAACAATTCTAAACCTCAAAAGTGTAGAATCTATAATTCATACTCTACAGGTACCTATGAGTCACAACATTGACCCTTTCTAAGTTCGGTTTGCTCCTAAGGCATCCAGATCAAGTCCTAAACCAATTATGAGTAGTTCCTATACATTTAAACTAATTATAAACCATGATTTTCAATTCTAAACCTTGCTGGACAGAATCCAAAAAATTATATTTCTAAGGGATCTAAAAGTCTCAAATTAATTCTTTTCTAGTTACTAACTTGTCTTATCTTTCACATATGAATTTTTGCATCAAATATACATGAATATACTCATATTATTATCATCAAAATAGCATAAAATAGCGAGCATAACAAGCAAGGCAGAACCGAAACTATCTCCATCATAAAATGCATAAAACATCATTTCAAAGACATACAAATTGCTAGTTTCTCTTAGGGCCCTTTTAAAACTTTCAAAACTCATTAGAAAATATTTTTATCTTCCTAATATCATCAAAATACCTCCAAGGGAAGTAGCTATTTTGAATGGGACTTGAAAAGATTTAAAATCATAAAACTTTGTCCGAAATATGTCTTAGGCTTATCTAAACTTAGAAAAAAATTATGAAACATAAGTTTTAGTACTTGTAATCATATAAACCTCATAAGGCCGAATTTAAAGGAGCTAAAGAACATATATTTTCAATTCTTTGTGTGAGACATTAATGGGTAAGTCTATGAGCTCTGAATCTCTTAAGTAATGGCATAAAAAAAAAAAATATGCAATGCACTTTGTTTTAGTCTTTATTTAGAGGTGAGAACATAAAATAAATATGCTATGCAAACTCATTATTATCTTAGAGATTTAGTGAGAGCACAAACATAAGTATGAAGATGCAAGTTCATTCTTAAATCTTGAGCATTTAGTGATAACATAAAAGTAAATATGGATGCAAGTCTTTTATCTTAACTTAGAGCTCATATGAGACTTTTAAAGAGAACTAAAATTCTCAACCCAACATCTATATCATCAACAAAGTGAGCTTTAGAGTTCTTGAACTAAGTTCTCAAAGGAACCACATGGTTCTTGAACATCATCATCAAGCTCAAAAAGAAGCAAACTTTAAAAGAAAACAAAACTTTAAGGAAATAGAAACCAAGCAACATTATTTTCTTGATACAAAGTAAATATAGAGACACTTTAAAAATTTTAAGAAAATCTTTGAAGTGAAGACTATGGAGGCCAAAACTATGAAGGAAAAGAAAAGGAAAGAAAAACCAATACTTTGCTAGATCAAGAACAAAATTCAAGCTTTAGAGGTTCCTTTGAGATGAACACAAGGTCATCATCTAGGAACTCTCATCATCAAGCTATCATGTTCATAAAGAGGCCAAAGGGGCCGAAATGAAAAAGAAAAGAGAAACAGGGAAAAGCTTTAAAAGAAACCAAGAGAAACTTTGAGTAAAACACAGTTTTGAGTAAAACAAAGTTTGAAAGCAACTCCCTACCAAGTTAGAGGATGAAAATGCTTGATCTTGGAAGGAAATGAAAAGACCAACTCCTCCTAGGATGATGAGATGGCTTCGGCCTTGAGGGAGAGGAAGGAAAGGAGATGTGTTCTTGGTGGGTTAATGTTTGAGGTTAAGTGTTTAAGAGATTTGATGATGATCTAAGGTTGTGATGTGGTGGTTTGAGATTATGAGATGGTGATGTAAAGAGAGGATGAAGAAGATGAAGATGAAGAGGAAAGGAAAAGCTCTTAGAATGCTTGAGAGAAAAAGAAAGAACTCAAGAAAGCTTGGAAACTAAAACTTTGCAACTGATCTAAAGTGTTTCCAAGTGCTTCTAAGTAAGGTATTTATAGAAGAATGAAACAAATGAGAGCTCATGGAGGGGGAGGGAGGAACCGTGTGGTTGCCTCATGTTCCATGAGGTGAGAGATTGAATTTTGAGTCATGGAGGAGTAAGGTTGAAAGTATGGGAGGTATGGCTTCAAGCATAGTTTCAAGCATAGTGTTTGAAGTGATTTTCCTTCAAATTTTGAAATGAAATAATTCATCAAAAAGGGAAGGAAGGCTGACGGTTTTGGGCAGGAAAATTGGGGGGAAAAAGTCTTCTATAAGTAGTCATGTGAAGCATGGATGAAAGCATGATGTTTATGACTCAAAGCATGGTTCATGGTGAGGTAGAAACATAGTTATTTGAGTGTAAAAAAATTCACACATGTGATAGAAAATGGGGGTATGGGTTCGGCCAGATTTGAACAGCCAAGGGGGAGGAAAAATTGCTCATCTAATTGTGTGTTAATGATAGGTTTAGGTGTGTATTAGTTTAGGTGCAAGGTTAGGAATTACTAAACACAAGTTTAGGTAACTAAGAATGTAATTAGAGATTCTATGACATGATTAAGGAGTGCTCATACACATTTAGAGAGTTTAAAATTCATTTTATGAGTAAACTATGTAGACAAATTTCCATGATTTAAGGAATTGGAGAGAGAAAATACTATTCAAGATTCCATGACCAGGAATCTTGAATTTAAAATAAGATTTGAATTTAAATTAAGCAATCTTAGGCTCTAATTAACTTTAATAAATTATTTTGACTTTAGATTAATTAAGAAAATTAATTAACCTTCGATTAGAGCATAATATTGCTTAGGTTTGCTTAATCACGCGATTAAGCTCAAGAACACAAAACTAGGGGCAAAATCATAATTTTGCACAAATTTTGCCCGGGACCACCTGGACTAAAACTGAGGTCACAGAATACATAAAAACGCCTTTTAAAACCATATAGAGAAATTTCGGGTTCATCCGTCACTTGCAATCGGGTCAAACACTACAGGGGTATTTTGGTCATTTTGACCTAAAAACTCAGAAAACGAGATACACGAGTCAACTAATCCCCTTCAAACATTGAGTTAGCCCCTCGAGGACTGTCGGGTCGGCTATCCTCGAGTTCCGGGCTGAAAATGACCTCAGGGGCATTTTGGTCATTTTTACTCTAACAGAAAATCAGGGCGTTACAGTTAGAACCATAAGAACAAATTAATTTTGAAATTTTAATTTTGATGCACTCATAGTGTAAAAAAAATTTATATTATCATTTAATCATATGTTTTTATTTGCAAATCTCTTATGATAGTAGGTGATTCAATCAAACACTTTTATTATGGAAATTTTTTTACACTGTTAAGACTCAAATTAAATTTTAAAAAAAGAGAAATATTTTTGATACCATCAATATACCAAAATTAATCTTAGAATATAAAGATATTAATTTTGGTATACTAAAAGTGTAAAATATTTTTACACAGTCATCAAATCATATTTTATCTTATTAGTAAAAGATGGTTGACTTTCATCTTACTATTTAAAAAGTTATATATATATATATATATGAGATGAGATTTGGGAGAATTTGATTGGATAGTGTATTTAAATTAAATCCTTAATTTTAATATATTATTAGTATGCAAAAAATTTACACTATTATATGATCATATGTTATATAGATCTCATTTAAAACAGAGCTTTCTTGAGCTTATTACTTCATACACAAGACTCAGTTTCAGGACCATTAATTAAGGGAAATAAGTGTCTACCATCCCAGCCAATAATGTGTTGTTATATATACATATATTAAGGGTTAATAATTGTAAAAGTTAAGTACTTTTGGAATTTAATTTGAATATAGTCTTAATATTTATTTTACATTGTTATTTAATCAAATAATCTTCTATATATAACTCTTACACTAGTTAGATGAGAGTCCATTCTTTTTTATTAATGTGATAATATATAACTAAATAGAAGTGTATTGCATTAAAATTGAACTCATATTTTTACTATGATAAAATATCGTATAAAAAGATTAATTTTATTTCGGTGCATGTTCATCTAATTAAATTATTCTACTTGCATGAATTTTAACTTAATGTGTACGAGAGTCAAGCATCATTATGATTAATTAATATGTCCATGTACGATTGTAGTGTATTAAAATTAACTCCAAAGAATTTTATATTGAGAAATGTTAAAAAGTTAAATTTAAATATAAACCAGAAAAGTAGAAAAATGGAAATATAAAGTAAGAAAACATGAAAACGACAAGTTGCTTCGAGTTTCCGTCTCGTTAGGCAAAGGACTGTCATAGGGTTTTGATTCGTCTTATGTTGTCACCAGTCACCACCACCACCACCACCACCACGCTTCTACTGAACGCGCACTCCCTCTTCACTCTCCCTTCCAATTCCCCACAAGGTACAACAGATCTCTCTCCCCTCTTGTCATTTCCTTACATTAACCTTGTTTTTTTTATTTGCCCACACAATCTGTTTTTGCTCTTGTTCTTTGTGATTTTGGGTTTGACATTGTCCTAGAACCACAAGAGTTTCTTTGTTATGTTCTGTGAAATCACATCATTATAGATTTCTGTTTAATTTTGCTTCAGAAATTGGGACTGAGTCAGTGATCGGTTGATTGATTCTGTACAGCATTGATTTCAGCTACCTGTTCTCATTTTTCTTTGTTTTCAACATCTTAGGTTCAAGGGTGTTATGCTTGCTGGATGCATTCTCTTGCTGAAACGCAGTATTTCTAGGTAGAGAAACCCCACCTCATACCCACCATTTCATTTTTCTATACCTAATTTCTAATTTTCTTTTTATCTTTTTTTTTTTTTTATGAAGTATTGATATGTTTAGTTCTTTGAGGATTCACAATTTTATGATTTGGGCATATGCAAAGAAGACCCGTAGAGGCTCTAGTAAGGAGAGTGGATTAAATGGAAGGTAGCCCAATAGCTAGGGGTAGAGGAAGACCTAAAACAACTATAGGTAAAAGTGAAAATATCAAAAGAGACTTAAAAACAAATGATTTAAGTACTAATATGGTTCAAGATAGAATACTATGAAGCTGTTTGATCCATGTAGCTAACCCCACTTAGTGGGATATGGCTTAGGTGGCTGTTGTTGTTGTTGTAAGACTAGGATTTTCTTACTGATCAACCATTGTTATTTGTACCTAAGCAATCTCTATATCAATTGTTTCAGTTTCAACTAGTCTAACTATGTAGTACTAAATGCATTATTGAGCCAGTGGATCAAAGACTAGAGTATTGGGAGATTCTTGGTGTTATTTCCACGACTTCTGGATTTAGATACCAGGGTTTTGTTCACTTCATAGTAAATTTGAAGTATAGGTTACTAGTTCACACTGCGTAGTTAGAAATGTTTCATTAACAGAACCGACACACATCCAACTGAGGTGATTTAAAGGAAATTTTGTAACCTCTGTGTCTGAGTTTTAATGTTTGATTAATTTCTAGCTACATTATGTGAGTTGTGACATGCTGGATGATTTTACTGTAAGATGAGCAATGAGAACCTTCAGTTTTGGGCATGATATGCATGATAGAATGCCTTTAGCCTTGTGGTGTTTTCTAAGTCTTAGAAGCTATGGCCTATGGATAAGCATGACCTAGATATACTATCAAATAATGAAAGTGATTTGGAGTGAACAATAATTTGCTTAGACTATAACAGAAATTGGAGTGTACTTAATCCAATAAACATTGAGCTTTTTATTGGCGATTGGTAGTCACTTATTTGTGGTATTCGTGATTTATTATGTTACATACTTTGTTGAGAATGTTTTAATTACCTGCCTTGGTGATTTTCTCTCTTTCTATGTTAACAGACATTTTTGTGTTATTGTATCTCTTTCTTATGGGGCCCCTATTTTCCATGTATAAATATTGGCTGAAATATCTTTGAAGGCCCTGAAACATGGTTGATGGGTTTTTATCTTAGAAAATATCTAAACCAATACATCAAAATTGAAGATTCCCCTAGCCAAAAAAAAAAAAAAAACTGACATTGAATAGTGTTAAAATGCAAGAAGTTATAGTAGATATTTGCATATTGCTTTTTTTGCAAGGGGTCATTTTTTTTAAATTGTACACAACACACCCTTTATCATTGGCTTATAATGGAATCTGTTTCCTTGATGATTTTAAGCACTTAATTGTGATATATGAAAAATGAATAATTTTTGCACTTAACACGTGATTGAAATTCTTTGGAAGCTTGCAGGTTGTGTGTTAATTTTGGTTCAGTTGACTGAAAGCTTGTTCAACTGATCCTTTATTGGTGTTAGCTATGCTACCCACTGGAGCAAAAGACACCCAATTACGTGAGAGCAACAGTCAAAAGGTCCACCCTCAACCCATGGAAGAGGCCATGAATCAGAATCCAGAAGCTATGGAGACCCTAATATCTAAAATCTTTACAAATATTTCTTCCCTGAAGTCAGCTTATATCCAGCTGCAAGCTGCTCATACCCCCTATGACCCTGATAAAATCCAAACTGCTGATAAACTTGTTATTAGTGAGCTGAAAACTCTGTCTGAACTCAAGCATTTCTACAGGGAAAATAACCCTAAACCAGTATGTGTTTCTCCCCAAGACTCTCGTTTAGCTGCAGAAATTCAAGAACAGCAGAGCCTCCTGAAAACCTATGAGGTCATGGTGAAGAAATTCCAGTCTGAGATCCAGAATAAAGATTCTGAGATCCATCAACTACAGCAGCAGATTGAGGAAGCAAGCCAGAAAAGGGCAAAACTAGAAAAAAATCTGAAGCTTAGAGGTTTGTCAACCAAAGAATCAGAAGATGAAAATGGATTCTTCCCTGTTGATCTTACCCCAGATCTCTTCACATCTGCTGTGGAAGCAGCTGCGAAAGCCATTCACGATTTTTCTAAACCTTTGATCAACATGATGAAAGCAGCTGGGTGGGACCTTGATGCTGCTGCCAACTCAATTGAACCTGATGTCATTTATGCGAAGAGAGCTCATAAGAAATATGCATTCGAATCTTACATATGCCAAAGAATGTTCAGTGGCTTTGAGCAGGAAAGCTTCTCTGTCAAATCAGAAAACATTACAGTCACTAAGGAGAGCTTCTTCCACCAATTTCTTGCTTTAAGGGAGATGGATCCCTTGGACATGCTTGGACAAAATCCAGATTCCATTTTTGGGAAATTTTGCAGGAGCAAATACCTTGTGGTGGTTCATCCAAAAATGGAAGCATCGTTCTTTGGAAATTTAGATCAGCGAAATTATGTAATGGGTGGAGGGCATCCAAGGACTCCATTTTACCAGGCTTTTCTAAAACTGGCCAAGTCAATTTGGCTTTTACACAGGTTGGCATATTCTTTTGAGCCAAATGTCAAGGTATTCCAGGTTAAAGGAGGCAGTGAGTTCTCTGATGTTTATATGGAAAGTGTGGTCAAGGATCTGATAATGGATGACAATGATGAAAAGCCTAAAGTTGGTTTGATGGTTATGCCTGGATTCTGGATTGGGGGAAGTGTCATTCAGAGCAAAGTCTATCTCTCTGGTATGAAGGTTGCTGAATGATTCCTAAATAAGGGGCAAGCCTTTTCAGCAGATGCAATGATGTCATTCTATGTGGTTTAGTTTGGATTGTAGTTTTCCTTATCTTGTAAGATAATGCTGTTGTTTGTAATTGTTAAGATCCCTTTTAGTGGTTATTGGGATTAAATGAGGCCACTAATCATGCTTGTTTACTGTCAAGTGCCTTGTTGTATTTGTGGAAACACGCTACACCCGAATTGTACTGTTTGTAGGAAGGGGATTGAAAGTTATATAAAAAGTTTTCCCTATATTTGGAAGTTTGGTTGGTTCTGGGGGATATGGTGCTGTGGGGCAATACAGTAATCGTCTGTTATGCAAATGTGTTGCATGTGGACTTGGGAAGAATTTGTCAACCAACCGATTTGTAGCTTGTTTCGGTAAAATGCCACAGCTCAATGCAAAAGAACACTTTCCCAAGTAATCTCTCACAAAGCTTCATTTTAGTAGTTGCTTCTTGTCCAGAAGAAATTCTTGTATATTCTTAAAGCATACTTAATGTGTTCCAGAAATGCCCTCAATGATTATCTCTTCCCATTGTTGTTTATTTAAAATGAAAATTCCACTACTCAAAGAAACTACAGGACTAACTTGATGGTCTTCATACCCCTTTAATCATAACTATCATTCACTTGCACTGCACAAATATGAACACATGATAAATGATGATTTCATAAATAACACTAACACATGGCATGTACGAGCATGACTGAAATTATAATATTTTGTTTGACATCACATATTATATGTAATATATTTGGTTTTTATTGGGTAAAAGTCTCTACTATTAGAGAAGAGTTCAGCTGATAACTTTTTATTCCTGTTCTCTCTCCCTTCTTCCAAGTCCTTTGCCTACAAAAAGTAACACAAGTTTCAGAACATGAGCACCAGACCAAATTTCAGTTGTCATTTGCAAGTGATCCAAACTGACCCCTTGATTGAGAATTGCCATGTTCAAGGCCCCGGAGTAAGCTGTTGCTCTCTCCAGTCAGAGTTAGGACAAGGAAGTTGACAAAATTAAAAAAAATAAAAAAAGAGTCAGGACGAGTTGATTTTTATTTTATTTTTCACTTTGTGGGGAGGTTTTAGATTGAATTATAGGTGCATTTACCTTTATTTTAATGTCATAGCCTTGGCAAAAATATCATGGGTATTGGTAAGGAAACTAACGTACAATACAAATTTGTATTGCAATAAAATTAAGAAACTGAAATTATAGATTGGATTGGTATTTGGTGTTATGCTGGAACATTACTGTATCTTACTGTCCCAACCCACTTGCAAAATTCAGCAACCAATAATTGACCATTGATTGACACATATTGTAGATGACCATAGAATGACATACATATATTGTAGATAATTAACCATAGAAATGACACATATTATAGTTTTATCAATGCAAATTTGTGCCACCTGGAATCTTCTAAGCTTGATAATGGGGAGTCTAAGTTTTGCCAACTAATTGATCAACATTTGTATGAAATATCTTCTTTATATATTCTCCAGTGGACACAGACCCGTTAATATCGCCTACGAAGCTCCGTGTTGCACCATGATTCAGCCTACACAAGATCATTAACAATCCCTTATTGAATTATTCCTAATCTTTCAAGCTAATTTCTTACACTTTTCCTTCCTAAGCATCACAACCCTTTTTATTATCTCACCACTTGATCAAAGTTTTTATATTAAGGTCAAAAAGTCTTATCCTATAAAACGCGTGACAACAAAAAGTTTAAGCCACAATTAACTTCACATACTACTGCACTCAAACAAGGAAAAAAACCTTTTTCAACAAGGGTTTATTCCAGGTATGTTTTCTCTTGGTTGCAAGGTGGAACATCTATGACATGCATATATTAATTATTCTACGCACATGTGATAACAATAATTTATGCTTAATTAATGTCAATGCCATATCTAATCCCACAATCTCATTTTCTTGGACCGACCAGCTCCTATTAAAAATTTGTAATATTGGCCCTCTTGTTCTTTTCTTGGCGCAACTCATTGCATGTATAATGGACTTAAAATCAAGTAACACATCATGTGATCATGTGAAGACCTCTCTATATAAGCACCACACCCCATTCCCATTTTCTCCAAACTAAACTCAGCTTTGAGCTTTTGAGAACTCATTTTCTCCAAACCAAATTCAGCTTTTACCTGTGTATCATACCACAATTAGGGCAATCCAAGCTTCAATTTCAACCAAACATGTCACAACACAACCTCATCACATTCCTAGTCATTTTCCTTTCTCTCTTCTTTTCAAGCCATGCCCTTATTGATCCGAGCTTGGAAAGTCCTGAGTCCCAAACAATGACATACATAAAGTCCTCTTGCAAGGACACCCTCTACACCGACCTATGCATCCGTTGCCTATCAAAATTTGCCAATTCCAAAATTGATGGGCCACAACACTTGGCCCAGGTTGCCTTGTCAGTGAGCCTCTCTAGAGCACTATACACAAGAGGGTACTTATTGAAAGTGGCCAAGGAACTCAATTCAATCAAGGAGAACAAAGTTGAGTACCTAACAGTGCAAGATTGTGTGAATCAAATCACTGATAGTGTTGACCAACTTAGCCAAGCCATCAAGGAACTAAGAAGGTTGAACCAAGTTGGGTCCACAATTACTGATGACTTCTTGTGGCACATTAGCAATGTTGAGACATGGGTTAGCACTGCCTTAACAGATGCTAGTAGTTGTGTGTATGCATTCCCTGGCCATAGGATGAGTAAGAGAACAGCTACTATTAAGGTTAAGGCTATGAATGTGGCACAGTTAACTAGTAATGCACTAGCCTTGTTTCATAGGTATGCATCTAAGTACAGGGAAGCAGCAACTAGAAACACCAAGCCTTGAAGGTGGGGATGCAAAAAGCTATAAAATTAACCACCCTTTGTTTTATTCATGTAAATCATACATGTTTTTTCTTTGGGTTGGGGCTTATTATCCTTAATGATCAAGTGTATCTCTGGATGAATTAATGTCATTCATAATTATTTATTTGTATTCAGAAATTAAGAAGTGTATTATTAGTTGCATTTTGTTATTGAGTATTTTCCATTCATTGGTAATGGTTTTAGAATCCTGTTGACTGAAGCTCTCTTAATTAGCAAGCCATGAAGTCACGTGCATGAAGTTAATTAAACTTAACAAAAAGAGAAACAATATTAAATCAAAGGCTATTCATTCTAAACCAGCAAAGCGAAAGGAGAATTATTCTTTATGTAAGATTTAAGAGAAAGGCATGAAGATAAAATTAAGAGAATAATTTGTCAATGTAAGAATAATAATTTCCCCTCGTTACCCAAAAAAGGAAATCCCCTAACATGTGGGAATTTGAATCCTTGACCTTGTATTGGATCAACCATTTATTACTAAATAAAAAATAACAATTAGCTTATGATACAATTTTATTTCCTTAAAATTTCTTATAACTCCATCGTCTAGTACATCTGTACATGTAAGTTGAAATCTACGATATGTATATCGAATCTTTGAAGGTCACATCCACCAAAATAAAGTCAAACAAATTCTATCATGAAATGCCTTCAGCCTTGTATATATTATACGCACAAGCAGCATCGAATATAATCGATTTCACCTTATCTTTTAACACGTTTTTATTCTGATTCTGCATCATAACCGAAGAGGGAGCATGTACATTTAGTTTCAAATGAAATAATTCATTTTGAAATGGTTCTAATGTATTATAAATGAAATTATTCTTTTAAATTAAGTTTCAATATATTATTTCTAATATAAATTAACTACTTTTAACATATCAATCATTCAAATAATAATTCATTCATCATCAACATTTTTAAAATTAAGTTGACTAAAATATAAACTACACAAGCCTAAAATGAATTATGGAATACTATTAATGATCATACCAACAGGGGTTAGCTTAACAGGTCGATCTTCTAGTCATACACCGCCATGACTTCGGATGAGTCACTGATTTTTCCTATTGGTAGATTATCTGTAAATGCTCAAAGAGATCGAAAGCATGTCCTAACCCTAGACCAGGGCAATCTTTTTTCCTCAACCTAAAATTTATTCTAATAAAAAAAATGCCTCCTATTAATGATTAGTATCACATGGTAATATCATAGCAGTTGCTTGTATAATACATTAACTTAATCAGAAATGTTATTTGTATATCACATTTATGGAACATTATGTCAACATACTCATATCCAATCTTGGATGAGGTGTGGGGCCCAAACCTAATGAAGTTTGCATCTAATTCAATGGTGCATGAGAATATATCAGCACAATAACCCACAAATATTATGTACAAATTACTTCCAAGATAGTTCCAGTTTGGATAAAGAATCAAATATTTTTGAAAACTTCTAGTGTGATTGTAGCTTGCCTAGTAGGTGAAAGACTACCTCTTGCCCTAGATTCTTGGTTTTCCAGGCCAATGCATAATCTTTTGTTGAAATTGTCCTGCTGATTTAATGGCTTATTAGATTACCTAAGAACCTTCAGCTCTTGCATGTGTACGAGCTTGAAATGAGGGTTGTGATATTGGTCATGAGGCTAATGAAATCATTTGTGAGGCTAACAAATGGAGTCCCAAATTAGTTACTGCTTGTGAAGTATGGAAGAAGATCAAATTTGAATTCTAAGTAATGGATACTTTGTAATCTGATGATTACCATTCATTCTATTAATTGCAATTAAACTCGGCTCAATTTTCTTTTAATCATTACACTTAATTAGTTAGACTGGCTACTTAGTCAATTAGTGAGCAGCTATAATTGTATATAAGGAGGAATGGAAGCAATGCCACAAATCCTAAAACATATATATAATTTTTTTTCACAGAAATTATGGTGATTGTTGGATAATATGGTATGACCCAATAATTCATCTAATAATTAACAATCATGATACATAGTTTTGAATACAAAATCTCTAGCATTTTCCTAAGGGATGCTACCATAACAATGAATAAGTTGTAATTTCCATTCTTTTCTCTAAGAATACTCATCAGAAGATTCCTCCAATTCCTCACTTTCTTTTCTTTTCAAGTCTCAGCATTCTTGAGGTTCGAAAAAAAAAGAAGAAGCTTTCTTGAGGTTCCATTCCTTTCTTTTTCTTTCTTGATTTGCAAGTTTTGTTAATTAGTTCTTTTTTATAATTACTGAATAATAATTTAGAATTTGGTTTTGGTCAGTATAATATTTTGAAGTTGACTATTGAATATGAGGAATACGTAATAACTCAAAGCGATTGATGTTTGAACCAGTTTTCACATCCAGGTTGAATTCCCAACTTTGATACAAATGAACCAATTCCTTTGTTATTCGGTTCAAAATTGATGTAATTGTAAATAATAATAGGAAAAAACAAGTAAAATGATTTGGATCCAATCTCACTTTAGAGAGTAAAGTAAGCAATTTCACCTTAGATCAATAGAGTGAAGAGAGCCTCACTTTTAACTTTATTGATTCAAAAGTAAAATTCCATTATTTTACTCTATAAAATGAGATTTAGAGGATCCTTACCCGAAGTAAAAATATAATAGATAGATGTTTCCATAATTTTAATCCTATTTTCTCCTTTTAGCTAAAGGTTTAGGTTGAAGAGAAGCTTCGTTTCCATTAAGAGACATACTAATGTAATAATAAATTACTTATGAATTGGATATAGATACCCTACAAATAACATGAAGACCAGAAGCTCTAAAGTTAATGCTCGAGCATATATTGTTGACAACAAATAAGTAGAATAAAATAACATATGACAAAATTATTAATATAACTTATCTTTGATTGTCCAAACATTATATAACTGTTAGGCTTGGTTTTGAAAGAATCCAATCTATGTTTTGATACTTGTCACCTAAACTCAACTGAAATTTATAGCAAGTTACAAAACAGGATCCCAAAAACAAGAGGCAACAAGAAGTGGTAGAGCAATGAAATGTTGTCCATTTCATTCTCTAGTATTTAAGAAACTGCCTACATTTTTACGAACACAGCGAAGGAAAAACATTGGGTGATGTCTGCAACCCCGCCCTGTCAAGACCTCAACACCAGTGTTTGTCACCTAATGATGAAAAAGAGTGACTCATTAAACAGGTACAATCAGATACAAAAGCATTGATCATATAATATGTATAGCAAGGTACCTAAGTTACAAACACAAATGTGGCATAAAGCTATTAATTCACCAACCAAAACAAAATATAAACAAGTTGCCATGGCTTTAAAGCACTCTCTCTGCTATGACATTGTTTGCTCTCCAATATCATTAGAGTTTGCCAAGACTTAAAGGACATATTACAAAAGTTACGTATGTGTCGCATCAAAATCATCATCATTAGAGAAGGTAAAAAGTTAGATTAAAAAATTAAAACTACTATAATAAATTTCTTCAAATTGTTTAGTCTTTTGAATATCAAAATCACTTTTTTCAAAAAAAAAAAAAAGCACTTTTCATGTATTTAGATAAGTTTTAAAAAATAATCAGAATATTTAAAAAACTAATTTTCAGCTTTTTTATAGAAGTTAAAAAGAGCAACTTTTGAAAAAAAAAATCTTTTCAGCTTATATAGTTATATAATAAATTTAAGCTTCATAGTCAATTTTTTGTAAAATCCCAAACAAACGCACCATTTATCACTTTTAGAACTTGAAGACCAGGTTGTTCTTTCCAGGACAAGCAATTAAGACTACGTGACTTCTATATACAGTGTTGGAACTTGGAACCCAGGAGAAAAGTAGATGTACTTACCAAAAGAGTGTGCTCAAATTGAGCACTTCGTTTACCATCTGCGGTAACAGCAGTCCATCCATCAGGCCACATTCGATCACGCCAGACACCTATTAAAATAATAATATGAGAACTACGACATGTATCAACGAAAGTTATCTGTTTAAATAACTTAGAAATATGCCTGCATTGATCATCTACCACAGAGGGTTATATCCATTTAACTGCGCATTTTGTTGATGAAAGTTGGAGACAAACCAGTAAAATCCTTAACTTTTGTCGAATGAAGCCTCCACACACCAGGGTTGAATTGGAGGCCATGTTATTTGATTGTCTGAAGCAATGGGGAATTGACAAGAAGGTGTTCTCTATTACTTTGGACAATGCTTCTGCAGATGATAGCATGCAGAATATTTTGAAGACCCATCTACATCTACAAAATCATTTATTTTGTGATGGAGAGTTTTTTCATGTGCAATGTTGTGCTTACATACTTAATCTTATTGTGCAAGAGGGTTTAAAAGTGACAAGTGAAGCATTGTTTAAAATTAGAGAAAGTGTCAAGTATGTGAGAGGATCGGATGCAAGAATGATGATGTTTAAAGAATGTGTGCAACAAGCTGCCATTGATGAAAGCATAGGTTTGAAATTAGATGTTTCGACTAGGTGGACATATATAATGTTCGAAAGTGCAATAAAATTTGAAAGAGCATTTGATATTCTTTGAGTGATAGACAACAAATACAAATATTGTCCATTATTTAAAGAATGGAGAAGGACAGAGAAGATATGTGAATTTCTAAAACCTTCTATGATACTACAAATATAATCTCAGGTTCATCTTATTTGACTTCAAACTTGTATTTTATGCAAGTTTGGAAGATTCAATACATCCTAGATCAAAACCAATTTAATGAGGATGTGATTAGAGACATGGATCAAACTTGGTATTTTCGTCTTTATTGTTATTTTTTTCCATTTTGATATAGGATGAGAGAGCTTCACACTCTTAAAGGTCGTGTAGAATCATTTGCCAAGCTAAGGGGTTTAGATATTGATGCCATCAACAGTCACTACACAGTATAAGATCCATCGGATCATGGCCTTCAATAAAGCATTTGTTACAGATTCATTATAATCCTTTTTCTTCAGGTCTCAACTCCTCTCCCTTGTTGAGGGGAGCTTTTTATGTAATACACCAATCCAATGATTGTATGAAAGGTAGCCAAGCAAACGAATTGAAGCAAAGCAAATGAAATGAGGTAATGATGTGAGAATAAAGTTAATTTACATAATAATAATTTATATAAGATCTAAATTATTTCCCCTTTAGTGGCTGCACTTGCCTACTTAACCTTGCAAATGTGATGCTTAGTGGCTGATTATTTCAGGAAAATGATCGCCTTTTCCTCAAAACTTGTCTCAGAAAAACTTTAGATTATAAACTGTTTTGAAGCTAAAATAAGCGAATCCAAACAAATCTTTATAGCTCAAAATTTTCATCTAAATGTGGAAGGTGCACTGCATCATACAGCAAAAACAAACCATATTCGACCATCTGTTTACTCTTGTTATTGTAGGAAATAATGGCGGTTAATAACTTATCACTGGTAAGAACAATGTGATGATCCTTTACAGAACTCTCTTGCTATAGTCATCCCTCATGGTAAATCAAGTTGATATATATCTTCAGATTACATTGTATCATCATACCAAAATAGGAAGATAAAACAAATAAATTGTTAGAATCAATAATAAGAGAGCTACCTCTCTCTCAAAAAGCACACATGCTTCCATCTAGCTCATAAAGTAATTGAAAAGTAAGGATCTCTCTGGGTATGAGCTATCCAGCAAGGCCTTCAGATCTACTGCTCTTATCTTCTCTAGGAGCTCAATTCCCAGAGGCTTGGGAACTTGCTGATAACACATTTCAGATACCTTGAGAAAGCAATACAGCTAAGCAGTAACTAACAAAAAAAAAAAGGAAACAGAATCCGCATACCACTTTCAACCACAGCATGTAACTAGCAGCATATATTGCTTGTGCTTGGAAATCTGCAAATTCATTGTCCTCAACAGTTAAGCACGAGCCAATGAGACATAGTTCATTCACCAGAAAGGTGCCATAATGAGAATTTCTGATTGTCTGCTTGGAGCCGTAGAAAGCGTCACCAGAATCAGTAAGAAAATGATCTATCCAGTACATGGAAAGGAAGCGACGATGAAGCTATAGAGCCTGTTTATCATGAGCAACAGAGAACATCACAAGTTGTAAGAGAATTATAGAATAACTACTAGCATTTAAGGAACCAATACAGCAATTCTGGTTTGCCTATACAGACTTGGATGAACCCCTTAAATGCATTTGAAGCACCTGTATGAGTAAACCTATTTTTCAGGGGAACCAGGAAATAACTTTATAATAACCATATTTGTAAGGTAACAGCCATTTAAGAAAATCTTAATCACAAAGTGGAAAACAGTTCATCCATATAAAGGGCTTTTGCTTAGTTCTTCCACAAAATTTGATACTGTTTATGCTTCCTTTTGTAAAGGGTAGGAAACTAGGAATTTTGAGGGTTTTGAAAAAAGAGGGACCTAGACTGTGGGCTTATGTCTGTAAAGAAAATAATGTGGATAACTGACTCTTAGCAACAAAAATACGAGAAGGATAAGCACAAGTTAGTTTTGAAACATTACTAAATCAGATCAAAATCATCTCCAACTGTGCACTAAACTAGCCAGTTACCATATGACATCTAGTTATAAAGGCTCCAGCTGTTCCATGAATCATTTTAGTCAACTACTCATAAATTAACAACAGGAGAAGACCACCAACCTCTCTTCCCACATAACGCTTTATCAATGTTTCATTCCAATCAAGTTCATGCTGCCAAGCCACAACTACCACATAGTTAAAGAACTAACATTATTTGTATGAGTAATTATACAATGTGACAAAAATCAAGAGGACACATCGTCAATTCCATTAGTCAATCTGCAGTTATCATTTTCCCTTTACACATACTTCAAAATCCTTTTATGCAGTAAACAGTGCTCCGTTTATCCAATTGACAAACTGCTGTCAAAATCAAGCCCAGAGATAGATCCAACCATCCCTTGCTGGGGCAGCTCAAATTTGCAACTTTCGCTAGTCTTCTTGGCCCCAATTTTATTTTGCCATCCAGTTTGAATTAATTATTTTTATGAGCATTAGTGGCACAATATGAACTAGTTAATAGAATAAATGGTTAGGTAAAAAATTCATAGCCCAAGCATTTTGTCGATTAAATGTTATTTTAAAGAAGTCCAATGCTGTATCTTAATTTTTAAGGTTGATTACAGCTTGGTTGCGGTTTTCCCTGTTGGACAAATCTCATAAACCTGAAAGGTCACTTCTACCTTCCTGCTTCACTGTTTCTGCTACCTTTTGACAAGCAAAACAAAGGCCACTCAGGCTTCAAACCTGAGCTCTTTGAAGGGACTCAACAAAAGCATAAAAAATGACAAGCTTGGAGACAACAGGAATATATTGAGCATGAGAATAGAGATTATGCAAAATCTACCTTGCCAGCCTTCTTATTACCAGAAGATACAGTATTTTCAAAAACCTTGATTCCTCCATAATCTTAAGCAATAGCCGCTGCAATATGATGAAAACTGTAATTGCCACAAGTGCAAATCCCAAGCTCAGTACAGAATAACCAATTAAAAAAAAAGTCTCCTTACTCAAAGGTCTAATTCATGGAAACTATAAAATATGTTCAAACCAGTTAGTCAAAACTTAAACTGCCATAATGAAAACAACAATTATCAGCAACATGTAGTGCAGCCCAACTTCCTGATTTCCTCAACTCATGTAGCACCTAAATAACAACTGATTTAATTCATGTACTAAATGACAAATATTCATTACGTCATAGATGCCAACAGGAAAAATTTGTCCCTATCTCTAGTTACTAAGAAAAAAAATCACACAAGACTGATCTGACAAAATATAATTACAAAGGATCTTTTGGGAGTTCAACACTGCATGTAAACAAGGTAGTCAAAACTTCAAAGGCACCAGGGTTTTTTTTTTTTTTTTTCACCTAGAAATAATGTGAACTCAAAAGTGTTAAGATTAGGATTAAGAAAACAAAAAAACACAGATGGTTAGCTATTTAACATTAATTTTCCCTATTGAGTTATGCAATTTGATCCAGAATTCATGTTGTATCACTCATGGGTTACAGCCAATACAAAATAATCTTATAGAATCCAACCTGTTCCCTAGTCATGTACGAAATTAACAAGCAATGATGATTCCATGCACGATAATTCATCTTTGATCTCTGAAAATAAAAGGGTAAAAATTAAATGAATAGATATTCAAATCAAAATAATGTTGGTTCATCCCACAGATTCTTTTCTCTATGGCAAAAGGTGAATCCAATTCAGGAAAGGAGTAAAACCATCCATAGATCTCTCTCATTCTCCCTTTTCTAAGAGGGATGGTTTGCATCTTAAATTCATAGTCAAAAGCAAAGGGGGATCAAATGTGAAAATTAAAATGAAAGACATATAGAAGATGTTATATATACCAAGATTACAACAGAATGTCATATGTATGCACCAAAAACATAAAGTTAAAAACAACAAAGCAAATTATCCATCTCTTTAATAAGCAAGCCCCTCAATTATGGAAACATATAATAAAGCCTTTGCAATTTAAGGCGCGTTTGGTTAGTGATACAGGAACAGAAATACGGAGACACTGGAGACAGAAATCTGTTTGGTAGTGGAGATATGAATAGGGGACAAAAAAATTTTCTGTCCCCGAGACAAAAAAATACAAAATTTCTATACTTCCAAAATATGAGGACAGTGGAGATAAAATACGGAGCCAGAAATTTAATATTTTTTCTTCCAATAATACCCCTATACATATTTAATATATATACGTCTCCGTCTCCACTATCTCCATTGTCTCTATATTTCTATCTCTATCCCCCTACCAAACGCTACCTAATAGTATGGAGTTCCTGTACTGAATTTAGACCTCATCTACTTTTTCCACCAGCTCAGATTCTTTTCTCAAAAGATCTTTGAAATTTGAACAGTTTGCAGAGATTGACTTGATCACCCACCTCCTAGAAATAATACTTGTACGCATTAGAATGTTATTGATGTTCCAAAACCTTAGGATTAATCTAAAATCAAGATTCAAACAAAATATATTTTTCACCTAGAAAACATTATCCCTTTACAGATAGGGGCAAATCCATAAGAGGCAATCATACATACAATACCTATGATTCCAAGCTTGTTCACTCTTGGGTGAATATGAGAGCACAAGTGCAGAGAGAAGAAGTTCATCCACAAACATTGAGTACTGCCCCTTCTTGGACACTACTAATTTTCTGCAATAGGCACAGGAAAACTTAATATTTTTCAGTTAAATATCAAACACATAACATTTTTTTTTCACTCATCACTTCTAGAATGTCATTATTTTTTCACTTCTAGATTAGTAATTACATGAAAACTGAAAGATGATATGGCTCAAGCTGGACAGTTTTATTAACAAATACATGGTCAATGAACACTTCAACTTGGGAAAATGTTTGCAAACAAATCAGTCCACATGAGGAGATTCAATGTTCTAAGTTATGATATTGGCTTACAGATTTGAATAAGAACAGTGGACAATAAAATGAACAATAGATAAGTGGGGCACCTGCAACTCCAAGCAGTCATAAAATCACAACTTAGCAGCAGAAGAGACCTGCTGTGTCTCATAAGTATACTTTCAAGATCACAAGATGAAGATGAAGGTATTTGATTCCAACTTCATCAGATTGATTGCTACGTGTCTTGTATGGTTTAAATGCAGTCATAAATGCATGTTTAGCAGCTCTATATAATGGTAGAAGAATGCTAGTTGAAATTCCCAGTTTATTATCTCTTCCAAAAATATGTGTTCTCTTGTTTGGGACGTCCTTCGGAGTTTGCTATCTTATCCGTTGACTGACAGATAGCTTCATCAAATAAATTACAGGAAATGCCTGATTCTTCATTTAGCAAATCAATCTGGGATGGATGAATAAATCCCAGTTCATCACTGGATTCAAAAGCACGAGACAGACCAAGTTAAAGAGAAGGCAACACCATATAAACAACATTAAACAGTACTAACTGTCTTTATTCTAACAATAAAGGTTGTATTTCACTATATCCATCCATGTATATTCACAGACTTCATATGAGTAAAGTTCTCATAATACTAAAAACAAATGCTCATTAAGCATCTACAAGAAAAATGTAAAGCTGGAACAGAAGACAGCAGATTGATTAACAGAAACAAAGGTTTACAACACACAGAGGTAACAACATATCCATGCAAAAGGTTATGACCAACAAGCTAAGAGAAAAATGAAATAAAAATATGGGAAAAAAGACCAAAAAAAAAAGAGAAAGGCATGTGGAAAAGGTCCTTTCCAAATGTTGAGCCATAGCCCATAACTTTTGCTTTTGACCATTTTGAGATAGGCTCAAAATTACAAACCTATGCCCTTCAAGAAGTAAGAGGTTAACAGAATATCGCGTGGGTAGCAACCTACAACTTCCACAGGTTTAAAGGCTGCTCCAGGACTAGATGATTAGTATGTTTTACCACAAAAAATATCAGGTATGACGTAGCAAAATAAGTAAAATGAAACCTTTAGAAATAACCCAAAGTACTATATCCACGTCACAAGCACAATACACAGACAAAGATATTAAATCTGATCCCAGAGTAATTAAGAGAATATATTAAATATTATCATTAAAATTTTGATCTATAAACACAAGATAACTACCAACAATGAGAAGTTAAAACTGACAAGTGACAGCAAACTTGCAAAACAAAATAACAAATTCATTCCACATTTTCATTGATGCTATTTTTATTAAGCCATAAATTTTGAATAGTACACAAAGCTACTTTTAAATTGGCATCCAGAAAACTTAGTGCTAGTTCTCATACCAAATACAATAAATCTTCACAAGTTTCTCTAGCAACTGCCATAGCAACCATTACATGAGTTTTTGTTAATGAAATCATTAAACCTTACATTAAGGGGTCAGATTCAAGGATATCCTCCAACTGATGCAATAGATCCACAGCCATTCCTTTAGAATTTGACTCTTCACTCTTGTTTGCCGCTCCAAATCAAGCCAAAGTCACCAGAACTGAAGTATAACAAAGAAGGGATTAGTTGCCAAATCAATGTCAATAAACCATACATCAGGAACCAAGTCAATGCATTATAAAAGAAACAATTCTCAAATAAGGAAGAAAAATCAAGTTAGCTATCAATTAAGTCCATTTCAATTCATTCACTTGAACCAACTGCAATATCACGAGTGAAAGAAAACTGAAAGAAAAAATGCTGCTGAAAGAGATTATGTGATGAAAAGCAGACTCAAATCCCACACAGAAATTGCAGCAAGACAGCCAAGCACGCAACAAGAACAGCCCACAAAACATATAAGAAAAATAGCTATGAGTTAAAGAAAGTTGCGAAAACCAAAATGAAACAGGATCCCATTTTTTTTTTCATCCAATAACCACAAGGATGAACTTTTCTCAATTGCCACCATAAAAAATAGAAAAAATACACTGCCTAACCAAGGTGAACTATTCAGTGAATAAATGAAACCCATTTCATGAATCCCTGAAAACAGAAACACATCATCATACTTCTCTGCAAAACCCTTTATAATTCCATGCATTGTGATCCATGTTACAAGGTTTCTGTCTGTTGGGCATTTTCATAAACACATAAATGGCACACCCAAAGATTGCTATCTGAGGAACACCCAGATGGTATTAAATTATAAAGTTATTGAATTTGATGTGGGGAAAAAAAAGAAAAAAAGGAGATGCTGCTACTTAATCATACATAAAATTACCAAAATTTCAAAACCCCATTACCCTTGAAGAATCCAGCTGCTGAAAATTTCAGAAGGCAGCTAAAATGAATAAACAAAATGAACCAGTCTACAGTGAATACTTGTGTAGCTCCCATCACCCAGACACACAGTGCAGTGAGTTTCAAGAGAGACCCCACAACTCAACTGCAGAATCCTTGGCAATGAGACTGGGCCTTCAACGAGCAAAAGAAGCATGGTTCCCTCCATGTCCAAGCCCAAATAAAGTGGGCCCATTTTTTGGCAGAGATTTATTTAGGAATGGGCTTGACGGTATGGATGGATGATGGGCTTCCTCCATGCTTCCTCAGATTCATCAAGAGGTGTCAAATAGGCCAACCCACCCCTAATTGGCCCTGGCCCACATGGGGTCAAGGTCAAAAAGCCCACAATTACAAAAAGCTCACAGGACCAAAAGCCCATGTGGGCCTTGTGAGCCAGGACCAGCCCACTTATAAAAATTTTAAAATTCATCAACGCTTAAAATGAGTTGGCCCATGGGCTGGCCCATTGATTGGCCCACCTATAAGCTAGCCCCAAACCACCTATATTATACTATTAATGCTACTGTACATTTCAAATTGCTACCCACTGCAATTGTTTTGGAAATTTGACGGAGTAACCGGATTTACAATGACAAATAAAACACTTCCAATGACAAATGTAGTGAATCACTATATAAGAGCAACCTCAACAAGAAACTACCAGATTTTTTATCCATAGAAAGAAAAAGCTTCAAGCTTGAGAAATTGAAATAGAAAATGAGAATCACAGCAAAGCAGAAGGAGAAAGAACCTAACGATATGGAAAGAGGAAGAATCACAACTACAATGGCAAGATGCTAATGACAGCCATAACAATGGAAGAAGAAACTCGCGAATTTTTTCCAGCACAAATCTCTCTGCAAATCACATTCAAATTTTTCCAAAAAGAGAATAAGGAAAATCACAGAGCCGACCATCAAGCTTGCTCAACAGTATCAACAACCACAAACTGATAAAAAAACAATCCAAAAAAAGAAGAACTCATGGATCGATCCCGTGAAGTGCCAAAAGAGGAGGATCAGGGTGCGATTCAACAACAAATGATTTAACAACGAAGAGAATGGAGAAGAGAACGATTGAAGTGGGATCGCAGAAGAATTAGTGAGGGAAGCGCAATTTGGGGATTAGGGTTTATCAAATATTCAAAAGTGAGTAGCTAAGAAATGTGCGTTTCTCAGGGAGTGCATTTCCCTGTTTTAGACTTGAAGTTGAATGGAGAAGTTGAAAAATGTGCGTTCAGCTATGTTTTGATTTTGAAGATGGGCTGGCCCATGGCCCATGAGGGCTGACCCACTATTTTAATGGGTTTAGTGGGTCAGGGGCATACTAAGCCCCCTAAATTGGGGGCTGAAATGGTGGCTTGGGGGCCAGCCTTGGGGGCCTAGGGCCATTTTGAGAGTACTAGAGATTGCTTTAGGTACAAATAACAAGTTGATCAGTTAGAAAATCCTAGTCTTACAACAACAACAACAGCCACCTAAGCCATATCCCACTAAGTGGGGTTAGCTACATAGATCAGACGGCTTCATAGTATTCTATCTTGAACCATATTAATATTTAAATATTTTATTTTTAAGTCTCTTTTGATAGTTTCACTTTCACTTGTACGTCTCCCTCTACCTCTAGCTATTGGGCTACCTTCCATTTAATCCACTCTCCTTACTAGAGCCTCTACAGGTCTTCTTTGCATATGCCCAAATCATAAAATTGTGAATCCTCAAAGAACTAAAAATATCAATACTTCATTAAAAAAAAAAAAAAAGAGATAAAAAGAAAATTAGAAATTAGGTATAGAAAAATGGAATGGTGGGTATGAGGTTTCTCTACCTAGAAATACTGAATTTCAGCAAGAGAATACATCCAGCAAGCATAACACCCTTGAACCTAAGATGTTGAAAAAAAAAAAAAATATGAGAACAGGTAGCTGAAATCAATGCTGTACAGAATCAATCAACCAATCACTGACTGAGTCCTAATTTCTGAAGCAAAATAAAATAGAAATCTGTAATGATGTGATTTCACAGAACATAACAAAGAAACTCCTGTGGTTCTAGGACAATGTCAAACCCAAAATCACAAAGAACAAGAGCGAAAACAGATTGTGTGGGCAAATCAAAAAACAAGGTTAATGTAAGGAAATGACAAAAGGGGAGAGAGATCTGTTGTACCTTGTGGGGAATTGGAAGAGAGAGTGAAGAGGGAGTGCGCGTTCAGCAGAAGCGTCGTGGTGGTGGTGAGTGGTGACAACATAGGACGAATCAAAGCCCTATGACAGTCCTATGCCTAACGGGACGCAAACTAGGAAGCAACTTGTCGTTTTCTTGTTTTCTTTTTTTTCTATTTTTCTGGTTTATATTTAAATTTAACTTTTTAACATTTTTTAATATAAGATAATTTGAATTTAATTTTAAAGTAAACCCTCAAAATAGTCCCTGAAGATTTTCAAATCAGATAAAATGGTTCCTGAGAAATAAAAATAGACAAATCAATCCCTCACCTTTCAAAAATCGGAAAAAATGGTCCCTAACGAATAAAAACAGACAAATCAGTCCCTTACATTTTCAAAAATTAGACAAAATAGTCCTCCCATCAAAATTTTCTATTAATGATTTGTTAAATGGATGACATATTACTTTTAATTATTCTTATTAAATTAAATTATATGTCATACATTTCCTCACAAATCTTTATTTTCATGCTGATGGAATGACCATTTTGTCCCCTTTTTGAAAAAGTGAGGGACTAATTTGTCTGTTTGTATTCGTCAGGGGTCATTTTGTCCGATTTTTGAAAAGGTGAGGGACTGATTTATCTATTTTTATTTCTCAGGGACCATTTTGTCCGATTTGAAAATCCTTTAAGAACTATTTTAAGGATTTACTCTTAATTTTAATACATTACAATCATATATGGACATATTAATTAATCATAATAGCTCTCGACTCTCGTACACACTACAGTAATAGCATACAAGTAGGATAATTTGATTAGATGAACATGCATCAAAATAAAACTAATCTTTTTATACAATGCTTTATCATAGTAAAATTATGAGTTCAATTTTAATACAAGACACTTTCATTTAATTATATATTGTTACATTAATTAAAAAAAGTTGACTCTCATCCAACTATTTTAAGAGTCATGCATAAAAGAGGATTTGATTAGATAACAATATAAAAAAAATATTAGGACTATATTAAAATTAAATTCCAAAAATACTTAACTTTTATATCTATTAACCCTTAATATGTACACACACACCAACACATTATTGATTGGGATGATAGACACTTATTTCCCTTAATTAGTGGTCTTCAAATTGAGTCGTGTTTGTGGAGTAGTTACCTTAAGAAAGCTCTGTTTTAAACAAGATCTATATAACATATGATCATATAATAATGTAAAATTTTTGGATACTAATAATATATTAAGATTAATGAGTTAATATAAATACATTATCCAATCAAATTCTCCCGAATCCCATATCCACACATATAAATATATATAACTTTTAAAATAGTAAGATGAGAGTCAACCATATTTTACTAATAAAATAAAATATAATTAAATGATTGTGTAAAAATATTTTATACAGTTAGTATATCAAAATTAAATTCTAAAATTAATATCTATATATTCTAAGATTAATTTTGGCATATTGATGGTATCAAAAACCTTTTTCTCTTTTTTTAAATTTAATTTATATATATTGACGATGTAAAAAAATTTCCATAATAAAAGTGTTTGGTTAAATCACCTACTATCTTGAGAGATTTGCAAATAAAAATATATGATTAAATGTTAATATAAAATTCTTTTACACTCGAAATTAAAATTTCAAAATTAACTTGTTCTTATAGTTATAACAAGAATAATGAGGAATCAATTTCTATACATTGTGGATATAAAATGTTTTTTACATTACATATAAGTTATGTTAGTTAGCCCTCACAATCACTATTCATAATGTTATATAATTAAAAGAATTTGATTGGATAATAATATAAGTATTTTTATGATATCAGTATATCAAAAGTAAATTCAAATAATAATTAAAATATTTATTTACTCTAAAATCTATAATTTTAATATTTAATTAAATGCCTATAATTTTAAAATGTGTAATCAAGCCTACAAAAAATTTCCAATCATGTTCTTGTATAAATTTTTTTTAATTAAATTCTTATATTCTACAAAATTATAGAAATTTAATCACAAAATTTTAAACTAAAAAAACTTGATTGAAAATTTCTATACAATACAAAAACTTCATCGCAAATTATTAAATTATAGGCATTCGATTTCAAATTTTTAAAGCATGGAGATGTAATTGAAAATGAAGCAAAATTACAGGGAACTTTAGATTAATTAGACTTAATCAAGATAAAATCACCGACCCACGGATGCTGCAGAAACAAGAACATGAAAAAATTGCTTCGCTTGTTGTGCACTGAGTTAACCCAATCTGTGTCGGGCTGACTCGTGTTTTATCTTCCTTTCTTATTACGCTGTTCTTCTCCTCCAACCACTTCCTTCACTCTCTCTCTCTCTCTCTCTCTCTCTCTCCAAATCACCACACTAGAAGAGCTCACATCCACACCCACATCGCCCACTACATACATAGATCCACTTTCAAACAGGTACCTACCAATTTCTACTCCTGCTTCATCTCTAATGTATGCCTGCTTCCTTCTTTTGGTGCCTGCAACCATCAAAGTTCTTAACTTTTCCCTATTCTGAGTGCTCCTGCTTCTCCCCCATTTCCTGATTTATGCTCAACGTGTGTGTGTGTCTGGTAATTTGGATTTATTTAGATTGAAGTAACGGATTGTAATGCCATTGACGGGGTTTTTGGGTTTCCACCAATTAATGTGTCTTTTAAACTGCAACAATTATCCCCCGGTTCATCTTTTTGGCTCCTTGCTTTGATAATTCAAATGGATCACTTTCTAATGCACAGATGGGTTGGCTAAGTATGTGATTGGAATGCTTCATGGTTCTGTCCAACATAATATATATATATATATATATATATATATATATATATATATATATATATATATATATTATGCTTGATATGTTACTCTTTCTTTAAAAGAATCATGGAAATAATAATCATAATAATAACAATAACTCTGATGCCACTCAATTAGGATTTTATAGCATTGTGTATTGTCCATTGCATCAATCACCCCAGTTCATGTCTGTCCCTTGCTTCAATTATCCGACTGGGATACTTTTTCTGATACACAAATAAATAGGTTGGTTGACTTTTAGGTATGTGACTGAAGGCTTCATGATTTCAGTCCATATTAGGTGAAATGATGGAATTATTTCAATTGGGTTTTCATTTAACTGCCATTATGTTTTGATGGATGATATGTTGCTGTTAATTAAAAAATAATGATAATGATAACTTGAATGCCATTCAATTAGGATTTTATAACATTGTGGTTCACTTAGTATCTTATTTTTGTTGTGTCTATGGACAATTTAGCTTGTTTGCTGAGTTTTCATTTTCCTGCTAGACTCACAGGCTGGGAATAAGAGCTGTAGTAGTGATAGATGGCACTGTCGTCTTCACGGACTATGTCGAAGGGTGTGGTGATAACAGTGCCTGTGCTGATTCTTTCTGCTTTGGTGGCTGCTGTTTTTCTGTTCTTCCTTTTGTCCTCTCTGTCCTCTTGCTCCTGCCCTTCATCTCCTGGCAACCCTGTCTCCAACTCTAGGAGTGTTGGTGCTGGTGCAGGGGTTGGCGTGTCCGAGTCTAGCAGTGGTTATACTCCTTTGTCAACAAGGAAGGAAGATGTTGAGTGGGTGAAAGGTCAAATCCGAGCAAACGGGCTTCATATGCACGATAATGTGCTTCGCAAGGGTATTAATCCTCGGCCTAGGGCTCAGCAGCTTGAGGATCTTAGACAGTAAGAACCTTTTTTCTCAATTGGTTTTATCCACTTGTATGTGCCTGAGTATGTTTCTTTGTTCTTGGGTTGCTAGGTTTTTTTATCTCATTAATTACATAAACTTTTCTGAGTGACAGTTTATGATATTTCATATTTGTGCTATTTCTAGTTTTCAATGAAAGGTTCTTTTTGGTAGGGAGAGCACATTGCAGGAGGTGGGAGGATTGGTTCAAATAATTTCACATACTAATAAATATGGAAAAAAAGATTGACTGTCTGAATTGTGGGGTATGTAGTACTGAAAATGTGGTGGATTGAGCAAACAGTGATGGAAGATGCAAGACAGGAGAATGAGTGGATTTAGGAGTTCTTGGAAATTTATGTGCTTGTGCCATTTTTGTCTCTACAATATCGGTTGCCTAATGTTACGGATCAAACTGAATTCTGTTTTATGTCCATCTTTCTATCAAAGTGTGTATTAAACATATCTTTCTTTTTAATTAGCTTGATGCACATTTTTATCAAAATGAATGAACTGCAGAATGTTATGTTCTTGCATGATGTCTTTCTAACTTAAGAACTCATGTTCTTTGTCCCTGTCTATGTCTCACTCGTCTCGGCTCTTTCCCACAGTAAGATTCCAATGTTTTTGCAGCTACTTATGAGACGGTTCATCCATTTTGTTTGAATAGGAATGCATGAATGCTCTTCTGGATTATGATTACAATTTTTCCTTTTAATTGCAGGTTTAAAGGCATATCACACTATGAGGGACCTGAAACAAGTAACCACACAGCTTTGCCCTGCCCTGGGGAACTCCTAGTTGAAGAACACCATAGCAACTATGGTGAACCATGGGCAGGTGGAAGGGATGTTTATGAGTTTCTTGCTCAATCTACTCAACTTAGACCAGACTCGCAGGTCCTGGAGATAGGTTGTGGCACTCTTCGGGTTGGTTTGCATTTCATTCGATATCTAAATCCTGAACACTTCCATTGTCTCGAAAGGGATGAGCTCTCTCTGATGGCTGCATTCAGATATGAGCTTCCTGCCCAAGGCCTCCTGCACAAACGGCCTTTGATCGTGAAGGGGGATGACATGGATTTCAGTAAGTTTGGTTCTCGCACAATGTATGATTTGATTTATGCTAGTGCTGTATTTCTTCATATGCCTGATAACCTCGTGTGGATTGGATTGGAAAGATTAGCATCTAGATTGAAACCATACAATGGGCGAATCTTTGTATCACATAATATAAAGTTCTGTTCAAGATTGGGTGGAGAGGAATGCACAAAGAGGCTTGCAAGCTTGGGGCTTGAGTATCTTGGGAAGCATACACATGACAGTTTGCTATTCAATCACTATGAGATATGGTTCGAATTCAGACGGACAAAGGCTTAACGTCTTTAGATCGATTTTGCACAGAAGAATGAGGAATATCTCCAAATGGCCCAAGGCACTAAACATGCTTTTGCTCATCGCAACGACTCTTCAGCTACATGATGATACTCTTGCTTGGGGTCCAGAGAAGTGGGAGTTTTACCACTCAAGTGGTTAATCAATTCAAGCCAAAAATCTGTATACACTTTTGACATCTTCTAAGGAGAAAAGGATCATGTGTAATTTGGTTGAGGACTCAACAAAGGCAAGGAGAGTAGTTATTTTTTGGGGTCCTATGGTAAAATGGCTAGCTTGATTGATGTATGCTTTTTAGTAGTTTCCATGTAGAGTCTTTTGTGATAGTTGTATTTAGCAGTCATATTATTTTGCAACTGATTGCCGTTGCCACAATTGTTACATAATGATGTGAGAATCTTAAATACTTACCTATTTTTGAGGATTTGTATGTTGTAACAATTGTACTTTGCTGCATTTTCTAAATGCTCTATAATCATTTGAGGGAAAGAGGGCCAAGAACTTATTGAATAGTTCATGGACATTCTCTAAAATGTAAATGGTAGGAACTGTCACTGCTACATGTTCATATTCGCCAGATTTCCATGGGCTCCCGTACATTGTTCAAATCTTTACATTTAATCTACTTATCTTTGAGAAAGAAAAAAAATGAAAGTGTGCGCATTTAATCTACCTAAAACAATTTAGTCCTAACTATTAACATTTTTTTTATATAAATCCTAACAATTAACATTCTCATAATTTATAGATAAATTTGTAGCTAAGTGACTTGTTTCAGTCCCTAAAATTGACATGTTTAATGATGGCGATGTTTACTTGAAACCCAAACATGCTCATAATCAATTTGTGATACTGTCAATCTTGCTAGTATACTTTTTTTTCCTTTATAATAAGTATTTTCAATCGAATCTTAGATATAATTAATTTGGCGTTTTATTTTGCACTCAGTAACTATTTTCATCCAAAGTTATTATTCCTCTTGAAGCATTTTTAAAAATTATTATAAAAAATAAACTAAGTCAAACCGCACAAACTTTCACACAAAAGCAAAGATCCCAAAAAGAAAAATTTGATATACTTATCATATAAAACATTTTTATACTATAATTCAATCAAATTCTTTAATAGACATAATTTTTAAGGTATTAAAATAAGGGTTAAATATATTAAGTCTATATGACAATATGTGATTAAATGAGTTTTATTACTTTATAATATCAGTATATGGGAATTAAATTTAAATTAGAATTTTATTTTTAAAACCACCCTATTTATAAAGACTAAAACGAAAAAATAAAAAAGGTTCAAGAAGCATATGGTCACACTGTAACAGTCCCTTCCACCCGAACAGAGCAAAATGGATTGTGTTTCTCTGGGCTGTGATAAGCGACTGATCCAACACGCACGCAGGTTTGAACTTGAATGAACAAAAATTCCATGTTACTTTTTCTTAGTTAACATGGAGTCTTAATAAGAAACAGAAGCAAGGTCAACCCAAAATAGCTGTTCATCACCAAATTGCAGAGTCAAGCCTCACATTTCGTCTCAGACACTGAAAGGTTCTAACTTTACTCTTAGTTTCAGCTTTTAACTCATGTTACAAAAGCACCCATGTTTCTGTTGTCAATTATTTGCCTTTTTTTTTTTTCCTTTTTGCGTTGTTTCTCTTCAATAATCAAGCAATGAGGTTTTCATTAGTACAACCCAGAAAGGTTTAAAGTTGTAAAATTTTCCTTTTGGGTATTTTAATCTTGTGCTGTTTCATTTACAAAAACAAAGAAATTATTAGGATGGAGATTTTGCGCAAAAAACTTGAGTTGAAAATCGAGTTAAGAGCAGTGAAGTTGAGGGAGAAAGAACAATTGTTGATATGATAAATTGTTGGCTCCAGTGTCCAGTGATTGTCTTCAATATAATAAACTGTTAATTTGGAGTAATTGGGTTGTTTATGGCTAACAATAGGGCAAATTACAATGATCCCTCTTGAGATTCGGTAAAATTTACTGCAGCTATCCGCTATTTGTCTGGGTGATACTAACTTCTCCTGAATGTACTATGCAAAGCACAATGGAGAGAAGGATGGAGTAGCGCAATGGAGAGGAGGATGGACTAGTGATTTCAAAAACTCAGGGACCTTCTAAACAAATTTTACAAATAGAGGGGAGTTGGGGTGAATTTCAGCAAATCTTAAGAGAGGTCAATGTAATTTGGCCTTAAAATAAATTATGTTCCTTTCTGTGCATGCTGTGCCTATTAATGTTTGTTAAGTTTTGTGTTATCCTCAGGAGTGAAGACTCTGCAAAGGTGGTTGCAGCAAGATGACATCACTCAGTTATATGGCAAGTGCCGAATACATATCTCTTGATTATATGAGTTCAGGATCCTGTAAAGCTGGCCTTGCTGCATTCTTTCGCAAAACCACTTTTGGCCAGAAGCAATGCTGTCCCAGCTGCCTCGGATTTTCTCAACCTTGTTTAATTGACAATTTCAAGTAAGTCAGTAGTGGTTTGTGCTTATGATAGTCTATCCTGCAGATAATTTGGGAACAAATATTGAGATAATCTTAAAAGCAGTATGCTAGTTGAAGGTTCTGTGATAAAATTAAGGAATATATGCACCTTCAGATGTGTGGTTATATTTGGTTACAGATTTTCTGCTTCTTTGATTATGTAATTAAGTATTCAAAGTGATAAAGGATCTTTGTAGAGTCGCTGAGCACCATACCAGCTGGTGAGTCTCTTTTGATTTATAATTGTCTATGTAGGAAGCATCTTTCAGATTACAATGACACGTTAAAACTTAAAAAGGTTATCTCTGCAGGATAACTATAACGTGTTTCATTACTTTAATCTTGATAGATCTAATTTGGTGTAACATTGCAATAGAGGCTTTACCTCTGTTCTTTTATGTGGTTACAAAATTTTGATAGTTTTCAGCTATGGGATATAAATGTGAACATATGCATCGGTAGCACATCCATGAATGCTGTTTGAAACACTTAAAACACCCTATAGATGAATATCATAAAATAATTTTATGCAAAGAATCATGTGTGTATCATTGGGTAACTTTTTCTTTGGATGTTAAAGTCTTTATGTCCATTTCCAGGAGGATGACATGGTTGGTTAGAAGCAACGTTAATGACAGCAGTTTTAGTCCTCCCACTTCTAATGGCACTAATGGGAGAACACGCATAATTAGAGTGATTCAAGAGTTTCAGACCAAGTTAGGTTCTAAAATTCAGCAGGTGAAGAAAAATCTTCCATTGAAGCTTCTTTTCTTCTTGATTGGATTCTATTGTGCAACTGCATTTGCCACTTTTATTGGACAAACTGGTGACTGGGATATTCTGTCTGCCGCCTTGGCCGTGGTTATTGTGGAATGCATTGGTGCTCTCATGTACAGTGCTTCTCTTCCTGTAGTTAGCAAGAGCCTAATATCCATATTCAATTATTGGAAGGCTGGCCTAACACTGGGACTCTTCTTGGATTCATTTAAATATTGATTTAATTGCATTATTGGAAGAAGAAATCCCTTCCATTTGAATTGGATTTTCCCAGTGGTACTTAAATACTTGGCATTTTTTTTCTGCTGATGACACATAGTCTTTGCAGTTTTCCATCACAAATGTGTTTGATACATGTGAAAATTTCACTTCTTTGCATGTAAATTGGATCTATACTTCTATGGTTAACATCTCTGAAAGCCATTGCTCCAATTTTGAAGGTAGTACATTCAAGTTGTAAGGTCAATCATCAGAATTTATGATCAGCACAGCAATTGCTTTGGCTTGAGATACTAAAGGCATTGAAACACTCAGCAACTTCAAATTTTACCATAAGCATCTGTTCAATTCTGTTTGTTCAACCTTTCAGTACATTTCATTCATCTTGGCATTGGATCTTTGCCACTGGCTTTGCGGTAGTCAACCTCTAAAGGGAAATTCTGAAAGAGTTGAACATAGAAGGTCCACTCTTTATGTTGACTTGTGAGCATGGATGATGATATACATTGATGTGAAACTGTGAATCCTTCCACAATATATATGTTACTTCTCTACAACATTAAAGATGTGACTCTTCGAAAACAAGGAAAATCAAACTGGTGATTGACTGATGGTGTCAAATTTATATTTTGGCACAAGATTGGCTTATATAGCGATGTGATTGTGGATCGTCTGTTTTTTCACAAGAACTTGAAGATTGTTTGACGATGCAACTGGGTGCATGTCGTTCAACCTCCATCAAGAACTGCAGATAATGCCATTTGTTGATTCAGTGATTTGCTTGTTTATATCAGTATACTGCTATAGGGTCATGTGAAACCTATCCACCATGTCTATATATAATTTTTAAAGGAGAGTCTCTGCAATTGGGTGTACATTTACCTCTTCAAGGTGCTGAACATTACAGATTGCTGTAAATATCACTTTGGTGAACTTGTACAGAAGATGCAGAGAAACTTAGAATTGGGACTAGTTTATGTGTCTATATGTCAGTCTTTTAGCTAATTATACATGCAAGGAAGATGACCAAGTTATAAAAATCTTGAAATTATGAAAACCAGTCAATTTTTCCGGGGAATGTCAGCTTTACTATGTACATTTGAAGCAAATTCATCTCCTTACACCCTTTCCATAATCCCCTAAAAAAAAAAATTGCAGCAAATTTTGAAATCTAGAAGTGGATAGCAGGATGTTATGTTCAGCAATAAGCACAGTGTTATTTATTCAGTTTTTTTTACTGTTTCTGCTGCTTTGATATTCCAAACCTTACTAGCAATATATAATTTAGAATAAATACTCATTTTGGTCCCATAGAAATTTTTTTTTTTTTAGGGGGGACAAATTAGTCCCTTAAGATTGAAAAATCTCAAATTGTTCTTTTACAATTAAAAAATGGGGACAATTCATATAGTATTTGTTTATTATAAGGATGTCACGACCCGATTTGGATCGTGACCGACACATGAAAATCTCAGTCCCCACGTAAGTCTCGTGATCGTTGCGCCGTACTATATGCATATTTTATTCATAAAATCTACTTTAATCATAATTTGGATTTCATCTTGAACTCATAATAAACATAAATAAAATCTGAAACTGTAGCTGTGATATAAATTAAATTGAGTTGCACATTACAAAAAAATATACCATGAATGCTAGATCATTTTTATACAAAAGAATCATGATAAACAAAATAAATACTTGAATGGTCTGGGATCCTGCCCGCACCGTCACTGGAGTACTCTATACAAAATAATCAAACTTCACATCCAAGTGAAGCTCACCCCAAAGCTGAAAACACTAGTGTTGTTGAGTAGGAGGAGGAAGAGGAGGATCCTGAGCTACACCTAAATCTGTGAGAAAATGAAGAAAAGAGGGGTGAGTTTTATAACAAAACTCAGTAAGTCGATCCTCACTCATAACCATACATGAGACCTAAAAGGATACATAATAATAATGCAATAAGTATAAATCATTTCATTTATAGTTACATACTAGCTACAAAATCCTGGTTGCTGAAACACAAAAAAAATAAAGGTTCTCAGAATTACAAAGAGGGAATAGACTATCTATCAACTATATGGTGGGTGCTCAGTCCCTGGCGAACAAGAACCCCTAACTAGATGAGATCTTAACGGTCCCTGGTGAACCGCGTCCCTGGCAGATTGATTGAAATATGATAACTTGCCCCTGGTGGGCGTTGGTATACCAAGGTTAACAGAATGACTGTCGTTAACTCACAGTTTTGTTCCTTTCAATAATTCCCTGACTACAATCATACTAATGTCTAAAAGGGATTTTAAACATCTAAGCTCAACTGTTCCAATTTCTTATAAAACAACATAGCATCTCTCATTATCATTTCCTCATAAAACAAACCAAGTTTGAAAATTATAACTAAATCATGTGATAGCAATTATATTCCAAGTGTAGTCCCATGCATTTTAATAAATACAGATTTTCATGCTAAGCTTCAAAACATATTCTCTTAATCCTTGCTAAAATACAATTAGATATTTTATTCATGGAAAATCTCAAGCAATTAATCTCTAATTATTTTATTAGGCTAGAAATAATTTATAGGATGATCAAAATAAGGTCATGAGATCAAACTCACTCACCTGGAGGGGAGGTAGAGTTGACGTCAACACCAACTGAGCTTCGGGGAGCAGGGAGGGCACCAACATCGACTATAACAATCATAAAAACTCATCAATACTCTATGGATATCTCTAGATTACTCTAACACAACTCTAATAACATTGGGGGAGCACCCCCACTTGACAACAATAAGAGAAATAAAATACCTAACCAAAGATCATGAAGGAATGAAGAGAATGAAGACATAAATTGACAACATATGCATACCTTGATAATTTAGAAGAGCAAAACTTGAATGAGATTGAAGAAAAGAAAGGAAAATATAATGGGGAGGGTTTCTGGTTTGTCAAAAATGAGAAAGGAAGGGGACTGATGACCTTTTAAAGGCCAAAAATGAAATGACGACGTTTTTGTACCATTTGGGTCTTGGGGGACCGCTATAGCGGTCAAGCTGCGTTCCGCTCCTAGCACTATGCATTTATGACCGCTGTAGCGGTCTCCAGAAGCCAAAAATGTGCTGCAGCCATTGCTGTGACCGCTATAGCTGTCCTAGGCCGTTATAGCGGTGACAGTAAACACCAATCTGCATAATTTGTGCTGTCTTGACAATAGCTTACCCCTACACTCACATATCAAGTTAATTTATTTATTTTACTCCCTATTAACTTTAAAACATAAATGTAAATAAGGAAATACCCCCCATATAGATTCAAATAAAATATCAAAAAAATCAAAACTTCAACCAATCAAAATCTCATTTTTTTGAGTTCTAGTTCAATTTCCGGAATTCTGGAGATTTTCTAAACTTGGGGCTAGAAACGACACCTCTAGAGATTTCCTAAAATTAATTAAAAATCACTCTTCAACTTGTTTTTCTCTAGGGAACAATTACTGAGACTTTTGATCCCAAGATTGTGGCTCTAACATATAGCCCTCCAAGGAGGTGTAGGGCTCCAGACTTAGCGAAAACCCGGACCCAGCAACACCGATGGGTCCCGGGGGACTCTAGGACAATATGAAACTTGTCTACTGACACGTGTACCCCAAGTATTACAAATGACTAGTACATGTGGATTAATTTGTCCTTCTTCTTTTTTTAGTTGTGAGTGACAAATTGGGAACTTTAAAATACCGAGGGACTAAAAATGAGGACAAATTGGTTATTTTGTATAGTATTTTTTTTAATTGTATAGACACTATATAAGGATTAATTTGTCCTTTTTTCTAATTGTGAGTGGTCAATTTGAAACTTTCAAATTCTCAGGAAAAAAAAAAATCAAGTATTTTGTTGATAACTTAAGTTGAATTTTGTCATAGGCTACATCTTCATGGGAATACTAGAAAAGTGCAAAACAAGTAAATGTTGTGGAGATTTCTACGTCAATGGTATCTATACATTATATAAACTTTTTTTTTTACCTACCATCTCTGGTGGGGGTCGAACCCGGGTGCACAGTATCAGAGGCAGAGTGTTCTGCCATTTGAGCCAAGCCTTGTGTGCATACATTATATAAACTTAGAATTTTCATTCCCACAATAGCTGGCCTGTTCACCCCCAAATGACAAGCCCTTTAGATTAAATAACTAATGGAGGCCTCATGACTCTATTCATTCTACGGTTCTACAAGTTTTGTGGGCCTATAATGAGCTTTAAACTCTACTCATATGGACCAAGGGAGTTCACAACATGGCCTGGCTTGCCAAGTAGGTCCGGCCTGATGCTTATTGGATTAGGTTTGAGTCTTAAAATTTGATCTGTTGCATTTTTTAGACCAGATTAGGGTCATGCTTCGAGTTGGCTCAACCTAGCCTGGAGTCAAATGAGTCTTATGGATATATAATAATTAGTGGTAAATTACAATATTTTATAATTCAATTAATATATTTTATATAACTTAATATTATTTTTATATTAATATGATTTGTTTTGAAATATATATGACAAAATATCTCTTAAATTTTATTTCTTGTGAAACTTCATTAATGTTTAAATTTTTATATGTTGTTTGAAGGTTGGGTTGACCCGATTTGACCTAGTCATTAGTCAAGTCATTATCAGGTTGAGTTCGAGTTCTAAAATTGATTCGATCTAAACATTAAGTCGGGTTCAGATTTGATCCGACCTGTCTCATGTACACCCTTGACATGGAATACTTGCCCTAAATGTTTTGAGAACCAAGAAATCATTGACAGATCCATAGCATTGGGGACAGTAATGAGCGCTCGAGCCTACTCATGTGGGATATTTGATCGACATGTGGTGGCATAATTTAGAAAGGAAAAGTCTAAATTGGGTTGAAAGTAGATTTTTTGCATTTTGGACGTACATTTACCTTTTGAAGGTTGTGGACAGTACATATTGATGTTATTTTGACTCACTTTTTATGGGACACCGTGCTGACACACACATCCCCCGTTGAATTGGATATGATCCCACTTAATTTGGGTCCCACACCCAATCCAATGATGGATATGAGTGTGCCGACACGATATCCCACAAAATGTGAGCATCTCACTTAATTTGGGTCCCACACCCAATCTAATGATGAATACGAGTGTGTCGATACGGTGTCTTACAAAATGTGAGTCAAAATAACGTTACTATTGGCCTAAATATCAATTTGGTGTACCCGTGCGGAAGATGCTTTGAAACTTGGAATTAAGACTAGTTTCCGTCTATATATGTCAGTTTCTGCTTTTTAGCAGATTATACGTGTAAATTCTCAACACACTCTCAAGCACTATTGTATGGAGTACTGACCTCAGTTAATTTGGTCTCACATTCCATCTAATAATAAATAAGAGTATGTTGACCTATGTCTTACTTGTAATAGTTAGTACAAAAAACATATTTCTCACACAATAAGGTTGCCAAACACTCATTCCGAACTTCATGATTTTGCCTACTGATATTGCGTATGTGATGTCCAAAAATTGACATGCACTGCTACATATACCTCGTATAACCATTAAAATCCAAGAAAACTCACCTAAAATATAGTAATGAACGATGAGGTGCAACATAACGAGTTCGTGTATGCTTGTTTAAAATTTTCCTCAACGCACATAGACGATAAGGAAGACAAAAAGGGTTGTTTTGTTTATAAAACAAGAGATTAACTAATATTTTGCACTTTTTTCCCCTTCATTTACAGTACTTAAATCCAATACTCTACCTGTTGATAACATGTTTCAAATCAGTTCAATCAACCAATCACTTGTGCTACATAATGGTAATCACTTGCAACAGTAAAAAGGAGCACTACAAAATAATGAGTTACAAAACTAAGTACCAGAATATTAAAGCTTCATTTTTCCAAAACTAAATGTCTATCCTCTCCTTCCTTAACCAAATATTGATGGTTCATTTCTCACTTTAAAAATTGAGCAACTTTAAACATGTGACCATCATTTATCCTCTTAAATGGGTTTATAAAACACAAAAAGATTAGTTATACCTACAACCATTTCTCTCATGCATGAACTTCAGCTTACATTCTGATGATAATGAGGGCAGCCTTATCTGAGGGCTAGAAATTATCATTCCAAGTGAAGCTCATGGATAAGATAAGCACCATGATTTACCTTTATTTGTCATTACATTTGCCAGCACTTTAAAATATGATAACAAATCTACAATTACTATACAAAACGTGTAGTATATGTTACTAAGGTGAAAAATATTTATCCGCAAAGATTTAGACAACTCGAAGGGCTCACATATACAAAGGTGTTAATAGCAATCTAAGGAGTGTTATGCAAGAGATGTTCATTTGACAGGCATTTCTTTATGGAATTGCATTTTGAAGTCATTAATGAGACATCAAGCATCAACATTCGGCCCTGGATATGCTGGTAAACTCATTATACGCTTGTCTAAGACAGGACCTCCAACAGTAAAATGATATAGGCTCTGGAAAGTTGATCCTTCTAGACCAAGTATCTGATGCACTGCCAAAAAAAATACAAAATGAAAATCAAGTCAATTCCGGTAATCATCACATCAAAAGCATGACTGTTCTAAATAAAAAATCTTTCCGGGGACTCCATTAAGGCTTCTATCTATGCAATATCATATTCTTAACCAAAATCGAAGTGAATTCAACCGTAAGTTTAATTGTCTTTGGATTTACGGTTGTAAATCTCAAACCCCCATTTGCATACATAGTGTGATTCTTGCATAAAATTGTGTTTGGTGTTTTTTTTTTAAAATCAAAATTGCTTTTGTAACTAGAAAACTCACATTTGACAAGAACTGATAAAATGTAGCTTTTATTTAGACTGAAAATTTCATGATGAGTTTTACTGATATCTATTCATCAAAATCACTTTCAAGTTAAAGTTTCCAAACATAAATTTCTTCACTATAAAACTTACTTTCAGGAAAAATCATGTTTACAAAATCAATTTAAACCAAAATTGATGTTACAAACTCTGGTCCAAGCACTCTATTAAATTAGAAAAGGACGTGGAAAGGTGGCAGTACACAAAATTCTAATGCTTGTCAACGACACAATAATGGAACATTGAAGCATGATGCCTAATTAACTATGCTCACTTGATGAGAAAGTGCAACTTCCTAAGTGATGATTAGGTGTTCACATTTTTGTATAGAATTCAGTATCGATGATCTTTGCATGAACTCAAAGCAACAGAAGCAATGTTCACCACAAATAACAGCCACCAGACAAAGATTCTCAGAGTAATTGTGAGAACAAAGAATTATACCAGGGTCATCAAAGAAGCAACCAATGCCAGTAGCTGAGATCCCAACAGCATGTGCTTCCAGGTACAACACCTGTCCAAGGACTCCAGTCTCCCAAAACAAACGAGGATACATCCAGATATTCTTCTCACCCAATGTAGGCTCAAAACGAGCCAACATACCAAGGCTGAAGCAACCATCACTTGCAATGTCCTGCAAGTAGGTGTCAGTGCCACATTCAAAAAAGGAGATGCAAGAATGTAGGTGTATTCAAGTTTCTGAAAAATACTTCTACACAGAGCTGTGTATAGCCATTCAATATAACTTATATCAATAGAGAGAGTAATCAGAAACCCTCAATAATATTTGTTCCTCAAAATTGGTAGGCTCTTAGGATAATGAAACACGAGAATAACTTGAAGTTGTGATGCCCTCAAATTCAAATTTTGACCTTTTTCTAACAACAGCACACAACAGCTTACTCGCTATCTCAATACAATACTTTCCAAAAAACCTACCAGATGTCAGTTATGTGACATTACATAAAGTTAGTAGATAATACACTGAATTTGGACAATAACATCTCTTCAAAAGCAAAAGCCAAATTCAGAACCCCTAACTATTTAAAGCAATAGGAACAAACCCTAACATTATTATATCAAAGGAAAGGGAACCTCTTTTTATCTTCCTCAATAACTGTACCTCACAATTGACTGGAACAAATATCTGATCATGTAACAACAGAGTTTCCAGCACATAAGAAACTCTATCATGCTATGTGAAAATTTACTAAGACAAGTAAACACTCAATAATCATTACGTACCTGATGACAGGAAAGCTGCTTGGCAACCCGCTGACAATCACATCTCAGGAGTTCATACAAAGGAAGCTCAGCCGGGCAACCCTCAGGCTTAGCCCAGATGAAATCAGGGCGCATAGCTTTCTTCAACTCATCAAGATGATCCTCATTCCTCACCAGGAAATACAATCCCTGAGGCAATCCTACCACCCTATGAACAAACAAAGCAGCATGAACCTCAGCATCCCACGACAGTGCCCGAAATGGCAGCGCAAGCTGCCTCCTTTGCCTCCCTCCAGGGTGGCAACCTGAAGGAAGACAATGTGACATAATCTGATAAAACGTATCCCTCTCAATTCCTGTAACACCATCCATATCAACTGCACTCCTTCGCTTCCTTACAACTTGCCTCACACTATACCCCTTATAAGAACCCTCACTATAACTTCCACTCCTTTGAAACTGATCAATCAAGAACCTATCCCCTAAAGTTAAAGGCTTCTTCACAACCTCAGCAGTTCTGTATATAATATCCCAACAAACATGCTCTTTACTAAGTAAATTAGGCTTCCCCTTCCACTCCAATTTGGGAAACTCCAAAATAGCATCACTCAACTGTTTATAATCCAAATCAAAACCACTACTTCCACTTGGATAAACAAGCATAACACAATCAGGGTGCTCAAACTCAATCTCAGGAATCTTACCCTTAACAGCACGTGATGGAGCCTCAAACTCAGGAAACACATGAAGCCCCATAAGGCACTTCAACTCCTCAAACCCCAAACCATCCAGAACCTTCACATCCCAGCCAAGACCAGCAGCAGCCATAGCAACAGCACCAACAGCATGCCCAACATCATGGTTACAGTACCTGAACGCACGCTCCCCATACTTCCAAGCCTCACGCCAGAAAATAGATGACAACCCGACAATGAAAGAGTTCAAAGGAAAGAACTTTCTTAAAAACCCAGATGGGATTTGAGCCCTTAGCTCCAAAGAATGCTCCTTTGGTGCATAATGAGCAACAAAAGGTGTGTCAGAGAGTGATTCAATGGAGGGTGATACAACATATGCTTCAGTGGGGTGAAGGTTCCCACTACTTGGGTTAACCCTCAAGGACCAAGTGCTGAAACCTGTGGTTTTCCAAGCTGAAAGAGAGAGGGAATCGTAGAGGAACTTTGAGATTGTGGTTTTGGAGATGGGTTTTGGAGAAGGGAGAGAAAGGAAGAGAGAAGAGTAAAGGGGTGCATCATCATCGTCATGATTGGGGAAGTGGTGGAGAGGGAGGAGAGGGGAAGAGAGGTACCTGCGAAATGGGTTGGGCTGGTTGGCCCAATCAAGCCCATGGGGGCCCCTGGAATAGCGGTTGAATGAGTGCTTGGTTTGGTTATGGTATTTGAGCACGTGGGAGAGTTTGTTTTCGTCGAGGTTCTGTTGTTGATGTTTTTGATGATGTTTTGTTGATGGTGTTGTTGAAGTGGAAGGGGAAGGGGACGAGGAAGAGGAGAAGGAGCCCATGGCTTGAGATTGGAATGGAGGGAAGAGGGAGGTGGTTGGAGGGAGGAGGAAATGGAACAGTGGTTGGTGTGGTGGTGGTGATGGTGGGTTCCGAAGAAGAGCTAGAGTTGATGGCATCTTTCTTCTTTTGTAAACGTCATTTAACAATGAAGAAGCGATTGGGATTTTGAGTGTGGAAGGTGCGGTTTTTTTTCTTTTTTCCCCCTTTGCTGGAGTCTCGAGTCTTCCCACGGACCGGGAAGTGGGGATTCTTGTTCCAGAGGGTATGAGTCACTTCCATCCAACAGATCTTATTTTATTTTATTTTATTAGGTGAAAGAGATTTTGATTTTGATACAAGGTTAATGTAAATTGCAAAAGGGATTTTGCACGAGGATTTTAAAGTAAGGAAAATTGTAAAATAAGAAATATTAACTACTTTGGATGATTTGATGGGACTGTCATGTAATGCTTACCTAGTGAGATTCATTTATAATACAAGTTATTAATTTAAGGGTGGATGAGTGTGTGTGTTCGATTTTATGTTTATAAAATTGATTTTAAAATAAAGTGATTTATGTTGATAATTTGATCAAAGACATGATTTTAACAATGAATAATAGAATAAAAGCTTATGAGCAACAATTTATCGCTTATATTATAATCAATTCTAAAGTCAAAATTGATTTTGAAATTGGATTCAAACCAAATCAAATAAGTTAAAAAAAAAAATACACAAAATCAATTTTGACATTTTAGAATCGTTTAAGGCATGATCAAATACAATGTAACTCTCACTTTATAACTTTACTTTTTTTAGAGAATTTAAATCCAATAATTTGACACAAATATCACATTGTTATATAAGGAAAATTGTTTATTCAATTGATTATTATTTTAAAAGTTTTATAAAAAATATATATATAATTGCATAAGATTGTATGATAGTAAAACTTTTTTTACATAGTGATCTAATTCCATGGAGTCACATTGCTTTAATTCTTTGTTTATATAAAAATTTCTATTAAAAATATCGTTGCCTCTTTATCTCAATAACAATAATAATACCCAAAAAAAAAAGAGAATAGTGTTATGTTAGTGTAAAGGGGAGAAGAAGACAATAGTTAGATTCTTCTCATACATGAGAACTTTAAAAATTTCTATTATTCATTGTTAAAAATAGTATCATAAACTTTAACTATCTTTTTTTTTTTGGTTAAAACTATCTTTTATATTCATTATATTTTTAACATTATAAATTTAATAACAACTTTTACTTATTAAATTCTTAAAAATAGTATTGTTTTTATATTCTGAAAACATCAACCATTTCTCCTCTGCATAGAGTAACTGTAGGATGCTTTTCTATTGCTTGCTGCACCAATCCTTCTTTCTTTCTTTTGTTTTTGGTTTTATCAAGTCCAGTTCTCAGATCCATGTCGACCCAAACGTGCATTGGAGATAAAATGGGCCAAACTCTTCTTAACAGTTTGGTGTGGGCTTGGGCCAAAAGTCATGCAAGTCACTAATATTGAGCCCAACTTCATCTGTATCACACGCACGGGCCTAGCCTAAGTGGTAACAACACCCTTGGGATATAAATTTAAATTTTATAATATGAAAATGAATGGATCCTCGCTTATGCATGCTTGACGCGATTAATATTTCCTCTACTCCTGTAAAAAAAAAATATTTTATCTATCAGAAGAATGGATATTCAAATATAACATGTACGTTTATAAAAAGATATAAATCGAGAATTTTTGTTACATTATAAAATTGAAAGACGTACCGATAGCAGTATATCGTCCTATAAAATTAAAATCACATGCGTTTTCCGGTACGTAACATGGAGATGCGTGATTCGTAGGAACAACCTCTAGCGTTTTCCGGTACGACTGTCAGTCAACGAGTCAAGCTTACATTGTCCATTTTATCTTTCTTTCTTTCTGTTAATCTAATCAGTACAAGATTTTTATATAGAAAAAAATGTAGTCTTTATTTTTACCCATTTTTTACCATGACAAAATACACAAAAAAAAGAAGAAAATTTTCACTTTGTCCTTTTCTAACTTTTTTTAAAGAGTTTATGTCCATAAATATAATCATTTGAAAAATGGGACAAAATGATTTTTTTTTTTTTGAAAAAATTATTATAGTGAAAAATCCTTATTTTTACAATACATAAAATTCACTAAATTTTTTTAAAAAATTTTCTTATGCTGCATTTCTTAAGTTTTGTAACTTTTTAATGCAACCAATTTGTAAAGTATTTAATTTTTAGATATTGGCAAGGTAAGTTGTTTTTATCAATTATTTAATCATATATTATAATTAGTGTATGTGGTTCTGCATTTATAGAATTAATTCTATAAGAATTAATTTAGTTATAATTGATTTCAAAGAAATTAATTTATATTTAGTAATTTTTCTAAAAATGATTTTGATAAAAAGTAATAATTTTTCACTTATATTAAAATCAATTTTAGATGTTAGAATTGATTTTGAAATCTAGATACCAAACAACATAAAATACTTGCATAATCAAGTTTAGGGATAATTGATGCCAAACACTGAATATCAATCATGATAATTGATTCTCTCATCTACTATTTTAGTAGTGCACTTGTTTCTAAATATTTTTAATAGAAAAATTATTTCTTTTAATTAAAAATTCACTTTTCATTAAAGATATTTATATTAAGTTCTACTAAAAAGTTATAAAAAGCTTAAAATTATTTGGTTTTAGCTTAAGTGAAAATCGATATAACTAGCTTCTATAAAGCATAATTTTTTACTTAAAAAATTAATTTTCTGTCAAAAAGAAACCGAAACAAATCTATAATCTATATCTATAATTTATAATCCATACAAAGGGGAACCTATAAAACAGAAAGTTGTGCCAAGTGCTGAAATGTTAGGGCTTGCTTATGAGGTAATCTTCCTACAGAATTTCTACTAATAGAAAGAATATAAAGAGTATAATTAATATATAAAAGATACAAACAATAATATATTCTACATGTATCATTAATTATATCAATTGATGTATTAGAGCACTTGAGAAGGGGTTGAATTAAGTGTCATTTTTAAAGTTTTTGCACACTCAGCAAATATATCAAAATATTTATGCAAAGTCTCCTGTTATCATAAGAGATTTTTTAGCTAATATCTCATAACACTTTCAAAAAAATGTGTTCACTGTGCAGATTTCAAAACACAACCTATTTAATGTTTGGCTATCAATTTGAGAAAATATATAAGTGTGTGAAGAAAACAATTTGGACAAATATAAAGCATGAGAACAAAATAAATAAACAAGTAAAAGAGAAAGGAAAAGAAGCTTACACAAGGTATTTATATTGGTTCAGTTCCCCAATATTGAACCTAAATTCAGCCCCCACTTGAGGTGAAAGTTCCATTAAAAACAGAAGTTTTACAAAACAAACAATACTTCGCACAAAACTCAAGTATAAGCACCAATAAAAAGTAATATTTAATAAGAGTCTCTCCAAGCTCAGCTCAAGAGTAATCTTTTACAAAAGCATCTCCAAACTCACACAAAGAGTAGTCTTTCCAAAAGCCTTTTTAAGCTCATACAAGATTCACTCAAGAATAAGGGAACCTAGTAATTCTTTAACAAATGCTCTCACAAAATATGGCTTTCATCACTCATAAAAGCCTCTCCATCAATACTATCTTTTTATAATGTTTTCTACCACTCTTATAAAAATATAACCACTCCTATACAAGAGATAATAGCCATCTAAATAGATCTATCATGTGTGTGACATAGAGAGAGGGAGAGAGAGAAAGAGAAGGAAGGGATGTGGAGCAATATTTCTTGAGAATGATATTCTAAGAAGCACGGACACACCGACTTAGTGGCGTGTCCGTGTGTCGGACACGTGTCGGTGTCCGACACCTACACGACACCCACACGACACGCTTCGATATGCATCCAATTAAAAAATAATTTTTTGAGCTCGGAACGTATTGAATATAGCTAGATACTGCTCTAATTCAACATAAGCCCAAAATCAACTTGAGTTATTTGGTTAAACCTGTGTTTTTTGGTCATTTTATTTTGAAAATTCTTTAGTTGATCACAAAATAGATAAAAAATCGCATAAAAAAATAAAATATATATGCCGTGTCCGTGTCTTGTAATTTTTGAGTTTGGTGTGTCTTCATGTCCGTGTCCGTGTTGTGTCCCGTATCCGTGTCAGTATCTGTGCTTCATAGATGATATTCAATGTAGGCTAATTTTTCTCCAATTTGCTAGCTGCATCAATAATTTCCTTAAATAAGGAAATGTTTAGATTGTTGCAAGTCTTGCAACCTTGACAACTTGCCCTCATCTTTATATGCTGAGTTGGCATAAGGACATAATAATTTTAAATCTTTGCTTTACTTTCGTTTGTCTTTTTTCATATGATTTTCTCTTTCTATTAGCTTTTATGAGCTGTCATCATCCATCCTTATACATCACGATCCATTGGCTCTAAATATGATGATATTTCACTACTTCATATGATGATCTTTAACCACATTAGCATGAGGTTTTTCTTTGATGAGCCCATTATTAACAAAGACGAAAATCTCTTAGAAGGGTAGTAGACATTCCAATATGTAAGTGTCTTAATGAATTATTTTATAATCTGAATACTTAAAACATATATTAGTAAGTTCATACAATTGTTTGTCATCATATTTAAGATACCTAAACTGACATCGATTTACACTGTCACTAATCTCTCTCCTATCATTATTATCTTTTTTATAACAATTCAAAATTCAAATAAGATACAATTCATCCAGTTTTATTTCTCATTTCAAATTTCAAATTGGATTAAAATTAGATCTATTCTTTTTTTTTTTCTTGGTTTCTCTTATTCTTATACGTATTCTCTCTCTCTTCTTTTCTCATGTTTCCTTCTTCTTGACACAATTGCTCTCTTTTTTTTCCTTCTTCTTCTTATTATTATTTACACAACTATCTCTTCATCTTCTTCTTCTTCTTTAAATTTTTCACACATAAATAGAACCATAAGCAGGGATTGGGAAAGGGGAAGCACCGTGCTGTTGTTTCTCTTTTATTTTTTTGTGCCTATGAATTTCTTTTAGTTTGCAAGATTAAGGTAAGCTTTCATTTTCTCATATCCTCTTAATGTTATGGTTATCACCATTATTTTTTATGACTAACGATATACTTACCTATCGAAAAGTTATTGAACTTAAAATTCTTCATTAATAAATACTTTGTTACTACATTTTGAATGAACGATTTTTATTTCATCAATTGTTAACAGACACAATTAAAAAAAGAACACTAAAAGACATTTAAAAAAATCAAAAGAATTTTTTTGTGTTATAATTCGATAAACATTGTCAAAAGCAAGACTATACACAGTAATAAATGGAAAAATCGGCTTTTAATTAAATTAAAAGCAATAAAAATGGTGAGATGAGAAATCTAGAATGACATTTGGGGTATTTGGGTTCTACTGGGAGCTTGATTATAAGCGTGGAAATTGGAAAAAACGTCAGAAGATAGACAATAAAGAGCGTGGGATGAGCACATAGATAATAGACCAATAGTTATGAGTAGGTGATTAGTAATTATTTCAATCATAGATTGATTGATTGATTTTTTATTTTGAAATTTAAAACATTAATTATTATTGATTTTATTAATTATTGTTTGATATTTCAAATTTTTAATTGATTGATTGTTTATTTTGAACTGAAAGCATTGATTGCAATAATCTTTCTTATTTTTTCTTTATAGACTATTGATATTGATTAACAATTTATATTAATTGACGGATTAACCATAGGCAGATGTGTTCATTATAGGTTCATATTTATATATATTATTTATTATTGTTATTGATAGTAGAAAATTACAGGAAAGGCCCTGAATCACGGATATTGATATGAAATACAATATGAACATGAGGGACACATTGAAGTTAAAAAATTATAAGAAATAGACACAATATATATAAGTAAAAATTTAATGAAAATGATATATTATTTAAAATATTATTTAAACTCGAGGGGTGTGGTTGAGTGGTAAGGGCTCATCTGCCCTTAACCAAATATCAGGAGTTCGATCTCTAACTTTGGGTATAGAGTGATTTTTCCAGGCCAGCTGTCCCATCATTTGAGGTGCCCGCACAAATCTGCAAAGGAATTAGTTACTATGATCGATGGTGAATACCCCTAAATTGCGACCTTGCACCTAAAAAAATATCATTTATATAAATTATACTTATATTTTATTTTCTTATAAATTCAAAAAATTGTGTATTATTCCTTTTCATAACCTATTTATATTATACTTTTTGTATGTCAAAGTAAAAAAAAAAAAGAGTGCATTTTATATTAAGTATATATAAACTTATACTACTAATGTATTGTATTATTGATGTATCATGTAATATGTCTTGCACGTAGATACATAATTAATGTGTCCGTCATTAATAGAAGGAAGGGAACGCCCTTTTCTGCGATAAACATTCTTGCCAAAGTCATTACTTTTCAGAGCTGCAGCAATCAGAAAACGCGACAGAAAAGCAAATTGCATATCTTTTTTCAATCTATAATTTATAAATAATTATAATTAGCGCCACCTTCTTCACTTCCCATCACTTTCCCAACACTGTCTTCTCCACTGGGTTCTCTCTCTGTTCTTCCAAGTTCACGAGGTACGGTTTTGTTTCAGCACGTGCTTCAGTTGTTCCTGTTTGGTTGCTGTGAAAATCAAAAAGTGGAATCTGTTACCTGAATTTGCAAAGTTTGAAACTTTGAACAACCCTTTATTCTGGGTGTCTCAGTTTCTGTAAATTTCGCTTGTTGGGGTGTTTATTTTTGCTTCCTTTTGTCAGAAAATGAAAAAAGAAAAGAAAAGTGAAAGATCTCTCTTTTTGGTCGAGATTATTTTCCAGCCTAACAAAAATTATTTGTTAAAGTAGTTGAAGTTTTTATCACTTTGATTCGTCGGGGGAAGTTCTGAAGTGCTTAGATCAGTTGTTTTTTCTTATAAGTATTGTATTATTGTGTTATTTCCTGATTAAAGAAATAATGAAGGGAAGTAGCAGTGAACCTAGAGAACCTGTTTTTATATGTTTCTTAGCTGGTAGATGGCTAGTTTGTCACTTTGATTTAGTGTTTTAAGTGGTTTTAAATTGTAATTGCCGAAAAATGTAAAACATTACAGCTGATGCAGCTGTAATTGTTGTCGCCATATAACCATGGGAGCAATGTTGCAACCATAACTGCGGTTGCAGGCCCCAATTTAAAACAGTGTTGAGGTTGGATAAACTGTTTGATATATGCCAGCGTTTGAATCACATACTTGTGTTTGCTGGGTTTTGTCATTTAGGACAAGAGATTATACCTACCAAATTTTAGTGTGCTTGATACTTTGTTCAGCAACATTGATGCCGATTAGCTGAAATGATTTGCATACCTCCATTCACTTCAAACATGAAACTCATTGGTCTTTGTGTAAATAAATTTGACAGAATTTTTTTGGCCTCTAAATATAAACATTCATTGTTTAGTCCACCGGAAAAAAATAAAAAATCATTGTTATGTATTTTTAATGCAGAATGTCCACTATAGCGCGCAGAGGCATCCATTATATGCAGAGACTAAATGCTGCAAATGTATCTACTGCTTTGCTAGAGAAAGGTCAAAATCGCGTGATAGATGCTTCACTTACACTTATTCGTGAAAGAGCAAAGCTTAAGGCATGCCATCTTTGATTTCGTCATGCTTGACTGAATTTGCATTTTTCAGTTTTGTGTCCTTTCTCCCATAATTCTATATTTTATATGGGCGACTCTGATTATAATTTATAAGCTTTGGAAGAAAACAATATAAATGCAGAAGTTTCTTTTCTCCAGGGAGAACTTGTGCGTGCTCTAGGAGGGGCTTTAGCGTGCCCATCTCTTCTTGGAGTTCCTTTGGGACATAATTCATCATTCCTTCAGGGGCCTGCATTTGCACCTCCTCGTATCAGGGAGGCCATTTGGTGCGGTAGCACAAACTCAACAACTGAAGAAGGTAACAATGTGGTTTTCCTAGGGATATTAGAAGCCTTCCTAAAGGATTTTGGTACTAGCCTTAATTTTGCTTTGTAGACTCGTTTGCAAATGGTTAATCATTCTTTGCATCAAACTTGGTATTGTTGATTTCGCTAGGTTCTTCAAATACAAGAAAGATTCAAGAATACAAACCTCTTATCTCATTTGAACTATGGAATTGTTGATATTACTAGGTTCTTAAAAATATTGGACCTTTTGGTTGTTAGAAGTTTAGAATTTAGGACTCAGTTACCATAGGCATCTGCTTTCCCTCCTTTTCTGGTTGTTTTCACTGTGAGTATAACCTGTACTTCTATAATGATGCTTGCTCACCTGCTTTGACCGTTCATTGCTTATGAAGCTAAATTGGTCCTAGGAAGCAATTTATTTGGGATAAAACTCACTTGCAATCTTACTTCTTCGTGCCTTCAGACTTCGTGGTCTGAGCTCGTAAATCTTGAGCTTATAATAGCATGACTCTGACACTGCAGGAAAGCAATTACAGGACCCACGAGTGCTTACGGATGTTGGTGATGTCCCCGTCCAAGAAATTCGAGATTGTGGGGTAGATGATGACAGACTGATGAAAGTCATTAGTGAATCTGTCAAGCTAGTTATGGAGGAGGTAAGTTGTCAATTTCTGAGATTCATCCTTGAACACTGTCACAATATATGGAATTTTTACCATTTTCTTTTTAAAAGGTTAATATTTTCCACAACCTGCACTATAGGCCTTTTGTTTCAATCCGAGGAGAGATTTTTGCCCACTATTTTTATGGCATATGATTCATGTTTGATATCACTTTTAGGGGGGGACAAAGAAGGCCTACATGTTTTTGTTTTACATTTCAAGTATCAGCATTATTTCTTGGAGTTTAATTTAGGGTTAAATGCATTTTATCCCCTTGAATTTTAGGTTATGTACAATTTAAATCCCGACTTTTCAAAACGTGCATTACAACACCCTGAACTTTCCAAATTGTGCAAAAAAACCCTTGCTTTTCAAACAGTATATTACAACACCTTGAACTTTTCAAACTGTGCAAAAAACCCCCAATAATTTAAGTCATAGCAGGGTGTCGGGTTGCACATAATAAAAAAATCAGGGGGATTAATTGCACATAGTATTCACAGACAAGGTGTTGGGTTGCACAAATTAGAAACATCAGGAGGTTTAATTGCACATAAATTTTATCTTTATTAGTTGTTAAAATTATACCGAGGGATGTTTTGCACAATTTGAAAAGTTCAGGGTGTCGCGATTCACATTTTGAAGAGTCAGGGTGTAAATTACATACGACATAAAATTTAGGGGCATAAAATGTATTTGTCCCTTTAATTTATAGGTAGGTTAATGACATTTTTTCCTGTAAACAATGTTTAAGCTTCATATTGCTTCGTGTGTGTGTGTGTGTGTTTAATTTCTATCACTTATCGGTTTTTTGTGTTTGAAATTTGTTAATTAATCAAATTGTAAAATCAGAACACAATTGAAACCAACTGACGCTTCTTTCTTTTCAGGAATGACCACTGTTATTTTTTTCCCTTGCTATTGCTATGTTCTGGTTGTTCATAGTGTGAATCGAGAAGTAACTGGTTGTACACTCTTAGCTTAGGTCTTAACTTTAAAATTGGCATTCATTTTGTAAAACCTTTGTCATCAAGAGAAAAATGGTTAGTTGAAGATTGTGGCCATAGAAAATTGCTTTTGCTTTGGTCTTTTAATAGAGCTTCGCCATAAGTCCTCAATCTTCATAAATCAGTTAAACTAATAAATAATAAATGTATTTTGACAAGAATTTTAGCTTCTTGATGATAGCTTGAACATGAGTAGGGAAGGAGCCATATGTCCATGATGATTAATGGGGCTAAATGTTTGATGGCCCCTGTATTTCATATGTTGGATTTATTTCTGTAGGACTTCACTTAGATTGGAACAGTAAATAACTAGATTTTGTAGCATCTAATCTATTATCATGAGTTGTCATGTTTTTCCTGATAACTTTCTGTTGAACCAGATATAGCTTGATTCTCATGATCTCTACATTCTTCCAGGAGCCACTACGTCCATTAGTTTTAGGTGGTGATCACTCAATATCATTTCCAGTTGTTAGAGCTGTCTCTGAGAAGCTTGGAGGACCAGTTGATATTCTTCATCTTGATGCACATCCTGATATCTATCATGCCTTTGAAGGAAACAAGTATTCGCATGCTTCTTCGTTTGCTCGAATAATGGAGGGTGGCTATGCTAGGCGACTCTTGCAGGCAATTTTTTTAACTCTTTATATGTTTGCAATATTAACCTTCTAAACATTTTAATTTTATAAGGCATTTCCAAAATATAGTCCATCATTATTCTCTATGACAATATTGCATTACTGCCATCTTGTTTATCAGTTATATTGTGTTTTTAATTCATTGCTGGGGCAGCATTCTGGCTGGTAGTTTCTGTGTACTATAGAATTGGATTGTAATTTTCGTTTAGATGATAAGTACAATTTGATCAGCAGTCAGTACTTAAAAAGAAGACAAGCAAAGGACACACCCAGTGGAATATATGCATGAAGGAATGCAGTGTCCATTAAATTTATCTTTAGATATTTGTACCTCTATTCCATTCATATTGTTAAGATTTCTTCTTGTATAATAGTATGATCTATTATTGATTATCTGAAATCATGCATGATTTGTCCATCAAGGAAATAGAACTGTGTGAGTTGAACTCCTCATAAAACCAATTAAATATTTATGTTTTTGTTGAAAGTTAGTTTAATTATATTTCAACCAGCTTATGAAAATGATGCTGTAGTTTCTACAACCAGAGTTATTGAGGAAGAACAAGTAGAACTCTGTAAAGGGTCAAGTGGAAAAGAACAGATGCATGGTTTCTTTAGGCTTAGTTCTTTGACTATGTTCATCAGACTTCTATTATTAATATGTTTTAGCAGCTAAATTGTTGCAAGTTCTTCGCGATATTATGATATCTGATTTTTCTTCCTCAGTTGTGGTATTGAATATTTCAATCTTCATCCATGATTTGCATGATATATCACATATTCTCATGCATTTAATTCCTTAATTTATTTCAGGTTGGTATAAGATCAATAACAACTGAAGGGCGTGAACAAGGCAAGAAATTCGGAGTAGAGCAATATGAAATGCGAACATTTTCAAGAGATCGTCAGTATTTAGAAAACCTGGTCTCTCTCTCCCCCTCCCCCCTCCCCCCTCCCCCCTCCCCTTTTTCTCTTTTTTCCCTGTGTGAACTTGCATATTGTTTTTCAATTTGGTTGTTCTTTGGTTTTAAACCTTGTGGATTTCCCTTTGCAGAAACTGGGGGAAGGTGCTAAAGGTGTATATATCTCAGTAGATGTGGATTGCCTTGATCCTGCCTTTGCTCCTGGAGTGTCTCACATTGAACCAGGAGGTCTTTCTTTCCGTGATGTTCTCAACATCCTGCACAATCTTCAAGGTGATATTGTTGCTGCAGATGTGGTTGAATTCAACCCACAACGTGATACGGTTGATGGAATGACTGCCATGGTAGCTGCAAAGCTGGTGAGAGAACTGACTGCCAAGATTGCAAAATGATAAATGTTTTGCCTCTTGATATGTACTTCAATGCACTCACCACTCCTTAAATTCACCTGGAAGGCTAGCTTCTCAGAGTGGCATTGAAATTTTGGTCAGTTTCTTTGAAGCATTCATAAAAGAGTTCACAGGTACTTGAGTTTTAGCTACTGAGAAAATCCATGCAGCGCAGTACATGTAGTTCTGTAGAACGCGTATGTCAAAAAATAGATTGCTACAACTTTATTGTTAGCATATTTTCAAATTTATTTAATAACTAAGTTAAAGAACTATTGAAGAGCAATGTTGTGTGGCAATGTAGTTCTATAGTCATCTTCAATGAATAAGCTTCTCCAGTTTCTTTTAACAAGCAGGACATAACCATTACATAATTGATACTTTTGCAAATATCAGCCGTAGTTAATATTTCAAATATTTTGTAGGAATATTTGTTCTTCTGATGTGTAGGGGCTTGCGTTTTTTATTTCAATATTCTGTAGAGATGCTATGATTTGTTTATTAACAATTTGTGTTTGATCTGTCTGGCTTCCATACAGCTGGTCTTATCTAGTGCCACAAGGCTCAAGTGTCAAAGTGGTTGCTTCTTGATCTAGTTACCTGATTTACAAATAAATTTTGTTGTTGCAAGTCGTTGATATATAAAAGATTATCCTATGCTTTATAAATAGAGAAATGTTATTTGTACTCACAAAATACGAGACTCCGCATCAATACACTTTCATTTATCCTTAAATGGGTTGTGAATCACACTTAACTTAGGCCTCACATCTCATCCAAGAGAAGATGGAAATGTCTCGGCACAGTATTCCATAAATTGTGAGTACAAATAATTATACTCTTATAAATAACGTTAATTCATCACAAAAGTTAACAGAAAGTTGATCTAAATTATCTTAATTGTCGTGAAAGCAATGCTGCCTCCATAAGGGGATTATCCTTTCCCTTTTCCAGCTTTCATTTTCACACCTAAAATCCCCACCTGCATGCGGGTCACATTCACCTTGTGTTACAACCTCCCTGTTTTGTCACTAGAGCAACTGTAAAGTTTTCACCAACTCATTAGCATTATCATTCCTATTCCTTCTTAAACCAGCTACAGTGAAAGTGAAGCTAGAAATTATGTGAAATCAAGAAAGAAATTAATAGTGCGCTTTGTGTATGAAGACTGCATAGTAGTGTCATTTATACTCATTTAGACACGTGCATAGAAAAACACATGGTAGTGGATGTTGGAAGATACAAAGTAATGGACCTATCACTTTATGTTTTTCTCTTCCGTTTGAAATGAGTTCATAGAATGAGTATAAGTAATATTATTCATGTAACAATTGATGGTGACTGTTGAAGGAACGAGGGAGAATGATTTGACCATTACAAAAGCATCCATCTGGTATGGTCGTTGAGGAAAGAATTAGCAGCAGCTGAGTACTCAATGGAAGATGCCAAGTAAAGCGTCTCTTACTCATGCCACTCTCCATTCTCCTGTTCTAAATTAAAGTCCCTTTCTTTCTTTCTTTTTTTTAAGCTAAATACCCAAACAGGTTCATCAAGTTTTGAAAATCCCAAATTAGTCCCTCACATTTCAAAAAAGGGGGGACGAATTGGTCATCCGTATAGTTTCGTACAGTTAAAAAAGGGACATATTGGTCCCTTTGTACGTTATACGGAACTGTACAGAGAATCAATTTGTCCCCTTTTTCAAAATGTGAGGGATCAATTTAGGATTTTCAAAATTTGAGGGACTAATTTGTCCCCAATGCAAATTTGAGAGACTCGTTTGGATATTTAATCTTTTTTTTTAATTTGTAATTAGAGAATCAGCTACACTAGTCTCCAAGAATTGCAAGCATAAACGAAATTGACTAATTCTCAAAGTTTCTTAAAGTACAAGGACCCAACTGCATAAAGCTAGAACACATTTTTTATAGAAATCATAGCGGTTGTTAGATGAAATGAGATGGTAAGACTTATTCATTTATTTGAGAGTCAATAACATGCCACATCATTCTGAAAAAAGTAAAATAAAATATTGCTCTATGGCATTTTTCATAATACTATTTCCATAGTTTGACGAAGTGATACAAGTACTGTTTGGTTCTTAGTTTTCCTTCAATCAAAATTAGACTCTATAATAACATTTGAGACTATCCAAGAATTCAAACTTTTCGATATAAGCATTATAAATACAAGTACTTAAAATCTCATAGCCACATGATGCTGCCACATGTTAACATATCTTCTTCCCTAGCTACCTCACCTGTTATTCTGCCTCTTTAACCTACCAAAAATTTTGTTACCATAATGTCAAGCTAAATTACAACTCTTTCTTTGTTTGCCTCTTTTCTTTTCTCCAATGATATTTCCTTATATCTTCTGGCACAAAAAATATATAACATCAAGTCAGTGGCTGTTAAAAAAGCAGACAGGAAGAAAAACCTATCCAAGTGACCCTCATTTAGATTAGGTGACACCCAACCAGGTTGTCCATGACTTGATGTGATCTTCATTACCACTATCAAAATAATGTTGGCAACATAACTACCTAGTGCTGCTGAACACATGGACAACCCCATTCCAAGGCTTTTTAGCCCATCTGGTGTTTGTGATGCAAAGAACTCCATCTGTGCCACATACACAAGAGCCTCACCTACTCCTACAAGCACATATTGTGGTGTCTGCCAAAATATGCTCAAGGAACTTTTCTCTTCACCATTGTCACTAGCAAGTCCAAGCCTCTTCCTCTCAACAAAGCCAGCAACAGTCAATGCTATTATTGCTATGCCTAAGCCAATGCCAATCCTTCTTAGCTCACTAGGAGTTTTTGGATCTCTTTTCATCACTTTCACATATAGTGGCACTATGAGAGTGTCGAATAGCAAAATAAATGCAGATGTGCTTATGATGTCAAATGCAGTCATGCTGGCTGGAGGGATTTGAAAATTTAGGAAAGTTCTATCCATGGTGGCACCTTGCTCAACAAATAGAGAAAGCATTTGTATGAAGACAACTGAGGAGAAGATGGTGCAAAGCCATATTGGCATCAATCTCCAAATACACTTCACTTCTTCAACTTGTGTCACAGTGCAAAGATGCCAGGGGTCTGGTTTTTGGCCTTTGCCTAGCAAAGAGTTCTTTTCTTCAGTGGAAACAATGGCAGCTCTATCAAGAAACCTGCTTGTAACCAAGAGAAAATGAACAAGGAAATTATGGAGACAATAATAGGAACTTTTGTTGAGATCCTTTCCTCATTTATATAAAATAAATATGAGACAAGTTTTCAAGACTTAATAAGGCTAACAAGAATTTACAAAGGTTTTTATTTCCTTATCATATCTTCTGTTTCTTTCTGTATTGTATTTGGATCACAACTTCCTATAGAGTTTCTCACATTCACAAATAACAAAATATCGGTGCATGATCAGTTTGATTTATGTAAGAAAACCAGTAATGAAGAATTTCTTGAAGGTATGTATAAATCCATTATACCTGATGCATAAATAATTAAATATTAGATTAATAATGCACGACAATGACAACTGTTTTTTCTAATTGTAGAAAGCAATTACCTTACCTTAGGCTTTTACATTGACTATTTCATGTATTCAAATCATTTTATGGTTCTGTTAAATGCATAAATATTGATCAGATAATGCACAACAATGACAAAGCACTTTCATATGCTTTTAAGACACTTACTTGAGACCATCTGTGTGGTGCATTCTCCTAACACCATTGGTATCATCACCATCTTGAAAATCATATAGGTCTTCTGCATTTGCTGGTGGTTGAGATGTCATTTTCCTCAAAGAGGCCACTATCACTTGTGCAAACCTAGCTAGAGGGTTTCCAATAGGCTTAAAGTGTCTATACCTTAGAGTTCCACTCAAAAAAAGAATGAAGGAAAAAACGGCACTTCCTGTACATATCCAAAACGCCAATAGCCAATTTCCTGTAGTCTCTATGTAAGTCAATACTGTCTCAGACACTAAACATCCCATGTTCAATGCCACATAAAAGTAGCTGTAAAATGAAGACTTAGATCTTTGTTCTTTAGGCTCTTCCTCATCAAATTGATCTGCACCAAATGTTGCTAAAGCGGGATCAGCACCTCCGTTTCCTAGAGCAATTAGATATATTGATATGTAAAGTATTGCCACTTGAATTGGTGTATGAGGTTCACATTGCAATCCTATTTTGCCACAGCCATCAGGTTTGAGTAAAAAGGGAGTTGACAAGGATAATAACACCAAACCCTGCACAAGAGAGTGAAAATAGATTATTTGATTTTGTAAAATTATGGTAGCTGCCATGTTTTATAAACAAATAGATATTGTTTTGAGATTAATTTTGATGCATTATCAATGTAATAAAGTTGTATATTGGCATTCAATCAAATGCCACTACATGTGAGGCTTTCCAAGTGGTGGATGTGAGGATCAAATATTTTTTGTTGACTTAGAAATACATAATTAGATACCAATATAAAAATTGAATTCTACTGTTTTAGTCATGCGTTTAAAAAATAAAATAAAATAGTGAATTATTTGTAGCCAGCCTAAGTTATTGATACTTGATTTGCCAACAAGTACAATTGTAATTTGCACAACTTTTCTTTTAACATCTTACTAGCACTGATAAAGTTGGATGCGTCCGAATACTTAATTGAAATTAGCATGTGATTACTTACAATGATTAATACAACTTTAAATATGATGCAAGTGAGGTATCTCCCCAAGCATGAGTCACTAAGAAAGGCACCAATTAGAGAGAAGAAATAGGTTGTGGCCATCCATCTGCTAAAAGTGTTTGCTGCTTCAGCATTAGTCTGTCTCAGTACCAACTTTGAAAACAGAACCAAATTTACTTCAACTCCAGTAAAAGCCAATGCAAATAGCCCTTGATTCGCTGTTCCAATTTTACAATTCTATAATTAATAAAATCGTGGATACAATGAAAATTGATAGTACAGTTAAGCTAACATATCTGGGTATTTCTATTTCCTTTTTCTCTATTTCTAGAATGTTACAAAGGAAATAGTAAAAATAGAAAATAAAAAGGGATAAAATTTTATTGTTTTCACTATTTCTTTCATAAAGTCCTAAAAACAGAACGTACGATGAGAAAAATAAAAACCGAAACCAAATGAAAAATTGTTCTAATTATCTTGTTATATTCCTTGTGCAAGATAGATATTGTTCTTCAAGTCCAACAAATAGTCAAATATAGAGGAACATAAAAAGGTCGATAAATACCTAACAACAACATGGCACTCCTCCATCCACCTGTTCTATCTTTAATTGCTGGTTTTCCATAACAATCAACTGACCCATCCCTTGTGAATGGGGTGATGAGTCTCTCCTCATGATCAAGTTCAATCACCTATTCATATTACCAGTCAATTCCCAAAAAGAACAAAATAGCAACCACAGGTACACATACACAGATAACTAAAAATATATGCATAGAATCTTGGTAGAATAAAATTGAAGTAGTGTATCATTGGTTAACTAAATTGTCATTTGTGACAAAATATACTATTTTTTCTTGGTAAGAAGTGAGAAAATATTTAACAGGATAAATAAGTTAGATTAGGCTTTAAATTGACTGTGTCTTGTCTTCAACCCATTTTATCATTCCAACTAGCTAGTGTAATGAAAACATTTGCACAAATAATGCATTTAATTTTCAATATGGATTTGATGACCAACTTCAAATTATAACACAAATATAGTTGCCTTAACTGTGTGTTACACGGTAAATTAAATGTTTATTGATATATTTCTATTTAATTGATAAATATTTAGTCTGAGCTCTATTTAAATTAACCTATTTTTCTTTGAAAAAATTGATGGTCAAAAGGCTTTAAAGAAACTTTTGGCTTAAAGGCTCTCAAATGCAGAATAAATAATCACAAACATATTTCTGTTATAAGTATAATATAGATAAGTATTTAGAATTTAATATTATATGAATCAATTTCACAATGTTTATCATTAGGAAATTTAGATATAAATATCTCTATCATTATAACTCACAATATTAACATTTAAAAAGAGAATTTATAAATGTGCAAAATAATATCATTTAAAATACACTTTACTAATGTATATATTTTATCATTTACCATTACTAAAGTGTGTCATTTTTTTAATTAAGCATAATTTACTAAAAATAAATAAAATTTGATTTTTTGTCATTAAAATAAAACAATAAAAATATAAATTTTATAAAAAAAATTCAAAAATAATTAAATTAATAATTTAAAAGAATAAAAATTAAAATTTATGAAAATGATACATTGCAATTTTAGTAGAACAATTTATATGATGCAATAGATAGATACTTTGTTATTGATTTACATAATTTAATAGTATAATGTTGGCGTAATTGTTTTGTTTTATAAAAAAAAAATTTTTAACCATTAATGATCTTTTACTATAATTTTACTTCGCCATAATATAGTCTTTTTTTTCTTAGGTTCAAACATAAGTGCAAATAATGTAATTTTCGAAATTTTTAAAAAAAATGTCGTTTTCATTTTTTGTGCATCGCCATAATATAGCCTTACAGCTAACAACACGATTTTGTACTAACAGTGAAGGGAAAAAAATGAAGAAGAGGATTATGGTACAGTTCGGCAATATAGAGTGTAAGTTTTAGAATACATTTTTATGCTTTTTAGTTAATCCTTAATTAAGGAGCCTCTAATTTCACTTTTCAAGTAAAAATAATTTTAAATTACTATAATTTAAATTCTTTACATTTTAGCCAATAATAACCCAAGGATACTTGTTAGCAAATTTCCTTATATAAATAAAATTAGGTAAAGAAATTCTTTTGCTTTAAAAAATGTTTCAGATGTAGCTGATAATATTTTGTAATCAAATTCATTAAAAATACTTCTAAATTTAAATTTTAAAAGCAAAATATGTAACCTTATTAACAAGGTTGATATTTAGATTTTAAATTAAATGAGGTTGATGTTCAAAGTTTAGATAAATTAATAAGGTTGATATCATCTAACCTTATTAATTGAGTATGCTTTTATCATAAATTTAATTATTTTTAAAATTAAACTCAATTGAGTGAACTTCTGAAATTCCTCAACTAAATTGCTGATTCTCCTTGGTTCAGTTCCAGCATTTTTGTCAGCATGTGCTAGTAGAAAATAATATATACCCAAATAAATGAGCATATATATAGCTTAATAGTTATAATTGTCTCATATACTTTTAAGTGGGTGATTTTATATTCTACTTCCCACCTTCCTACATATATCTCTAGATGGTATGCAAAATATCAGTTTTTCACGTGTACACGTAACTCCCGGCCAAAAAAAATATATATACACGTAACTGGACTTTAAGTTGTGATAAAGGTGATCACGTAAAGTAAAATGTGAGTTTTAATTTCTATATAATGTACATAAAATTTATCTAATATTGCCAGTTGTAATTATAAAAGTAAAGATGGTTTTTTTTTAAAATAATGAGTATAAAAATCGACTACTTTTATTTATACAATAGTATTTCATTCTATGTTAATATAAAATAATGTGTAAAAATATACTTTTTTTTCTATATTCCACTTATTTTCTTAATTATTATAATTAAAAGATAATAGTTTATACGGTAAGATTTAGAAGAGATAGATATGCACAATCTTATTCTTATTTTATGGAGAGATTGTCTCCACAATTTTAACCTGCATGCAACTTCACCTTAGGCAAAGGAACATAGCACTACAATTCTTTAAAGCCAAGATTTGCGTCACTTTTTGTTCTTATTCCAGTTATCATAGCAAAATACTATAAAAATAAAAAATAAAAAAAAATCAGAAGGGAAGCGAAAGGTAAAAAGAAAAGGGAAAACTCTTTAACAGGTGGGGCAAGAAAGGAAGAATCTTTATACCAAGTTCTATTGAGAGATCATCAGCACAGAGTAATAAGCATCAAGAGGTATACACGCAACTTATATCTTGACAGTAATCACAAAGAAATGCAGCAAATCAATTATATAATAGGGATGTTACCAACAACAGAAAATGGAAATGGGATTTTTGTTTATCGGAGTTACGTACCTTAGAGTGATTTTTCACTTGAGAACTTGTTGTGATCTCTAAATCTTTTCTTGCATCCATGGTTCTTTTGCTTCTTGAGGTGGTGAGGAACAGCACATAAAGGAGAGAATAAAGAGATATTGGTGGCGTAGTGTAGATGAGAGAAAGAGTGTGTGTCCAAATGACGGTTTTATATATTGATATTATATTATTTTTGATGACGCAACACACATTTACTTGCATTAATGAGAGGGATAGAACCGAACCTTTAACCCGGACGCGATATTGATGTGTGTGCGAGATATTTACAGCATGTTTGGTTACGCCCCGGTAATGAGGGGTGGCAAAAATAAAACCTACGGTACGCATGAAGATTACCGGCAATTGGGAAAAGAGCAGGAGAAAAGTTAGTCCGTGCAGAAGAGGGATGGAATCTCTATTTATTAGACCGAGTAATTTTTTATTTAAACAAATTATTTAAATATTTACTTATATATATAAATATATTTCAAGAAAATTTTAGTATTCCTTTATTTTTAAATTATTTTTATTAAATTTGTATAGTGTATATATTTCTATTTTTAATTTGAGTTATATTGTATTAATAATATTTGTAGTCATGTATATTTTTATTTCAAATTTCAATATATTTTCTATCTTTTCTATTATTTTTGGATTTTTCAATAAACCCATGGATATTTATGGGATTCAATTTCCCATGAGGAGTAGAGATTGTGACGAAAATAAAAATAGGGATGGGGAGTAAAATTATAAACTAGAATTGATTCCATGTCCATTCGAGTATGTTTGGTTTCATTTAAACAGAAGTTAAGAATTGATTGTAGCTCTTAAAATCAATTCTACAACAAATGAACAAAAATATCACTATTGGGGGTTGGTTTAGGATTTATGTGAGAGGTGTTGTGGAAATTAGTTCTATAAAAATTTACTAAACATAAATCACTTTATCGTAAAATTAATTATAACAAAATCAATTCTAACAGAATTAATTCTACTTAAAATCAATTTTGACCAAAATTTTTTTTTTGTGCACAACCAAGGATATTTATCATCGATTACAGTGACTAATTCTCGCGCTGGCTTATAGACACCTCGACGGGTAGGACAGCTGGCCCGAAGATTTAAGACTTCTCCATACTCAAAGCCAGAAATCGAACCCCTAACATTTAGTTAAGGGTGAATGAGTCCCTTTCACTCAACCACTCTGACCGAATTTAGTATTGGATTCAAATCTTTTTCAGAAATAGTAATTAAATTCTCTTAAAATGTTCTTTTAATTATTTTTTTTGGTAATGGATGTTCTTTTAATTAAAAAGTAGGGAAAAATTCACTTTACCCCCCTGAAGTTTAGCTTGTGTGCAATTTAGACCCTAACATTTTAAAATATGCAACCCGACCCGGTGGAGTTAACAGACCGTGCAAAATGGCCCTTCTGTTAGTGTGCCATCCAGTTATCACCGTTAAGTGTCATGTGCCTCTCACATGACCACTTTTATGGATAAAAATGCCCCCCACTTAAATACAAATTTCCATTCCAACTCCACCCATTGGCTCATACATTTGGGGGGCCTGAAACGCACACACACAGGTTGGGATCATTAAGCTCATCATCATCATCATCCATTGAACCAAAATTTTCAGAATCAGACAACTGCATTAAGTCCCCAAGCAAAATCCCAGAAAAAGAAATCAGACCCAACAAAATAATAATAATAAAATTCAGAACAGTATAACTCCACCAAAAGTAACAACCTCTCCTCAGCATCACATACAGCCACCATCATCACCTTTCTCGGCCTTCACCTCTCACCCCACAGCCACGCTCGCGAACCACCCCGTCGCATCTCAACCGTCGTACACCAACACTGCAACAAAGACCGCGCCCTCCTGTCCTCGGTAGCCGAATGAGCCAAGACGAGCCCAGCTGCGCGATGCGGAGACACCTAGCTAGCGACCAGCCGCCGCCATGAAACCATCACTGTCGTTGTTCCCTTGCGACGCTGGATCTCTAGCCTAGCATCTCGGAAGATCGCGATCTGCCCCCTTCTTCCGCGCGCTGCAGTCCTTCCTACCGTCGGATGCCGCCTCAGAGGATGAACCGCACCACTGCTGAGTCCTCCTCCCCAAACCCTCACCACCGTGTGCCTCCATCATTGTGAGGTCTGCCACCTCGGATTGTGTCATAGTCGCCATAGCGCTCCTAGAATGAGCTCGTATCGCCGCCGCTTCCTCCTCCTCGTTAGCATTATACATCAGTCGGCATTGTGCCGCCGTCTCTCCGGATCTAGCCATGGTAGCTGTTGCCTTCTATTTGTCCCTCCCTGTGTATGTGCGTTTCAGGCCATCAGCCAATGGGGTGGAGTTGGAATGGAAATTTGTATTTAAGTGGGGGCATTTTTGTCCATAAAAGTGGTCATGTGAGACGCACATGACACTTAATGGTGATAATTGGATGGCACACTAACAGAAGGGCTATTTTGCACGGTCTGTTAACTCCAGGGGGTCAAGTTGCACATTTTAAAATGTCAGGGTATAAATTGCATACAAGCTAAACTTCAGGGGGGTAAAGTACATTTTTCCCTAAAAAGTATTTATTTTTTTATGTTTATAAAATATACAATTTATTAAATATGTTTATAAAATGCACAATATATTAAATATTAGGAGGATTATTAAAATGATATAAAATTGAATCTTCAGATATATCGTTGTAATAAGTGTGCTTATTTAATTTTTTAAACAAGATGTTACAAAAAATTAATAGAAATAGCCATGCTAAACTAAGAAACTAGGCTAAAGATAAAAACTATGGCTAACATTTTTTCTTCCTGCTTCATTCATTATAAATGATTACATTTATAATGTAAAAGATAAACTAAAATCTTCTCAAACTACGATATCTCATCATAAACTGTAGAATAATTCTAGTAAATATTTCTTTCTATCCTTATTCTAATTCTAAAATATTCTACTGCAACACAAAGACTAAGAATAATGTTACTTTGAAAAGATTGTTCTTATTGAGTGTTGAGCAGAGAAGAAAGATTATACAGTAACTATTTTTTTACTTGGCAAATTAAATGCTCGTTTGGATGTTATTATGTTGTTATTTTTTATTAAAAAGATATTTTTCGTAGTTTTTAATATGTTTAGGTAAAAGTTTAGGTAAACTTTTAAGTAAAAAGCAGAATTACTATAAAAAATAGAAAAAATATTTTTAGAGGTTATAATTTTATCTTCTGAAAAAGAATATGTTTTTTATAACATAAAAATATGTTTGATAATCAAAAGGATCTTAATGTTATATCCAAATATAAAATAATTTTTATATTTTCAAAAGATTTATTTAAAAAGATCAACTAAGAAATTCTTTTTCTAAAAGATCATCCAAACCAATTTTATATAGTGGACCATTTTAATTGTGGTGTGTGATGCACTTCTGAGTCTATTTTGTTATTGATCTAAACCATTGAATTTTTATTAAAAGTTAAGATACTATGAACTATTGATATAAGTACTTTAGAACGTTTTAAAGATGAACAACATTTTTAATTTTAAAGGTGACTAAATTAATTTTATCTATGCAATCTTAAGAAAAAATTCCAATCAATTTTAGGATTACACAAATAAATGTTTTAACTTGTTTGTACAAGGCTCATGGTTAAGAAATAGTATTTCACATAAAAAAAATGGTTACTTCTAATATTGTTGCATATAAGTGTATCACAATATCTCAATTGTTAATAGAAAATCTATCAACGACTTAAATAATCACAAATTATAAAATAGACCTTAATTTTTTTTCTCACCTGATGCACCACACACCACAATTAAAAGAGTCCACCATTGGAATTTGCCTTTTGTTTGGGTAAATAATAATTTTGTGAAAATTCCCGAATCCCACACTTTTTTTTTTTTAAGTTAATGCTCATTTTAATTCTTAATTTTATATTTATAAGTTATTTTAGTCTCTAATTTTGAAAATAAATCTAATTAATCTCTAATATTGTAAAACATGAGTTAAGTTAGTCCCTTATCCCATCTCATTCAATTTTTATTTGATATTTTATTAATTAAATGACGCTTTATAATATTAAGTGATACCTTAATGTGCTATGTGTTATTTGAAGTATAGTAAAGTTTAAAATGATTTATTTTATATTTAAAATTACATAATGTCACTCATTTTATGATTTGAAAATAAGATTTAAATGATTTATTTTATATAATTTTTAGATATAAAAATGAATCATGTTAAAATTAATTATACTTCAAATGATATAAAGTATATGAAAATATCACATAATATTATATATCTTGATTATTTGATGAAATGTTAGATAAAAGTGGATTAAAAGACTAATATGACTCATATTTTATAATGTTAAAGATTAATTTGACTTATTTTAAAAATTAGAGATTAAAATTATTTATAAATGTAAAATTAAAGTTAAAATGAACATTATTTTTTTTTTTCATGGATTTGAATCCCACATTTTATAACACGTGGTTACCTTGCATTCCAAGTGGTGATTACTGGAGGACGTAGATGGACTCCAGTGATAAATGCACCGACTTTTTGCAATCTTTGCTTGTTTTCTTGAATCGCTTTTTTTTTTTTTGGCAAAGGAAAAAATTGTCCTTTTTCCTTAAGGGCTTTCAGAGTAAAATTTTTTAATTAAAAAATAAAGTTTTTAAATTACTAATATCCGGAAATTGAGATAATTTAGCTTATAGTTTAGTAATTGTCTTTAACTTTTTTAGTGGCTGATTTTATATTCAACTCATGCCTCCCTTTTTTCATATCATCTGGAAAGAATTCTTAGTTTTAATGTGTTCAGAAGTAAGGATCTTTTATTTAGAAACTGGTTCATGAAGGGATCCCTGTTCACACAGCTCTGAAAAAGAGAATTCCATCAATTGATGAGAGGTGTCCAAGATGCGGTTCAGAACAGGAGTCGATCATGCATTGCATTGCTTGTTTTCTTGCCCACATGCTGCTGCAGTCTGGAGCTCTATGGAGATAAACCCAGCAGTATACCACCGTCTTTCTGATCCTTTCGCAGATTGGTGGCTGGGACTTTTGGCGTCTATTCAATCAAGGCCAAGCTGGAGTGGAATAGTTGTTCAAACAGCAGTAATATGTTGGCAAATGTGGAAGGCCGGTAACCTCGAAGGATTGGTCGAAAAGAGTGTGATAGGGTTTTGATATAATAGATTATAAATTCAAATCTTTTTTCGCCTTTTTTGAGGTGAGATAAATGTAAGTTACTTTGGAAGTTTTTTTTGAGCCGGTCTCTATCTTAGACTAGGACGTCATGCTGTAACTCTAAATTTTCATGTAAAAAAATATATGAAAGGCCCATAATTGTAAGGTGTTCGAGGGGAAGGACTTGGATCCTTAGTTAGTAGCCCACACTTCTCAAGACTTGCGGAGGACATCCAAACAACTCTCTTCTTTCAGCTTAAGAATTGGGCCTACTTATGCGTTGTATACTTGTAGTGTTGGTGGGTGATCCCAACTCTCATGTTGGAATAAGCACACCAACGTGATAAAATAAGTTAATATAATATATATTGACTTTATATTTTATTTAATTTAAGTAATATATTATATAAGTTTATCCATCAAACTACTTTCATATGTTAAAATGATGGATAACTTAATTACGTTTAGGGAGGGAGTATAAACTCTTATTAACTTTTAACGTAAAACGTTTGTTTTACTTATTTCATTAAATAATATGATAAATAAAATCATAAATATTTTAATAAATAATAATTAAAATAAATTTTATATTAAATAATTATTGAAATAAAATATTAAATATTAAATATTAAATAATTTAATATATATTTTAAATAAATAATAAGTTTTATTTGATATAAAAATTATAAATTATATACTACTAAAATATATAAATAAATAATATGTGGTACATTAAACTAAGGATAATAATAAAAAATTTAATTTAATATTTATTATTAAATTAAAATTTAAATAATTATGATAAAAACACTAAAAAACTATTAATTTAATATTATATGTTTGTAATAAATTTTAATAATTAATAAAAATCATTATTTTGTTTTTATTTAATATTTTATATATAATTAGGGTTATTTGTAAATAAGTTATAATATTATATAGTATAAAATATAATATCTTATATAACGTCGCACCAAACATTGTATAATCTTCAAAGTTTATCAGGTTTTATATCATCAAGACTTATTCTATCAGATTTTATCTTATTAGACCTGTCAAATTGTTATAATATAGTCCTACGGGATAGATTGTAAGGCTTTTATCCATCAATAAAAGTTTCATCATCTTTGCAGAAAAAAAAACACATTCAATGTTTTGAAAACATAAATGTTTTCATCGTTGAAAATTTTAACTAGTTTCCTTATAACATTATTTTACAAAACTGTATCCCAGATTATATATTATATGCATTTTATTTTTTCTTTTAAACTTTTTTTTAATGTTAAGAAAAATATAAAACTTTCTATCACATGCAACTTACTGCCTAAGTTAAAGAAACAAGATGCAACTTAATATCTTAAATTTTTTTCTTGGTCGGGTACTATTCTCATTAATAATAAATAAAAAAGTTTAATTAATTTATGAGTCCAATAATTTTATCAAATTTTCATTTAGAACTCATATCTTTACAATAGATAAACTTCTATAATCAAATGTCTAAATCTAACATCCGTTATGAAAATATGACATTATTTTAATTATTCTTTCATTTCATTTATTCTTGACACTATAATTTATCATGCTCCTATACATTTCAGTGGGTTATGAAAAGTGACTGAGTTCCGCTCCTCTTCTCCGTCTCTCAATATTTTAGTTAAAAAAAAAAAGCAATATATTGAGAAGTAATTATTAAAAAAAAAATTATCTTCTCTCTACTCTTCTTGGTTTCCTTACTTCGTTAGCCAATCTAGCTCGTTGAGAGCCTTGTCTTCTTCTTCTTCTCGTGTGCCATCATAACAGTACTTCTCTAGTTCTACTTACTTTCTCTCTTTTCTCTGTCTACAATGGCTTCTCCATCAACATTTTCGCGCCTGAATCTCCTCCCGAAGCCTTCCCTCTTCTTCAAAGCGGCACTCTCCAATTTCCCAACTATCCAATTCCCATTCTCCCTCACTCCTTCTTCTTTCCGCACCATCGCCTCCCTAACATGCTCTTCTTCTTCTAACCCTCCCATCTCCGAAACGGAGCATCGCAACGGACCCCCAAAACGCCAAGCCGACTTCGTCGTTTTGGGCATCGAAACCAGCTGCGACGACACCGCCGCCGCCGTCGTATGTTTCATTCCTCATTATTATTATTATTATTGTTAAGCTCAAATATGACTTTGTTTTTTTCTTAGAGATGCAGTGATTTTTGTTTTGGTTCCTTAATTTAATTTTTTTTTCCTTAATTTTTTTTTTTTTAAGTTCTAGCTCGAAAATAAACATAAAATTTCTAATTTTTAAATAACCATTTATGCTCACTTTTAAAACTAGGATGCTTGAACTGAACAAAATTATTTTTAGAGATGATGAAATATATGCTTAGCCTTAAACATAATATTTATTTTTAATTATTAAGTGATTTTAATTTGACCCGATACAGTTTTTTTTTTTTTAATATTATCTCTTCCATTTGGTGCCATTGTGAGACTATGAGATTGGGCTAAAGTTAGTGTGAAGTATGAGGATTAAATTAACCTTTCCTTAAAAAAAAAAATTGATTATTTTGATTGTGATTTTTATGGGCTGTGTGGTTTCAGGTGAGAAGCAACGGTGAGATTCTGAGTCAAGTGGTGTCTTCTCAGGTATTATGTTGTGTGTGTGTGTGCTGAATTTCGGTTTCGTGCTTCTAGTAAAGGTTTATTCTTATTAGCCACTCTATTCTACAGTTGTGTCATTGTCTCGGGGTGTGTTTGGATGGAGGGTTGTGGAGGTGTTAATGGGAAGGGAGGATACTTTTTTCTTGTTTTTGAATCAACTCTTATATATTGTCAAACCAGAATTTCACACCTGTTTTACATTTGGTTGGTTAATCACATACAAACTTCTGGTTAACAACGCCTATTTTGTGGTTACTGTGATGATAATCAATTATTATCGTATTAATAACAAAATATATATAATTGTATTAGCTGCAATATATACGTGATTAACTGGGAATTTTTATATTGTTAATCGCTTTTATCACGATTATTGACTAACTAGTGTAACATAGAAATCTGCATGTTACCAATTGATGCTGGAATTCCTTTTTTTTACCCCCTGATAACAAGGTGTTCGAAAAATGATCTGAGACCATCATTTTCGTTTTTGAATGAGGATAGTGATTTATTCTTTTGATTTTGAAAAATTCTTAAACTAAGGTATTATTTGCTTAAAATGAAAATTTTATGGCCCTTTGCGTATTCTCTGAAACTCTCCGTCCCAGACATACCCTTAACAGACTTCTCTTCCTCTCAAACTATTTGACTTTTTCTAATTAAGGCAGATCTGCTTGCGAAATATGGAGGTGTTGCTCCAAAAATGGCAGAAGAGGCTCACTCACAGGTGATTGACCAGGTACAGGCATACAGCATTCCTGTTATGTTGAACATGTCCAGCATAAGTCAGGGCAGACAATTTATGCAAGTGTTTTAAAAAGTTGAACTGACAAGACCTCTGAATCATGGTTCTATTGATTTAGCTGGTTAAAACTTAAATTTTTGGTTGAAGCCTAAGTGACATGGGCAAAATCCTTTTGCTTATTCATTATAGGTTGTTCAAGAAACACTTGATAAAGCTTACATGACTGAGAAGGATCTTACTGCAGTTGCTGTTACTATTGGTCCTGGTTTAAGTCTTTGTCTTCGTGGTAATACTTGATATCATTTAATTTCTATGTATTTCATTATATATTGCATGGCTTCTGTGAATTAGGCAACATAGTAGTTGTTGAGGTCAAGAAATTATTATTAAGTTAAAATTTTCTAATTGAAATACAAATGAAATGTAGTTTTATGTCAGTGTTTCTCCAAATTGACTTCGTAAGATATAGAACAGTTCTTTAGAAATAGGTGAAAGCACCATGCAGTAATAATGCCAGTACTCCCATGGAAACTGTCAGAAATTTTGAATCTCGCTGTGTTTCAGACACTGCAAACTATTGGCAACAGCACATTTTTGTAACTAGGGTAACCTTATATTAAATAATGAAAAGAAGTCAGAAAGTTTAAATATTCAAATTTGATTGGTCAAACTGTTAGCAGTAATTTTTGTTTTCTGATTTCAAATAGTCATAGGAAGACTTCTTTTGGTGATAATTGCTCATGAGTTCATTTTCTGATCATTTGTATACCTAAGAGGTATTATTGCTATCAATTACATGTTCCTTGGTCCACTGTGTGCACTATGCAGTGGGGGTACAGAAAGCTCGTAAAATTGCTGGGGTTTTTAATTTACCAATTATTGGCATACATCACATGGAAGCACATGCACTAGTAGCCAGGTAAATATACAATGGTTGTCTAATGAATATTTAATTTTCTGCCGAATGAACACAGAGGCACGCTTGTAATATCTGAAACAGCAACTCAGTTAGTGTTTGTTCTTATCCTTCCAGAATTTGTCTGCACGTTTTCAATATCGTATAGAACACTTTCTTTGTGAGATTGCGAGACATACAAATCCCTTGTTTCAGGTTAATTGAGAAAGATTTGCAGTTTCCATTCGTGGCCTTACTTATTTCAGGTAATACCTTCCGTTATTCTGGTTTTGATTGCTAGTTTTATTAATTGGTGATAGTTTTTATCTCACACTTCTATTTTCATTTTTCTTCCTTGGGTGATGGTACTGGTGTACGGGTGTGTTAGAGATGTAAACTGTTCTTGGGTTTTCACCTAACATCTCATTTTTTTGGGGATGTTGGTCCTTGACAATGATAATTTGAAAAGGGTACTTATTTGACTTAGCCAGACTATAAATGACTATATTTTATGAGGATGATGACAAAATATTGTATTTGTAGGGGGACATAATCTACTCATTCTCGCACATGATCTTGGGCAATACATACAACTTGGAACCACAATAGATGATGCGATTGGTGAGGCATATGACAAGACCGCAAAATGGCTAGGACTTGATATGAGGAGAAGTGGTGGTCCTGCTATAGAGGAGCTTGCGAGGGAGGGTAATGCTGAATCAGTTAATTTTTCAGTAAGTTATTTCTGCAAGTACATATACGTGCCCTCTCAGTTGTTGCCTTAGGTTGAATATCTATCCTTTCTGGAATTACTCTGGTGGCTGTTATGCTACTAGTGGAGTTCTAAGTTTATTCCTATGTTTATTTTAGATTCCAATGAAGCAGCACAAAGATTGCAACTTCTCCTATGCTGGTCTAAAAACCCAAGTAAGGCTGGCGATTGAGTCCAAAAAGATGTACGTAAGTATTTGAAGCTGTTTGTTAACAGATTTGTGATCTTTAAAAATAAATAAAAAATATCGAGGGAGCTATGATATAACCCATAAAAGTGGTGTATTATCGTTTATCTATTTACATGTATTCTGTCAAATGTAGTTGTTAGAGTGCTTTCTGTGTTGAATGAGTGACTGATTTCCACATTCTGTTAGTGTCAACTTATTTCTTCATGTAGTCAAATATCTACAAAGATTTTTGTTAGATCAACCTTCACCAGCAGGATATCTAAATGATTGATATTGCATGTTGCAAGAAGTAATTTTTGGGATGTAATAATAATAAATTTTGAATTCATCTTTTAATTTTATTTTTACCTACTTATGAGGACATGGGCTATTTGCAGTGATGCCAAGATTCCTATCTCTTCTGCAAGTAATGAAGATCGATTGTCAAGGGCTGATATTGCTGCTTCTTTTCAGGTGAGTTCGTTAGTTGTATTTTTGCAGGTTTTGTAGATTGTTGGAATGTATTTTCGTTTGGATCTAGTTGATGACTTGTTTAAAATTTCTGCATCTCTCCCTCTTTTGTTCACCTTTAATTTATGTCTTGTGTTTGTCTTATTCATTTTTTACGTGCCAAGCAGCGAATTGCAGTGTTACATCTTGAAGAAAGATGTGAACGAGCAATCCAGTGGGCATTGAAGATGGAGCCTTCTATAAGACACCTGGTAGTTTGAAGTCTGAATTGTTGCTTTCTGTCAAATGAAATCTATGCTTCTCCTTTCTATTGATTTTACATTGGAAAATTTAACCGTCTTTCTACTTGTTGTCATCTGTTGCAGGTCGTCTCTGGTGGTGTTGCATCAAATCAATATGTTAGATCCCGGCTTGATAGGGTTGTGAAGAAGAATGGCCTGCAACTTGTATGCCCTCCTCCCCAGCTTTGTACTGACAATGGTAATATTTTAGTTTTAGCATCGAAGGCCAATTCCACCTATGTAGTCACAGTTTGCCGAAATTTGCAGAAGTGGTCCCACATCCAAATAAAAGCGGGTCATTTGACAAGATTTTCTTGTATAAATGAAGTCTAATACAACCCTTTTTTCTTACTATTTTAGTTTTTCCTTGATACTCTTCCAGAGGAGCATATGAAGAAAAAGAAAAAAGACACTAACCATTTTTCAATTTATAGATATCTTGTTGCTCTCCTCTTATGGATCTTTCGGTAATCCAAAATTAGTTGTCACACAACTTCTCACTTCGTTCAATTATCTTTCTTGATCCATGTTTTCTTTAAAAATGCAAATCAGGTTGATAGATCTCGTATCTATGAATGAATGATGAACTATTATTGAATTGGGGAACTTGGCAATGCTCCAAGAACCCTAGGAAAAACGGTTACAGCAACAGAGGAATCCAAGCTCCTCAACTCTCACCCGTACAAAATGAACAAAAAGACCCCCTCTTCCCTTACTTTCTCTCCTTTTATACTTCTTATTCTGCTGTTGTTCTCTTTTCCCGCCCAACTAACTAACTCTATAACTGTCACATACTCTCCTTTCCTCCTAACTGTCTCCTTTTTCTTTCATATACTCTCCCATATCTTGTGTCCTTATCACAGGTTGTTACTTTTTCTAACGCATGCAACATAGAAAAAATCGTTTTTGTTTTATTAGAAGTTAGTCATATCTTACCAGCTTCTTGTTGAATTGCATAGGTGTAATGGTTGCTTGGACTGGCATTGAGCACTTCCGCATGGGAAGATATGACCCTCCTCCACCTGCAGAAGAACCAGAAGACTTTGTGGTATGTTTTTTGAGTGTTGACAATTATATGGATTGATGAATTAACTATATCTGCTTTCCTATTATGACTCTAGATAGATTTAGAAAATACATTTTATTTAGGGAAAAGGCATAATTGATGATTTCTACACAATCAACAAAATCAATTGTGACAGACCATAAATTTTCATCAGTGCTACATGTTGTGCTCGTGCTCGAGTCACTGAGATTATTTCCACTGTTTTTCATTTCAGTATGATTTGCGCCCAAGGTGGCCACTAGGAGAAGAATATGCTGAAGGAAAAAGTGAAGCACGCTCGATAAGAAGGGCCCGTGTTCATCCATCTCTCACTTCTCTGATTCAAGCATCATTGCAAGAGTGACATTTCATGTAATTCAGTACTTCCATGTTGTTTCAGCCTCTTCGAGAAGCTTTTCTGGGCTATCCATTTTTTTGAACTATCTCTGATATGCCAAAATGCCATCTTTGGCTGAAATAGGTTCTCAGTAATACATAGAAAATTTCCAAGTTTGTTGCTTTGCTGGGGAAACTAGTCATTAGCCTGAAGCAATACCTCAAGAAAATTCAGCAAAGAAACGTCAGTGCATGAAGAAACCATACGAGAGTGGTGGCTGAAAGTGAAAATGGAAGTGGAGTTGGAAGAGATGAAAGTTCATTATATATTAAATTAGAGTGATGCTATCACAAGATTTTTTTTTTCCAAAAAAAAAAGAAGAGAAAAAAGAAAAAGATTGCATGTATACCCTGAATTCTTTAAGCAATTTTGTAAATGTAGTACAAAACTAGTTGTAATTATTATTCAATCCACCAGCTTGTGGTGGCACTGGCCATTTTCTGCATAATCTCTAGATATTTTGTCATGTTTTCCCGTTTTGCATTCTTAAATTTCATTATTTAATCTCCATTTACCGTGAACACTTGGGGTATTGTTGTTGGGTTTAGCCTTGGCACAATTCTTGTCAATGTTCACCACAGGTTATTGTTTCCCCCCGTGTGGGAATTTCAGTAACTGAATTTGTAACTTTATTTTTTCTCACTTGTGTGGGAAGAGTAGTGAATTAATGATGCGCGTCAAACAAAAAAGGTTGAATTGATGATAGAATAGAAAGAGTGTGAATTGATGAACGTATGAGAAAGATGTGAAGTAGTGACAAGTGAATATTTAATATAAAGGACAAATATACGACACGCTAGCATTTGGATGTTTTTGAAATAGATGTGGAACATATAAAAAGAAAAATTATTCCACGTTTGATTTTAGCTAACACTTCTTTACTCTCTAGTAATTTTTGTTACGCAAGAAAAAATAATAAATTTCAATGAAAAATCTTGGAACCTTATATTATATCACATAAAATTAAGTCTTGAAAGCTTATATAAATGAATAGATTGAAAGGTAGATATGTCTCTGTTAGTAATTTATATTTTTATTTATTATTATCTATAAAAAGAATTTATTTAATAATGTCAGTTAAATTATAAATTAATTGAATATAGTTAAATGTTATCGGGTATGCCATTTCACATAGCCGGAGTCCGAATACTCCGCAGCTCATTTGTCTCATTTGTCTTCCAAATGGCCATCCAATTGTCCTATATATCATTTCTTCTTTCAACTTATACACAGTCCATGTTTCAAATTTAATTCCAAAATGCATATGACCAGATGATCCTTATTCTTCTTTTTAAATATAATAAACATGAATAACTGGATTAGTTGTCAAATCATGGGACGAAAAAATTATTACTTATTGGTCACTTTTAGCAAATTTTAAATGCTTATTATAAAAATGAATATCCAATTAATACTCAACAATTTGTCTCTAATATACACATAAAACAACAGTTTATTTTAGCTATCAAAATGGTGTTGCAAAATTTATAAGAAAAAAGTATGAGTTTTTTGAATCAATGCGTAACGAGTTTTTTAACAATTTAATACAAATTAAGACTTGGAATCTTTTTTATCAGCTTAAATGTGTTTTTAATACATAATTACACTTTAGTTTTAATCCTTGAAAATATATATATATATTGTCCTAGACATATGTATCCTCCATAGGAGACAATCTTGCTTGAGTCGGGAACATCCACATCATGGTGGAGCTAACTCTTCCCGTGAGAATTTTTTTCATACACAAAGCTCGAACTCAAGACCTTACTTAAGGAAACTCAAGCATGTACCACTTGAGCCAACTCCCGTTGGTAATCCTTGAAAAATATTTTATTCAGTTTCAGTGTAAATATTTTTAAAATTGGGTTGGTCTTATTCCTTGTTACATAAGTGCTAATTGTCGTATATGATTGAATAATCTTATCCTTCCTCTTTTAACAATTTAATCCTCAATTCAACATTTAATATAAATAGTATAATAATAAGGACTAAAATTTAATGATTTTAAATCGCAAGATAGTTGATAGTTAGTGCTTTTTAAGCATTTAGTTAAGATTTGATTTTTCACAATATGTACAGAAAGAATCTCATGATTTGTGATTCAACTCTTAAGGAACTTCATGCTTCAAAAGAATTAGTTAACGCTATTAACAATAAATACAATGGAAAAAATTAATGCTACTTGTATAATAAAAAATTGTAATATTGTTACACTTTTAACTTTGTTACCATCAAATCGATGACAGTTTCCATTTACTCCCACTTATTTATCATATCTAATGGTAATAAAGTAAGAAATGTAGAAATGTTGTAATATATTGTTTTACAAGTATTATTGCTAAAAAATTAATAATGGTTTTATAGATATTTGAACTGCAATCAAATATTCTTTTGTTCAAAAACTGAAAAAGAAAATGCTTATTTGTTAAAAGATAAAAGCACAATTACTTATTTAACAATCAGATGCAAACAGAAGAGAGGAGCAGCGTTAGGTAATGCGACCTCAAAAATGGGTTTTTCAAAATCCATCATCCACACACAAACACTGCACTGCTGGTGAGTGACTGTTCCTCCTCAATCTCACTCTTCTCATTCACTCCTTCGATGCCAAAGCCGAAGCTCTTGTCTTCTGAAGAAGGCTCAATCACTTGCTTCTTTTCTCTCTTTCAGCACGCCACAACGCACAAAACCTCAGTCCATCATTTCCTTCACTGTAAGCCCCTTGATTTTCTCTATAAATTAACTCATCAAACACCCCATTGCTTAGTTTTATCAAACTTCTGATCTATTTTCATTTTTTCTATTTAATCCCTGGGGGGCTTCATTGCAGTTCTTTTTTTTTTTCGATGAATATCTTTTTATTTTAACTTTTTACCAATACCCCCATTTCTTAGCTATATCAAAGTTGTGTTCTTTTGCCATTTTTCTATTTAATCCCTGGAGAGTGGAGAGTTCATAGCTGGATTTTTTTTCTCTCTCTCTCTCTCCAATACCCCATTGCTTAGTTATATCAAAGTCGTATTCTTTTTCCTTTATTTGTTTAATCACTGACGGGTTCATTGTTGAAATTTTGTTATTTTTTAAAAGACAATATAAGTGTAGGAATTGATGGGATATTTCACTTTATCTATTTGGTTGGACCATTTTGTTTTTTCTGTGATCTGATGCCACTGTTGTTGTGCTCAATTGCTTCTGCTAGATGATGCTTGCATATGTACTTCACATTTTAGTTGTTCTCTTTTTTTTTTTTTTTTTATCGGAATTAGGGAGAATTTGACTATTTCCTCATAATAACTTCAAAATAAATAAATAATGAAAAAGAGACTTAAAGTCTGTTCAGTATGATTCAAATTTGTGATTGATTCTTTATATGGTTACTGGCAAATGTGTGTGTGCTGTAGTTTGATCATCCACCATGTTCATGTAAGTGACACCAGTTTTGGCTCTTTTCTGAACAAGCAGCAGAACTTTTGCAGAACATTGTCAAGCCATGCTCATTCTGCATGTCAGCAAACTCAGATCTCTTCATTTGATTCCATCCCAATTTTTAGGCCTTCTTTCTTATTTGCATACTCGTTCTTTGTTGCCCTATTCTAAACCCATCAATTGGAATACAACCCACAGTTTTGTTCGAAAAAACCCACTCCTCTCTCTCTTAGAAAGATGCAAATCCTTGGTCCAGTTGAAACAAATCCAAGCTCAAATGATCTTAACAGGCTTAATAGACAATGGCTTTGCTGCAAGTCGCCTTGTCGCCTTCTGTGCTCTCTCAGAAGCACAAACTCTTGAATATTGCACAAAAATTTTGTATAATATACAAGAACCAAATGTTTTTTCTTGGAATGTGACCATTAGGGGATATATAGAAAGTGGTGACATGGAAGGAGCTCTTGTGTTGTACAGGAGAATGTTGTGGTGTTGTGGATCCAAGCCGGATAATCATACTTACCCTTTATTGCTTAAAGCATGTTCTTGTTCATCTCTAAGTTGTTTGGGTCATACTATACTTGGACATGTTTTGAAGTTTGGTTTTGAATTTGATATATTTGTACACAATGCGTCCATCAGTATGTTACTGTCATATGGAGAGTTAGAGGCAGCGTATGATGTCTTCAATAAAGGTTGTGTGAGAGACCTGGTAACCTGGAATTCCATGATTACCGGGTGTGTTAGAAGAGGAGTAGCAAATGAGGCTATAAAACTCTATCGGGAAATGGAGGCAAAGAAGGTGAAACCAAATGAGATTACAATGATTGGGATGGTTTCTTCTTGTTCTCAGTTGCAGGATCTGAATCTTGGCCGAGAATTTCATTATTACATCAAAGAACATGGGCTTGAGCTAACAATTCCACTTATTAATGCGCTTATGGACATGTATGTGAAGTGTGGAGACCTATTGGCTGCACAAGTTCTATTTGATAACATGGCACAAAAGACCCTTGTTTCATGGACTACAATGGTTTTGGGATATGCCAGATTTGGTCATCTGGAGGTTGCTCGGGAACTTTTATATAAAGTTCCAGAGAAGAGTGTTGTGCCTTGGAATGCAATCATTAGTGGCTGTGTCCAAGCCAAGCATAGTAAGGAGGCATTGACTCTGTTCCATGAAATGCAAATTAATAATATAGAACCTGATAAAGTGACCATGGTCAACTGCCTGTCTGCATGCTCACAGCTTGGAGCACTCGATGTAGGAATATGGATTCACAATTATATTGAAAGACAAAACCTTTACATAGATGTTGCATTGGGAACTGCACTAGTTGATATGTATGCCAAGTGTGGAAATATTGATAGGGCTCTCCAGGTTTTTCAAGAGATTCCTCAAAGAAATTGTTTGACCTGGACAGCTGTTATTTGTGGTTTAGCACTCAATGGGAATTCTTGCGATGCTATATCCTATTTCTCTAAAATGATTCATATTGGATCGGTGCCTGATGAGATCACCTTTCTTGGTGTCTTATCAGCTTGTTGCCATGGAGGTTTAGTTGAAGAAGGCCGCAAATATTTTTCCCAAATGAGTTCCAAATTTAATATATCCCCTAAGCTTAAACACTACTCATGCATGGTGGACCTTCTCGGAAGGGCTGGTCATTTGGAGGAAGGTGAAGAGCTCATCAGAAATATGCCTGTAGCAGCTGATGCTGCTGTTTGGGGTGCTTTATTCTTTGCCTGCCGTGTTCACGGCAATGTATTGATTGGAGAGAGGGCCGCTTTGAAGCTTCTTGAGATGGATCCTCAAGATAGTGGGATCTATGTTCTGCTTGCTAGCATGTACAGTGAGGCGAAAATGTGGAAGGAGGCAAGGAGTGCAAGGAAATTAATGAAGGAAAGAGGAGTGGATAAGACTCCTGGTTGCAGCTCAATTGAGATAAATGGCGTTGTGCATGAGTTTGTGGTAAGGGATGCATCGCATCCACAGTCTGAATGGATTTACGAATGCTTGGTTTCTTTGACAAAGCAACTGGAGCTTCTTGGATTTGCATCTGCTGTTCCAGCTTTTGGAGAAAATTTTTCTTCCTAAACTACTCAGCCTGTTTGCTGTATCTCTGCTCATACAATCATCAATCTGAACAACAACCCTGACAAGAATTTAATGCAATCACGTGCATTTGGGAGAAAACTTGCGAAGTTTGGAGTGTTGGACTCCAATGATAAATGACTTTATGGCATGGTTTATTTTATATTCTGCCGGAAGAGGTCAAGTTAAAGAAATTTTGAGTACTTATGGGTTATTATAACACTCTGCTCTTATATTTTTCTGATTTGGATTTTGATCCCTATGTATAAGCATTTAAGTTTGTTCTATCATTATACAGAATCAGCAAGACCTATTTGTGGAAGTCATACTGTTGAGACTTATTTGATTGTTATGTTTGTTGATCTAATATAGCATTTTAGTTTCATGACGTGATTCATATTAATTTATTCACTTTCTCTTTCCCGCATTGAATTTTTTTTTATTATTATTTTTTAAATGCTCCTCTCCTACTGCTATATGCTACTTGTTTGTGATATTAACGACAAAATAATTCTGCAATCTTGTGTTCAGGACGTCAGGTGTTCAGGACTTAGACGTTGGGAGGAAGCTGACATTGTAATTTTTTTCTTGAGATTAACCAGAGTAATTGAGAACTGGGGTCGATTAAATATAATTGGTTCTCACCGTCAAAGTGGACAACAGTGAAATGGTATGGCAGCTAAACTCTTGTTGCTGCTAGTATGCTACTTTCCTTGCCACGTTTTACTTGTGACATGAATTGCGTCATTGAGATATATCGACAACTATTTTTTTTGTTTATAGGCCTCATACAAGGAGTTTGCTAGAACTGCCCAAATTCGCCTTGTGAGTTCGCACGATGAGGTTTATGAACCGTGTGATGATTCTTTTGCGCTGGTTGATGCTCTTCTAGCTGATCGCACTAACCTGTTGGAACATCATCCTACATTGTGTATGGAGATAGGCTGTGGTAGCGGATATGTCATTACTTCCCTGGCTCTTATTCTTGGACACGAAGGTTGTGGCATCCACTATATTGCAACCGATATCAACCCAAATGCAGTTAAGGTGACTCGTGAGACAATGGAGGCACATGGGGTTGATGCAGAGTTGATAATGACGGATATTGCATTGGGGCTAGAGAAGCGTCTAGCTGGTTTGGTTGATGTCATGGTTGTGAACCCACCTTATGTGCCTACCCCTGAAGATGAGGTTGGTGCTGAAGGTATTACCTCTTCTTGGGCTGGTGGGGAGAATGGAAGGACTGTAATTGATAGGATTTTGCCGGTTGCAGACCTTCTTTTGTCTGAAAAGGGATGGTTGTACATGGTCACCTTGACAGCAAATAATCCTTCTGAGATATGCCTGCAAATGAGAAGGAAGGGATATGCTTCTAAGATTATCATTCAGAGATCTACAGAGGAAGAAAGTCTCCATATCATCAAGTTCTGGCGAGATTTTGATTCCAAAGTTGATGACATAACTGACCAAGCTGGTCCTGGGTTCATGGGCTCCTTGCTTGCTCAAATTCCTCTCTTTTCACATTGGAGAGGCAACAGTAGCGACAATAATTGCTGAATGAGAAGGCAATTGATTGATAGAGTTTAGTGCATATCTTTGTTGTCTTGGCAACTTGAATGTTTTGCTATGGCCTGGCATTCAAAATCCTGTAATAAATACAACAAATAATCATTGCCTTCATCATAGACCAAATTTTCCTATTTGCCTTTCAATTGTAGTCTTCTGTTTGACCTACTTTTCTCACGAGAGCCTCAATTTTCTTCTCGCCTGACCAAATCATCTTAAGGCGAGTTCCTATCATCATTTCCCCATTAGTTGCAAGATGCAATTGACCTTCTCTCGAGTAAACTCTCTGTGAATCTTATATTTTCTCCCTCGATTCTCATCTCTGCCGCACATATCTTTTGCTCTTGTTGGCGCTTCACTGCCCAATGTTCACTAAGGTAATCTTATTGCTATCTTATAGAATTTTCCTTTGACTTCAATAGGCATTTTGTTCTTACAAATTACGCTTGAATCATTTCTCCATTTTGTCGGCCTACCTTGAATACTATGTGTAACATTTTCACCCACCTTCCATCACTTTGTAAGATGGATCCAATATACATAAACCGTGAAATTTGTGGCATGATTTAATCTACATTTTCTGCTCTAAAATGCTAACTTGTAAATTCCTGAAATTGCATCTTATTTAGATCACCTTATTCTTTCTTAAAATATCCTTTGAATTCAAATCATTATCCAATACTCAAACTAAACATTTGCTTCTTCTTTTATAGATTTAATAGTTCATGTTCAATATTCGAAGTGTCTGTTTTGCAAAGCATTCAGGTGCCGTAACAGCTCTATGCCTCTATCTCATTTAGGGTATGTTTGGTTGGAGAGTAAAAATGAGGGTAAATTTTTCATGAATAAAGTTTATTTGTAATTTTACACATGAAGCTCATCCATTAGAATTTATCCCATATTTTTACCCTCTAACCAAACATATTATTGATGTTGTACTTGGGTCATATGGCATGTCACTACTTAAGTAACGACCAAGCATTAGCACAACTTTATCATTGATCTTATTGGATTTAAAACCATTCATGTGCTTCAATCTAATAGCTTAAGCTTGGGGAGAGATCGTTTCATCACAATTCCATGTCACGAAAAATTTGACAAAGTTCTACTTATTGATGATTTTATTTGTGATATCTATTCATGTTAATTCAGGGGCTCTCACTTCTCTCACTTCATTTCCACGCCCTTAAATAGTAACTTACATCTTGCTGACACCTAATTATTTACAAAACTGAGGTGTATTAATTCACAAAAATTCTTTGAGGTTGCAAGTGTAATTCAATCAGTTGGATACCATGTCCTTGTTGTTTGATTATATTCATTTGTGACTTGTTAGAAGTACCAAAAAGCAGTAATAGGGCTTTTTTATTTTGTTTTACTTCTTTTGGGGTTTGCTAGCTAGATGAGTTAAAATCTAGCATATGTCCTGATTTTTGGGTTATACTGCAGGGTGAGGAACCTTTCCTTGATATTTCATGAATATCAAAGTTACCTCGAGTCATTCATCAACTCTTTTGCACAGCGCTATCATCAGTTGTAGATGGGAAGGACTTGCTCATGATCCAGTTTGTTCTGCTTCTGCTGGCCACAGACCACAAACTGTTGATATTGAAAGTTGTTTATAACTTGGCATTTGTGCCAACATCTTTTAATAAGATAGTATAAATATTTTTTCTAATTCTTATGTTGATAAACTACGGTTAATCTATATATTAAATAATTTTCCCTCTTTTTCTTTCTCAAACAAATGGACTAAATGACTAATAACTTGCAAGAAACGGCAGCATACAAGTCAGAGTCAAGCTAAGAAGTAGTTGCTGCAGCAACCGAGCACTTTCTCAAACCAATTAGTATTAGAGATTGCATGTGCCCATTTCACACATCTTTCATTTTTCCAAGTCCATGTCCATGATGGAATAGGAAGAACTCTAGATCAACTTCTTTGTATCTATTTTAACTAATTTTTAAATTGTGCAGGGACACGTGTAGTCAAAGTTAATTATTTGAGGAAAAAAATATTTGCTTAATTTGGCTTCTAGATAACACGGATATAAGCAACTTCATATAAGTCTTGTTCTGTCGTGGGACACGACTTATGTTAAGTAGTTTATATTTGTTTTAGTTAATTTTCAAATTAAATAATTGGATGTGGATACTTTTCGTGAAATGAACAATTTAAATCTTAAAAAAGCATATATTATTCTTAAGAAAAGTATTGTTGTTCTTTAATTTGACAATTTGATATAATGGATACAAAAACTTAATCAAATTTTATTTTTCTTTTCGAAATTGGTTTTGGAAAATATAATACAATTAATTATCAGTTGTAGAGGAAAGGACTTGCTTAAGAACCAGCTGTTCTACTGTTATTATCCCATACTATAAAACGTCAATATTGAAAGTTGTATAAAACTTGGCATTGGCACCAACATGCATGTTGTAATAATATAGTATAAACATTTTACCCAGCCAATCTCACGTTGGTGTAAATCTCATTTCTCAATGAATCTATCTATTCTGATTGAATCTCACGTTGCTTAAGCATACCTTCTTCAATATTCTCTTGAGAGGTTTCAGACTTTGCAGTGAGTGAATGACAAGAACTTGCAGGGGACGGCAGAGCACAAAAGTGAAGTGCCCATTTCACACGTTCATTATTTCTATCTTCAACAAACATGGCCCCTCCTTCATCAATAGTGTCGTGAAGGAAACTTCAAACTGAATCCGTAATTTCCACAAGCCCGTGTTGCGCGTGGCATTGAACAGTGTCATATGTTATCTATATAAATGCACACAGCCCCGGAGCCAATAGCATTATTGAACCCTTTCCAATTCGAAACAATAATGATGACAAAGTGTAGTTTTATTAGTTTACTGGGAGTGGTCCTTGTCTTTGGTTCAGCCTCTTGTGTGTTGTTCCTACCACCACCTGTGATGGCTTCCATTAATGAGGAACGTGAGGCTTTACTAAAGAGTGGTTGGTGGAATGATTCCCGGAACATCCCAAACCATTGCAATTGGACTGGCATCACCTGTGATGAAGCTGGAAGTATTACAGAGATTGATGGATGGCACTTGAATATTTCCCAGTCAGAACTGCGATTTCAGAACTTGAACATGACTGCCTTTCCTAATTTAGAGACTCTAGATCTTTCTGATATGGGGCTTACGGGGAGCATCCCCTCCGAGATAGGCGCTCTTACAAAGCTTCGCCAGCTTTGGTTGTACTCTAATCACCTTCATGGTAAGCTGCCTACATCACTTTCAAATCTCACTCAACTTGAGGTGCTTTCTGTTTCAAACAATTATCTTAGTGGTGTCATTCCTTTGGCATTGGGTCAATTGAAGAATTTGTCCTATCTCGTCCTCTATTCAAACCAACTGAGAGGTTCAATCCCTTCTACTTTGTGTCAATTGGAGAATTTAACTTATCTCTATCTTCATTCAAATCAAATTGAAGGACCCATACCAATACAAATAGGGAATTTAAAACAGTTAAAAATATTATATCTCTCAAATAATTTACTGACAGGTTCAATCCCTTCTACTTTGTGTCAATTGGAGAATTTGACTTATCTCCTTCTTGATTCAAACCACATTGAAGGTCCCATACCACCCCAATTAGGGAATTTAAAATGGCTAAAAGGATTATACCTATCAAATAACTCACTCACAGGTTCACTTCCTTCAACTTTGGGTCAATGGAAAAATTTGACTTTTCTCTGGCTTCATTCAAACCATATTGAAGGTTTTATACCACCACAATTAGGAAATTTAAAACAGTTAAAAATACTACACCTCTCAAACAATTTACTAACTGGTTCAATTCCTTCGAGTTTGGGTCAATTGAAAAATCTGACTTATCTCCACCTTGATTTAAACCATATTGAAGGTTCCATACCTCTAGAAATAGGGAATTTAAGCAGTTTACAAGGATTGTATCTTTCAAATAACTCCCTTTCTGGTCCAATCCCTTCTCAAGTTGGAGCTTTAAGTCTGTTGGAAGATTTGCGCATAGAAGTCAACCAAATCAACGGTTCTATTCCTCCAGAACTTTTTCAATTGACCAGCCTTCATTTTTTAAACCTCTCGTCAAATCAACTATCTGGTCCAATACCGTTAGAGATTAGAAAAGCTAGTGTTTCGTACATAGACCTCTCTCACAACAAGCTAACAGGTTCTGTCCTATTTCCCATCCAATATTGCCCCCTTGGTGTTGTAGATTTAAGCTACAACTCGTTGAATGGGAGTATTACTTCCCAAATCAATTGTGTGGTTAAGTTTATCCTTTGTCATAATTTTCTTAGTGGTGAGATCCCATTCGATCTCGAAGGGAATTCCGTGCTAGACAGTTTGGATCTTAGTTATAACAATTTCACGGGCAAATTGCCCAAGGAACTTGCTAATGTAAGATATATAAATCTTTCATACAATTCCTTTGACTTTTCACAAGACATTGACTTGAACTCACAATTACCTGAATATTGTTCTTTCCAAGAAAGCTCGTTAATGGGTTTCAAAACACCCAATTTCTCATCTTGCCATGATGCCCGACAAACTAGTCATCAAACTCATTATGTCCAACAAAACAGAAAAGCCAAGCATGTCCTTGTAATTGCTCTTCCCATCATTTCCATCATTCTTTCCACAGTTTTTCTAACATTATACTTCACAAGATGTATCAGTAAGACCAAATTTGAGGAAAGACCACCAAAGAATGGAAACTTATTTTCCATATGGAACTATGATGGCAAAATTGCATTTGAAGACATCATTGAAGCAACACAAGACTTTGATATCAGGTATTGCATTGGAACTGGTGGATACGGTAGTGTGTACAGAGCACAACTTCCAAGTGGCAAGATTGTTGCATTGAAGAAGCTTCACCAAACGGAATCTCAAAACCCCTCTTTTGACAAGAGTTTCCACAATGAGGTCAAGATGTTAACAGAAATCCGTCACAAGAACATTGTCAAGCTTCATGGCTTTTGCCTCCATAATCAATGCATGTTTTTGGTCTATGAATACATGGAAAGAGGAAGCTTATTTTGTGTCTTGAGCATTGATGTTGAAGCTAAAGAGCTAAGTTGGAGCAAGAGGATTAATATCATTCAAGGAATGGCAAATGCGTTGTCCTACATGCATCATGATTGTAGCCCACCAATTGTTCACAGAGATGTAACAAGTAACAATGTTTTGCTGAACTCACAATTGGATGCTGTTGTCTCAGACTTTGGCACAGCTAGACTAATTGATCCCAATTCTTCAAACCAAACCTTACAAGTTGGAACATATGGTTACATCGCACCAGGTTTTTTTTTTATGTTTAGAAAAATTATTGATAGTTTCACTAAATGAATTTAATTATTGGATTTGAGACCTTTGTTTCATCAACAACTTTCTTGGTTTGCAGAGCTTGCCTACACATTGACTGTGACAGAAAAATGTGATGTTTATAGTTTTGGAGTGGTGGTGCTCGAAACGTTGATGGGAAGACATCCAGGAGAGCTAATCTCATCTTTGTCCAACACCTCTTCTCAGAACATATTGTTAAAAGATCTCTTGGACTCACGCATTCGTTTACCTCTTTGTCAAAAAGATGCTCGAGCAATAGTTCTTGCAGTAAAACTAGCATTGGCCTGCTTGCGTTCGAAGCCAAAGTCCAGACCATCAATGCAGCAAGTGGCTCAAGAACTTTCCAGTTACAACCAGTCATTGCCTTTACCTTTCTTTGAAATCTCAATCCGTCACTTGATGACAGCTGAGTGTCAAGAAATAGATCTTTAAAATAAAGACTAGGGAAGCAACCTTTTTGCGTGTTTAGTTTTAAGATGAATGATATTTCTTTTAATTGTACCAAGGTTGATGCAAGTTGTTCTCCTACTTTCTTTTGGCTTTTGGCCCTTTTTTCAAAAAAAAATTGGTACCAACTTCGTTAATATACCTCCAATTTAATTCATATTACTGATTGATTCATCAAAAATCAGTGTTACGATGCTAAAAAACATATTTATATAATTGATGACATATTATTAAGCACGATACCAAACCCTTTATTTATGATGTTTGTAATATGTCTTGGTGATGCCTATATTGCATTGAAGTGCTGTGAGTTTTGCCATGTGAAATATCTTTTGCTACTTGCACTTGGCCAACAAAGGGCAAGTCTAAAATCAACCGCGAAGAGAGGCTAGCTAAATCAAAACTTACTTTTGTTACTGTATTTATTTTTTTATTTTCACAATTTTAATAAGAAAATACTAAAAATAATAAAATCTCTTGATACATACATTTAAAAAATGTTTGTTTAGATACAACCTTTTCTGTTTTTCAAACTCTATCTCAAGTAGCTTTTACAACTTATTTGTAAGTTTTAAATCCAAACGAAAGTAATCTGAGCACATACTTAATTATCAAAAGTATTATGCACTAAAATCAATTTTGAATGGCATGCTCCAGACTTTCCACCATGGCGGCACCAAACGACAATTGAAATTTTTAATCTTTTCAATTTCAACAATTTACTTTTACTCGGTTCTTTCTTTTCCATTTTCTACACAGAACAAAGCTTTGATTCATTTTACTTTATGATATGTTTGTGAGTTAGGATTTTGGAGGGAAAAGGAGGGAAAGGAATGGTTTGTTATGTTCTCCCTTCCAAAATCCCAACTCACAATCATATCCCAGGGATTCTCACATCTCATTTCCACAAACTTAAATATATAATTTATATCTTCATATTTGGCATCCTAAGTGTATCTAATCAGTGAGAAACTGTGTACTTGTTTGTCTGATTATATTGATTTGTGCCTATCATGAAGAACCAAAGTTGGAAAAGGACGTGCTTTTATTTGCTTACCAAAAAGAGGTTCCAATTCAGCATGTTATCCTGGTTCTTGAGTATGTTGCAGGGTGAGGGTGACTTCTAGCTCTCATTGATGAAGAATATCATAATTATCCTGATTCATTTATTTACTCTTTTGCAAATTGATTGGGAAAAATACGGCACAACTACCGGTTACGTTGTAGATGGTCATGACGAGCTCAAGATTCAATTGTTCTACTTCTATGTCAGCCACAGACCACAAACTATTGACATTGAAAGTTGTTTATAACTTGGCCCTTAATACAATATATCTTTCAACATTAATTTGTTTAGTTGAGTTAAAATCTAGCATATTTCCTGATTTTTGAGTTATACTGCAGGGTGAGGAACCTTTCCTTGATATTTCATGAATATCAAAGTTACCTCTAGTCATTTATCAACTCTTTTGCACAGCGCTATTATCAGTTGTAGATGGGAAGGACTCGCTGGTGATCCAGTTTGTTCTACATCTGCTGGCCACAGACCACAAACTGTTGATATTGAAAGTTGTTTATAGCATGGCATTTGTGTCGACATCTTTTAATAAGATAGTATAAATATTATGCCTAATTCTTATGTTGATAAACCACAGTTAATCTATCTACTAAATAATTTTCTCTCTTTTTCTTTCTCAAACAAATGGACTATTTATTGTTAAAAGTTGAAATGACTAAGAACTTGCAAGAAACGGCAGCATACAAGTCAGAGTCAAGCTAAGAAGTAGTCGCTGCAGCAACCGAGCAATTTCTCAAACCAATTAGTATTGAGTGATGTTAGGTGTATAATTAAATTGTATAATAAATACATACAATAGAATTTATCACCATTGGATTTGATGAATGAGTGAGATAAGTGGGGACCACACATCACATCTATTGGTGATAAGGTGTATGATGTATATTTATTGTGCAATTTAGTACCAAACATTATTATTCATTAGTATTAGATGAGATTGCATGTGCCCATTTCACACATCTTTCGTATTTCCAAATACATGTCCATTATGGAATAGGAAGAACTCTAGATCAACTTCTTTGTATCTATTTTAATTAATTTTAAAATTGTGCAGGGACACGCATAGTCAATTATTTGAGAAAAAATTAGATAACATGGATATAAGCAACTTCATATAAGTCTTGTTCTGTCATGGGACAAGACCTTTATTAAGTTGTTTATATTTTTTTTAGTTAATTGTCAAATCAAACAATTGGATGTGGATACTTTTCTTGAAATGAATAATTTAAATGTTAAAAAGTATATATTATTCTTAAGAAAAGTATTGTTGTTCTTTAATTTGACAATTTGATATAATGGATACAAAAACTTGATCAAATTTTATTTTTCTTTTCGAAATTGGTTTTGGAAAATATAACACAATCAATTATCAGTTGTAGAGGAAAGGACTTGCTTAAGAACCAGCTGTTCTACTGTTATTATCCCATACCATAAAACGTGAATATTGAAAGTTGTATAAAACTTGGCATTGGCACCAACATGCATGTTGTAATAATATAGTATAAACATTTTACCCAGCCAATCTCACGTTGGTGTAAATCTCATTTCTCAATGAATCTATCTATTCTGATTGTTCGTGCCCCTTTTTCAATTTTCTCTTGAGACGTTTCAGACTTTGCGGTGAGTGAATGAACAAGAACTTGCAGGGAACGGCAGAGCGCGCACAAAAGTCAAGTGCCCATTTCACACATTCATTAATTCTGTCTTCCACAAAGGTGGCCCCTCCTTCATCAAAAATGTCACAGCTCCATTAATTATGGAATAATCATGTCTTTCCAAAGTCCATAGTCTTCCTCTCATTTCATGTTACTATCACCAGACCGGACTATGCTGTGAAGAAAACTTGGAACTGAATCCATAATTTCCACAATGTCGTGTTGGGCGTGGCGTTGATCAGTGTCATTATATCATCTATATATATAAGCACACACAAAGCCCCGGGGCCAATAGCATCAATTATTCAACACTTTCCAATTCGAAACAATAATAATGATGGCAAAGTGTAGTTTTATTAGTTTACTGGGAGTGGTCCTTGTCTTTGGTTCAGCCTCTTGTGTGTTGTTCCTACTACCCCCTGTGATAGCTTCCATTAATGAGGAACGTGAGGCTTTACTAAAGAGTGGTTGGTGGAATGATTCCCGGAACATCCCAAACCATTGCAATTGGACTGGCATCACCTGTGATGAAGCTGGAAGTATTACAGAGATTGATGGATGGCACTTGAATATTTCCCAGTCAGAACTGCGATTTCAGAACTTGAACGTGACTGCCTTTCCCAATTTAGAGACTCTATATCTTTTTGATTTGGGGCTTACGGGGAGCATCCCCTCCAAGATAGGCGCTCTTAAAAAGCTTCGCAATCTTGATTTGTCCTTTAATCACCTTCATGGTAAGCTGCCTACATCACTTTCAAATCTCACTCAACTTGAGTTGCTTGATGTTTCATACAATTCTCTTAGTGGTGTCATTCCATTGACATTGGGTCAATTGAAGAATTTGATCTATCTCTTCCTCTCTTCAAACCAACTGATAGGTTCAATTCCTTCTACTTTGTGTCAATTGAAGAATTTGACTATTCTCTATCTTGATTCAAACCAAATTGAAGGACCCATACCAGTAGAGATAGGGAATTTAAAACAGTTAAAAATATTATCTCTCTCAACTAATTTACTGAGAGGTTCAATCCTTTCTTCTTTGTGTCAATTGGAGAATTTGATTGATCTCATTCTTGATTCAAACCAAATTGAAGGACCCATACCAATAGAGATAGGGAATTTAAAACAATTAAAAATATTATCTCTCTCAAATAATTCACTGACAGGTTCAATTCCTTCTACTTTGTGTCAATTGGAGAATTTGACTTATCTCCTTCTTAATTCAAACCAAATTGAAGGATCCATCCCAATAGAGATAGGGAATTTAAAACAACTACAAATATTATATCTTTCCAACAACTCCCTTTTTGGTCCAATCCCGCCTGAAGTAGGAGCATTAACCTCGTTACAAGAGTTATACATTGAATTCAATAAAATAAATGCTTCTATTCCTTCAGAATTTAAGAATTTGCTCAGCCTACGTACTTTAAAGCTATCTCATAATAACATATCTGGTTTTATACCACCCGATCTATTTCAGTTGCCCTTGTTGGCTTCTCTAGATCTTTCATCCAATCAATTGGTTGGATACATACCATCAGATATGGAAAAGCCTACCAGCCTTTGTGATGTAGACCTTTCCAACAACAAGCTAGAAGGATTTCTCCCATCTCCGATCCTAAATTGTGACGGTTTTGGGAAAGTGAATTTCAGCAACAATTTGTTAAGGGGTGACATTCCTTTTCCAATTGGTTATGTTAATGTACTTGACATCAGCCACAATTTTGTCACGGGTGTGGGACCTTTTTTCACCGAAATGAATTCTACATTATCAAGTTTGAATCTTAGCCACAACAATCTCACAGGTGAACTGCCATTAAATCTTGCAAAGATACGCCATATAAACTTGTCATTCAATTTCTTTGGGTGTTCAGCCAACTACCGAAGTTTCCATGAAAAATCATTAATAGGTAACACTCCAAATTTCGGTTCGTGCTCTTCTTTCCAAGTTCCAAAAGCCAATCAAGCAAAGCACCTCATTGTAATCGCTCTTTCTGTAACGTGCGTCGTCCTTGTCATTTTTTTGGGCATATTATACTTTACTTTTTTTGTCAATAAAGCAAGAGTTCAAAAAAAGTCGGCAAAGAATGGAGACTTGTTTTCTATATGGAACTATGACGGTAAAATTGCATTTGAAGACATCATTGAAGCAACACAAGACTTTGATATCAGGTATTGCATTGGAACTGGTGGATATGGTAGCGTGTACAAAGCGCAACTTCCAAGTGGCAAAATTGTTGCATTGAAAAAACTTCACCAATTGGAGTCTCAAAACCCTTCTTTTGACAAGAGTTTCCGCAATGAGGTTAACATGTTAACAGAAATCCGTCACAAGAACATTGTCAAGCTTCATGGCTTTTGCCTCCATAATCGATGCATGTTTTTGGTCTATGAATACATGGAAAGAGGAAGCCTATTTTGTGTCTTGAGCATTGACGTCGAAGCTAAGGAACTAAGTTGGAGCAAGAGGATTAATATCATTCAAGGAATGGCAAATGCTTTGTCCTACATGCATCATGACTGTAGCCCACCAATTGTTCACAGAGATGTAACAAGTAACAATGTTTTGCTAAACTCACAATTGGATGCTGTTGTCTCAGACTTTGGCACAGCTAGACTAATTGATCCTGATTCTTCAAACCAAACCCTACAAGTTGGAACATATGGTTACATCGCACCAGGTGTTTTTTTGTTTAAAAATTATTGATAGTTTCACTAAATGAATTTGAGACCTGTTCATTAACAACTTTCTTGGTCTATTGCAGAGCTTGCCTACACATTGACTGTGACAGAAAAATGCGATGTTTATAGCTTTGGAGTGGTGGCATTGGAAACTTTGATGGGAAGGCATCCAGGAGAGTTAATTTCGTCTTTATTCAACTCTTCTACAGAAAACATATTGTTGAAAGATCTCTTGGACTCACGCATCCCGTTACCTTTCTGTCGAAAGGATGTTCAAGCTATAGTGCATGCAATAACACTGGCACTGGCATGCTTGCGTTCTGATCCAAAGTCTAGACCGTCAATGCAACAAGTGGCTCATAAACTTTCCAATTCCAAACAGCGATTGCCTTTGCCTTTCGTTGAAATGTCAATCCATCAGTTGATAGGTCAAGATACATTCCTTATTTCAACTGAGTATAAGAAATAAATCTTTCTGATGAAAACTAAGGTATGCACTCTTTTGCATGTTTAGTTTCATGATGAATGATGATTGATGTTTTCAATTATAACCAAGATTGATGCTATCTAGTCACTCACCCTTACGTTTACGTTATCAGTAATCAATTTCTTTTTTTTTCAGTGATAATTGCCAAAACTAAGAACCACAAAAAACAGGGGAGGAAAAACCTAGATGGCCAATACAAGACAGTCCAAAAGAAGAATCCAAATAGGAATCAAGAAGAACTACACCAGAAGAAAAGCTGCCTGCATCAACACCAATAAAGAAGTTGTTACTATTTACTAAACTTGCAACATGATCCACCCACCAATTTCTTTGGGCTTTTGGCCTTCTTTTTTTAATTGATACAGTCTTCTTTGATTTGCCTTCATTGGTATTTGGTAACAATTTTTCATATATTTGCCCAATATATAGTTGATGTTATGATGCTACAGACCTTTTCAGTTTAGTTTGTATTTTGAATTGAAATGAATGATTGGTAGTGGGCTGGTGACATTAGTAAACAATCAACTTCTTTTGCTTGTTTTCCTTGGCCAACGAAATCAAAATCTCAAAGCAAACAAGAGAAGAGGCACATTAAACTGTTAAAAATATCGTGGTTAATTCATTTGTGATATTTATTTGGGACTAGTGGCTCTCCTTGATATTTCAATTTTCAAGAATATCAGAGTTAACTTATCATTAATTTATCACCTTTTTTCCCAAATCAATTTCGGAAAATATATCAATTTGTTAGTAATAGATGCGATGGAAAGGACTTGCCTGGGATCCAAATTCGTTTGTTTTTTAATCTTTTAGCCAAAAACTACAAACCATTAATATTGAAGTGTTCAAAACTTCACCCTCAATGAATGGATGATATAATTGTTAGAAGTTGCGATGAGTGAATTACAACTTGCAGGAAACGACAGTAAAAAACAAGTTGGTCAACTTAAGAAATCGTTGCTGCTGCAAGCGAGCACTTTCTCAAAAGCAATTAATCATAAAGTTTCCATTTGCCCATTTCACACAATCATTCTGTGGCCAATGAATCTGCTTCTTTTTATATAAGCTACAAGCAGTGTGAAAACACTACAATGTTTCGGCAAAGACGCATACACAGTAACATTTTTCAAACTTCAACTGTTGCATTCAATGCCATGTTTCATGCCTTTCATGTAACATGGGTCCACTGAGTTTTGAATAGCTTTCGGTGTAGTTTTGCACACATGGTGAATAGCCATGTTTCTTGTAGCATGGGTCCACTGAGTGTCCAGTTTTTGTCACTATAGGAACATACTTTCAGAGATTGACCTCTTCTTCCAACTCCATCCTCTTCAAGGAGAAATCTTTCCTCCGCCTCTAGTTCCTCTTTACTTTTATTGTTACTTTATTGCAACTAGGGAATTTAAGACTCTTACAGGAATTAAGGCTCTCGGAAAATTTAATCACTAGTCCAATCCCCTCTATGTTGGGCCAATTGGAGAATTTGACCATTCTCTCTCTTGCTTCAAACTAAATTGAAGGTCTCATACCTCAGAAACTAGGGGATTTAAAGAGCTTACATGGATTATATCTCTCAAATAATTCACTCACAGGTTCAATCCCTTCTAATTTGTGTCAATTGGAGAATTTAGTTTATCTTTACCTTGATTCAAATCAAATTAAAGGAGAAATTCCAATGGAGATATGGAGTTTGAAACAACTAGAAGTATTGAATCTTTCAGGTAACTCCCTATTTGGTCCAATTCCTCAGGAAATAGGATCTTTGATGTCTTTAGAAGAGCTATACATAGAATTCAATCAAATGAATGGTTCTATACCTTTAGAATTTAAGGATTTGGCCAGCCTAAATTCTTTACATCTTTCGCATAATAAGATACCTGGCGGTATACCAGTTGAACTATTCCAAGTGAGCTTGTTTTCTCTTCATCTTTCAATTAACCAATTGAGTGGATACGTACCATCAAAGATTAGAAATGCCACCAGCCTTTATGATGTAGACCTTTCCCACAACAAGCTAGAAGGATCCATCCCATCTCCTATAGTAAATTGTTGGCAGTTGGGGAAAGTGAATTTAAGCAATAACACGTTAACTGGAGCCATTCCTTCCCAAATTGGGCATGTTAATAACCTTGACCTCAGTCACAATTCTCTCAGTGGTAAAGTGCCTTCTTTGGTCATTCTTGATGGTCTTTCTTCTCTTCGAATAGATCAAGTATTATCAAGCTTGGGTCTTAGCTACAATAATCTCACAGTTGCACTACCAATTCAACTTGCAAATATACTACATATTAACTCGTCATTCAATTTCTTTGAGTGTTCATAAGAGTACAAAGTTTTCCATGAAGAATCATTAATTGGTAACACTCCCAATTTTGCTTCCTGTTCTTTTCAAGTTCAAAAAACCAATAAAGTTAAGCATCTCATTGTAATTACTCTTCCTATTATTTGATTCCTCCTTGTCATTTGCCTGCCTATATATTTTACTCTATATAAGACCAAATCAGAACAAAAGTCAACAAAGAATGGAGATTTGTTTTGCATATGGAATTATGTTGGTAAAATTACATGTCACAACCAAATCTGGGCTGTGACCGGCACATAGGGAGCCTATTCCCTAACTAGCCTTAAAACACAAAATTTCTCAGAAAAATGGACGAAGTTTTCTCTGTTTTTTGGAAATTTTCCAAATACAAAACCTATAAAAAAAATACATTATTATAATAACCAAAACCACAGCACAGCCAGAGTACTATAATTATATGTATATTAATACGTCTCAAAACAAGGTTTTTCTCATCATCTTCACCATTTTAAGTTCAAGGCATACGTTACCATAAAACTTATCAATATAAGTCTAAGACATAACCCATCCATGATCCTGTGCTGTGAGAAAAAGGAGCAACATCTATCATTAAAAACACTGGACACTTGCCTCAATGTGCCCCACAGATCAAGTGGGCTTACCAAAACAAGAGGTCCGAAAATTATTAGACCGAAGTGGGATTTGAACTCAGACCAGCACATTAATCTGAAAAAGGAAGGAAGATAATAGAGTGAGTTTGACAACTCAGTGAGTAGATAAATCATCCATAACCAACATGAGACTATAACAAAATCAAACCAATAATATTAGAAAGCTATATAAATAATATGGTAAAAACATATTCATAATAAAATAAACACATATGAGGAAGTGGCCTCGAACAGGAAATTCCATCAGGATTACACACTCAGGCGACCATTCCCTCATGTGATCTCGCCTTTTATTAGGAACCACAAATATGTTGTAATATCCCAAAATTGGATTCCTTTAGGAAAGATATGCCTAAGCTCAAGAATGGTTGGATAAAGCTTAAGAGACATTTATATGCTTTATAAAAAAAAAAGGAAAAATATTATATATCGAAAATAAATAAATCAGAATAATGAATAAATATAAATCTTTATTTTAAATTTATGTGAAATAGTAAATCATGTAACATCTAAATTATAAAAGAAAATACCAATCCCAAAAGAAGAAAAAAAATATAAAATTTATCATAATGTTGTACATCAATCTTTTTCTATGCCAATGTTTAGTTTTATTTAAAGTTGATAGTTAATCTTTTTATGATATTTAGATTGTGATATGATGTATGATTTTTAAAGTTTGAAAATATTATCTTATCAAGTCTATTGAATTCAATATTGTTTATAATTATCGTTGATATTTATATTTGTATCAGTATTATATATTATATATTTTGTTGGAATTACAAAAGATGAAATATACCATATTTCTCTTTTCACATATGATCTTAGAAATTGATTTTAATATAATTACTAAGGTTACGTTAATATTTATTTAGATATCTACCATTTATATTTATGGTGTAAATATTAATTAGGATTTGAGAATATATGTGTATATATATATATATATATATAAATATATCCATGATACAAAAGATAATTAAGAAATATGTTATGGTAGTTTGAATTTGAATTATCAAGGTAGTTACAAAAGATATGATTAGATTTAGTTTAGCTATTATCCTTATCTCATTGTTGCTTATATCGCACAGTTAGTTAGAATATATCTATCGAAAACCTTTAACATAATTTTATCCTTATGCTGTCAAGTATAATACCTGTTTAGTATTTTGCAAATATCTTGAGTTGTAGATGTCCGATTGACGTGATTTTTGTGGCATTAGAAAGCTAACTCAATTATCTACAAGCGCTATTTCTAGCCTTGAGGCCAATTCTAACCGTATTGTAAGTTAAATAGTTACAAAAAGTTAAAACGAAAAATGAAAAGAGAAAAACGAAAAATAGAAATAAAGTAAAAAAAATAAAATATGTTAGTGATATCTTTCACCTCTTGCTATATATTTGGCACATTATGGCCCTCCCAAAAGAAGTTTAAGAACTCTAGCCGCCCAAGGATTTTTCCCAGGAGAGAAAGATGTAATTTCTCTCAATCCTCTTTGATTAATCTATTTCGGTATGTGCTCTCACCCCTATCCTTATCTGGTTATGAGATTATTATGGTATAGTTTTCTCTTCTCATTCAATTCCAAGTCATTCTTGATTCTTGTCTATAATTCCATGGCAGTTAAGAGTGTCATTCCAATTTCCCAATATCATGTAGGCAGTGGTCAGGCACTCCCGGCAACGAACGGTGAGTGGGTTTAAGCTCATGGCCATACTTTTGGTCATTATTAGTATTTTCTTGCATTATATAAATTGTTTATGAAATTCTAGAATGATTTATACCAGATATATGCTTTCACAAATTGTGTCAATTTTCAAAAAAATTATTATTTTTCAAAGTTATCATGAAAACCTTATTTTAGAAAACTCATGGGACCATATTTAATACCTTACATGTTATAGAATATCTTTTTCTCAGTTTATGAAATTATGAGACCTTTGTTTAATGTTTACAGTAGAAATAATGATTATCATGTTTTTCAGACTATGGATATCCTATAAAGATTTTAGAACATAAGACATGATTTATTGAAAGTGTTGAATAAAGTATGATTCATAACAATTGTCAGATACATACTCTGTTGTCTTCTGAAATCACTATATCTATAAGCTGGTAATCCCTTGGACATGATTTTAGAACCTCAGTTATGCTAAAGTTATATTGTTTGTATATAACAATTGTCAGATACATACTCTATTGACTTTTGGAATCATTATGTCTATAAGCTGGTGATCCCTTGGGCATGATTTTAGAACCTCAGTTATGCTAAAGTCAGATTATTAGAATTATATAAATTCAGAGCTTTCAGATTTATTCAGTTTAATTGCAAGTTATTATTATTTTTTTTATAATTACTGATAAACAGATCAGCAAGTTAACGGCTGCAGGATTGATCGTTAACCTTGGTACCAAGTAGTCCGTCATAGGACTAGCTCAACCACAGTAAGGAACCTAGTGAGGTGTCCATTATGGAACCTAGTTAGGTGCCATCAAATTAGCCATTGGCTCAGATTCAGCTATCCAGCTCAGATATTTATGTGCAGAATAATTCTTATTTCTCTACTAGTTATTGCCATGATTTCAGATAAATTGTTTTTCAGTTAAGTTATATGTATCTAAATATATAAAGTGTTTTATAGCAACTGCATGTATATATTATGTATTTTATTGTTATCCCATGTGGGTTGTGAGTGGAGACTCGCTCATTGAGTTTTGATGAACTCACCCCTCTCTTTTCCTCCCCTTACAGTTATAGTTGCAGATCCAGTTATTATTCAGATCCAGTCTCAGTAGCTTTGCAGCTATTTTATTGGTGAACTTCATTTTGTAGTGAAGTTTAAATTAGGATCATGTTATAATAGAGTGTTCCAGTAGTGTGCAGGCAGGGTCTTTGGACATCATTTAGCATGTATGATTATTTTGAAATTATGATATTTTATCATAATGATATTTTATGTAATTTCTTCAAGGAACACAATTTAAGATTATTTATTTCAGTTATAGGTTTGGAACATTTAGATTAATTAAATATTTTATTTATTTTATTAGTAAAGTTTTCAAGAAATTTTGAGGAACTTATTTATTTATAATTTATTATGAGCATTAATTTAGTAATTTAATATGCATGATTTCATGAAAATAATTCTAGAAGGCTTCCATAAGGGACAATATCCCTTATGTGTCGGTCACGATTTTTGGGTCGTGACATATGTGGACCTACACTTAACCATCATGTACCATTCTCATATAAAATCAACTTCATCATCCAATACTCAAATACTCATGAGGGTTACATAAGAAGAACAAATTTTATTTGGAGAGTAATCCCAACCCATTTAATCGCATTTTAAGGTGTCTCAAATAGGGTCATCTCATTCTTTCATCTAAATGAAAAATACTATGTGCATATAGGCCATTATATCTCTCGCTACGACTAGTGGTATTGTCATTATATCTCTTCGCTATGGCAAGCGGTATTGCCATTATATCTCTTCGTTACGGCTAGCAATAATGCCATTATATCTCTTCGCTATGACTAATGGTATTGCCATTACATTTCTTCGCTACGGTTAGTGGTAATGCCATTATATCTCTTTAAAATATAATATAAAACCATTCACTTATCTCATATGGTAACTAAAATACATTTACTTTTTGATCAACAACAACCAATAAATCTTTTAAATACGTAAATCATTCCACATTTGTAAACAGGGAACCATAAACATTCTATAATATTCATAAATAATTTATAATAGAGGAAAATAACTACAGATACTGAATCTACTTACAACACTAGTTTCCAAGGAACCGGAGAATACTCTTCAAGCTAACGTAAATTCCCAATTGGCGTCCAATTGTTCTACAACTCTAGGAATAAGACAATAGCAATATATGTGAGCTAATAATACCATCAATTAACAAAATTAAGCTCTATATACCAAAACCCCCAATTTTCACATTTAGGGTTCCTAAAATCCCAAATGCACCATCAACAAAATCATAGGGAATTCAATATGATCAATAGAAGGATTTTAACACTTACCCATTGCATCTAGAAGAAGGAAAGGGAAGGGAATGCACCAAGTCTCGCTCTCGTAACGGGTTCCCTTCCAAAAGTGAGAGAGAATCGCAAACAAAGAGGAAAGACAGAGAATAGCGTCGCTAGTTGAAGGAAGGAGGAGGATGCGCTGGTAGCGAAGCGGTAAATGCGGTGGCGGCAGTGGTGACGTCGGAGGTGGTGGTGGCATGGTGGACCGAGAAAGAGAGTCACATGAAGAAATATAAGAGGAGAAAGAAAGAAGGAAGGAGAAAGAAGAAGTTACAGAAAGAATAAAGAAAGAAAGGGACAAGAAAGAAAAGAAGGAGGGGAGGGGGACACTATGGTGGTCTCACCACTTAATTGCATGTGTGTTCCTCCCTTTGTTTTTGCGTTATCATATTATAGTTGAAGACGTCATTGAAACAACACAAGACTTTGATATTAAGTATTGCATCGGAACTAGTACATGTGGTAGTGTGTATAAAACACAACTGCTAAGTGGCAAAATTGTTGCGTTGAAGAAACTTTACCAATTGGAGTCTCAAAACCCATCTTTTGAAGGGAGCATCCTTAACAAGGTGAAGATGTTAGCCAACATCCATCATAGAAACATTGTCAAACTTCATGTCTTTTGCGTCCATAATCGATGCATTTTTTCAGTTTATCAATACATGGAAAAAGGAAGCCTATTTTGTGTATTGAGCAATGATGTTGAAGCTGAGGAGTTGACGTGGAGCAAGAGAGTGAATATCATTCAAGGAGTGGCATATGCTATGTCCTACATGCATGATGATTGTACCCCACCAATTGTTCACAGAGATGTATCAAGTAGTAATATTTTGTTGAACTCTCAATTAGATGCAGTTCTCTCAGACTTTGGCACCGCCAGACTAGTTAATCTAGATTCTTCAAACCAAACCTTACCAGTTGGAAAATACGGTTATGTTGCACCAGGTGAAGTTTGTACTTTCATACTTTTCACAAAATAGAATTACTGAATTTGAGAAGTTAAGTCCATTGATAACTTTTTTGATCCATTGCAGAGCTTGCCTACACATTAACTGTGATAGAAAAATATGATGTTTATATTATAGCTTTGGAGTGATGGCACTCAAAACCATGATGGGAAGACATCCAGGAGAGTTAATATCATCTTTATCCAACACTTCTACTCAGAATATGTGTGATAATCGTTTAAAAAAAAAATTGAAGTGAGAACCACCGTGCACCTTAAGTGATATAGATCGCCATAGATTTCTCTCTTTTCTTTTAATTCTCTCTTCCTCTTCCCATCACTCATTCTCTCCCGTAAACTCCCTTGCCTTTCTTCTCTTTCTTTTCTTCTTTTCTTTCTTCCGTCCCTATAGCTCTCTCTTCTCCCTTCCTCCAATTCTTGTTCATTTTTTTTTTGGCTTCCTTCTTCAAGAAATATCACCACCACTTCCACCATCATAATTTCCTCCTCTTCATCACCTTCTCTTTCTTTCCTTCTCCTTACACCATTTTTCTCTCTAACTCTATTAGAGAGAACTGAAGATTAGGAAAGTGTTGAAGTGATTTTCTTCACCAATTTTACTCTCCAAGTGGTAAATAAGCTTCTACCATACTCTATTTAAATTATTAAAATTTCTAATTATTTTAGGATTAATCTAGGTTTCTCAAACCCTTGAATTTGGGGTTTTTAGTGAATTAGCGTTAATTGATGTTAATTGATAGCGTAGTTAGCTCACAAATATTAATATTGTCTTGTTCCTAGAGCGATAGAGCAATCGGATGACAACACTTGAGTTGGTGGCATCAATGGCGTTGTTCTTTGATTCTTTGAACCAGTATTTGTGAGTAGATAATGTATCTGTAGGTTACTTTATGCATGATAAACAATATAAAATTATATAAAGAGCTTAAAGTATGTTGATATAGAAGAAAATAATTTTTCTATTGAAAAGGAGGCTTTATGTTAGAAATGAAAAATATTTATTTGGAGCCCATAATGTGATTGTTATTCTTATTTAAATATTTTTGGTTGAAATGTAACAAATATTGAATTTTAGAACATTTTATATTAATTATTAAATTTGAGTATATTTTATATCTAATGTATTTCATATAATATGAGAATGGATTTTGTGTTGGAAATATTTTGGAAGTGGAATGTGCATGATTTTGAGTTAATTTGGGGGAAAATTCCTAGTTAGAACCTGTAGTTAATGGCAAGGACGTTAGCCTTGGTGCACTGTGAGAAACTCTAGTTAGTAGAAGGGATACTAACCCACACATGACTTTTGTTATGTCTAGATTTGTATTTGGCTATGGGTCAACTCTAGTTGGCAGAAGGGATGCTAACCCGCACATGACTTTTGTCATGTCTGAACTTATATGGCTATGGCCAATCCCAGTCAGCAGGTGTGGTGCTAACCCACATATGACCTAGGGTCATGTCTGGACTTATTATTGTTCTGCTTTGGATAACTCCCCATTATACTTGAAATTATGTGATTATGTAAAGTTATGTTTTTAAGAAAATCTCATGTTATAGCTATATTTATCTTTTTATGAGTACATATACATAATTATGTTTATATTGTTTTATGATTGTATTTAGTAAACTATGGATATTTTATCTCTCACTGAGTTGCAAAACTCACCCCATTGTCTTCCATTTTTTTCTTACAGATACAGGCTTTGGTACTGGATCTAGTTCTGTTCCTCCGGTTTAGCCTTAGGTGCATTTCAAGTTGGTGAGCCTTCTTGTGAAGGCCTGTATGTTAGAACCTTATTTTGTCTAGTTTGTCAGTTGCTTCATATGTCATAGGCAGAGTTCTCAAACTTATATTATGTTTATGTTTAAGAACTAATGACTTAGCTATACAAACTATGTTATGGAAATGATTTGTAAACTTAATTTGGTATTATGTTTGAAACATATGTTGAAATATTATTTTATGTTGGAAGGGTGCATTCTGAGAATGCTTGATGCCGATTTGCTGTGAAATTAAATTGAAAATATTGCAAGTTATATTTTATTTGGGAAATATCCGAAAAACAGGGGAAACTCTGTCCGTTTTTCTAGAAAATATGGTGTGTTAAGGCTTGCTAGGGAAGATGTTCTCTATGCACCGGTCATGGCCTAAGTTGGGTCGTGACAATATGTTGTTGAAAGATCTCCTTGACTCGTGCATTAGTTTACCTTTCTATCAAAAAGATGCTCAAGCCATAGTTCTTGTGCTATCAATAACATTGGCATGCTTGCGTTCTAATCCTAAGCCTAGACTGTTAATGTAGCAAGTGGCTCGAGAACTTTCTAGTTCCACACAGCCATTGCCATTGCCATTCTCTGAAATCTCAATCCATCAGTTGATGTCTCGAGAGTTTTTATGTTCTTCCATCTAATTGTCAATATATAAATAATACAAATGAAAGACTAAATTTAGCGATTTGGTTTTAACATGAATGACATTTCTATTTAATAAACCAAGGTTGATGCAAGTTGCTCTCCTTCCTTTAGATTTACATTATCAATTTTCTTTTTGGCTTTTGGGCTACTTTTTAATTTTAAATTAAGTAATTTAGTTCAATTACACCCAATACCTCCGTATTTATAAAGTTATCATCGCATATCCCTTAGATTTGCTAACATTACCCTAACTTCCTATGTGATTACTAATTTTCAATTCAAGTAACAAAAAAGATAACATGTGACACGTATATAATTAATAATGACCAAATTATTCCATAAAAAATTATAATGACAAAATGATAATATTTTTGCATTATTTTATGTATAGATCTATTGAAATACCTTTTTTTATCGTAATTTATATTTTGATGCATTATCATTGCATGATAAAAAGGGGTATTTTAGTCCATTTATATGCTAAATACTATCAAAATATTATAACTTTGTCATTGACAATTCATTACCAAGTAAAGATAGATTATAATTAAAAACTAAAAAATAACTTAAAATCATAATTAACTTTCTAAAATTTTAATTATAAATAGAATTTAATTATTTTAAAACGATATTAATTGATATGCATTGACTGTGTGTAAACCCATTTTACACTATCAAACAACTAAATAAACCCATTTTACACCATCAAACAACTAAAACTTGATGCATCCCTAAAATTTTAGTAACTGCATCATTTTTTCCTAGTTTTTCTCACCAATTCACTTATTGATAGTGTAAAATGGATTAACATAACCAATGCATACTAATTAATCTCTTTTAAAATTATAATATTATAAGTTTAATTCTTATACACTAATGGCAGTGTAAATTATTTTTACACTTTCATCCAATCAAATCACCCAATTTGTATGACTTTTCAAGTAGTAGGTGTAAAACTTAACCACTTTTACTTATTTGGTAAAACACGATCAGATGACATTGTAAAACTTTTTTATACTGTCAGTGTGTATAAATTAAACTCTATTTTGATTAAGTGAAGCTTAAACTTCAAATATTATATGATATAAAAACAATTTTGTTTTCATACAATTCAGAGAAAAAAAATTATAGTTACACTATTTTTAATCGAAATATCCAAAAATATATTAATTTAATGGTCAAGCAATCAGTCAATCATATAAAAGAACGAATATAAGTGATTATTAGAATAATAAATCTTACCCCACCTTATATCGGTTAATTGTTGTTTTGTCTGCGGAAGAAGGAAGGAAGCGAGACTGCGAGACTGAACATGGTTGGTGCAAGCCTGCAAGGAGAGGATATATGGAGATGGGTATGCTTCCAAACTCAGCGTCAAAAAGAGGAAAGCTCTTTGCAGCTGGTTACACTTCACTCCTTCCCATATCTAGTGCCTCCCCTTCCTGTTTTCCCTGAATTTTCCAATTGGCCATGTTTATATGTTTAAACAAATAAATAAGCAAAAATCTGATTTTTAAGCTTTTTTTTTTTGTCATAGATAATGTAATAGTGTGTGTTACTTCTCACCAGAGCTTTTTTTGGGGTGAATGACAAGGAATACAATTGATTTGGTAAGCCTTTGCTAATATGTAAATTCTAATTTATATCTTCCTGCCCCAATACAGATTCCTTGTGCCCATTTCACTCTTTTATTATATATATCTTCCACAAACATATGTCCATTATGAAATAGAAAAAAACATAGGTAAGAACTTAGACCAAGTTACCTATATCAGTTTTACGTATTTCTCAGATCAAGTAAGAACACAACAAAAACATACAGCACAGTTAATTATCAGAGGAAACTAGGCCAATGAAGTTATGCTCTTTACTGAAAACAAAATTTGCTAAATGAATACCAAATATTGCATTGAGGGTATTGTTATTAAATATGTTTTACAATAGCAAGTAGATAAGTAGATTATACTAATAAAATACAACAAAAAATACAGCACAATTAATTATCAGTGGCAGATGGAAAGGACTCGTTCAAGATACAACTGTTTTACACTTATAGCTCTTGTCACAGTCTACAACTACATATCGTCAATATTGCAAACTGTATTAAACTAGGCTTTTACGTCAACATCTTGCGATAACATGATGTAGACATTTTACTCAGCCATGCTAACGTTGGTATATACGTATCCTATTGTTTTTTGGAATACGCCCTTCTAACATATAACAATATCTCAATATAGTCCATATACCAAATTAGCTTTTACACTATTAAAGACAATACAAAATATAGTTCAAGCATAAAACTAAATAAAGTTTACAATTCCTTTCTACAGTATGATTTATATAGCTAACTTATAATTTCTCAAACATAAGCATAAAATAAATGCAAGGACCCTACCTGTGACTTACAAAGCAGCTGACAAACTAACTGACTAAAACAAAATGAGAGTTATAACAAAAGGGCCTTCATGAGAAAGCTCACAAATTTTCAATTAACTAAGGTTGTGTCGAGGAATGTAATGTAACCAAGATCAAAGACCTATATCTGAAAAAGATGGAAAGACAACGAGATGAGTTTTGTAACTCAGAGAGAGATAGGATATCCATAGTTTACTACATGCAAACATAAAATAATATAAACATAATAATGTATATGTACTCATAAAAATATGGTTCTAGTCATAATATGAGATTTCTTGATAATATAGCTTTACATAATCACGTAAATCTAAACATAATGGGGATTTATCTGAAGTGGAACAATACCATGTCCAAACATGACCCAAAATCATGTGTGGGTTAGCACCTCACATGCTAACTGGAATTGGCTTATGGCCAAATACATGTCTAGACATCGTTGCACCTATGTCCAGGTTAGCACCTCATCTGCTAACTGGAGTTTCTCACGGTGTATCGAGGCTAATGCCATTGCCGTTAGCTGCAGGATCTAGTTATGGAATTTTCCCTAGATCAAATCACCATCAGGCATATCCCAATTCCATGATATTCTTATAATACAAAATTCGTTCTCAAGTTATATGAGATATAGGAGACATAAGATAAATTGTTGAAAGTTGTTTATAACTTGGCATTTGTGTCAACATCTTTTAATAAGATAGTATAAATATTTTGCCTAATTCTTATGTTGATAAACCACAGTTAATCTATCTATTAAATACATCTTTCATATTGCAGGGTGAGGAACCTTTCCGTGATATTTCATGAATATCAAAGTTATCTCGAGTCATTTATCAACTCTTTTGCACAGCACTATTATCAGTTGTAGATGGGAAGGACTTGCTCATTGATCCAAGTTGTTCTACTTCTGTTGTCCACAGACCACAAACTGTTGATATTGAAAGTTGTTAATAAATTAGCATTTGTGTCAACATCTTTTAATAAAATAGGATTAATATTTTACCTAAGCCTTATGTTAAAAACCATACCACAGTTAATCTATCTATTAAATAATTTTCTTTCTTTTTCTTTCTCAAACAAATGGACTATTGTTGTTAAAAGTTGAAGTGACTGATTAAGACATTTCGAGAAGCGGCAGCATGCAAGTCAGAGTCAGGCTAAGTAGTTGCTGCAGCAATTGAGCACTTTCTCAAACGAATTAGTGTTTGAGATTCCATGTGCCCATTTCACACGTCCATCATATTTCCACAAACTTGTCCATTATGGAATAGGAAGAACTTTTGATAAACTTGCTTGTATTTATTGGAACTAATTTTCAAACTATGCAAGACATGCGTAATCCTGAACGTTTTCCTCAATATTCACACATTATTAATTTTTTTATTTTTTGAGCTGATACATTATTAACTTTCAAGTTACTTATTTGACCAGGAATTTTTTTTTTTTTTGTCTTTTCTTAATTTGATAACTAAATAAAATGGATATAAGCAACTTCAAATCTTGTCCTATTGTGGGACAAGACTTGCATTAAGTCGCTTATAATGTTTTAGCTAGTTTTCAAATTAAATAATTGCATGCAGATATTTTTCTTGAAATCAACGGTTTAAGAGTTAAAAGTATATATTATTCTTAAGGAAAGTATTCACTTATTGCTTTTTGATATAAGGGATATAGAACTTGATCTTCTTTTTTTTTTTACTTTTCAGAATTGGTTTTGGAATCTATAACACAATCAATTATCAATTGTGGAGGGAAGGACTTGCTTAATGTTAGATCTGAACTAGATCTAAGAGGAAAAGCAACACTTTATTGATAACAGGTTAGGCAAATCACCATAACCTCAAGGAGTATAATAGGAACCCTAAAGGGAGAGACTCTCTCCGATTCTAAATCAGAAATATCAAAATGAATTCACACCTAATCTAGTTATTCTCTTTGCTATTTATACATTTCTAGTATTCCTAACTAACTCTCTCTCAGTAACTAACTTCTACTTACCTGAGCTACTGTTAAAGCTTCTTCTAGTCCGCTCGGATTCCTCTTATTCCTTCTCTCATAGACTTTAGAGAACCTGGAGTCTCTAGACTCCCTAACATTACTCCCCCCTAGGAGATTCACCTTGTCCTCAAGGTGAGCATTAGGAAATTGCTGTTGCAGGGAGCTTAACAATTCCCAGGAGTTGTCAAAGGAGGGTAGATCTTTCCACTGAACAAGCACTTCAGTAGCACCTTCATTGTTGGTTCTAAGTTGCAGTAGGTCTTGTGGTTCTGTTTCCAGAACTCCTTTGTCAGTGAGGCCAGGTGGTAGCTCGTGGAACTGCTGTTGGTTGGGTGGGACAGCACGTTTCAATCGACTAACATGGAACACCGGGTGAAGTTTGCAGTCTGTGGGCAGCTGGAGTCTGTATGTAACTGGACCTAGGCGTTCCAGCACCAAAAATGGGCCATAGAACTTGGGGCTAAGCTTCTCATTGGGTCTCCTAGCAAGAGACTTCATTCTGTAAGGTTGGGATTTAAGAAATACCCAATCACCTACTTCAAATTCCACCTCTCTGCGTTTCTTGTCAGCAAAATATTTCATCCGTTCTTGGGCATGGTTGAGATGAGACTTCAACTCAGCAAGTCTCATCACGGGAGGCCATTAATACTTGTACTTCCATTACTTTTGAGGGGTATGTTTCCCCTTTAAAGAGTACCGAGGGAGGTCTTCCATATAATGCTTGGAGTGGGGACGTTTGAGCTGAGGCATTAAAGGTCGTGTTGAACCAATACTCTGCCCAAGGCAGCCATTCAACCCACGATTTTGGTTTAGAACCAGCAAAGCATCGCAAATATGTTTCCAGGCAGCGGTTGGTTACTTCTGTTTAGCCATTCGTTTGAGGGTGATAGGAATTGCTGTATTTGAGTTTTGTACCAGCAGATTTGAACATTTCTGACCAGAATTTGCTTAGAAAAACAGGATCACGATCAGAGATGATAGCTGTAGGGAACCCATGCAACCTCACTACTTCTTTAACAAAGACTTGGGCCACTTCCTTTGCTGAAAAAGGGTGAGTGAGGGGGATAAAGTGTGCATACTTCGTAAGTCTGTCAACAACAACCATGATAGCATCTTTTCCTTTAGACTTAGGCAATCTGTTAATGAAATCCATAGCAATTTCAGACCATACTTGGTCTAGTGTGGGTAAGGGTTGCAACAGCCCTGCTGGTGATAGTGCTTGGTACTTGTTTGCTTGGCAAGTGTGGCAGGATGCCACATAGTCCTTGACTTTTTGTCTCATACCCCTCCAATAAAATGTTGCTGCCAATTTCTTATAAGTTCTGAAAAAAACCAGAATGACCTCCAGTAGCTGAGTCATGCATCTCTGCTAGTAAGGTGGGTATTTGGGATGAGTCTTTTGGGATAACCACACGTCCCTGATAAAAGAGGCGGCCATTTCGCACAGTGAACCCTAGATACTCTGAGCCTCCTTGCTGGATATTGCGAATTATAGCTTGGAGGTGCTCATCCTTGTCAATTTCATCTTGAATCGTGTCCCATATGTTGGTTGAGACAATAGAAATTGCCTGAAACATCATTTGTCTTGATAATGCGTCTGCTGCCTTATTTTCAAGACCTGGGCGGTACTGAATTTCAAAATCTAATCCCATGAGTTTTTAAGTCCATTTCAGCTGATCTTCACTAAACAAACGCTGATCTGTGAGGAATTTCAAACTCCTCTGGTCTGTCATAATAATAAAGTGCCGTCCTAGGAGGTAGTGACGCCACTTTTGGACCGCAAAAACTACTGCCATCAACTCTCTTTCGTAGGCAGATTTAAGTTGAGCTCTTTTGGATAGACTTTTGCTGAGGAACGCAATGGGTCTACCTTGTTAGGATAACATCGCCCCAAATCCTTGGCTGGAAGCGTCCGTTGTAACTTCCCCTGCTACTTTATGGATTGACGACTGTCCCCATAAACCAACACGGGTCTTTTGAGCATGCTTTGTCCTCACTCACACGCTTCCTAGGAAAACTTCCCAGGAGGTCACCCATCCCAAAATTACCCCAAGTCAAGTACGCTTAACTATGGAGTTCTTTCAGTTTGAGCTACTGAAAAGAAGATGCATCTTGTTGGTATAGGTAATACAAATCAATTCATATTAGCCCTCCTCAACTGTATAGTCCCATACCTATACAGTCTTAGGATCCCTCTCATTCGGGTGTGTAATCGGTTCATTCATGTACCCCTCCGCTTAGAGGACCTTGCGAGGAGCCGCTCATTGTCCGTGCCCTCTTTGCACCGGCGATCACTCATCGTCCTCGTCCCCAGGCGTTACATGCCCACCAGCTTCCGCTTGGTTCGTCCCCGAACGACACCGTACTGGGAGAGGTGCAGGCTCTGATACCATTTGTAACATCCCCTGCTGCTTTATGGATTGACGACTGTTCCCACAAACCAACACGGGTCTTTTCAGCATGCTTTGTCCTCACTCACACGCTTCCTAGGAAAACTTCACAGGAGGTCACCCATCCCAAAATTACCCCAAGTCAAGCACGCTTAACTATGGAGTTCTTTCAGTTTGAGCTATCGAAAAGAAGATGCATCTTGTTGGTATAGGTAGTACAAATCAATTCATATAAGCCCTCCTCAACTGCATAGTCCCATACCTATACAGTCTTAGGATCCCTCTCATTCGGGTGTGTAATTGGTTCATTCATGTACCCCTCCGCTTAGAGGACCTTGCGAGGAGCCGCTCCTTGTCTGTGCCCTCTTTGCACCGGCGATCACTCCTCGTCCTCGTCCCCGGGCGTTACATGCTCGAGTCATATAAGAATTAATACTAAGGAATCACGTCCTATTTCGTGAGCTTTTCAACATTTGACATAAAATATTGCTAAGCATTCTAATGAAAGTTTGGCATGATAACGACGTAAATACCATGCTCCTATAAGATAGAAAATCATAAACAGGATAACCAATCATTCATAGCTCAACATTCTTTTCAAAATACAATACTTCAACATATCATATATCATCCTTATAAGGCACACAGTGCCATTCAATCTATAACATAACATAGTAATGTAATATCAAATATAAATAGCCACATGGGTCAAACCAGCTGAGAATATACTAAGTCATGACCTCAAGTCACAAGATACAAAACATAAAAAGAGAAAGATCTCACGATCCAAATACAAAGTTAAGATCCAGTAATATAGCACAGTCTCCAAGTAATGAAAAAGCAACTATACTTCAGCAAAAACAACAATACTTCAGCAACTAAGTCTTTGCATCAGGATCTACTTACTCATCTAGAGATGATATGGAAAAAAAAAAGGGGTGAGAAATTAATTGAAATCTCAGTAGGAACATATGCAATTAACGTGACATCATTATCATCTCTAGTCTACCTTGGTTTCTTCTGAAATCATTTACATACAATTATGAGGTTCAATTTTAGGATTTCGCAAACAATCATAATCAAGGTAGAGGTGTCTTTTAGCATGGTCTTGGCATGATAAGTATATGCATGTATGAAGGAACTTTATTAATATAATTAAAGAGACATGCTTACATGGAAATATACTAGGTTCATTCATTAAATGTCACAACATACATAAATGGCTATCCTGATGTAAGACATCAAATACATCATAATTAAGATCTTTTTATTTAGTCTTATCTACCTCATAACTTTCGCATTTCTATCTGTTCTTATTCATCTCACTATTCTTTCCTCTCAATTAATTCTGGTTAGATATTTTAAAAGCTATAACCTTATACTTAACTAGTAGACACCAGTTCCTTAATACGAACCGACACTGAAACCCTCATGTGCACTATAAAGAAAGTCAATGCCCAGTCATCACTGGTCCTTAGAACGATTCAGTGTCGGAACCCTCTTTGTCGACATAAATCGACCCTTAATCTTCATGTCTTAATTCTGATTTCCTTATCTTTAGTTCTTCCTCTTTTTCCTATTTCCTCAAAGTCATTCTTTTTCTCACAAGAATGCAAGCATAATTTTCAATAATGAATTCTAAAATCCTTTTCTTTAAGATGAGATAAACCACAACAACAACTCAACGAGTAATCATAAACATTAATAAGCAATCATTCATTATGTCAAGACTAAAATGCTACTATATGATAAACCAAAACTCATATAAATTCCACTCTTTCACTTTCAACAAATATGTAAAAACTCAATCCCAAACAACCTTTACTCTCATTTAGAAATTTTATCAAACACATGGCATATATATTTACTCAATTTTCATGCATATTTCAAACATTGTAACACAAATTTATTTGCATGTTAAATAATAAATTCAGAGGATATAAAAATTATCTAAGACACTTCAATGTGTCCACAAGATCCTGTAAAAATTTTAAAGCAAGAATCATTCTCTAAATATGTTAACAAAATTAGACAAATTCGGTGGTCAGAAACCCCCTATTTACAGCCAACAACCATAGTTCCCAATTTTATTACCCTGTCAAATGATCATTTTAAATCATACAAAAATTCATGATTCAACTTCAAGATGTCCACAACATCTTGTAAAAATTTCAAGTCAAAATTTGATCATTTGATATGGTAAATAAATTATACAAATTCAGTGCTTCAGAAATTACTGTTCATACCGAAACTGTAATCTTCTCGGTTTCTGAATTTTAAAAAATAGAAAAAGTCATCTAAACACTTCAAGAAAAATAGTGAAGATACTTTCATATGTTAGCTTCATCATATAAAAGTTTTAGCTCAAAATATTGTCTCTATCTATGTGAATAAATTCACACAAATTGAGCTGTCTGCATAAATCCGAGAATTTCAGCAACAACATACAATTTCTTTTGATTTTTCATGCATAATCATTCATCAAAACTCAAGATTTCTTAAAAAAATCATAAATAAACAAGTGTAAACATAAACCCCTACCAAAAGATGATTTTTACTGAAGATCCAAACAACCACAAGCTCCTTGAAGTTTGATCTCCTAAGTAAGGAAGCAAAAACTCATTCTTTCCTTTCTACCCGAATTTTGTTTGCTCCAGAACAGGTAGGAGGAGGACTTTTCTTGAAAATTTAATGGTGGATTTGTGTTTATTGGGTGGAAGAGCTATGGAAAAATGTATTTATTTGTTGGATTTGGTGAAGAATTGAAGGATTTATGAGGTTGAGATGGTGGAGGAAAATGGAGAGAAAGAAGGAAGAATATGAGAAAATGGAAGAAGAAATGGAAAGAAGTGTGTGTGTGTGTGTGTGTACTGTGAAGGGGAGGGGAAAATGGGGTTTGGGTTTTCATTTTCTTTTTTTTTTTTTAAAGTGTGGGTGTATATGAGAACTATAGTTTAACCGTTAGGTGTATATATAAATGAGGATAGCCTAGGGATTTCATATATAAAATTACTAAAAAAATATTTATATTATGAATGACTAATTATCTATCAGCTAACCAAATTAATTAGTACATAAAAATTAGGGCATTACATCCGTCTCTATGACAAAAGGCAAAGAGAAATTTGGTATAGCCAGCACTGGTAGTTCTGCCATGGCTGATTTAAGTTGCTCAAAAGCATGTTGAGCTTTTGCATCCCATAAGAAGCTGTCTTTCTTAGTTAGATCAGTGAGGGGTTTGGCTATGCTGCCATAGCCCTATACAAAGCGCCTATAATACCCCGTTAATCCTAGAAATCCTCGTAGTGCTTTGATATCCTTTGGAATTGGCCATGCTCTCTTTGCTTGAGTCTTCTTGGGGTCATTAGCTACCCCTTTTGTAGAGACAATGTGACCAAGATACTCAACTTGGGTTACAGCAAAATCACATTTTTTTCGATTTAGAACCAATTGATTCTCTTACAGCAATCAGAAAATAGCAGTGGGATGTTCAGAATGGGCAGACTCATTCTTGCTATATACCAAGATATCATAAAAAAAATACCAAAATGAACTTAAGCAAAAATGGTCGGACGATGTCATTCATGAGAGCTTGGAAGGTAGAAGGTGCATTAGTGAGGCCGAAGGGCATAACAAGGAATTCATAGTGACCTTCATGTGTTCTAAATGCAGTTTTTCCTACATCCTCTTCCACCATTCGTATTTGGTGATAACCCAATTTAAGATCGAGTTTGGAAAAGATGGCAGCATCTGCAAGTTCATCCAACAGCTCATCTATTACTGGGATGGGAAATTTGTTTGGGATTGTGATGCGGTTGAGAGCTCGATATTCAACACAAAACCTCCAGCTTCTATCTTTTTTCTTTACAAGGATAATAGGACTTGCGAAAGGGCTCACACTAGGTCGGATGATACCAGCTCCTAGCATCTCTTGAACCATTTTTTCAATTTCATTATTCTGATAATGAGGATATCTGTATGGTCTCAGATTTGGAATTTCAGCACCTTCTTTTAGTGTAATGGCGTGGTCATGGGTTCTGTGTGGAGGTAATCCCTCTAAAGGTTCAAATATGAGTGGGAAATTATCTAGCACTTGCTGAATAGTTGCTGGAAGTGCAGTGGCCATTTGCATGTGTTTCAACACTGGCCATAACAGAACCATATATCCGTTACTCTCATCCTCTAATTCTTTTAATGCTGCTCGAAGAGCCACTCCCCCATAACAGAGTTCTGGGTCACCTTGCAAAACCACCCATTCATTGTTGATGTTAATCGTGAAACGTGATTTGCCAAACTCAGCAATTGTTGCCCCCAAAGTGTCCAACCAAGCTAAGCCTAATACCACTTCAGAATCATCCAGAGGAAATACATAGCAATCTTGCGTGACTACCAGGTTGGGGAATTGTATGGAAACTCCTTTACACTTACCTTGTCCTTGTTTCTGATCACCCCTTGCTACTGTAACTACAAATCTTGAATCTGATTTGACAGGGATATGTGCTTCAGCCACTAGAGCAGGACAAATAAAATTGTGTGAAGCCCCTGGGTCAATCAAACCCGTGCTCTACACCCTTGAACTATGGCCCATGCTTGAATTCTCCTTTGGTTCCCTGTTCTTGTCATTAATTTTAAGGTAAGTTGTACTTGAGAGTTTTCATCTCCTAGCCTGTCAGGAGCATCGTGCCACTCTACTTCCATGTCTTCTTCCAATATCATCAACTTGAGCCCTTTATTTTTACATGTATGGTCAGAGGTGAATCGTTCTTCACAGAAGAAACACAGACCTTTTGCTCTCTTTTCTCTATATTCTTCATCAGACAGGTGTTTAAATCCCCGTCTCCCCTTTGTCACTTTAGATTGCCCCACTGTATTCATTTTGTCTTTATTATTAATGGAAACAGTAGTTGTGTACCTCTGGAAGGGCTTGTTAGTAATTTTGTGTAACACCTTGTGTTTATGCTCCACTAGTTCTGCCTTATCCATCAGATCTTCTAAGGAATGGAAAGAGTGAAGTTTCAATTCTGCCCTTACCTCAGGTTTTAGACCATTCTGGAATAGGCCAACGAGAAAACGTTTTTCTGATACTTTTAGTTGACTGGAGTAAAGTTCAAACAATTCCCTGTACTCGTGAACTGACGCCTCTTGTTTGATCTCAAGCAATAGCTCAAATGGATTCTGAGCAAGTTTCGATTGAAATCGTTTGATGATTGATTCATGAAATCAGTACCACGTAGGTTAGCATGTAGTGGATTCCCACCATCGGAACCAGATGAGAGCCTTTCCTTCCATTGCTATCTTTGCCACGAATAGCCACTGAGGTTCTGGTACCTCTCGCACCTGGAAGTATCGTTCGATGCTGTCTAACCATGCAAATGCTCCCTCACTGTGGAACAATGGAACATCGATTCGACACCATTGGTCCACTGCGCGATTATGCGCGTGTCCCTGGACAAAATCGTCACCATCGCCTCCACCTCCATGCCAGTCATTGCGTCGGTGATAGTTGCGATGCAGAAATCCTGATGCGGATTCATCGCATTTTGGTGAAGTGTCATGATCGGAGCGATTCTCGAGAGATTCGAGTTGCACAGCCATGGACTTCAGCTCCGCCATGATCGCTACCAGCGAAGCTTGAATGCTCCCCCGATCTTCCTCTTGTTGCGATTGCAGCGCTGCAATCGATGCCTCAATGGACTCAAACTTCTTGTTATTCGCAGCCATGGAAGCAAATTCCCTAGGATTTGCAAGGAAACTGATACCAATGTTAGTTCTGAACTAGATCTAAGAGGAAAAGCAACACTTTATTGATAACAGGTTAGGCAAATCACCATAACCTCAAGGAGTACAATAGGAACCCTAAAGGGAGAGACTCTCTCCGATTCTAAATCAGAAATATCAAAATGAATTCACACCTAATCTAGTTATTCTCTTTGCTATTTATACATTTCTAGTATTCCTAACTAACTCTCTCTCAGTAACTAACTTCTACTTACCTGAGCTGCTGCTGAAGCTTCTTCTAGTCCGCTCAGATTCCTCTTATTCTTTCTCTCATAGACTTTAGAGAACCTGGAGTCTCTAGACTCCCTAACACTTAAGAACCAACTGTTATACTTTTATTATCCCATACTGTAAAACATTAATATTGAATATTATTGTTTATGGAATGAACAAGAACTTGCATGACAGTGCACAGGTCAAATTAAGTCAACTGACCATTTCACAAGTTCATTCCAAATTTATATACCTCCACAAAGGCGGTGCCTCCTTCAGAAAAAAATGTTACTATCACGGGATCGAACTATGCCGTGAAGAAAACTTGGAACTGAATTCATAATTTTCACAATGTCGTGTTGGGCATGGGAGTGATCAGTGTCGTTATATCATCTATATAAGCACAGACGAAGCCCCGGGGCCAATAGCATCAATTATTCAACACTTTCCAATTCGAAACAATAATGATGGCAAAGTGTAGTTTTATTAGCTTACTGGGAATGGTCCTTGTCTTTGGTTCAGCCTCTTGTGCGTTGTTCCTACTACCACCTGTGATGGCTTCCATTAATGAGGAACGTGAGGCTTTACTAAAGAGTGGTTGGTGGAATGATTCCCGGAATATCCCAAACCATTGCAATTGGACTGGCATCACCTGTGATGAAGCTGGAAGTATTACAGAGATTCGTGGATTGGACTTGAATATTTCCCAGTCAGAACTGTGATTTCAGAACTTGAACGTGACTGCCTTTCCCAATTTAGAGACTGTGCATCTTGTTCATTTGGGGCTGAGGGGGCGCATCCCCTTCGAGATAGGCGCTCTTTCAAAGCTTCGCAATCTTTGGTTGTCCTTTAATGACCTTCATGGTAAGCTGCCTCCATCACTTTCAAATCTCACTCAACTTGAGTTGCTTTCTATTTCAGACAATTCTCTTAGTGGTGTCATTCCTGTGACATTGGGTCAATTGAAGATTTTGAATTATCTCTTCCTGGATTTAAACCAACTTGAAGGCCCCATACCACCTCAGTTAGGAAATTTAACATAGTTAGAAATATTATTTCTCACAAATAATTCATTGACAAGTTAACTTCCTTCAACTTTGGGTCAATTGAAAAATTTGACTTATCTCTGGCTTCATTCAAACCACATTGAAGGTCCTATACCACCACAATTAGGAAATTTAAAACGGTTAGCGATATTACACCTCTCAAATAATTCACTAACTGGTTCAGTTCCTTCAAGTTTGGGTCAATTGAAAAATTTGACTTATCTCCACCTTGATTCTAACCATACTGAAGGTTCCATACCTCTAGAAATAGGGAATTTAAGCAGTTTACAAGGATTATAGCTTTCAAATAACTCATTTTCTAGTTCAATCCCTTCTCAAATTGGAGCTTTAACTCATTTGGAAGATTTGTCCATAGAACTCAACCAAATCAATGGTTCTATTCCTCTAGAACTTTTTCTTTTGACCCGTTTGCATTTGTTGAATCTCTCATCAAATCAACTGTCTGGTCTAATACCGATAGAGATTCAAAAAGCTCATGTTTGGAACCTAGACCTCTCTCACAACAGGCTAACAGGTTCTAACCTATTTCCCATCCCAGATTGCCCCCATAATGTTGATTTCAGCTATAACTTGTTGAACGGAAGTATTACTTCCCAAATCAATTGTATTGCAAACTTGAACCTTAGTCATAATTCTTTCAGTGGTGAGATCCCATTCAATCTCGGAGTGACTCCTGTGCTAGACTGTTTGGATCTTAGTTATAACAATTTCAAAGGCAAATTGCACAAGGAACTTGCTACTCTAAGATATATAAACCTTTCATACAATTCCTTTGACTATTCGCTAGATGTTGACTTGAACTCACAATTACCTGAATATTGTTCTTTCCAAGAAAGCTCGTTAATGGGTTTTAAAACACCCAATTTCACATCTTGCCATGATGCCCGACAAACTAGTCCTCAAACCCATTATGTCCAACAAAACAATAAAGCGAAGCATGTCCTTGTAATTGCTCTTCCTATCATTTCCATCACTCTTTCCACAAATTTCTTAACATTATACTTCACAAGATGTATCAATAAGACCAAATTTGAGGGAAAATTAGCAAAGAATGGAGAGTTGTTTTCTATATGGAATTATGACGGTAAAATTACATTTTAGGACATCATTGAAGCAACACAAGACTTTGATATCAGGTATTGCATTGGAACTGGTGGATACGGTAGCGTGTACAGAGTACAACTTCCAAGTGGGAAAATTGTTGCATTGAAGAAACTTCACCAAATGGAATCTCAAAACCCTTATTTTGACAAGATTTTCCGCAATGAGGTAAAGATGTTAACAGAAATCCGCCACAAGAACATTGTCAAGCTTCATGGCTTTTGCCTTCATAACTGGTGCATGTTTTTGGTCTATGAATACATGGAAAGAGGAAGCTTATTTTGTGTCTTGAGCATTGATGTCGAAGCTAAGGAACTAAGTTGGAGCAAGAGGATTAATATCATTCAAGGAATGGAAAATGCTTTGTCGTACATGCATCATGATTGTAGCCCACCAATTGTTCACAGAGATGTAACAAGTAACAATATTTTGCTGAACTCACAATTGGATGCTGTTGTCTCAGACTTTGGCACAGCTATACTAATTGATCAAGATTCTTCAAACCAAACCCTACAACTTGGAACATACGGTTACATTGCACCAGGTGTCTTTTGTTTAAAATTTAATTTTTGAATGAATTTAATTATTGGATTTCAGACCTTAAGTTCATTAACAACTTTCTTGGTCTATTGCAGAGCTTGCCTACACATTGACTGTGACAGAAAAATGCGATGTTTACAGTTTTGGAATGGTGGCGCTTGAAACCTTGATGGGAAGACATCTAGGAGAGCTAATCTCATCATTATCCAACTCTTCTTCTCAAAGCATATTGTTAAAAGATATCCTGGATTCACGCATTCCTTTACCTCTTTGTCAAAAAGATGCTCAACCAATAGTTCTTGCGATAAAACTAGCATTGGCATGCTTGTGTTCTGAGCCAAAGTCCAGACCATCAATGCAGCAAGTGGCCCAAGAACTTTTCAGTTCCAAACAGTCATTGCCTTTACCCTTATTTGAAATCTCAATCCATCATTTGATGGCAGCTGAGTTTCATGAAATAGATCTTTCAAATAAAGCTAAGGGTATGTTTGGTTGGAGGATAAAATTGAGGGTAAAAATTACATGAATGAGCTTTATATGTTATTTTACACATGAAATTAATTCATGTAATTTTTACCCCCACTTTTACCCCTTAACCAAACACATCCTAAGGATTGAAATCTTTTGCATGTTTAATTAGTTTTAAGATGAATGGCATTTCTTTTAATTATAGCAAGGTTGATGCAAGTTGTTCTCCTAGTTTATTTAACTTTTGTTTTTTTTTGTTTTTAATTGGCACAACTTCTTTAATAAACCCCCTATTCAATTGATAGTTATTGATTGATTTATCGAATAATCGGTTTATAAATATTTATAAATAATATTTATAAATAATTGATGACATATTATTACGTACGATACCTAACCTTTTATTATAATGTTCATAATAATATTTCTTGGGTATGCCTATGTTGCGTTGAAGTGCTTTAATTTTTGCCATGTGAAATATCTTTTGCTAAATGCACTTGAGCAACAAAGGGCAAGTCTCAAATCAACCGCGACGAGAGGGTAGCTAAATCAAAACTTACTTTTACAACTATTTAAATTTTTTTTTCGTATTTTGTATCTTTAGTATTTTATGAAGAAAATAATAATATCTTATTTTTAGTTTTCATTTTCATTATCTGTTTGCACTATTTTTTTCACAGAATTCAAAAAATATAAAATTATATTTTCAATTTCCACCACCATTGTTGGTCACTGGACCATCAACGCCAATAGGTGGACCGCTGCAGTTGCCAACCACAATCATCGAAGCACCACCACTATTGTCGCTGCGCCACTGGTTGAATGTCGGGCCATAGCCATTGCCGCTACCATTTTGTTGGTGGTATCTTTGGAAAAATACTCAATATTTTCTTGAAAGTCATTATCAACAAAACATGTGAATGATTTCTTTCCAGGCAAAATTTATATTCTTAGATTTCAATCTACATACCAAACATGTCTAAACATGTTGCCTGGGAAATGTGATTCTTTGAAAGGAATGTTATCTCGTGAAATGAAAAATCAATCTGCTAACCACAGGCCCCTTATAGTTCAAACATTTGTCTTATAAGCATATAAAGGGGCCATTTCGAGAATTATTTTAATAAGAATTTAATTTATCTACATTGTCAAGGTTCTTTACACAAATAAAATAGAAAAAAGATATTATAGACTTTCCCCTCTTTACAACACTGTAAAGTTGATTTGAATTGACTTTGGTCTATAATTAGTCCACCCAACATGATTGGACATATATGACTTTTGCTTGGAAAGTTATCAAAACAAAAATCAATTTGAATAGATTTCAAGATTATTTCAATGCAAAAAATTTGAAATGTAAGGAAATATGTTCTAACTGACTTCCATTAAAAAAAAAAGGACATATATGTAAACAATCGGAAAACGGAGGAAGTCTGTAATATCTTTTTTTAATTTTATTTGCGTCTAAAAACCCACATTGTCAATGTAAAAAAATTTACATTGATATCCAATTATGTATTAACACAAACAAGAAAGTTACATTCGACCACTCACTTTTTTTTAAAGTCTTGGAAATAGAAGTATATGATTGGATGATAGTGTAAAGTATTTTTACACTGTCAATATATCAAAATTAAACTCTTTTATTTGTGCCTTTATATGAAAGAAACTTCTAAACATTTCATGAATAAATTATTTTGTATTTGGATATATAGTGATAAAAGTGCTTGCTCTGAGCATTATAAAAAAGTGTTACCTGAAAAGTTAGATATTTTACCATTATAAAAAAACACTAAAAATGACTTTTACAAAGGTAATAAGTTATATAATCTTTTTTTTAAAGGTAATCTAAATAAAATAAGATAAGAAAGGAAATTATCTCATGTAAAGGATCCTAGAGGCATCAACTAGAAGAGTAAGCTCCAAACCACGCGGTGGCCTATCCCAATGTAAAAGTACATGAAGGGAAGAAGCTCTCTCTTTTGGTTATATAAGAAAGTTCTACTTAATACGAATTACGTAACTATAGGTTTTGTCCTCTGATTAAGTACGAGAAATTGGTAGTGATATGATATATAAGATGCTATGCAAATTTTTATGATATATTATACTAATAATCGTTTTTATCTTAATTTATCTACATTCTTTTTAAATACAGAATCTTAAGATTTATAACCCTCCACCATATCTTATTCGCAATCTTTGTGCAATAATTTGAGTAGAAAATGGTTGATACCTTCGAGATAAGCCAAGATAATAATGTACCGTTAGAACAATCTTTTTAGTTAGGTTTTTAAGATTTTTACCAGGAGTGTTTAAGCTATAGAGAATATCAAATGAAATAATTATAATAATAAATATAATTAATTATAATCGATGTCAATTGACTTGAATTTGATTAGTAAAATTTTGCTTAAGTTATGTATTTGATATAAAAGCTTTGTGGTTCAAGATATTTATTTGGGAAATATGCTAATGATAATGATTATAATAATAAATATGATTATACTTGATTTTGATTCGATTATAAGTTATGTTTTTTATTTTTAATTAAATCAGGTATAATTTCTTTTAAGTTAGATATTAGTTGTGAAGAATAATATTTGAAATAGGATTTGAAAAATTAAGTTAATAATCTTTAAAAGAATTAAAATGAACATTTTTTCATAGGGTTATGCATTCAGAGAATATATCAATTATATTAATTATTCCTAGACATTAACATTTTTTCTCGGTTAGTTATTTATATAGAGAATATATCAAATTGTAGTAATTATAACAAGCATAATTAATTGTCATTTGTACTTTACTACCATCCATGATTCATAATTTTTTATTAAATGGAAAATTAGTTGAGCAACATGTTATTTTGTAAATTTGAACATTTTTAAACTTTTGAAATTGAGATTAAATCAATGGTTATTTTTGTTCATGTTATTTATTTGGCTGTGAAAAGTTCTTTCGGTTAGGTTTTTAACTGAAAGGAAATAATAATTGTAATAATTTTAATAATTAATATTATAATAATAAATACAATTAATATAATTGATTTCAATGAACTAAAAATTGATTATTAATTTTTTTCTCTGATTTTCAAATGAAGAATTAGATTTTTTTATAGGAATAGTATTCAAATATTATTTTTTAATAAAATATCATTTTGATTCAAATGTTAGTAAAAATCTTAAATATTGTTAAAATTTATTTTTTTTATTGGAATATGATTCAAATAGTAGTAAAAATATTAATATGATTATTAAAATCATTTAATGATAAAAATATCATTTTTTATTTATAATATTAGGATGCAAATGATTTACATTATAATATTTTAATAAATCCATATTTTAAAATTGTAAATGATTAGTATTAGTATATTTTTCATCTAATTTATAGATTTAGTTAGACAATTAATTAGATAATTCTAATTACCAATGACTATTGATTCATTTACGGGCCTAAAACATATAAAAGAATATAATAACATTTGTTATTTAATGCTAACAATAATTTCAATTTGTAAATGATCAACAAAAAAATATGGTGTAGCATTGCCGTACATTGAAATGGATTGATTTTTACATATAAAAAAATATATAAACGGGATTTATTTTTCTTATGGTTAAAAAGAATATATTCTTCAAATAAATCAATTTTTTTACAGAAATAAGATTTCAAACAGAAAAAAAAAGTTTATCTTTCATTTACAATCCAATCAAAGTAAATTTATTTTCCTACATTGATCAATCAATTAAATTCTAAATTGAATCAGTTGTTTCCAATTATTATATATGCTTTATTAGTTGTTTGACCCGTGCGATGCATGTGGAGAAAATAAAAAATAATTTGTTGATAATCATAAAAAATAAATGATAATTTATTAAAATATATCTTATAGAAAATTGAGTATATAAATTTATCTTAAAAGTAAGTTAATAGTTAAATAATTAAATAAGTGGATAAAATATAAATCATTCTATTTTATATCTTATTTTGAATATCATATTTATAAGGTTGAAAAAATCTCGATAAATGATCTATAACTAACAATAAAAAGCCTATTTTATAAAAAATTTTGTATATTTCTAAAGTTAAAATTGTTGAATAAAGAAAGATAATAAATAGATAATTTTACTATATCATGAGTCATTTATAGGGATGACAATGAGTATCCATAAGAAAGGGGACATGTCCCATACCTTCCATCACCGTTTAGAATTTTGCATTTCATCCCTATCCGCATCCCCCATATGAGTCCCCATTTCCTGTGGGGATTTTGATGAATTCTTATGGTATTCAGGAATTTATTAACAATTCAAAAAGAGAACAACTTTAAAAATATTTTATAATTTGAAATATAAATATCCATAATAACAAATGCTATTAATGCAACATAATCCAAATTAAAATTAAAAATGCATACAGCAAATATAAAAAAATTGAAAAAATGAAGATATACTAACCTCATCTCTATCCAATTTAACAAATGGCGATTTAACCCCATCAATCATCCATAAGAAGAGAAAATATGTCTCAATTCCTTTCCCCATTAATTGTGGGTAATTCCCATGTGTACCTACTTTTAATTTTTTTTTATCATCCCTAGCTATTTATATATTTTTAGTAAATTAAAAAATTTAATTTATAAAAAGTATAAAAGTATATTTTATAATTAATAAAAATAATGAGCAAATTTAATTTATATGATTTCAAAGTGTAAATTGTGGAATTGATTTTTTTTAAAAATATTTTAATGTTGAAAAATTAAAGGTATTTTTTTCAAAAAAATTAGTATGAAAAGATTATGGAATTGATTGATTGGAATGTTCAAGTTGTAAGAAATTAAATAGGATATAGTGATACATGTAGATAAATAATTTTTTTATTATAATTTTCAAAAGTTCAAGATTTGAAGTTAAAAAAGTTTCCCATACTCCCGTCCTCATTTAGAATTTTATCTCCATTCTCATCCAATTTTTACACATAAAGATTGAAAAAGGTGGAGCCTAAATCACTTTATGAATAACGAGTGAAGCCTAAATCACTATATAAATGACATGTATAATAGTTTCCATAAAATAAGTCTGAAATATAAGTATAGTAGATGTAAAAGAAAAAATCTGTTTTGCTTATGGATTAAAGGTAATAATTTGATCTTTAGGGCTTTGCTTTTTTTTTTTTAATTTTGCTGCCAATTTTACTCTTAATATTGGTCTTAACATTTTTTTTTGTTCATTTGTCATAAAGGTAATTTTCTTTTCATCATTTGAGCTCTATATCACCATCCGATTTTTATTCTTTATCTTCATCCACCTTCCCTTCACTTTTTTTTTGTTGGCAAGAAATTTTCTTTTCACTGTTATTTTAATACTTTTTTAATTTCATTTAAAGTTCTAGTTTTTCCTCTATGCTGCTGATCCCCCTTTCTTCTTTGTTTTCATTATCCTTCACTGTTACATTGTTATTAGATATAAGCAGTAGTAGTGAGTTTTCCATATTTGTTAAACTAATCACTTTTATTATCATTATTATTCTTTTTTCTTACTTTTCTCATTTGTTTTTTCTGATTTTTCTACATATCTAAACTCCAACTTGTTTCTATTGTGCATCTTGATGCAAATATGTTAAAGCAATTGTTTCATATTTTTCCAAGTAGTTTGTAGAATTTTTCAATGTAACACTTTTAATAGAATTTTGAGGCTTTGAATTTTTTTTTCTGAAAGCAATTTCCATGGCAATTTGAGGTAAGGTTTTATGCACAAAAATACATTTCACTTCTTTATTTATATACTTGCATGTTTCTTTGTACACATATTTTATAATTAATTAAGTACAAACAAATTTGTTACATTACGTTAATCACTTTTTGGACTTTATAAGAAAGTTCTACTTAATACAAATTACATGCCTATAATTTTTGTACTATGATCAATTCCAAGGACCCTTGGCAGTGATACGATATATAATAAGATGCTATACATTGTTTATGATATATTATGCAAATTACCTTTTTTAGTCTTAATTTATCAACATTTCTTTCAAATGCAGAATCTTAAAGTATATGACCCTCCACCACATCTTGTTCACAATCTGTAGGGCAACAATTTGACCAGCAAATGAGTGATGATAATCAACCTTGAAGATCAGCCAAGATATAATTTTATAGTCAAAGCAATTTTTTTAGTTACGTTTTTAAGATTTTTACCGATGGTTTTTAAATAATAGAGAATAGCAAATGAAATAATTATAATAATAAATATAATTAATTGTAATCTATTTTAAATACATATAAAAGTTTTGTGATTCAAGATATTTATCTAGGAAATATACTAATTATAATAATAGTTATAATTGATTATACTTGATTTTGATTCGATTATTAAATTATGATTCACAATTTTTGATTAAATTTGATATAATTTCTTTTAAGTTAGATGTTTGTTTTAAAGAATAATATTTGAAATAGGATTTTAAAAAAAATTAAGTTAATAATTTTTAAAAAATTAAAATAAGGATTTTTTATCAGGTTATTTATTTAGAGAATATATCAATTATATTAATTAAACTTAGACATTAATTTTTTTCCTCAGCTTTTTTATATAGAGAATATCTCATATTGTAGTAATTATAACATGCATAACTAATAAATCATTTATGGATTCAATTATATCATTTATACTTTACTACCAATCATGATTCATAGTTTTTTAATAAATTAGATAATTAGTCTAGCAATATGTTATTTTTTGTAGATTTGAACATTTTTAAATTTTTAAAATTGAGATTAAATCAATGGTTATTTTCATTCACGTTATTTATTTTGCTACGGAACATTTTTTCAGTTAGGTTTTTACTTTATAAAGAAATACTAATTGTAATAATTTTAATAACAACTATTTTAATAATAAATATAACTAATATAATTGATGTTGATGGACTTCAAATTGATTATTAATTTTTGCTCTAATTTATTTAGAATTAAAATCTTTTTGAGCAGATTCCAACCACCAACGGATTTTTAGTTAGTTAGTAGTCATTGTGTAACGATTTTGTTTTGAGCAATTACATTCGGTTAAGACTTGATGTATAAGCGCCATGTATTTATACCCAGACTACAGTAATTACAAGTTAGATTTTCTCAATTCATAGCTTGCTACATTAAGGTTATGGAAATCCCCCTAACATTATAGTATTGCCTTACGTTGAGACGATTGACTTTTGCATATTATATATATATATATATATATATATATATATGGGATTTGTTTTTCTTATAGTTAAAAAGAATATATTCTTCAAATAAATCAATTTTTTTTTTATAGAAATAAGATTTCAAACATAAAAAAGATTTATCTTTCATTTTCAATCCAATCAAAGTAGATTTATTTTCCTAAATTGATCAATCAATTAAATTCTAAATTGATTAAGTTGTTTCCAGTTATTATATGTATTTGGGGAAATAATAAAAAATAGTTTATTGATTATTATTGAAAATAAATGATAATTTATTTAAATATATCTCATAGAAAATTGAGCATATAAATTTATCTTAAAATTAAATTAATAGTTAAATAATTAAATAAGTATACAAAATATAAATGTGTTATTCTATTTTATATCTTATTTTTATTAATATTATGTTTATAAGGTTGAAAAAAATCTTGATAGATGACCTATAACTAAAAATAAAAAGTATATTTTATGAAAATTTTGCATGTTTTGAAAGTTAAAATTGTTGAATAAAGAAAGATAGTAAATGAATAATTTTACTATATCATGAGCCATTTATAAGAATAACAATGAGTATTCATGAGAAAAGGGACATGTTCGATGTCTCCTGTCGCTGTTTAAAATTTTGCCTCTTATCTCCAGCTGCATCCCCCTTATGGGTTTCCATTTCCCATTGCCTATGGGAATTTTGAATCCCTATAGTATTCAGGAGTTTATTAACAAATTTCAAAAAGAGAAAAACTTTAAAAATATTTTACAATTTAAAATATAAATATCCATAATAACAAATATGATCGATATAACATAATTCAAATTAAAACTAAAATGCATGCATAATGCAAATATAATAAAAATAATTAGAAAAATAAAGATGTTCCATGTCCGTCCCCATCCCATTTAACAAATAGGGACTTAGCCCCTACCGATCATCCATATGAAGACAAAATATGTCCTAATTCCTTTCCCTGTAGTGGGCAATTTCTATGTATATCCACTTTCAATTTTTTCATAATCCTTAGTCATTTATATCTTTTTAGTAAATTAAAATATTTAATTTATAAAAATATATTTTCTAATTAATAAAAATAATGAATAAATTTAATTTATATGATTTCAAAGATGTGTAAATTGTGGAATTGATTTTTTTAAAATATTTTGGTGTTGAAAAATTGAAGGTATTTTTTTTCCAAAAAATTAGTATAAAAAATTATAGAATTGATAGATTGGAATGTTCAAGTTGTAAAAAATTAAATAGGATATAGTGATACAGGTAGATAGATAATTTTTTATTATGATAATTTTTTGTTATAATTTTCAAAAGTTTTAGATTTGAAATTGAAAAGTTTCCTTACTCTTGTTCTCATTTAGAATGTTATCTCCATTCTCATCCAATCTTTACACATAAAGATTGAGAAAAGTAGTGCTTAAAACACTATATGAATGATATGTGAAGCATAAATCACTATATGAATGACATGTGTAATAATTTCCATGAAATAAGTCTGAAATATTAGTATAGCATATGTAAAAGAAAAAGTCTATTTTACTTATGGATTAAAGGTAATAGTTTGATCTTTAGAGTTTTACTCTTTTATTTTTTTAAAAAAAATTCTGCTGCAATTTTGCTCTTAATATTGGTTTTAACATTTCTTTTTTGTTCATTTGTCATAAAGGTAATTTTTTTTTTCATCACTTGAGCTCTACATCACCATCCGATTTTTATCCTTTGCCTTCATCCACCTTCTCTTCACTTTTTTTTGTTGGTAAGAAATTTTCTTTTCATTGTTATTCTAATATTTTTCTAATTTCATTTAATCTTCTAATTTTCCTTCTGTGGTGCTGATCTCCCCTCTCTTCTTTGTTTTCAATATCCTTCACTGTTACGTTGTTAGATATAAGCAGTAGTAGTGAGTTGTCCATATTGTTAAACTAATCACTTTTATTATTATTATTATTATTCTTTTTTTTACTTTTCTCATTCATTTTTTTTTTATTTTTCTACATATTTAAACTACAATTTGTTTCTATTGTGCATCTTGATGCAAATATGTTTAAGCAATTGTTTCATATTTTTCCAAGCAATTTGTAGAATTTTTCAATGTAAAACTTTTAATTAAATTTTGAGGCTTTGAATTTTTTTTTTGGAAGCAATTTCCATGGCAATTTGAGGTAAGATTTTACGCACAAAAATAAATTTGGCTTCTTTATTTATATACTTGCATGTTTGTTTGTACACATATTTTATAATTAATTAAGTACAAACAAATTTGTTACATTATATTAATCACTTTTTTGACTTTATAAGAAAGTTCTACTTAATATGAATTACTGTATATAATTTTTGTACTATGATCAATTCCAAAAAATTGGTAGTGATATGATATATAATAAGATGCTATACAATTTTTTATGATATATTATCCTAATTAGCTTTTTAGTCTTAATTTATCTACATTTCTTTTAAATGCAGAATCTTAAAGTATATAACCCTTCATCACATCTTGTTCACAATCTCTAGGCATCAATTTGACCAGCAAATGAGTGGTGATATTCAATGTCCAACGCAAGCCAAGATAATAATTTTATACTGTTAGAACAATTTTTTTACTTAGGTTTTTAAGATTTTTACTGATGGTTTCTAAATAATAAAGAATACCAAATAAAATAAATATAATAATAAATATAATTAATTGTAATTGGTTTCAAATAGATATAAAAGCTTTGTGATTCAAGATATTTATCTAGGAAATATACTAATTATAATAATAATTATAAGTGATTATACTTGATTTCGGTTCGATTATTAATTATGATTCCCACTTTTTGATTAAATTTGATATAATTTCATGGATTGTTCCTGCTGCCACCTGTCATGGCTTCCATTAGTGAGGAACGGCGGGCTTTGGTACAGAGTGGTTTCCGGAATAACTCAAACCACTGTAATTGGAATGGCATCACGTGCAATGAAGCTGGAAGTGTTGAAGAGATTGATGGATGGGTCTCGAATATTCCCAGGTCAAAGTTGCAGTTTCAGAGCTTGAACGTAACCGCCTTCCCCAATTTAACCCATCTAGATCTTGATGGATTGGGGCTTACAGGAAGCATCCCCTCAGAAATAGGCACTCTTACAAAGCTTTTCCATCTCCACCTCTCTCATAATCGCCTTCATGGTAGGTTGCCTATGTCGCTTTCAAATCTCACTCAACTTGAGTTGCTTGATCTTTCATATAGTGGTGTCATTACTTTTACATTGGGTCAGTTAGAGAATTTGATCTATCTCTCATTTTCTTCAAATCAAATTGCAGGTCCCATACCACCACAATTAGGGAGTTTAAAACGATTAGAGGTATTACACCTCTCAAATAATTTATTGACAGGTTCAATTCCTTCAACTATGGGTCAATTGGAAAATCTAACCGATTTTGTCTTTTATTAAAATCAAATTGAAGGTACCATACCACCACAATTAGGGAATTTAAAATGGTTAGAAGTACTAGACCTCTCTGATAATTCACTGATAGGTTCAATTCCCTCAACTTTGGATCAATTGGAAAATCTGACCAATCTTTTCCTTTATTCAAATCAAATTGAAGGTCTTATACCTCCACAATTGAGGAATTTAAAACGATTAGAAGTATTACACTTCTCAAACAATTCACTAACAAGTTCAATTCCTTCGACTTTGACTCAATTGGAAAATCTAATTTATATCCATCTTGATTCAAACCATTTTGAAGGTTCCATACTCCTACAAATAGGGAATTTAACCAGTTTGCGGGGATTATATCTTTCAAATAACTCATTTTCTGGTCCAATCCCCTCTCAAATAGGAGCTTTAACAATGTTGGCAGAATTGTACAAAGAACTCAACCAAATAAGTGGTTCTATTCCTTCTCAAATTAAAAATTTGTCCAATCTAGTCAATTTAGATCTGTCACATAATAAATTGTATGGTGTTATTCCTCCTGCACTTTTTCAATTGACTTGGTTGCATTTGTTAACACTTTCGTCAAATCAACTGTCTGGTCCAATACCTTTGGAGATTGGAAAAGCTAATGGATCTTACCTAGACCTCTCTCATGACAAGCTTACAGGTTTTGTCCTATTTCCCGTCCAATCTTGCCCCCTTGGTGTAGATTTAAGCTACAACTCATTGAATGGAAGTATTACTTCCCAAATCAATTATGTTGCAAGCTTTAACCTATGTCATAATTTACTTAGTGGTGAGATACCATTTGACCTCGGAGTGAATTATGTGCTGGACAATTTGGACCTTAGTTATAACAATCTCACAGGCAAACTTCACAAGGCCCTTGCTACTCTAAGATATATAAATCTTTCATACAATTCCTTGGACTTTTCACAAGACCTTGACTTGGACTCACAATTACCTTAATATTATGTTTTCCAAGAAAGCTCGTTAATCAGTTTTAAAACGCCTAATTTCACATCTTGCCATGTTGTCAAACAAACTAGTCCTCAAATCCATTATGTCCAACAAAATAGTAATTGCTCTTCCTATCATTTCGAACACTTTTTCCACAATTTTCTTAACATTATACTTCACAAGATGTATCAATAAGACCAAATTTGAGGGAAGATCAACTAAGAATGGAGACTTGTTTTCTATTTGGAACTATGATGGTCAAATTGCATTTGAAGACATCATTAAAGCAATGGAAGACTTTGATATTAGATATTGCATTGGAACTGGTGGATATGGTAGTGTGTATAGAGCACAACTTCCAAGTGGGAAAATTGTTGCATTGAGAAACTTCACCAAATGGAATCTCAAAACCCTTCTTTTGACAAGAGTTTCCGCAATGAGGTCAAAATGTTAATAGAAATCCGTCACAAGAACATTGTCAAGCTTCATGGCTTTTGCCTCCATAATAATTGTTTTTGGTCTATCAATACATGGAAAGAGGAAGCTTATTTTGTGTCTTGAGCATTGATGTTGAAGCTAAGGAATTAAGTTGGATCAAGAGGATTAATATCATTCAAGGAATGGCAAATGCTTTGTCATACATGCATCATGATTGTAGCCCACCAATTGTTCACAGAGATGTAACAAATAACAATGTTTTGTTAAACTCACAATTGGATACTGTTGTCTCAGACTTTGGCATGGCTAGACTAATTGATCCCGATTCTTCAAACCAAACCCTACAAGTTGGAACATACGGTTACATTTCAAATAAAGACTAAGGGTAGCAATCTTTTGCATGTTTAATTAGTTTTAAGATGAATTACATTTTTTTTTAAAATTATTCCAAGGTTGATGCAAGTTGTTCTCCTCCTTACTTTTGACTCTTGGCCCTTTTTTTTTCAATTGGTACAAACTTCTTTAATATAACTTGTTACCTGTGAAGAGATAACCGCCTCGGGATGTGCTTTCCAGAGTTTTCCGGGCTTTTTCCAACATAATTCCAGCTCCGCTTCCCTTTTTATTGGATGAACCGTCCACATAGAGTTTCCACTTTCCTTCGGGCACATCTTCTGCATGTGCGGTCCATTCCTGGACGAAGTCGGCGCGTTTCGCGCTTAAATTTTTAGGTAATTCCCGTGGTGGTTCCCTTGTAGGACGCGATGGAGACCAAAATCATGACTCCGGTCTCAAAGGCCAAAGCGCCACCACACTACAACGAACTAACTCGAATCCGACAACTTTTCCAAACGATCCCGATATGATCCCGATATCCGATCCGTTTGGGGGGTAACAGCATACCCAAAACAAAGGGCGGAAGCCCCGAGCTCATAAATCTAACCGTTAGTAACCGAACTTTTACGGAACCAAAATAATACTCCGAGATCAGCCAAGGAATCGAAATTAAAGGTATTGGAAGTAAAACAAGTAAACGCTAAATTCAAGGCCAGGTAAAATCTCTTCTCATTAAATAAAAGGAGGTACAATAAGGGGCCCCGAGGGGACTAGCAAAAAGCAAAAAGTACATAAGCTAAAAGCTAAGCATCCTCATCTTCCTCAGGGATGTCTTCTATACGCCCGTCAACAACGTGCCGGAAGATCCCTACGGGAGACAGGTCCACCTCGGGACCAACGAGAACCCGAACCTGCGCCAGCACGTTCTCAAAGATCTCGTTGGAGCTCGCCTGCCAGGCCTTAACAACCCTGGCCCGCTCATCCTCAGACTCGGCCAGCAGGCTGTCCACCTTGGTCTTCGCAGCTGCAAGCTCGTCTCTCTCTGCCCCCCAGCACTTTTTCTCCTCCTCCAAAGCACCTACTCTCTCCCGGAGGCTGGAGATCTCCTGCCCAAGTTCTCTCTCCCTATCCGCAAGTTTCTCCTCCAAAGCCGCCTTCTCGGATTCCAGGACCTCGGCACGACTTCGCAGGGCGGGGGCCTCAGCTATAACTTCCTCGTAACAATGAAGGAAGCCAGCAGCCTTGACCAGGTCCTCCTGGAGTCGAGAAAGGTACTCGGAGGGATCTCGCTGACGAACATGTCGGCGGAAGGCAACGTTGCAGATGCCAGACATAAACTCCTTGAAACGAAAGTTGGGAGCAAGGAGTGAGAGGGAGGGAAACCCCCCCAAGAGCGGGTGTTGACGGCCGCAGTAACCTCGGGAACCTCAAGAGGGGGATCCTGGGCCTCCACCTCGGGGTCTTCGGACGCCTTGCGCTTCTTCCCCGAAGTGCTATGAGAGCTGTGCCCGACGGGGTTGACGCCCGCTTCTGCCCCAGAAGGTTCCCCGACGGATGACACCGACTTTGTCAGAGAACGGAGCAGCGCCAGGTTCTTCTTGGAGGACATCTCTGCAAAAGAAATCAGCAAACGTTAAACACGACATAGCGAAAGAGGAAAAATGAAAGGAAACATAGGGAATCGGAAAAACCTATATAAGACTTGGCGTCAGTAGAGGGAACGTCAATAAGAAGTTTTAAATTCAAAAAATCGGGCTTCTTGCCCCAAGTCTCGACAAAGAACTTTACAATGGAGGCCTCCCCCGAAGTCAAGTTCCGAGAACGATAAGTGGGGGAGGCATAGGAAGTTTGCCAGTACAGGGGGAATAGTGGAGCGCCCTCCGGGGATAAAAAGAAAGGCGAGGAGCCCGGCTTAGCTTTCACCTTAAAATACTGGGTTTTGAAATTATGGTAGGACTCCTCATACGTCTCAAAACACTTCCGGTTAACTACGGCTCGGAGGGATGCCATGGCCGGTTTCTTGTCTTTCCCCTGATAGGTCATCAGCATAAAAAGTGAAAAAAATACCCGTTGAGACAGGGGAATCCCCAAAAAACCGCAGACGAGCTCGAAACCCCGGAGGAGGGCCCAGGAGTTCGGATGGAGTTGGGAAGGCGCCACATTCATCCTATTAAAAATGGCCACCTCGAAGTCGGAGAACGGAAGGGGAACCTTCAGGCGCGACAGCACCGTGTCATACATCCACAAGAAGTCTTCCTCCCCCTCCTCGGGCCTTCCACAGATCCTCTCCTCCCTCCCAGGCAGCTCGATCACATGACAGCCCGACAGTTCGGCATCAGAGAATATCGGAGACTCCCCGTAGCGCTCCAACATTCTCTCGGTCATAATGCTCCGAACCCCAGTTACCTCGGAAGAAAAATAGGCCACAAGGTCGCTAGCCAAGGAGTCCGGAGTCACGATTTTGGTCTCCATCGCGTCCTACAAGGGAACCACCACAGGAATTACCTAAAAATTTAAGCGCGAATTTTGAAAGAAAAAGAAGGAAAATGAAAAACTAAGGGTGGTCCCCAACTACAAGGGGGGCGGCGCCACCTCTAAGCCGGCCGAAAGGAGAGGTTGAAACCACCCCTAGGCCACCCCCAACAGTCGCGAAAAAGGGAAAAAGAACCGGGAGAAAGAAAAGGAAAACAGAAGGGAAGAATCACAGCAGGGGCCGATAGAATCCCAAAGACATAAAAGGGAGAGAATGGGACTTACTGGTTCAGAAAGCAGAGAGCAGCGGTGGAGCGAGGCACGGCGGTTGAAGGAGCAGTCGCGGGGGAAAAGCTCTGGCAGCAGCGGCAGAGAAGAGTAGAAAATGAAGAGATGGGGAAGAGAGAATGAGAAGAAGGGGCCAGAAGGGGTATTTAAAGCCCGACGAAGCCAGAAGGACCCACAAAGCCTCGGTAATCGCTAAACGAATACGTGGCGTGTTCCTGACCATAAAATACCAAACGATTCGACGTTTGGTTGCCAGAAGACCAAGAGGCGGTTCCTCCTCAGCGGGACGAGCCCGGAAGACTCTGGAAAGCACATCCCGGGGCAGAGTGTCGCGCGAGCGCAGGATTCAGAGGGAGCACCTTAAACCCGCTGCAAAAAAGACCGCCTCCGGAAAGGACGTTGGAAGGAGGGCAATTCGAACTCGGACGCCGGGGCGAACCCCATCCTCCGAGTTGGGGGCAACTGTTACCGACAAGGGTCCGGTTCCCGCCCTCGGGTTGTGTTAGTCGGAATGGAGCAGGAAGACTCCGGTTCCCGCCCTCGGTTCCTGCTACAATGAACTAACTCGAATCCGACAACTTTTCCAAATGATCCCAATACGATCCCGATATCCGATCCGTTTGGGGGGCAACAGCATACCCAAAACAAAGGGCGGAAGCGAGATAGCGCAGAATGTTACCTGTGAAGAGATAACCTTGGTGTCCGGGGTGGATTGCGGTGGTCGATTCCTGGCTCCGGCGGTGGGGGTGCCTGCAAAAAGCACTCCAACGCCCAAGTCAGTTACAGAATGATACTGTAGAAGGTGGTCAAGATAGCATACCTTTTATCATCCTCTCTGCATGCTTTTATACTAATTCATTCCTCCTACGTAGTATCCCTAGGGCTGAGGTGTACAGTACGGATGGCATCCCAATCGTCTTGATGAGCTGGATAGTACGGCGGGAAACGAATCGTCCCTTCCATCCGTACGGTACGGAAGTAGTTTATCAGTTCGGACGTTTTCCTTCGGAAGCGCGGGGTTGGACATCTATCCGTCCTCCTTCCGAGGTTCCGGGGTGACTCTTCTAATTCGGAGTCTTCCTGCTCCATTCCGACTAACACAACCCGAGGGCGGGAACCGGACCCTTGTCGGTAACATAACTCCAATTTAATTGATACTATTGATTGATTTATCAAATAATCGGTATTAAGATGCTAAAAAACATTTCTAAATAGTTGATGATATATTATGAAGCACGACACCAAACCCTTTATTTATGATGTTTGTAATATTTTCATGGTTATGCCTATATTGCATTGAAGCGCTGTGATGATTGTTGCCATGTGAAATACCTTTTGTTACTTGCACTTGGGCAAAAAAGGGCAAGTCTCAAATCAACCACGAAGAGAGGCTAGCTAGATCAAAACTTACTCTCGATACTGTTTTTTATCTTCAACATTTTGTATTTTCATGGTAAAATACTGAAAATAATTAAATTTTATTTTTAGTCGTAATTTTCATTCCCCATTTCCACTATGTTCTCCACCTGTTGAATGCCAAACCACTACTGTCAGCACTACCATTTTGTTGATGGTGTTTTTGGAAAAATATTCAATATTCTCATGAAAGCCATTATCAACAAAAACACAAATGATTTATGTTCATGTACAATTTATAAGATTCATTGATTTCAATCTATATACCAAACACTCCTAAACATCTTGCTCGGAAAATGTGATTCTTGGGAAGGAATATTATTCTTAGGAATGAAAAATCAATCTGTCAACCACACGCGCTGTTAGAGTTGGGACATTTGTCTCATAAGCATATAAAGAGCCTGTTTTGAGAAATATTTTAATTAGAATTTATTTTATCAGCATTGTTGTGTAAAAAAAAATTATATAGATATCAAATTGTGTAGTATTACGTCAGTAAAAGAGTTAGATTTAAACATTTATTTTTTGAAAGTCTTGGAAATAGAACGAAATATATGATTGGATGATAGTATAAATTTTTTTTATATTATTAATATATCAAAATTAAACTCTTTTATTTATGTCTTTGTATGAAATAAACTTCTAAACAAATATTTTATAAATAAATTATTTTTGTTTCTGGACTTGTAGCAGTAAAAGCGTTTGTTTTGAGAATTGTAAAAAAATGCTTCTTAATAAGTTAAATATTTTACTATTACAAAAAACACTAAAATTGACATTTTGAACATTAATAAGTTGTATAATCCGATATGACAAGAAGTTAACAAATGTGATTTTTAGCTTTAAAAAAGATTTAAAAGAATGTTATAAATCATGTGAATCAAATAGGACCCAAGTATAAAAGGGGAGTTGTTCTACATGAGTTGAGAGTAAGAGATCTTACTCCGCATTACTTCCGAACAATTTATATACTTTTTAAATGTATTTTCTCTATGGCCAAAAAAACAAAAAAAACCTCTAATCAGTGCCCTAAAATGAAAGGTTTTGTATTGAGAACATAGGTTTTTATATTTTCAATACATGGGTCTCATTAAAAAAAAATCAAAATTTTTTCTGTTTTTTATTTTCTTATGGCACGGGTAAGAAAAACACTCATTATTTATTTATTTTTTTATCTTTTATAATCATTCTAATAAATTGTGTTGCGGTAAATAATTGTTGTTTCACCAGCAGAAAAAGAAGTGATAGTGGGCAGTGGGCACTGAACATGGTGCAAAAGCAACACTGAGGGAGTGTGGGCGGAGAGGAGAGTAGAGGGTGGAGATGGGTATTGCCACCCTTTCAATTCAAAACCTTTCATTTCCAATTTTCATATTTTCCCTGCATTTTCTAATTGGGCATGTTTATACGTTAAAATAACTAAATAAAATAAAAACTGATTTTCAAGGAATTTTTTTCGCACATACCCATTATTTCATTTGTGAAGTTTCTGATGGTGAAGCGTTGATGCAGAGTTGATAATAACAGATACTGCATCAGGGCTAGAAAAGCGTACGTCTAGCTGGTTTGGTTGATGTCATGGTTGTGAACCCACCTTATGTGCCTACCCCTGAAGATGAGGTTGGTGCTGAATGTATTACCTCTTATCATCATTTACCCATTAGTTGCAAGATGCAACTGACTTTCTCTCAAGTAAACTCGCTGTTAAACCCGTTAGTTACCTCAATCTTATAGTTGCAAGTTGCAAGATTCTCATCTTTGCCACACATCTTTTGCTCTTGTTGGCATTTCACTGCCCAACGTTCACTACCATAAAACATTGGTTGTCTTATTGCTATCTCAGAATTTTCCTTTGACTTCAATAGGCATTTTGCTCTTACAAAGTACACCTGAATCATTTCTCCATTTTGTCGACCTGCATTGAATACCATTACGATCCAGGAACCAGGATCGCATATCTCAAATGGAGGAAAGGATCACCAAGGGAAGGACCACCTGAGATCCACCTAAGGCAAGGACCACTTGAGAACCACCAAGAGAGAGGATCAGCAAGAGAGGACCATTCGAGGTCAAACCGTGATCCACCCGAGGTTATCTAGAGGCTTGAACCTGGTGAAGAGATCCTCTTCGGAGGAAAATGAAATGACCCTAGGCAAGGTTGAGAGGAGCGCCTAATGAACGCGGGATAAAGTATAGACATCCAGCATAAGATTAATACAACCTGTCACAACTTAGAATGAGTGCATTGTACCAAAGGGCATGCCGCATGCCAGCTCAGCCCTAGGGGCAAGCCCAAGGAATATTAATAGAAGAAAAGGAGATTCATTCCCTCAAGGTATGCTATTCATTTTGATATTACACATATCTCTCATCTCTTAAAATTTACTTGGGCGTCAGAACCCCTTGCAGGTACCCACCTCTGGTGGTCCAACCACCGCTCTGAGGAGGAAAAATGCCAAAAAGGCCACCATCCATGTACTGGAGTGTGGAGGAGGAAGATCAGCAGCACACATTCATGCTTCCCACACCAGGTATACTCCATACTATACTGTAATAAATACTATGCGTAACATTTTCACCCACCCTTCCCTCACTTTGTAAGATGAATCCTAGGTAAATAAAACGTGAAATTTGTGGCACGATGTCATCTTACTCTTTCTTAAAAAATCCCTTGAATTCAAACCATTATCCACAACTCAAGCTTTGATTTACTCCTTTTATAGATTTACTAGTACATGTTCAATATTCGAAGTGTCTGATTTACAAAACATTCAGGCGCTGTATCATTGATCCATGTCCATGTTATAGAAAAATTGACAGAGTTTTACTTTGTAATAATTTCATTTGTGATATCTTTTCATGTGACTTCAGGGGCTCTTACTTCTCATTTCCACATATATCTGGCTCCCCCTAATTATCTACAAAATTGGGGTGGATTAATTGACTAAATTAACATGCTTTGGGGCAACGTAATTTAATGAATTGGATACCGTGCCCTTGTTTGTTTGATTATATTCATTTATGACTTGTTGGAACTTGGAAGTACCAAAACTGTAATATGACCTTTTTTTTTTTTTTAACTAGCTAGATGATTTAAAATCTTGACCGCTAGATCAGTTAAAATCTTGATCATTGTCCTGATTTTTTAGTTATACGCTGCAGGGTGAGGGACCTTTCCTTGATGCTTCATGAAGATAAAAATTAACTTTGAGTAATTTATCTACTCTCTTGGCAAATTGATTGGAGAAAATTGTACGTTTATAAGACCATGTTGCTTTTTATTATTATTTTGGGTTAATCGTGGGGCAATTTTGTTCGCATTTAACGTTTATGATTTTTGGAACCAATTAAACTTTTGCTTTTGGCTAATGTTACTTCTTAATAAATGATGATTTATCTAATTGTTCAAAAATACCCCTCTTCCTCTTTTATAAAATACCTGATCAGTTATATTATTTATAATCTACACATATTTTTCATATTAATATTTTCTTTAAATATTTAACTTACGTAATATTTGATTTTATTAAAACATTTTTTATTTAATTTTCTTCTAAAACATATTATATAAATACAAAAGATATAATTATGTAACAAATTGATTGTCTTAATCTTAATAATAGTTTTTAAATTAAATTAATTTTTTTCTTTTACTTCAAATAACTTTTTTCAACCGTAATAATTGTTTTTGCACTTTTTATTTTAATATTTTATATATATGATCCAAAATAAAAATAAGTTAAGAAAATAAAACGTGATAAATTTTAATGAAACGAAAATCTTATCACTAATAATTTTAAATTATATTTAATATTGACCATCAACATAAAAAAATTGTACTATCATCTAATGTTATTTTGTAATTTTATGTAATTAATTTAATATCTTATATATGGTTAAAACAACTTAAATTTTGTGAAAATATATCATCAAATATTTGTATATAATTTAACAGTGTATATAATTATGAGGTAAATAGCTAACTTAAACATATCACGTTACCTTAATTTATATTAAAAAGAAAAAAAGGTAAAATTATAATAAAAATTCAAAGATTAATACACCAAATAATGTTAATATAATATCTTTATTTAATAGTAGATTTAATTATATAAAAGTAATGTGAAAATTATTTTGAATATAATAACATTTTCTGAAAATAGCTCCCTTAATTATTTTTTCTTAGTGTTTAAGATTCTTTGTGAAATTAGTATTGGTATTTTATAGCAAATATAATCAATATTGAAAATTTAAAAAATAAATTAGTTATTATTAACAAAATTTAATAAATTTATTATGAATTTTTTTTTTGCAAAACAAAAAATTTAAAAACACAAACTGTAATATATGTTAATAATAATGAGTTTAAATAGTATATTGAAGTAATAATAGATTTTAGTTTAAGTATGAATGAGAATGAATGGTATTTTTGAACCATAAAATAAATTGTCATCAAATAGAGAGTGACATTAGCCAAAAAGGAGTACAACGCGACTTCCTAAAAGAATAAGCATAACATTGATTAAACCCTAAAAATATTGTGGTTAATTCATTTGTGATATTTATTTGGGACTAGTGGCTTTCCTTAATTGGTATTTCAATTTTCAAGAATATAAGAGATAACTCATCATTAATTTATCACCCTTTTTCCCAAATCTATTTGGGAAATACAGCAATTTGTCAGTAATAGGTGTGATGGAAAGGACTTGCTCGAGATCTAAATTCGTTAGTTTTTTAATCTTTTAGACAAAGACTACAAGCCATCAATATTGAAGAGTTGTTCAAACCTTCACCCTCAAAGAATGGACGATGTAATTGTTAGAAGTTGCGATGAGTGAATTACGAACTTGCAGGAAATAACAGTAAAAAACAATTCGGTCAACTTAAGAAATGGTTGCTACTGCAACCGCACACTTTCTCAAAAGCAATTAATCATAGAGTTTCCTTTTATAGAAGCTACAAGCAATGTTTCGGCACCGAAGACGCGTACACAGTAACATTTTTCAACCTCCCACTGTTGCATTCAATGCCATTTTTCATGCCTTTCATGTAACATGGGTCCACTGAATTTTGAATAGCTTTCGGTGAAGTTTTGAATAGCCATGTTTCTTGTAACATGCGTCCACTGAGTGTCCAGTTTTTGTCACTATTTCAGAGATTGACCTCTTCTTCCAACTCCATCCTCTTCAAGGAGAAATCCTTCCTCCGCCTCTTGTTCATCTTCACTTTGATTGTTTATTGCAACATTCAATACAGTGTGCGGCTCAACATTCATTACAGCAAATTGTTCTACTGCTATTTTCACAGACTACAAAACATTAGTATTGAAAGTTGTATAAAGCTAGGCGCTTGCACCATTGATCAAGCAATGCAACGTAATTTTTATAAGCTTCAGACTTTGCAGTGAGTGAACGAACAAGAACTTGAAGGAAACGGAAGTGCACAAAGTCAAAGTCAAGTGCCCATTTCTTCCACAAACAAGGCCCCCTAATCTTTTGTCTTTTGAACGTCGACTCCACTATTCAAAGTCACATGTCGTAAATAAAACTTCAAATTGAATCCATAATTTCCCGAAGGCCGTGTTGGGCATGGCATTGATTAGTGTCATTAGATTATCTATATAAACACACACAAAGCCCCAGCGTCAATAGCATTATCAAACCCTCTCCAATTTGAAACTCGTGATGGCAAACTGTAGCTTTTGCTTACTGGCAGTGGCCCTTTTCTTTGGTACAGCATTTCATGTGTTTCTCCCATTACCACCTGTTATGGCTTCCATTAATGAGGAGCGGGAGGCTTTGCTACGAAGTGGTTGGTGGTGGAATGATTCCCGGAATATCTCAAACCATTGTAATTGGACTGCCATTACCTGTAATGAAGCAGGAAGTGTTACACACATTGCTGCACATTATTGGCCTCTGAATCTTCATCCACCATCTTTGCAGCTCAAAGAATTGAACCTGACTGCCTTTCCCAATTTAGTCATTCTATATCTACCTCGAATGGGACTTACAGGAAGGATCCCCACACAAATAGGTGCTCTCACAAAGCTTCTCCATCTAGATCTATCCTATAATCGTCTTCATGGTGAGTTGCCTAGAACACTTTCAAATCTTACTCAACTTACCATGCTTGATCTTTCATTCAATTCTCTTAGTGGTGTTATTCCATCTACATTGAGTCAATTGGAGAATTTAACCCTTCTCTCCCTTGCTTCAAACCAAATTGAAGGCTCAATACCACTGCAATTAGGGAATTTAAGACTTTTACAGGAATTACGACTCTCATATAATTTAATCACTGGTTCAATTCCCTCCACTTTGGGCCAATTGGAGAATTTGACCATTCTCTCTCTTGCTTCAAACCAAATTGAAGGTCTCATACCTCATAAACTAGGGGATTTAAAGAGCTTGCATGGATTGTATCTCTCAAACAATTCACTCACAGGTTCAATCCCTTCTAATTTGTGTCAATTGGAGAATTTAGTTTATCTCTACCTTGATTCAAATCAAATTGAAGGACAAATTCCAGTAGAGATAGGGAGTTTAAAACAACTAGAAGTATTGAATCTTTCAGGTAACTCCCTATTTGGTCCAATTCCTCATGAAATAGGATCTTTGATGTCTTTAGAAGAGCTATACATAGAATTCAATCAAATGAATGGTTCTATACCTTTACAATTTAAGTATTTGGTCAGCCTAAATTCTTTACATCTTTCTCATAATAAGCTATCTGGCGGTATACCAGTCGAGCTGTTCCAATTGAGCTTGTCTTCTCTTCATCTTTCAACCAACCAATTGAGTGGGTGCATACCATCGGAGATTAGAAATGCCACCAACCTGTATGATGTAGACCTTTCCTACAACAAGCTAGAAGGATCGATCCCATCTCCTATAGTAAACTGTTGGCAGTTGGGGAAAGTGAATTTAAGCAATAACATGTTAACTGGAGCCATTCCTTCCCAAATTGGGCGTGTTAATAACCTTGATCTCAGTCACAATTTTTTCAGTGGTAAAGTGCCTTCTTTGGTCATTCTTGATGGTCTTTCTTCTCTTCGAATAGATCAAGTATTATCAAGCTTGGATCTTAGCTACAATAATCTCACAGGTGCACTACCAATTCAACTTGCAAATGTACTACATATTAACTTGTCATTCAATTTCTTTGGGTGTTCACAAGAGTACAGAGTTTTCCATGAAGAATCATTAATTGGTAACACTCCCAATTTTGCTTCCTGTTCTTTTCAAGTTCAAAGAACCAATAAAGCTAAGCATCTCATTGTAGTTACTCTTCCTATTATTTGCTTCCTCCTTGTCATTTGCCTGCCTATATATTTTACTCTATATAAGACCAAATCAGAACAAAAGTCAACAAAGAATGGAGATTTGTTTTGCATATGGAATTATGTTGGTAAAATTACAGTTGAAGACGTCATTGAAGCAACACAAGACTTTGATATCAAGTATTGCATTGGAACTGGTACATGTGGCAGTGTGTACAAAGCACAACTGCCAAGTGGCAAAATTGTTGCGTTGAAGAAACTTCACCAATTGGAGTCTCAAAACCCATCTTTTGAAGGGAGCTTCCGTAATGAGGTGAAGATGTTAGCCAACATCCATCACAGAAACATTGTCAAACTTCATGGCTTTTGCGTCCATAATCAATGCATTTTTTTAGTTTATCAATACATGGAAAGAGGAAGCTTATTGTGTATATTGAGCGATGATGTTGAAGCTGAGCAGTTGAGCTGGAGCAAGAGAGTGAATATCATTCAAGGAGTGGCATATGCTATGTCCTACATGCATCATGATTGTACCCCACCAATTGTTCACAGAGATGTATCAAGTAGTAATATTTTGTTGAACTCTCAATTAGATGCAGTTCTCTCAGACTTTGGCACAGCCAGACTAGTTAGTCTAGATTCTTCAAACCAAACCTTACCAGTTGGAAAATATGGTTATGTTGCACCAGGTGAAATTTGTACTTTCATACTTTTCACAAAATAGAATTACTGAATTTGAGAAGTTAAGTTCATTGACAGCTTTTTTGATCCATTGCAGAACTTGCCTACACATTAACTGCAACAGAAAAATGTGATGTTTACAGCTTTGGAGTGGTGGCACTCGAAACCATGATGGGAAGACATCCAGGAGAGTTAATATCATCTTTATCCAACACTTCTACTCAGAATATGTTGTTGAAAGATCTCCTAGACATACGCATCAGTTTACCTTTCTGTCAAAAAGATGCTCAAGCCATAGTTCTTGTGGTATCAATAGCATTGGCATGCTTGCGTTCTAATCCTAAGTCTAGACCGTCAATGCAGCAAGTGGCTCGAGAGCTTTCTAGTTCCACACAGCCAGTGCCTTTGCCATTCTCTGAAATCTCAATCCATCAGTTGATGACTCGAGAGCTTTTACGTTCTCCCATCTAATTGTCAATATATAAATAATACAAATGAAGACTAAATGTAGCGATTTGGTTTTAACATGAATGACATTTCTTTTTAATAAACCAAGGTTGATGCAAGTTGCTCTCCTTCCTTTAGATTTACATTATCAATTTTCTTGTTGGCTTTTGGGCTACTTTTCAATTTTAAATTAAGTAATTTAGTTAAATTACACCCAACACTCCTGTATTTATAAAATTATCATTGCATATCCCTTAGATTTGCTAACATTACACTAACTTCCTATGTGATTACTAATTTTCAATTCAAGTAACAAGAAAGATGACATATGACACATACATAATTAGTAATAACCAAATTATTCCATAAAAAATTATAATAACAAAGTGATAATATTTTTGTATTATTTTATGTATAGATCTATTGAAATACCTTTTTCTATCGTAATTTATATTTATATGCATCATCCTTGCATAATAAAAAAAGGGTACTTTAGTCCATCTATATGTTAAATAGGATCAAAATATTATAATTTTGTCATTGACAATTCATTACCAAGTAAAGATAGATTATAATTAAAAACTAAAAAATAACTTAAAATCATAATTAACTTTTTAAAATTTTAATTATAAATAGAAGTTGATTATTTTGAAACAATATTAATGGATATGCACTGACTGTGTGTAAACCCATTTTCCACCATCAAACAACAAAATAAGCCCATTTTACACCATCAAACAACTAAAACTTGACGCATCCCTAAAATTTTAGTAACTGCATCATTTTCTCCTAGTTTTTCTCACCAATTCAATTATGTGTCAAGTTTTAATTGGTTGACAGTGTAAAATGGATTAACACAGCCTGTGCATACCAATTAATCTCTTTTAAAATTATAATATTATAAGTTTAATTCTTATGCACTAATAGCAGCGTAAATTATTTTTACACTTTCATCCAATCAAATCACCCAATTTGTATGACTTTTCAAATAGTAGGTATGAGATTTAACCACTTTTACTTATATGGCAAAACACGGTTGGATGACATTGCAAAACTTTATTATACTTTTTATGCATATAAATTAAACTCTATGTTGATTAAGTTAAGCTTAAACTTCAAATATTATATGATATAAAAACAATTTTGTTTTCATACAATTCAGAGAAAAAAAATTATACTTACACTATTTTTAATCGAAATATCCAAAAATATATTAATTTAATGGTCAAGCAATCAGTCAATCATATAAAAGAACGAATATAAGTGATTATTAGAATAATAAATCTTACCCCACCTTATATCGGCTAATTGTTCTTTTGCCTGCGGAAGAAGGAAGGAAGCGAGACTGAACATGGTTGGTGCAAGGAGAGGATATATGGAGATGGGTATGCTTCCAAACTCAGTGTCAAAAAGAGGAAAGCTCTTAGCAGCTGGTTCACTTCAAAAAGAGGAAAACAACCTTCCTGTTTTCCCTGCATTTTCCAATTGGGCATGTTTATATGTTTAAACAAATAAATATGCAAAAATCTGATTTTTAAGCATTTTTTTTATGTCATAGATTAATAGTGTGTGTTACTTCTCACCAGAGCTTTAATTTTTTGGGGTGAATGACAAGGAATACAATTGATTTGGTAAGCCTTTGCTAATATGTAAATTCTAATTTATAGCTTCCTGGCCCAGTACAGATTCCGTTTGCCCATTTCACTCTTTTATTATATATATCTTCCACAAACATGTGTCCATTATGAAATAGAAAAAATATAGGTAAGAACTTAGACCAAGTTACCTATATCAGTTTTACGTATTTCTCATATCAAGTAAGAACACAACAAAACATACAGCACAATTAATTATCAGAGGAAACTAGGCCAATGAAGTTATGCTATTTACTGAAAACAAAATTTGCTAAATGAATACCAAATATTGCATTGAGGACATTGTTATTAACTATGTTTTACAATAGTACGTAGATAGGTAGATGATACTAATAAAACACAACAAAAAATACAGCACAATTAATTATCAGTGGTGGATGGAAAGGACTCGTTCAAGACACAACTGTTCTACAAGTTATAGCTCTTGTCACAGACTACAACTACATATCGTCAATATTGCAAACTGTATTAAACTAAGCATTTACGTTAACATCTTGCAATAACATAATGTAGACATTTTACTCAGCCATTCTAACGTTGGTATAATTCCCGATGATTGTACATATCCTATTGCTTTGTGCCCATGCTCTTATTATCTTATCGAATGAGTGATGCAATTGATTTTCATCAGTTGCAGGCTTTTGCAGTGAGTGAAAAAGAACTTGCAGGAAACGACAGATTACAAGTTAAAGTAAGCTAGAAAAGTTCCCCTAACACACATTTTCTTCCAATAATGGCACAACTCCACTATAGATTATTGTCCCTCTTAAGAGAATAATAAATATATTAATATATTTCTACATATTAATTAATATAATATAATTTAAGATTAATATTAAATAAAATACTTTTAAAATATGAAATTAATTAGAAGTAGTATTAGAGAAATAAAATTAATATTTTATTAAAATATAAAATTGATAAATGTTTTAAAATATGAAATTATATGAAAATAGACAGATATTCTAAAAGGGATTAAGTAATTAGAAGAGAGAAGGTTAGAAAAGAATTTAATATGGATAGAATTAAATTACAAACATACCCATTATTATAAGAAGATTAAAGCAAAAGACAAAAAGGTTTTGATGTAAAAAATAAAATGTGTAGTTTGCTAAGCTACACATAAAGGTGTAGAGATTAACATTCATATATATATATGTTGCATTGAATGAAGTGCTGTGATTCTATCCATCTGAAATTTCTTTTGCTACCTGCACTTGGGCAACAAAGGGAAAGTCTTAAAATCAACTGTGAAGAGAGGCAAGCTAAATCAAAGCTTAAGGGCACATTTGGTTATTGTTTTTATTTTTTAAACTTTAAATTTTTTTATTTTAAAATTTTATAAAGGAAATAGTGAAAAAATTAAAAATTATAAAATTTTATTTTCAGTTTTTATTTAATATTTTCACTATTTTCTTCATTAAATTTTGAAAATAGAAAATTCAAAAAATGAAAACTAAAAATGAGAATTAAACAAAATAAACCCTAACTTATCAATCTTTTGCTTAAAACTTCAGAACTGATTAGAGTTGAAACATTTGTCTTAGAAGCATAGAGAGGGTTAGTTTCCAGAAATATTTTATTTAGAATTTAATTTGTATACACTGTCAATATAAAATAAATTTACATAAATATTCAATCATATTGTCATGTCAACTAAAAAAAATTAAATTTAATCAGTCATTATTTTAAAGTCTTATAAATGCAAATATATATAATCGAATGATAGTGTAAATTTTTTTTATATTATTAATGCATTTAAATTAGTTTTTTTATTTATGTCTTTATATGAAAGAAACTTCTAAACAAATATTTTATACTATTTGGATTTATAATAATAAAATTGTTTGTTTGGAGGAATGTAAAATGTATTTCTTGAGAAGATAACTATTTTAACATTACAAACTAAAATTGACTATTTAAAATGTAATAATGTAGATAGTCAAATGAGACCGCAAGTTAACAATGTGATTTTTGACTTGTAAACAATTTTGAAAAAATATTGCAAGTTATGTTATTTAGACCCAAGTATGATTGATGAGTCGTGCTATGAGAGCACGAAATCTTTGACTCCACGCAAGTCATTCATATACCTTTTAAATGTATTTTCTCTTTTATTTACTTATTCATTGAATGGTTGGAATTCATCTAGGGCAAGCAAAAGCACTCGTGGTTTTATTATTTATCTGCGTTTGGATGGCTTTTTTACACTACTAAAATAAAAAAAAATACATTGTTTTCGAAAATATCAAATTCCATCTTTAATTACAGATTTACGATAGAAGTTTGTACAGGGAAAATCGCTGCACTCGTTAAAATGGGAAATTGCTTGAAGTTATCTCAGGTTTCAGTTGGATTTAGAAATCGTTAAAGTTGCAGCGATTTCTAGTTTAGTTAACAGTTGTCGCAAATTATAGCGATTTGATGTTCATTTCTACGTAAAATGCAATTTGCAGGTAGATCGTGTGAAGTTTGAGTGTTATTGCTTATATTATTTTCATCTTGCTGTGTTGTTATTCAGTTTGTGTGAGAAAAAAATGACTGAAAAATATTATATATATATTCATCATGGGGAGAAATTATCACCAGCACAAGAGAGGGATAAATATTATGTTGAATATCCTATGTGTGGACTAACATAAATCAATTTTTTTCATTATAATTTGATTCCAGATTAATTGGATGCTAAAATATTTGATCATATTGATTAGCTCAATTTTATGGTTAATTTTGTTATTGGGCTCAATTTTGATTTTGTTATTAGTGGATATGGTGATATTTAGTTTTTGTTACAGGGCCTAGCTATAATGGGCAAGCTTGGCCCATTTAATTAATATAAAACCTGCAAAGGCCCCTACTCCTAACCCTATTCAGAGTGGCTGTTGCCCCATTGAGACAGTGCACAATTTTGGCAACTGATAGGGTGATAGGAGAAGTTTCTCTCTGCTGCTTGGATACACACATTGAAAAGTCAATCATAAGATCATGAATTCATCAATCTCTTCCACTCCAGGTAATTCTGACACTTAATTCAATTTATAGCATTTGATTATCACATGTCATATTTAGAATTAGATAAAATTTTCTTCAATTGGTATCAGAGCCAGGCTAATTCTAATATGGCTGTGATAATATAATTCAGATTAGGTGTTTATAATGTAAAATTCGTATATGTGATAAACCCTAAATTATCAATTCCGAATTTTATAATTTTACTGATTAAATTCGAAATTGATTGAAGGTTTTTGTTACTAATAATATCTTGAGAAAAATGACATAATCATGTTAGTGTACAAGGAGAATTTCGATTTTGAAGTTATAAACCCTGTATTGAAAGCTGATTCTGTTTTAAAATTCCTTAACCCATATACGTGTGAAATTATTTCGAATTCATTAGGGCTTTCGTAGAGCATAAAATTTCGAATCTATTGACACCAAAATCATGAATTTTCATCAAGTATAGAGAGAGAAATTGCTAAAAAACAGAGAGTAATGGTGTTAAACTTCGCAGAATTTTCTGTACTCATAGGGGTTATAGTTCGAAAAAATATTATATGGGTTTTGTAGAGCATTAAGAGAGGAATCCATAGACACAAAAATCACTGAATTTCGTTGAGAATTGAGAGAGATATCGCGTTTGACCCATATCACTGCAAAGCGGGTCGCAACCCAGAATCAGGACCCGCCTGAAGCTTGAAGATGATGAATAGTAGCATCCAGGCAAGGCCCACGCGCAGGCCTGGCGTGTGCAGCGCGTGCGGGCCCATCCGGGGCCCGTTTTGGCCCTTTTTTTTTATTCTAAGGTTTTTTAATATTTTAAAATTATTTTATTTATTTTTCTGGGCATCAGAAATTATTGTTATTAATTTTGGTCTAAAATTTTTTGTGCATATTTACGACATTGTTAGGCACACTATGTACAGCATAATCTCATATATTAGTATTATTTGGTTAATTAAACTATTTTGTGCTCTATTATATACATATTATTGATTATTGTGATTATGACATATTGTTATTATAAAATTTTATGACATATATTTCTGAAATATGCTATTTTAGGCCATTTCGTACTGTTATTGAGTATTTTTCATAGTTGTGAGCTCGCCTTCCCGGGACGGATTATGATAAAATACTATTGTTGGAAAATTATTGTTACTAATGTGGCATTAGAAATTATTTTAATAATGCACATACCCTATCGGTTTGTCCTTATTAATATAATTCCTAATGATTGATAATTGTATTTTTAAAGTTTTCAATATCCTCTCGATATTAGCTTTAAGAATATAATTATTTTATGTAATTTGGGAGTTAAGTTGTGCATTGTAATTCGGGACCCTTAGGCGGGATTACAATTGCATGAGGTGACTTTATTATTGTTATAAACTCTATTTCTTTAGTTGGATATGCTTGATAAAAATCTCCCATTAATGTGCAAATTCCAACTTTACCTATGAGTATGAACTCTTTACCAAAGCTGAATGGAACCAATTATGAGGACTGGGCCGACTCTGTTAAGTTGTTCCTTGCTATTTCTAATGTCGATGCTGCCCTTACTGAGAATGAGCCTGAAGTTCCCACACTTGAGTCTTCCGCTGTTGTTATAGCAAAACATGATAAGTGGGCTCATTCTAATAGAGTCTGTTTGATGACTATGAGGTTCACTATGGACAAGACCATCAAAGATAATGTTCCTAAGACGAATAGTGCTAAGGAGTTTCTCGAGTCTGTAGGACAGAAGTTCAAGAAATTTGACAAGACTAAAAAGGCTTACTACTTGTCATTATTGACAAAGACTAGATATGATGGTGTATCAGGCGTTCGTGAGCATGCTATGAAGCTCACCAATTGGTACAATAAGTTGAAATCCATGAAAGTGGAACTGGGAAGTGACTTTCTAGTCTGGCAGGTGTTGGACTCTCTTCCTTCTGAATTTGATGTTCTAAAGACTTCTTATAATGCACAAAAGGAGGAGTGGTCTATTGATGAGCTTATAGCCATTCTTAATCAGGAGGAGCAAACTATGAGGAAGGGTAAGGCTCAAGTTGTTCAGTTGGCTTCTCACAAGAGTTATGACAAAAAGAAGAAACATTTTAAGGGGAAGAGTAACAAGCCTCAATTCAAGAAGAAGTGGAATGATAAATCTGGACCTCCTTCAGTTCATGAAGATGGTGAATCATCTGGTGTTAAAAAGAGATTCAATGGCACTTGCAAATTTTGTGATGTGTTTGGGCACAAACAATCTGACTGTTTTAAGTTTAAGAAGTGGCTAGAGAAGAAAAAGCAAGGTATTCATCTAGCTCTAGTGTGTTTTGAGTCTAATCTTGTTGATGTACCTTCTCATACTTGGTGGTTAGACTCTGGTACGACCATTCATACTGCAAAATCTGTACAGGAGCTCAAAACCAGGAGAAGACCAAATGAAGGAGAGGTGTCTGTTGCAGTTGGAAATGGGATGAATGTCAAAGTAGAACATATAAGAGTAGGTGCTTTGAAATTAAGTAGTGGACATGAGTTGATTTTGCAAAACACTGTTTGTGTACCTTCTATGAGAAGGAATTTGATTTCAATTTCAGTTTTGGATGAATGTGGCTACTCTTTCCATTTCGGATCTAATAAAGTTGTTTTATATTATGCATCTGCTGTTGTTGGTTATGGTGTTAAATTGAATAGCATGTATATGTTGGATCTTGATCCTCTCTCTCTTGAACAATGACATTCCAATGTTAATAATGTTGTTGGGCAAAAGCGTGGAAAAGCTATTGAGAATTCTTCTATGTTGTGGCACAAGATGTTGGGACATATATCCCGAGAAAGGATGGAGAGATTGATCAAGGAGAACATTCTTCATAGTGTGGACTTCTCAGATTTTGATACTTGTATTGATTGTGTGAAAGGAAAGCTCACTGTTGGAGTCAGGAAGAAAAGAGTTGGGAGGAGTGAAGGTATACTGCAGTTGATTCATACTGTGAACACTCGATTTTGTCCGACTCACAAATAAAAATCCAAAATTTGCATATTTCATTAATGAATTTTCTTTATACTCTCTCCATTTAAATAAAAATTATTGTTTAGCCCGTTCCTACATAATAATAATAATAATAATAATACTAAAAGAAGCCCAAACATTCCAGCCTATGCCTTTCCATGAAAAGAGCGTCCAATCCATTCATTTTAATCCATTCTCTTGATAAAAAAAAGGAAAATAAAAATAAAAAATAAAAAAATAAAATGAAAACAAGACACAGAGAAGTCACGGTTTAAACTTGAAAATTCCACTTCCTGCATACGACAACAATATTCAAACAGAAACGATGAAAAAAAAAAAAAGAGAAGAGTACAATGATTATGTTTCCTCAACTTTGTGCAAGAGTCAAGAGACTTTCGGTTCCAAAGAACATGTGAATTGGGGGAGATCATGGGAATTCAGCACTATCTTCATCCGGGGAAGGGGGGGAGAAGAATAAAAAAGAAAAGATCATCATCGAACCCGAGAATTTTGATGATCATCTCTTAACCATCTTTACCATCAGCCAATACAAAAAAAAAAAAAGATAATCATCATCATAATCCACAATCATAAACTGATCACCCCTTTCATCAAAAAAGACAACCATCATCTTCCATCATCTCCCATCACAAGCTTCCATTATAACAGCCACTCAAGCTTAATAAACTCAAGCCCAAGCCACATAAAAAAAAAAAAATACAAATAATAGCAACCTATACTTCAACCAGAACTGACATATCTTAACCTTAAAGCAAAAATGGGGAAGCTGAAATAAAAGGGGGCGCTGTCCCTTACCTCCGCCGGCGAAGCCAGCACCACCGTGATAGTCACCCTCCCTCCTGGACCACCGCTCGCAACCCGCCGGTGCCTCTGCTGCAAGCCTCCCTCGATCGCCGAGAGAATCGCAGCCACACAGAAACCACCAGATCCGCGCACAGCAGCCTCTATTCCGCCCGGCCGCGCGCTGCTGCAACCAGAAAAACACCGTCATCGCGAATCCGCAACAGCGTCAAGTTCCTTCGTGCCAACCCAGCCCCGTTGCTGTCGACAAAACTCCGGAACTGCACAACCAGTCGCGGCGTCGATGGGAACCACCGCAAACCAGCCTCGTCAAGCCCCCAACTCGCACCGTCAGAGACACTCGCGTCGACACCAGCCATAGCCCCTGCTTTCAACGCCCTTCCTCCTGTCAACGCGCACAGCCGCGGCATCATCATCCCGATCGCGAAGTCACTGCCGCGACCTCAGCATCCGCCATCGACCTCGTCAAGCCAGCGCCGCGTCGTCCCTGTTCGTGGCATTTTCCTTTGTGAACCTCCCAGCTTGGTTGCGAAGGTGCCTCCGCTGCTCTCTCTCTCCTCCTTTCCTTTGATCTCAGCTGCAGCACCTCTCTCGATCCCTCTGCCTCTGTCCCTATCTCGTGCTCTCTCATCCTCTCTCTCGAACTCTCTCGACCCCCCTCTCTTCTCTCCTTCCTCCATGGCTTCGGCCCTCTCCCTCTCTCAGAGTGTGTGTGGGTGCGTTTGTGTGCGTGTGTATCTGTGTGTGTGTGTGAGAGAGAGTGTGGGTTGGGTTAGAGAAATTGAATTTTTTTTTGTTTTGTGTTATTTTGTTGGTTCAAATATTTGGGCTTGTTGTTTTTTTATTCTGACATGTTTTTTTTTTATTTCTAAGCATTGTTATTATTCTTTTACTTAGTGGGCTTCAGACTAAACAATAACATAGGTTGTTTGGGTTGTTTGGGAATTCATTTGGACTTGAATATTTGAGTTTGTTTGAATCCGAAAATAAAGAGGCCCAATAGTGGGAGAGTTTAGAAATTTTTTTTTAAAAAAAAAGGGGAATGAAAGAATTGATAAAGTAATTGAGTTATTTAAAAAAATAAATAAATAACAAAAAAGGGATGGATGTAGGAATATTTAGACTGTTGTTGTCTATCTATTTATATTTGATCATTTGTATTTATTGGTTATTAGCACTGTTTTGATTTGAAGTTGAGTCAATTCTCTGTTTACAACAAGTAATAATTTTTTGATTTGTTTCGGTTTTAGATAAAAATAATAAAAAAAATATAAAATAAAAATAAAAATAAAAATAAAAATGCAAAGGATCAATGATTCAGTTTTAAGATTAGAGTTAATTTAGCCGCGACGGCTTATTAATTCCATATTCAAGAATATTTTAGCCGCGACAGCTTGATATTCTAAAACTCCTTTTCGAAAATAAAATTGAATCATCCCACAATTAAAAGAACTACGTGACTTTGAATTCCTCATCGCACCAGGGGATACGTAGGAGCAGGTAATTCCTGTCAAGTCAAAATTAGATTTTATTAGGTTATTTTATGTCATTCCATTTTTAATTTGTAAATATTTATTGTTATTTTTATTTGTTTATAAATATTTAGTGTCTATTAGTATCTTGTATTATTTTTAATTTAAGCTAATAATCAAATTATTTTAAATGAGGATGTTAATTTAGCCGTGACGGCTTATTAACTCAGTTAAACATTTGAGCTGTGACAGCTTGATGTTTTAAATTTTCAAACTAAAAATAGATTTTTATGATGTCATTTTATTCTGTTTTACATGTAAATATTCTTATTCATTATTATTATTATCATTGTAAATATTTGTTTATTTATTCATTTATTTATTTATTTATTATTATTATTATTATTATTATTATTTCTTTATTATCTTAATTTAAATTAATCATTGAAATGTATATATTTTATTTCATTATTATTTTGATGTCATTTTATTTTGTTTAGCATGTGAATATTTTTGTTCATTATTGTTATTATTATTATTGTAAATATTTATTTAGTATTTATTTATGATATTATTTTATTATGTTTTACGTGTAAATGTTTTTGTTCATTATTATTATTATTATTGTAAATATTTATTTAGTATTTATTTATGATATTATTTTATTCTGTTTTGCCTGTAAATATTTTATTCATTATTATTATTATTATTGTAAATATTTGTTTATTTATTCATTATTTTTTTTTATTATATTTATCCTCCTCTTTCTTTATTATCTTAATTTAAATTAATCATTGAAGTGTATATATTTTATTTTAAATAAAGAGATTAATTTAGCCGTGACGGCTTGTTAACTCAATATTACGGATACCTGAGCTGCGACAGTTTGGTACTCCAAAATTTTCTTATTCTAAAAAGATTTTCTTTTATAATTTTCTTAAAATAAAAGTGTAAATAAATATTTTGAAAGGTTATTAATAATTTGCACAATTAATTAAGGTACCGTCTAAAGACGGGTGTATTAGGGGTGCTGTAGGATTAAATCCCTACCCTTCCCTAATCATAACCGACTCCCGAATTCAAATTTGGTTTCAAAGATCATTTTTATTGAATTAAATGGGTTTTTCCATAATTTTTCCCAATTAAATAAAAATTTGGTGGCGACTCCAATTTTAAACTTCAAATTCATTTTTCGCCGTCCCGTCGCGATCCCGGTTGCGACACATACAAATATCTGTGGGCCAATTACTCCCATTACATTGGGAGGATTTAGATATTTTATCACTTTTATTGATGATTACTCAAGATTTGGATGGATTGATTTGTTGCGTGAGAAATCAGACTCTTTGGATGCTTTTAAGACTTTTAAAGCTGCTGTTGAGTTGAAATTTGGCACACAGGTTAAGTGTGTTAGATCTGATAGAGGTGGTGAATTTTATGGGAGGTATGATGAAACTGGCTGGAATCCTGGTCCTTTTGCAAGGTTTCTACAGGATTGTGGTATTGAGGCACAGTATACCATGCCTGGCATTCCCCAGCAAAACGGTGTTGCTGAAAGGCGAAATCGTACTCTCATGGAAATGGTTAGGTGTATGCTTAGCCATTCAACTCTTCTTGACTTTTTATGGGGAGAAGCTTTGAAGACAGCAGCTTATATTTTGAATCATGTGCCTAGTAAGTCAGTTCCAAGGACTCCATATGAACTTATGACAGGGAGAAGGCCTACTCTGAAGCATTTTTAGGTATGCAGGGTTGTAAGGCAGAAGTCAGGCTCTATAATCCAGAAATAAAGAAGCTTGATCCTAAAACGATTAGTGGTTTCTTTGTAGGATATTGTATTGGCTCCAGGGGTTCTAGATTTTATTGTCCTACTCATACCACTAGAGTTGTTGAATCTGATCATTATGTCTATTTTGAAAATGATATAGAACATGTTGCAACTCAGGAGCCGCGTGTTGTTAGCTTCAGAGAAGAACATGTCACTATTCCTGTACCTATTACTCTTTTGCCCGAGTCTATGCCCACTACTGTCACTCATGATGAAGCCACTGATCCCATTGTTAGTGCTGATGTTGATCCACATGTTAATTATGACGTTCAGAATCCTGATATTATTGAGCCTCAATTGAGGCAATCTGAGCGTGTTCCTACATCTACTGAGTCTACTAGAATCAAGGATTATGTTGTTTATTTGCAGGAACATGAGTTCACTTGTGTTGGGGATTCTGACCCTATTCCTTTCCATAAAGTCATTTCTGATCTCATAGTTCACAGTGGCTGGCTGCTATGGAAGATGAATTGGCTTCTATGCGAAAGAATGATGTTTGGGATTTGGTGGAATTGCCCAAAGGTTGCAAATCTGTTGGTTGTAAATGGGTCTTTAAGACCAAACGTGATGCTAAAGGAGAGATAAAGAGGTACAAAGCCAGACTTGTTGCTAAAGGATACAACCAGAGGGAAGGCATAGACTATAAAGAGACGTTTTCTCCTGTCTCTACTAAAGACTCTTTTCATGTTGTGATGGCCTTGGTTGCTCATTTTGATTTAGAGCTTCATCAAATGGATGTTAAAACAGCATTTTTGAATGGTGATTTGTTTGAGGATGTCTATATGGATCAACCTGATGGTTTTGTTGAAAGTGGTAAGGAACACATGGTTTGCAAATTGAAAAGATCCATTTATGGTTTGAAGCAGGCTTCTAGACAATGGTACTTGAAGTTTGATCACATTATAAGCTCTCTTGGCTTTAAGGAAAATGCAGCTGATCAGTGCATTTATCTGAAGAACAGTGGGAGAAATTTTGTTATTCTTGTTCTTTATGTTGATGATATCCTTTTGGCTAGTAATGATATGGGTTTTCTGAATGAAACCAAACAGATGCTTACAACACGTTTTGATATAAAGGATCTTGGTGATGCATCTTTTGTTTTGGGCATTGAGATTCATCGTGATAGATCTCATGGTATCCTTGGTTTGTCTCAACGAGGATATATTGATAGAATCCTAAACCGGTTCAATATGCAATCTTGTAAGCCCTGTGTTGCACCCATTCAAAAGGGTGAGAAGCTTTCTAATGCCCAGTGTCCTCAAACTGAAAGTGAAATGGCAAATATGAAAAATATTCCTTATTCTTCTGTTGTTGGCAGCCTTATGTATACTCAAGTTTGTACACTTGTTGTTGGTGTACTTGGGAGATACTTGAGTAAACCTGGTGTGGCACATTGGCAGGCTGCAAAACATGTTTTGAGGTATCTGAAAGGTACCAAAGATTTTATGCTTACATACAGGAGGTCAGATCATCTTGAGGTAACATGTTGTTGTGATTCTGATTATGGTGGTTGTCCAGATGATCATAAGTCCACATCAGGTTATGTATTTATGTTAGCTGGAGGAGCTATTTCTTGGAAGAGTGTCAAACAGACTCTTACAGCTACATCAACCATGGAAGCAGAGTATATAGCTTGTTATGAGGCTACACGTCAAGCGATATGGTTGAAGAACTTTATTGCTGAGTTTATTTTTGTGGAGAGTATCTCTAGGCCTTTGACTATATATTGTGACAACTCTGTTGTGGTGAGCTTCTCTCTTAATAATAAGAGCTCAAAGCGGACAAAGCACTTTGAGACAAAGTTTATGTTTGTGAGAGAGAAGATCCAAGAGTTTAAAACTCGTGTTAAGCATATCCCTACAGAGCTTAATGTTGCTGATCCCCTAACAAAAGGCATAACTGTTAAAGCATTTGTTGATCATGTAACCCGTATGGGTGTAATGAAGTCTTTTGATGTTTTGGATTAGTGGGAGTTTATGTTTATATTATGACCTCGTATTTATAATATTTGAGACATTGTTCAAAAAATGGTTATTGTTGCTATTGGTATTGCCATATGAATATTCTGCGCAGTTTAATTGTTATAATTATTATTATATATTTATATATTGTGATGGCATATTGTGGAGACATTTTGGACGCAGTCTCAATCTTTTTATTGTGATAAGATTTATTAAATCTTATATGGCATATTGGGCGGATGTTTGGGCCATTTTGTTGGGAAATTGCACCTTGTTCAAATTTTGGCATGCCATTTTGTTGTGCTTTCCCATTTATCCATATTCCACTTTGTTGTCGGGTCACAGGATATAAGTGTCTTACAATATATGATATCACTATTCCTTCGAGTATGATTTTCTGCATTGTTGAGATGCTTATAGTTCCATTTTGGACCTTTTGGTGGTTTATGTTGGTTTATTTTGGCATCTTGTTGTGGCCACATATTGTTGATTAATCTGGTATATCTTGATGTTTTGATTTATGCTGTCCAAGTGGGAGAATGTTGAATATCCTATGTGTGGACTAACATAAATCAATTTTTTTCGTTATAATTTGATTCCAGATTAATTGGATGCTAAAATATTTGATCATATTGATTAGCTCAATTTTATGGTTAATTTTGTTATTGGGCTCAATTTTGATTTTGTTATTAGTGGATATGGTGATATTTAGTTTTTGTTACAGGGCTTAGCTATAATGGGCAAGCTTGACCCATTTAATTAATATAAAACCTGCAGAGGCCCCTACTCCTAACCCTATTCAGAGTGGTTGTTGCCCCATTGAGACAGTGCATAGTTTTGGCAACTGATAGGGTGATAGGAAAAGTTTCTCTCTGCTGCTTGGATACACACATTGAAAGGTCAATCATAGGATCATGGATTCATCAATCTCTTCCACTCCAGGTAATTCTGACACTTAATTCAATTTATAGCATTTGATTATCACATATCATATTTAGAATTAGATAAAATTTTCTTCATATTATATATTATTTTCTCCCCAGATTCTCATCTCTGCTACACGTATCTTTTGCTCTTGTTGGCACTGCCATAAAGCATTGGTGATCTTATTGCTATCTCACAGAATTTTCCTTTGGCTTCAATAGGCATTTTGCTCTTACAAATTACACCTGAATCATTTCTCCATTTTGTCGACCTGCATTGAATACTACGCGAAAAACATTTTCGCCCACCCTTCCATCACTTTGTAAGATGAATCCAACGTACATGATGTCATCCTACTCTTTCTTAAAAAATCCTTTGAATTCAAACCATTATCCACAACTCAAGCTTTGATTTACTCCTTCTATAGATTTACTAGCTAGTACATGTCAATATTCGAAGTGTCTGCTTTGCAAAACATTCAGGCACTGTATCATTGATCCATGTCCATGTTATAAAAAATTTGACAGAATTTTACCTTGTAATAATATCATTTGTGATAGCTATTCATGTCATTTCAGGGGCTCTCACTTCTCATTTCCAGGCTGCTCCCCAATTATTTATGAAACTGAGGTGGATTAATTCACTAAAATGCTTTGGCGCTGCAAATGTAATTTAATCAATTGGATACGGTGTCCTTGTTTGTTTGATTATATTAATTTGTGACTTATTGCAACTTGGAAGTACCAAAACTGTAATATGACTTCTTTTTTTTATTACTAGCTAGATGAGTTAAAATCTAGACCATTGTCCTGATTTTTGAGTTATACACTGCAGGGTGAGGGACCTTTCCTTGATGTTTCATGAATATCAAAGTTAACTTGAGTAATTTATGGACTCTTTTGGCAAATTGATTGGAGAAAATTGTAGATGGGAAGGACTTGCTCAGCATCCGATTTGTGCTACTTCTGTTGGCCACAGACCACAAACTGTTGATATTGAAAGTTGTTTATAACTTGGCATTTGTGTCAACATCTTTTAATAAGAGAGTATTAATATTTTACCCAAGCCTTATGTTGATGAACCACAGTTAATCCATCTATTAGATAATTTTCTTTCTTTCTCTTTCTCAAAAACTTAAATTGACTATTATTGTTAAAAGTTGAAGTGACTGATTAAGAACTTGCAAGAAACGGCAGCAAACAAGTCAGAGTCATGCTAAGAAGTAGTTGCTGCAGCAACTGAGCACTTTCTCAAACCAATTAGTCTTTGAGATTCCATGTGCCCTTTTCACACGTCCATCATATTTCCACAAACTTGTCCTTTGTGCAATAGGAAGAGCTTTAGATCCATTTGTTTGTATTTATTGGAACAAATTTTTATATTATGCAAGGACACGCGTAATCATGAACGTTTTCCAATAGTACATTATTAATTTTTTATTTTTTGAACTGATACATTATTAACTTTCAAGTGACTTATTTGACCAGAACAAAAAAATTCTGCATGTCTTTGCTTAATTTGATAACGAAATAACATGGATATAAGCAACTTTAAATCTTGTCCTATTGTGTAAAAGGACTTGCATTAAGTCACTTATAATATTTTAGTTAATTTTTAAATTAAATAGTTGCACGAAGATATTTTTCTTGAAATGAATAGTTTAAGAGTTAAAATTATACATACAAAAGTATTCACTTATTGCTTTTTGATATAAGGGATATAGAAACTTGATCTTTTTTTTTTTTTTTTTTTAACTTTTTAGAATTGGTTTTGGAAAATACAACGCAATCAGTTATCAGTTGTGTGAGGAAAGGACTTGCCTAAGAACCAACTGTTTTACTATTATCATCCCATACTGTAAAACGTTAGCATTGAATATTATTGTTTATTGAATGAACAAGAACTTGCATGACACGGCAATGCACAAGTCAAATTAAGTCAAGTGACCATTTCACAAGTTCATTACAAATCTATATATCTTCCACAAAGGTGGCCCCTCCTTCATAAAAAATGTGACAGCTCCATTAATTATGGCATAATCTTGTCTTTCCAAAGTCCATAGTCTTCCTCCCATTTCATGTTACTATATCACCGGACCTCACTATGTCGTAAAGTAAACTTCGAACTGATTACATAATTTCCACAATATATCGTGTTGGACGTGGCATTGATCAGTGTCATTATAACATCTATATAAGCATACACAAAGCCCCGGGGCCAATAGCATTATTCGACACTTTCCAATTCGAAACAATAATGATGGCAAGGTGTAGTCTAAGTTTACTGTTAGTGGCCCTTGCCTTTGGCTCAGCCTCTTATGTGTTGTTCCTACATGTGATGGCTGCTTCCATTAATGAGGAACGACAGGCTTTGCTACAGAGTGGTTGGTGGAACGATTGCCGGAATATCTCAAACCATTGTAATTGGACCGGCATCTTCTGTAATAAAGCTGGAAGTATTACAGAGATTAATGATGTATGGGGCTTGAATATTTCTGAGTCAGAGTTGCAGCTTCAAAACTTGAACGTGACTGCCTTCCCCAATTTAGTCCGTCTGGAACTCAATGATCTTGGGCTTACAGGAAGCATCCCCTCAGAAATAGGGACTCTTACAAAGCTTCAGTTTCTTTCCCTCTACAATAATAATCTCCATGGTAAGCTGCCTATATCACTTTCAAATCTCACTCAACTTAAGTTACTTGGTGTTTCAAACAATTCTCTTAGTGGTACTATTCCTTCTATATTGGGTCAATTGAGAAATTTGTCTGATCTTTCCCTTGCTTCAAACCAAATTGAAGGTCTCATACCACTACAACTAGGGAATTTGAAAAATCTGGAAACATTATGGCTTGCAAATAATTTGCTCACCGGTTCAATCCCTTCCACCTTGAGTCAATTAGAGAATTTGATTTATCTTTCCCTTGCTTCAAACCAAATTGATGGTCCCATACCATTACAACTGAGGAATTTAAAATGCTTAGAAGTTTTAGTACTATCAAATAATTCACTGAGAGATTCAATCCCTTCTATTTTGGGTCAATTGAAGAATTTGACTGTTCTCTACCTTAATTCAAACCAAATTGATGGTTCCATACCTCCACAACTAGGAAATTTAGTACTGTTAAAAACATTAAATCTCTCAAATAATTTACTCAAAGGTTCAATTCCCACTACTTTGAGTCAACTGGAGAATTTGTTTTATCTCTCTCTTGATTCAAACCAAATTAAAGGACCCATACCAGTACAGATAGAGAATTTAAAACAACTACAAGTACTAAATCTTTCAACTAACACCCTTGTTGGTCCAATCCCACCTGAAGTAGGAGCATTAATGTCTTTGCAAGAGTTATACTTAGACTTCAATCAAATAAATGGTTCTATACCTTCCGAATTCAAGAATTTGACAAGCCTACAGACTTTACAGCTTTCTCATAATAAGATAGATGGTGTTGTCCCTCCCGAACTATTTCAATTGGCCTCTCTGACTTCTCTTCATCTTTCAAACAATCAATTGGGTGGAAACATACCATCAGAGATTGGAAAGTCCACCAGCCTTTGTAATGTTGACCTTTCCGCCAATAAGCTAGAAGGATTTGTCCCATCTCCTATCCTAAACTGTTTTAGTTTTGGGGAAGTGAATTTAAGCAACAATTTGTTAAGTGGAGACATTCCTTCTGAAATTGGTTATGTCAATAAACTTGATATCAGTCACAATGTTCTCAGTGGTGAGTTGCCTCCTTTGTTCACCGGTGATAGTCCTTTTTTTTCCGAAATAGAATCTGAAATATCAAGTTTGGATCTTAGCTACAACAATCTCACAGGTGTACTACCAATGAAACTTGCAAATATACATCATGTAAACTTGTCATTCAATTTCTTTGATTGTGCCCAAGGCTACAAAGGTTTCAATGCAGAATCATTAATTGGTAACAATCCAAATTTTGATTCCTGCTCTTCTACTCAAGTTCAAACAAGCAATAAAGCAAAGCACCTGATTGTAATTGCTATTCCTATTTGTTGCATCCTCCTTGTCATCGTTGTGGGCATATTATATTTTACTCGGTGCATTAGCAAAACAAGATTTGAACAAAAGTCGCTAAAGAATGGAGACTTGTTTTCCATATGGAACTATGATGGTAAAATTGCATTTGAAGACATCATTGAAGCAACGCAAGATTTTGACTTCAAGTACTGCATTGGAACCGGTGCATATGGCAGCGTGTACAAAGCACAACTACCAAGTGGAAAAATTGTTGCATTGAAGAAGCTTCACAAATTGGAGTCCCAAAACCCATCTTTCGACAAGAGTTTTCACAACGAGGTCAAGGTGTTGACTGAAATCCGTCATAGAAACATTGTCAAGCTTCATGGCTTTTGCCTCCATAATCAGTGCATGTTTTTGGTGTATGAATACTTGGACAGGGGAAGCTTGTTTTGTGTATTGAGCAATGATGTTGAAGCTGAGGAGTTGAGCTGGGGTAAGAGAGTGAATATCATTTGAGGAATGGCAAATGCTTTGTCCTACATGCATCATGATTGTACCCCGCCAATTGTTCACAGAGATGTATCAAGTAATAATATTTTGTTGAACTCTCAATTAGATGCGGTTGTCTCAGACTTTGGTACAGCTAGACTAATTATTCCAGATTCTTCAAACCAGACCTTGCAAGTTGGAACATATGGTTATATTGCACCAGGTGAAGTTTTTTCTCAAAAAATAAAAAAAAATGAAGAACTTTTTTCATACTTTCACTAAACAAATTTAATTGTTGAATTTGAGAAGTTAAGTTGATTGACAACTTTCTTGGTCCATTGTAGAGCTTGCCTACACATTGACTGTGACAGAAAAATGTGATGTTTATAGTTTTGGAGTGGTGGCACTAGAAACGTTGATGGGAAGACACCCAGGAGAGCTAATCTCATCTATTTCCATCTCTTCCTCTCAGAACATCTTGCTAAAAGATCTCCTGGACTCGCGGATTCCTTTGTCTCTCTGTCAAAAAGATGCTCAAGCAGTAGTACTTGTGGTAAAACTAGCATTGGCATGCTTGCGTTCTAAGCCAAAGTCCAGACCATCAATGTTGCAAGTGGCTCAAGAACTTTCTGCCTCCAAAGGGTCATTGCCTTTGCCTTTCTCTGAAATCTCAATCCATCACTTGATGACAACTGAGTTTTAAGAAATAGATCATTCAAATAACGACTAAGGGAAGCAATCTTTTGCATGCTTTGTTTTAAGATGAATGGCATTTCTTTTAATTATGACAAGGTTTGATGCATGTTGTTCTGCTTTCTTTCGGCTTTTAGCCTTTTCTTTTTTTAATTGGTACAAACTTATATTCCCCCGTTTTAATTGATAATTGTCGATTGATTTGTCAAATGATCGATGTTACAATGTTATAAACATTTCTAAATAATTGGTCATGGCATTATTAAGCACGATACCAAACCCTCTATTTATTACTAGCAAATTTTATATATCAATTCACATTTTTTATTTTTAGTTTAACTTTTAACAAAGCTATTTTTAATTTTTTTAAAGTAAACTAAAATTAAGGGGAAGACAAAAATACGTTTATGGGCAATGAGACACATACTTAACATGCACATAACAGACGTGAGGGGCACATCAAAGTTAAAAAATTACAGAACATAAGCATAATATATGAGAGGGGTGATTTATTGTGAAAGTGAGAAGAGTGAATCTTAACCGTTAGATCCTATAAGAATGGTCGAGATTAAAACATAAAGTGATGTAACTTTTTCAAATGAGCACGTGTGAGCATTAATTACATCAATTAACTTTCAATCCTAACCATTTATGGAAAGTTATATGGTCCATATTTACTCCTTTCACTCTCGTAATAAACCATTTTTCTCATGTGATATATATAAATTTTTAAAAAATAATACATTATTCAAAATATAATTTTTAGAAAAGGTTCATTTATGTTTAATTTTCATATAAACTCAAAAATTTATGTATTATTTTTTTTAATAACCTTATTTATATTGTGCTTTTTATTTTAGAGTAAAAAATAATTTAAATTAAATATACCCAAACATATATCATCAGTATATCATGTCTAACACTAACACATATCTAATACATAGATATGACCCCCAAATAGTATGTCCGGAATTCATAGTTGATGGGTAGTTGTGCTCATTGGTAATTTGAAATGTGACGAAGGTTATTAGGGAAATTTCATTTTTATAATTTTTTCATCATTTAATATATATGTGTGTGTGTGTGTGTGTAAAAGGGGATTACTAGTCTCCACACTTTTATGTGAAGGTTAACAAGCTTCACACTTTATTTTGAATATAAAGTCATTCATATCTTCTCTTCTTAACCGGTTTATTATATGTATGTAATTTTATTTAATCTACATTAATGACTTCATTAATTTTTTATCTTTCTTCTCATTATTATTCTTATGTGATTAAAAATATTATTTCTTATATAATTTTACGTGATGAATAATAATTAGTTCAAGTAACTACTTTTTTTCTACGTAAAATAAAAAAAAAGACGTGAATGTTTTATGTCATGAAATTTTTTTTTATATTCTAGAGAGACGTTTAAGTGATATTAAAATAATATAATTCAAGTTATGTAAATCAAACATTTCTTTGTAATTTAGACAATATTAAAATGTATATAGTTTTTCAATAAAATATTTTTTGGATATTTATGAAATTAAACTTACAATATCAAAATGAATAATAATTCAACTTGAAGTAGTATTAAACACAATACCTGGATATTTACCTAAACTTTGATATGGTTTTAATATTTTAAAATTATTATAGAAAATTATTTTATTAATTTAATATTATATATGACCAACATACAATAATATTATTTTAATTTTTAATTACTTATATAATTATTCAGGTAAAAGAACAAATGGAAAAAGAAATAATACTTTTAAGTAGATAATAAAATAATGGATGGAGAATATTACTCCGTCCCTTTCTATTTTCTGTTTCAATTTTCAATTAATTTCTTATTTTTCAGCGTTTTATGAATAAAGTAATGAAAGTTATAAAATATAGTTTCAATTTTTATTATTATTATTTTCATAAAATCTTGAAAATAGAAAAATAAAAAATAAAAATTGAAAGTTGTATCAAATAGACCCCAACGTTACCATTGTGTTTTTCTCTTCTACCATTAAAAAAGACTTAAAAAACTCATTTGTAGAAATTAAAATTATACTTTTTCTGTATCTTCGTCCAAATAAGCCATTAATAATATACTACATACTATGAACCACAGACACCATCATGGACACAGAACACTATGAACACGGACACGTAGGACACATTAAAGTTGAAAAATTATAGGACACGAATATGACATATATATAGCTAAAAACTTACAGAAATAATATATTATTTGAAATATCATTTATATAAGTTTTATTGATTCTTTATTTTATTATAAATTGAAAAGGTTATGTATTATTTTTTTTTATAACCTTATTTATATTGTATTATATTAAAATAAGAAAAAATAAATTTTAAATTAAATATATATAAAAATATGTTATCCATATATCATGCAAAATCCAACATTGCATCCGCGTCCATGGTATGCCCGTGCTTCGTAGCGTACAAATATATTGCCTAGTTAAACTCACGGTGTTAGATTACAATTAATCTATCTGTTTGATAGCATTTTGGATTTTTTTTTTTTTTTCCTCCAACGAATGGACAATAATGTATTTTGCTACAGAAGTAGTTACAACGTGCAAGAAAGGGCAGTAGAAAATTGCGTCAACCTAAGAAAGTGTTCCTGTGGCAAGTGGGAAATTTCTCAAAAGCAGCTCAATTATAAAAAGTACTACGCACTAAAACGATCTTTGAATGACATACTCCGGACTTTGCACCACCAACCGACAATTGTGAATTTTTAATCTTCTCAACAATTCACTTCTCTCGGTTCTTTCTTTTCCACTTTCTTTTCGGAACAAAGCTTTGTTTCATATTAGTTTAGGGATTCTTACATATCATTTCCACACACTTTAGTATATAATTTATATCTCCATGTTTTGCGACTTACATGTATTTAATCAATGGGCTCCGGACTCCTTGTCCTCTCCATGATTTGGACCAAGGTTAGTCTCCTCTCATCGACGGCTAGGTGTATTTTTAAGTGTCCAGATTTAACCAAAATAAATAATTAAGTAAATCAATTAAAATGATATAATATTTTTCAAGTTACAATTTTATTTTGATAGAGATGAAGTCACAAATCTATCCTTGACTACACCATTTTCTCACACTACTATACACCGTCAAGCACCATCGGTTGCCACCTCCTTCACGATTCATGAGAAGACAGCCATCATTCCTCTATCCGGTCATTACCGCTATCGACAAGAGACGGCGCATCCACCGTTGTAAGATCGTCTCGAACGGCGACCTTTACACTAGAGTCCTCGCCGGAAACGTTCTCAACTGCGCTGAAAAATACCTCTGCTGACGGTTGCATGTAGATGACAAGGCCTCTAGCAAGGGGTGGTTTTCGTTGCCTTCCGGCAGCACCTACAAGTGTGAGTTCGCCGCCAGAAATTTACAGTGCTGGAACATTCGTCAGCTCCAATTGTTTTCTGGAACTGATCTCCTCCCAAGTTGGAGCAATGAATATAATAAAGCAATTTCAACACAGCATACATCCAATCCAGTAAGCTCTGTAAATTTCAAATTCTCAACATTGCACTATATAGTCCTGTGGGTTCAAGACCAATGAAACTTAAACGTTTAGCAGGGCAAATATAAGAACAATGTTCCGAAGGGAAAAGGGGTGTTCACATGGCATGATGGGAGCAGGTGCTTAGGGAACTGCGGAAGGAGTTTGTGAAGGATGAAGAGAGGTGTAGGAGTAGAAGACGGTGGTGGCTAAGGAGAGGAAGAAGCAAGTGGTAAAATGGAAATAAATTTTTTTTATAAGGTCATCCTGAATCATTTATTTACTCTTTTGCAAATTGATTGGGAAAAATACAGCACAACTATCAGTTACGTTGTAGACGGTCATGACTAGCTCAAGGTACAATTGTTCTACTTCTATGTCAGCCACAGACCACAAACTACTGATATTGAAAGGTGTTTAGAACTTGGCCCTTAATACAATATATCTTTTAACATTAATTTGTTTAGTTGGATGGAAATCAAGAAAAAAGAGAAAAGAAAAAGGAGGAAGACTATATATAGTTTTCTCTCGTTTGAGTGACAAGGGAAAGAAAAAATAGAAGATGCATTTGGTTTCAGGACATAAATTTTGAATTTCTATTCTTATTTTCGGCTAATTTTTCAATTTTCAGCATTTTATGAATAAAATAGTGAAAGCTATAAAATCTAATTTTCAATTTTCATTACTATTTTCTTTAAAAAATCTTGAAAATAGAAAAATAAAAAATAAAAACTGAATATTGAATATTGTCTTCTAAAATCAAATACACCCAAATGTTACGATTGTGTTATTCTCTTCTACAATTTAAAAAGGAAAAAAAAATGCATTTATATAAAATTATATTTTTTCTATATCCTCTTCCAAACAAACCATTAATAATATACTACATACAAATATATTGGGTAGTTAAGCTCACGTTGTTAGATTACAATTAACCTATCTATTTGATAGCATTTTGGATTTTAATTTTTTCCCTCCAACGAATGGACAAATAATGTAATTTGCTACAGAAGTTGCAGTTAAGTGAAAAGAAAAATTATTGTTAATCTCAAATATCTATTGTCACTCTCACTCTCATTAATCCCTCTTGTTATTAATTCAACTCTTACTAAACTCTAATATCATCTTTTTGGTTACATCTCATAGCACGTCTTCGATGGCCAAAGAAAACAAACTTCCTTCTTCTGTAATTGATAGAATTACTATATTGATCAACACAGTTCAATACAACTTGTATTTTTTCTTTTCTCATGTACTGGGTTGTTTCTTCTTCTTCTTTTTTCTTTGGGTGAAGTGCTGTATTGTTTCTTTATTGTTTTGTGTTTCTTTGTTTTTTCACTTAATCAAGAAACAACTTTGTTTAGTTTAAGATATATAAATAAAAAAATATATAGTAAAACTATTTTTCAATTTATGACAAATAAATAGCAAAAACTTAATTGTTATGGGCAAATATTAAAGACTTTAAATAATTTAATTATTTTTAATTGACCTAATAACAATAATAAATTAAGATAAAATTATGATTAATAATAAAAAATTAATATTAAACTATTATTTGATTAAAATATAAGAAAGGCATGAATTAAATAGAAATCAACTAAAAAGTAATAGGAATGAGAGTGACAATAAATATTTGGAAGTAACATAACATTTATCCCAGACAATTAACTTATTTTATTTTTATTTATATGTCATGAAATAAAAATAATAGTTTTACTATATATTTTGTTACTTATTTGTGTCTTAAATTAAACAAAGTTATTTCTTGATTAAGGGGAAAAAAATAAAGAAACAACACAGTAAATGAGAAAAAACAAAAACAAAACAAAACACTCACAGTTGTATTGAACTGTTGATGGATGTAGATGTTCTTCCAATTTCTTCCAATTGTTGAAGAAGTTATTTTACTTTTACATGGACGAAGATGTGACTAAAAAGATGATGTTATAGTTTAACAAGAGTTGATGAATTGATAATAAGAAGGGCATGCAGAGAAATCAACTAAAATTTAATGGACGTGGGAGTGGTAATAAATATTTAAGAGTGGCTATAAGTGAATTGCAACTTGGGGTGTGCAAGACCAGGTCCGGCTCACTAACCCGTCCCAGTCCGAAACTTATTAGGTTGGGTTTGGGCTCTCGGTGCACTTTTTGGGCTGGGTTTTGGTCTGCTTCAGGTTATTCCGGCCAAGCCCAAAGTCAAAATTTTTTTTGTAGTTATATTTTTTATAATAGTTACTGATAAATTATAAGAGTTTATTTTTAAATTAATATATTTTGGATAACTTGATATTATTTTTATAGTTAGATGGTTTGTTTTGAAATATGTATCTCAAAATATCTTTTGAATTTTGTTTCTTACTTGTAAAATTTTGTAACTTTACTATGTATAATGTCAAAATCTTCATAAATTGTTTAAAAACCGGATTGATCCAATCGTTTATCTAGTCATTATGAAATTGGATTCAAACTTTTAAAAATTACCCAGTCTAAAAAGTCAGGTTGGGTTGGGATTTGGTCCAACCCAGTCTAACACGACCCTTCTACACCCCTAATAGAAACGAGCAAGAAAGTTTTCCCGTGGCAACTGAGAAATTTCTCTCAATCACGGAAAAGAGATTTTCCGCGTGGACGGGTCATGGCAATGATCAATGTCATATGCTGTGTCAATATAAATACACAGAGGCCCCAGGGGCCAGTAGCATTACCGAACACATTCTGATTTGAATCAATGATGGCAAAGTGTAGTTTTATTAGTTTACTGCTAGTGGCCCTTGTCTTTGGTTCAGCCTCTCATCTGTTGTTCCGACTACCACCTGTTGTTGCTTCCATTAGTGAGGAACGACGGGCTTTGGTGCAGAGTGGTTGGTGGAGTGGTTTCCGGAATAACTCAAACCATTGTGAATGGGATGGCATCTCGTGCAATGAAGCCGGAAGTGTTGTACAGATTGGAGGATGGAGGGGTTTTGTGCCTTTGAACATCTCTCAATCAAAATTGCGACTTCAAAACTTGAATCTGACTGCCTTCCGCAATTTAATCCATCTGGAACTTTCTGGAATGGGCCTTACTGGAAGCATCCCCTCAGAAATAGGCACTCTTACACAGCTTTTAAGCGTTTGCCTGGCCAATAATCATCTTCATGGTAAGCTCCCTCCAACGCTTACAAATCTCACCCAACTCTTGCTTCTTGATGTTTCATCCAATTTTCTTAGTGGTGTCATTCCTTCCACATTGGGTAAGTTGGGGAATTTGAATTATCTCTCCCTTGCTTCAAACAAAATTGAAGGTCTCATACCAGTACAAATAGGGAACTTAAAATCTTTAGACACTTTAGATCTTTCACATAACTCCATCACCGGTCCAATTCCTGCCAATTTAGGGGCTTTAACTTCTTTGCAGAAGTTGCACATTGAATTCAACCAAATTACGGGTTCACTACCTTCGGAAATCAAGAATTTGGTCAATCTAGATATTTTACATCTATCCCACAATAAGATATCTGGTTTTCTACCATCTGAGATAGTGAAACTGATCAGTTTTACTGATTTGGACCTTTCCTTTAACATGCTAATCGGATCTATCCCATCTCCTGATCCAATTTGTCCTATTCAAGGAAATGTGTATTTAAGCAACAATTTGTTAAATGGAAGCATTCCTTCCCATATCAGGTGTTACACTTTCCTTAATCTCAGTCATAATTTTTTAAGTGGTGAGGTTCCTTCTATTCTCGGAATAAATTCTAGTTTAACTAGTGTGGATCTTAGCTACAACAATCTCACTGGTAAACTATCAAAGGATCTTGCAAATATAAATTACATAGATCTGTCACACAATTTCTTCGAGTGTTCACAAAATCATATCACTTTGTCCAAGAGTTCATTGACCGATAACCCACCAGCTTCATCCTTTTCCTTCAACCAAACCGATGCTCAAACTAAAAAACGCAAGCAGCCTGTTGTTATTGCCCTTCCAACTACTTGCGTCCTCCTTGTGATTTTTCTGCTCATACTGTACGTTACTCGACGCACCAACAATAAGAACAAATCGGAACAAAAGCCAGCAAAGAGTGGAGACTTGTTTTCTATATGGAACTATGATGGTAGAATTGCATTTGAAGACATCATTGAAGCAACACAAGACTTTGACATCAGGTATTGCATCGGGACTGGTGCATATGGCAGTGTGTACAGAGCACAACTGCCAAGTGGCAAAATTGTTGCATTGAAAAAACTTCACCTATTGGAGTCTCAAAACCCGTCTTTTGACAAGAGTTTCCGCAACGAGGTCAAGATGTTGACCGAAATCCGTCACAGAAACATTGTCAAGCTTCATGGATTTTGTCTCCATAATCGGTGCATGTTTTTGGTGTATCAGTACATGGAAAGGGGGAGCTTGTTTTCTATATTGAGCGATGATGTTGAAGCTGAGCAGTTGAGCTGGAGCAGTAGAGAGAATATCATTCAAGGAATGGCAGATGCTTTGTCCTACATGCATCATGATTGTAACCCACCAATTGTTCACAGAGATATATCAAGTAATAATATTTTGTTGAGCTCTCAATTAGATGCAGTTGTTTCAGACTTTGGCACAGCTAGACTAATTAATCCAGATTCTTCAAACCAAACCTTACAAGTTGGAACATATGGTTACGTTGCACCAGGTGAAGTTTATTCTAGAAAAAGAAATAAGAATTTCTTTTTCAGACTTTCATTAAATAAATTTACTTATTGAATTTGAGAAGTTCATTAACAACTTTCTTGGCCCATTGCAGAGCTTGCTTACACATTGACTGTGACAGAAAAATGTGATGTTTACAGCTTTGGAGTAGTAGCACTTGAAATCTTGATGGGAAGACATCCAGGAGAGATGATATCATCTTTGTCCAACTCTTCTACTCAAAACATATTGTTGAAAGATCTCCTAGACACACGCATCCGTTTACCTTTGTGTCAAAAAGATGCTCAAGCCATAGTTCTTGCGGTATCAACAGCATTGGCATGCTTGCGTACTAAACCAAAGTCTAGACCGTCAATGGAGCAAGTGGCTCGAGAACTTTCTCGTTCCACACAGCCATTGCCTTTGCCATTCTTTGAAATCTCAATCCATCAGTTGATGACTCGAGAGTTTTTACGTTCTTCCATCTAATTGTCAATATATAAATAATACAAATGAGGACTAATTGTAGCCATTTGGTTTTAAGGTGAATGACGTTTCTTTATAATAAACCAAGGTTGATGCAAGATGCTCTCCTTCCTCTAGATTTACATTATCGACTTTCTTTTTGGCTTTGGCCTGCTTTTTAATTTTAAATTAAGTAATTTAGTTGAATTCCATCGAATACCGCTCTATTTGTAGAATCATCATTGCATATCCTTTAGGTTTGTTAACATTACACTAACTTCTAATGTGATTACTCGTTTAAATTCAAGTAACAAAAAGGATAACATATGACACGTACATAATTAAAAATGACCTAATTATTCCATAAAAAATTATAATAATAAAATTATAATATTTTTGTATTATTTTATGTATAGATCTATTGAAATACCTTTTTATCGTAAGTTATATTTATATATTTTATCATTGCATAATAGAAAGAGGTATTTAGTCTATCTATATATTAAATACTATCAACATATTATAATTTTATCGTTAATAAATCATTACCAAGTAAAGATAGATTATAATTAAAAACTGAAAATAACTTAAAGTCATAATTAAATTTTTAAAATTTTTAATTATAAATAGAAGTTGATTATTTTAAAATGATATTAATTAGTATACACTGACATGTAAACCCATTCTACAAGGTGCATTACTCGTGTGCTGCAGGTGCGTTTATTATAAGGTGCCTTTGGCATTCATTTCTAGCAAAGTGGTTAGAGTGCTGAAAGAAACAGCTTTACATACTACTTACATCAAGCATAATAATTAGAAAGTAGTTTCAGTTAATATTGCTTCATTTTAATTTTTTCCTCTAATCACTTAATTTAACTTTTTCATTTAATGATATAATAATATATAATTAAATATTTAAAAAAGCAAAAATGGAAAACGGTACTATATTTGAAAAATAAAAACCTAATATACATATTTTATAAAAAATCATGTTTTCTCATACTTACATTATTATTTTTATTTGAAAAATGCAAAGGCCCCCCATCAAATAATTTTCTTAATAAAAACTGTAATCATGCAAATTGGGTTTTATGGCTCCCTAGAAAATATTTAATGTACATATTAATTATTATGTATTGCATATATACATTTATATTTTCATTATATTAGTACTTAGAAATTATAAAAAAAAATGACATACCAGGCACAATAGTTGTAGAAGCTTTTCCCATATGTATTGAAAAGATTGAAGAGGAGTGGATACTCAAAGATGGAAAAGAGAGTCCTTCATATATTTTAAAAATGAAAACATTACTATTTAAAAGTTGACTATTCGGATAAGCTTCATTAAAATACATAAAATACTATTAAAGGTAAGTTTAATTATAATATGTTAACAATTAAAAATGTGGACACATTTTTTAATTCCATGTATTGTCATAAAATTATCTATTAAAGAGAAACTGACATTTATATTATATTATTACTAATTATATAATTATCTAAAGAATAAAAAGATGACTTGATGGGTATGATAGTGCCCGGCAAGTCACTAATAGAATTGCGAAAACAAAAGGATTAACTTTGAAATAATAAAACGATTAAAATAAATTACAACAAAAAGAAAAAAATACAGCATAATTATTTATCAGTGGTAGATGGAAAGGATTCGCTCAAGATACAACTGTTGTTCTACTGTTATAGGCTTATAGCTCTTGTCACAGACTACAACTACACATCGTTAGTGTTGAAGACCTTAATAAACTCGCATTTACGTCAACATCTTGCAATAACATAATATAGACATTTTACTTGGCCATTCTAACGTTGGTATAATTCTCAATGATTGTACATATCCTTTTGTTTTGTGCTTCTGCTTTTATTATCTTCTCATCGATTGAGTGATGCAATTGATTTTTATAAGTTGCAGGCTCTGCAGTGACTGAAAAAGAAGTTGCAATAAATGACAGAGCACAACTCAAAGTCAACTAGTCAAGTGCCCATAACCCACATTCATTCAATCCATCTTCCACCATAAATATATTATTTATACTCATTATTATAATTTTATTTGTACTAATTACATGAAATATCATGTCAACTCACACATGATTTATCACTGAATGTGATGAGGGCCTTTCAAGAATGGGACTTAGTCAATATGATATTTCATACATAATTAGTACAAATAACACCCTTTCTTCCACAAACGTCATATGCCCCCACTTCTTCCAATAAATTTACAATTCCACTATGGAATTATCTTTATGTTTTGAACGCCAGGTCTCTTCTTCTCGTCTCATGTTAATGTCACATGTCGTAAAGAAAACTTCAAATTGAATCCATGATTTCCACAAGAGGCATGGATGTATGGCATTTATCAGTGTCATTATATTATCTATATAAGCAGACACAAAGCCCCGGGGCCAATAGCATTATTCAATACTTTCCAACTCGACACAATAATGATGGCAAAGTGTAGTTTTAGTTTACTGGGAGTGGTCCTTGTCTTTGGTTCAGCCTCTTGTGTGTTGTTCCTACTACCACCTGTGATGGCTTCCATTAATGAGGAACGTGAGGCTTTGCTAAAGAGTGGTTGGTGGCATGATTCCCGGAACATCCCAAACCATTGCAATTGGACTGGCATCACCTGTGATGAAGCTGGAAGTATTGCAAAGATTGATGGACGGCACTTGAATATTTCCCAGTCAGAACTGCGATTTCAGAACTTGAACGTGACTGCCTTTCCCAATTTAGAGACTCTATATCTTTCTGATTTGGGGCTTACGGGGAGCATCCCCTCCGAGATAGGCGCTCTTACAAAGCTTCGCTATCTTGCGTTGTCCTTTAATTACCTTCATGGTAAGCTGCCTACATCACTTTCAAATCTCACTCAACTTGAGTTGCTTTCTGTTTCATACAATTCTCTTAGTGGTGTCATTCCATTGACATTGGGTCAACTGAAGAATTTGACCTATCTCTCCCTCTCTTCAAACCAATTTGCAGGTTCCATACCACTACAACTAGAGAATTTAAAACAGTTAGAAGTATTATCTGTCTCAAATAATTTACTGAGAGGTTCAATCCCTTTTGCTTTGTGTCAATTGGAGAATTTGACTTACCTCTATCTTGATTCAAACCAAATTGAAGGACTCATACCAATAGAGATAGGGAATTTAAAACAGTTAGAAGTATTATCTCTCTCAAATAATTTACTGAGAGGTTCAATCCCTTCTACTTTGTGTCAATTGGAGAATTTGACTTCCCTCTATCTTGATTCAAACCAAATTGAAGGACCCATACCAATAGAGATAGGGAATTTAAAACATTTAGAAGTATTATTTCTCTCAAATAATTTACTGAGAGGTTCAATTCCTTCTACTTTTTGTCAATTGGAGAATTTGACTTTCCTCTATCTTGATTCAAACCAAATTGAATGACCCATACCAATAGAGATAGGGAATTTAAAACAGTTAAAAGTATTATCTCTCTCAAATAATTTATTGAGAGGTTCAATCCCTTCTACTTTGTGTCAATTGGAGAATTTGCCTTCCCTCTATCTTGATTCAAACCAAATTGAAGGACCCATACCAATAGAGATAGGAAACTTAAAACAACTAGAAATATTATATCTTTCCAACAACTCCATTTTTGGTCCAATCCCGCCTGAAGTAGGAGCATTAACATCTCTATGTGCGTTATACATTGAATTCAATCAAATGAATGCTTCTATTCCTTCAGAATTTAAGAATTTGGTCAGCCTACATACTTTAAAGCTATCTCATAATAACATATCTGGTGTTATACCACCTGATCTATTTCAGTTGACCTCCTTGGCTTCTCTAGATCTTTCATCCAATCAATTGGTTGGATACATACCATCAGATATGGAAAAGGCTACCAGCCTTTGCGATGTAGACCTTTCCAACAACAAGCTAGAAGGATTTGTCCCATCTCCAATCCTAAATTGTGACGGTTTTGGGAAAGTGAATTTCAGCAACAATTTGTTAAGTGGTGACATTCCTTCTGGAATTGGTTATGTTGATGTATTTGACATCAGCCACAATTTTGTCGGGGGTGTGGGACCTTTTTTCACTGAAATGAATTTTGCATTATCAAGTTTGAATCTTAGCTACAACAATCTCACAGGTGCACTGCCAATAAATCTTGCAAAGATACCCCATATAAACTTGTCATTCAATTTCTTTGAGTGTTCACACAACTACAGAAGTTTCCATGAAAAATCATTAATAGGTAACTCTCCAAATTTCGGTTCGTGCTCTTCTTTTCAAGTTTCAAAAACCAACCAAGCAAAGCACCTCATTGTAATCGGTCTTTCTGTTACGTTCGTCCTTCTTGACATTTTTTTGGGCATATTTGTCACGACCCAACTTAGGCCATGATCGGCGCATAGGGAACACCTTCCCTAGCAAGCCTTAAAACACCAAATTTTCCAGAAAAACGGACAGAGTTTCCTCTGTTTTTCGTACATTCCCCAAATTGAAATATAACCTGCAATATTTACAATTCAAATTCCAGCAAATGGGCATCAAGCATTCTCAGAATGCGCCCTTCCAGCATATAATGATATCTCAATATATGTTTCAAATATAATACAAAATTAAGTTCAAAATTCATTTCCATAACATAGTTTATATAACTAAGTCATTACTTCTTAAACATAAACATAACATAAGTCCGAGGACCCTGCCTATGACACATGGAGCAACTGACAACTAAACAAAATAAGATTCTAACATAAAGGCCTTCTCAAGAAAGCTCACCAACTTGAAATGCACTTATGGCTGAGCCGGAGGAATAGAATTAGAACCAGCACCAGCACCTGTATCTGAAAAAAAAAAGGATAACAACGGGGTGAGTTTTGCAACTCAGCAAGAGATAAGATATCTATAGTTTACTAAATACAATCATAAAACAATATAAACATAATAATGTATATATGCTCATAAAAATATACATATAGCAATAACATGAGATTTCGTGGAAACATAACTTTACATAATCTCATAATTTCAAATATAATGGGGAATTATCCGAAGCAGAACAATAATAATTCCAGACATAACCCAAGGTCATGTGTGGGTTAGCACCACACCTGTTAACTGGGATTGGCCCGTAGCCATATATTTTCAGACATGACAAAAGTCATGTACGGGTTAGCATCCCTCCTGCTAACTAGAGTTGACCCATGGCCTAATACAAATCCAGACATAGCTGCAGCTATGTGTGGGTTAGCATCCCTCTTGCTAACTAGAGTTTTCTCACGGTGCACCGAGGCTAACGTCCCTGCCGTTAACTACAGGTTCTAACTAGGAATTTTTCCCCCAATTTAACTCAAAATCATGCACATTCCACTTCTAGAATACTTTCCAACACAAAATCCATTCTCATGTTATATGAAATACATTGGACATAAAATATACTCAAATTTGATAATTAATATAAAATGTTCTAAAATGCAATATTTATCACATTTCAATCAAAAATATTTTAATAAGACTAACAATCACATAATGGCCTCCAATTAAATATTTTTCACTTCAAACATAAAGCCTCATTTTCAATAAATAAATTATTTTCTTCTATATCAACATACTTTCAGCTCTTTATATAATCTTATATTGTTTATCATGCATAAAGTAACCTACAGATACAATATCTACTCACAATTACTGGTTCAAAGAACCGAAGAACAATGCCTTTGATGCCACCAACTCAAGTATTGTCGTCCGATTGCTCTATCGCTCTAGGAATAAGACAATATTAATATTTGTGAGCTAATTACACTATCAATTAATATCAATTAACTCCAATTCACTAAAATCCCCAAATTCATGGGTTTAAGAAACCTAATTTAATCCTAAAAATTTAGAAATTTCAATAATTTAAATGGAGCATGGTAGAAGCTTACTTACCACTTGGAGAGTAGAATTAGTAAAGAAAATCATTCCCAAAGCTTCTAAAATCTTCAACTCTCTAATGGAGGTTAGAGAGAGAAGGTGAGATAGAGGAGAGGGAAAGAGAGAGAAAGTGATGGAGAGGAGGAGGAGATGATGATGATGGAGGTGGTGGTAATATTTATTGATGATTGAAGCAAAGAAAATGAAAAATTAATGGAAGTGAGGAGGAAGGAGAAGGCTACGGGGAAAGGAAAAGAAAAGAAGAAAAGAAGAAGAAGAAAGGGAAGGGAAGAGAAAGAGAGAATAAAAGAAAAAAGAGAAAACTATGGTGGTCTATACCACTTAAGGTGTATGGTGGTCCTCACTCAATTTTTTTTTTTTTTTTTTACGGTCATCACAATCTTCCCCCCTTAAGAAATTCGGTCCCCGAATTTCCAATAATTCGGTCCCCGAATTTCCAATAATTCGGAGATAAAACACATATCTCAAGAATCAAACAAATGCGGATATCTGACCCGCATAGCCTCTTCTGCTTCCCAAGTCGCTTCCTCTTTAGAATGGTTATTCCAAACCACCTTCACTGACACCACCTCCTTAGATCTAAGCTTTTTCACCTGGCGGTCAACAATAGCCACTGGCTCCTCCTCATAGGACAATTTATCATCAAGTTGGACCACTTGAGGAGAGATTACATGAGATGGATTGGGAATATATTTCCGAAGCATAGAGACATGAAACACTGGATGAACCATGGATAATTCAGGGGGTAATGCTAGATGGTATGCCACTGCACCAACCTTATCCAAAACTTCAAAAGGGCCGATGAAACGAGGGTTGAGCTTTCCTCGCTTGCCAAATCTTATAACTCCTTTCATAGGGGAAACTCGAAGAAAGACATGTTCTCCCACAGAGAACTCTAAGGCACGCCGTCTATGATCCGCATAGGATTTCTGCCTACTCTGAGCAGTTAAGAGTCGCTCTCGGATCAAATGAACCTTATCAAGAGACTCTTGTACAAGGTCAGGACCTAGCATCTTTGCTTCACCAACTTCACACCAACCTATGGGAGATCTACAACGCCTCCCATACAGGGCCTCAAAAGATGCCATCTGAATGCTGGCTTGGTAGCTATTATTATACGAAAACTCTATAAGAGGTAGATAACTACTCCAATTCCCACCAACGTCCAATACACATGACCGGAGCATATCCTCCAGAATCTGGATGGTTCTTTCAGATTGTCCATCCGTTTGAGGATGAAAAGCTGTACTAAGATCAAGTCGAGTTCCTAAAGCTTCTTGGAAAGCTCTCCAGAATCGAGCCGTAAATTGGGCTCCACGATCAGATATAATGGAAATCGGAATTCCATGGAGTTTAACAATCTCATCAATATACAACTGAGCATACTGAGGAGCCCGATAGGTGGTCTTCACTGGAAGAAAATGAGCTGATTTGGTCATACGGTCCACTATGACCCATATAGAGTCAAACCCTTTTATGGTGCGAGGTAACCCTGTCACAAAGTCTATAGTGATCCGTTCCCACTTCCATTCAGGTATTTCTATCTGTTGAAGCAATCCTGCAGGTCTTTGATGTTCAGCTTTAACTTGCTGACACACCAAACAACGGGACACAAAATCACCAATATCTCTTTTCATGCCTTCCCACCAATATAATTGCCGCAGATCCTGATACATCTTAGCTGAGCCAGGATGTATAGAGTATTGAGAATTGTGGGCTTCCTCCAGAATGGTCTTTCTAAGATTTTCAACATCGGGTACACATAACCGATTACCAAATCGAAGCACTTCTCCTTGATCTATTGTAAACTCAGAGGTTGCCCCACTTTTGACATTATCTCGCAGCTTAAGCAGTCTAGGATCTTCGTTTTGAAGCTTCTTAATTTGTTCAACGAGGGATGATTGGGCTCTTACATGAGCTATAAACTTCCCAGACTCCCCTAAGTCAAATTGAACACCACTAGCCTCAAGCTTGTGAACTTCATCCATTAACGGTCTCCTTACAGGAGCAATATGAGCCAAACTACCCATAGACTTTCTACTCAAGGCTTCTGCTACAACATTAGCTTTACCAGGATGGTATAAGATGGTGCAATCATAATCCTTAAGCAACTCCATCCATCTTTGTTGCCTCAGGTTCAAGTCCCTTTGTTGGAATATGTACTTTAGACTTTTATGGTCGGTGTAAATCTCACAAGTCTCACCATAAAGATAATGTCTCCAAATCTTTAAAGTAAAGATTACTGCCGCCATCTCTAAATCATGAGTGGGATAGTTTTGTTCATGCTTCTTAAGCTGCCGAGAAGCATAAGCAATGACTCGACCGTGTTGCATCAAAACACAACCAAGTCCTACTCGAGAAGCATCACAGTAAACTGAGAAACCTCCAGAATCAGAAGGTAAGACAAGCACAGGTGCTGAGGTTAGACAAGCCTTAAGTGTTTGAAAACTTTCCTCACATGCATCTGACCATTGAAATTTTATATTCTTTTGAGTCAACTTAGTCAATGGCGCAGAAATTCTTGAGAAGTCCTTAACAAACCGACGGTAGTAGCCTGCTAATCCTAGAAAGCTACGAATCTCAGTAACTGAAGTAGGTCGTGGCCATTTCTGGATAGCTTCAATCTTATTCGGATCTACCTTAATGTGAATGCGATTTTGTAGGTTTTGATGATGGTTTTGATGATGACAATGAACAAGCAAATGACAACAAGAAGAGACGCAAAAGTGACATAGCAACTCTTGAAGATGAACACTCAAAGTGATCAAGGTTAAATGGTTAGAATTAGAATTTAGATCACTTTGTTAAAAGGTTTCTTTTGATAAGTTTAATTGGCCATCTTTCAAGTTAATCAAGTTTTAATTTAAGAAATAAGTTTGATTTTGAGAAAAAAAACTTGATTTAGAATAATTCAATTGTTTTTTTTAATGAAAAACTTAATTTTGGTTTATGAAAATATAATTATGGTTACAAAGGAAATGATTGAATAATGTTTAAAGAATGAACAAGAGTTTGAAAAAGTGTGTTAAAATTTATGTTTTGCATATTATGAAATCAGTGTAATCGATTACAACACAGTGTAATCGATTACCAGGATGCAAAATGTGCCAGAATTCAAAATTAAAGCAAGTGACCGTTGCCTGTTTTAAAATTTTGAACTGTGTAATCGATTACCAGTCATTGTAATCGATTACCAGACTCAGAAATGCACCAACAGGTGTGTTTTGAGGAGATACTTCTCTTGGGAGTGATCCCCAACGGTCTACATGAGTTTTGTCTATAAATATCCATCTTTTAACACTCTTTAAGATACAGAAAACATACTTCAAAGATTTTTTGAACAATCATTCTCACTTCTCAATCCTTTTAATCAATACTTGGCCAAATTGTCTTATTCTTAAGAAACCTTATAGGACTTCAATTTGTAACATCTACTCTATTCAGAGAGTGAATTGTTGTACTCTTTTCTTTTACTCAAGGTTGTGAACAAGGGTGGGGTATCCCTTGGAAGAACAAGAGTGCGGTATCTCTTAGTTCTTGAGAGACTCAAACACAAGGGTGAGGAATCCCAAGGTGTTGGAGTGCTCTTTTGGTTGTAAAGAAATTGAAGTTAGTGGAACTCTCAAGCGGGTTGTTTGAGAGAACTGGATGTAGGACACAAGACGTGACCGAACCAGTATAAACCAAGTTTGCAATCTCTTTTCCTTTATCTCTCTACTTTTATTGCAAGTTTAATCTTCGTTATCTTCATCAACTATAGAATTTCAGTTCCTAATCACTTGCATTTTCATTTTTACAATCAAGTCTTTACAACACTTCTCTACATTTTGTTGGAAAAAGTTTTAGAGTGGGATTAACCTTAAAAAATTAAGAGAACTCAATTCACCCCCCCCTCTTGAGTTCATTGAGGCCGCTTGAATAACAAGTGGTATCAGAGCTAGATTCTTGTATAAGGCTTAAAAGCTTCAAGAATAGTTATGGCCTCATCAAACTCTTTCTTTCCCGAAGGAAACTCTATAAATAGGCCGCCTATTTTCAATGGTGATGGTTACCATTATTGGAAAACTCGCATGCAAATTTTTATAGAAGCTATAGATTTAGATATATGGGATGCAATAGAAAATGGTCCTTTCATCCCTACAAACATTGCAGGAGATAAGAAAGTTGAAAAACTCAGAAATGAGTGGAGTGATGAGGATAAAAGAAAAGTTCAATATAACTTGAAAGCCAAGAACATAATCACTTCGGCTTTAGGAATTGATGAGTACTTTAGAGTGTCAAATTGTAAAAATGCAAAAGAAATGTGGGACACCTTACAAGTTACTCATGAAGGTACTAGTGATGTCAAAAGATCTAGAATAAACACTCTCACACACGAGTATGAACTCTTTAGAATGAATCAAAATGAAAGCATTCAAGACATGCAAAAGAGATTTACTCATATTGTTAATCATCTCGCCTCTTTGGGAAAGACATTTCCAAATGAGGATCTTATTAATAAAGTGTTGAGATGTTTAAGTAGGCAATGGCAACCGAAAAGTGACGGCTATTGCAGAATCAAAGGATTTGGCTACTATGTCTCTTGCCACTCTCTTTGGAAAACTTCAAGAACATGAGTTGGAACTCACAAGACTCAATCAACATGAAGAGAATGATAAAAAGAAGAAAGGAATTGCACTTAAAGCTTCATCTTCCGCATATGAAGAAAGCGATGATGATGACTTTGATGAACAAGAAGGTATAGATGAAAATGACGAAAGTTTTAGTTTATTTGTGAAAAAGTTTGGCAGGTTTCTAAAGAAGAAGGGAAATCAAAGAAAACCAAATTTCAACCCTAAGAAGAATTTCAAGAAGGGTGAAGAATCCTCTCAAATTCCAAAATGCTATGAATGTGATCAACCGGGACACATGAAAATGGAATGTCCTATCTACAAAAAGAAAATGGAGAAACTTGGGAAGAGATCTTTCAAAGAAAAGAAAGGAAAGAAAGCATACATAACATGGGAGGAAAATGATATGAATTCATCAAGTGATTCTGAAAATGAAGTTGCAAATCTAAGTCTTATGGCTAGAGATTGCGAAAGCAATGAAGAGGAACATTTGAAGCAAAGTTGGTACATTGATAGTGGATGTTCCAAGCATATGACAGGAGATGTTTCAAAGTTTGCACACATTACTCCCAAGAATAGTGGACATGTAACATATGGAGATAACAACAAAGGAAAAATTCTTGGAGTTGGTAAAGTTGGAAAAGATCCCTCAACCTCCATAGAAAATGTTTTACTTGTTGATGGTCTGAAACATAGTCTATTGAGTGTTAGTCAATTATGTGATAAAGGATATTGGGTACTTTTTGACTCACTTCATTGCTTTATTGAAAACAAAAAGGATAGACAAGTAAAGTTCATAGGACATAGAATAAATAATGTGTACATGATAAATCTAGAAAATATTCCTTCAAACCATGCACAATGTCTTATGAGTAAAGAAGATGATTCATGGCTATGGCATAGAAGAATTGTACACATTCACATGGATCATTTAAATAAATTGGTTTCCAAAGATCTAGTAATTGGTCTACCAAAACTCAAATTTGAAAAAGATAAACTTTGTGATGCATGTCAAAAGGGAAAACAAGTAAGGGTCTCTTTTAAATCTAAAAATGTTATTTCAACAACTAGACCTTTACAACTTTTGCATATGGATCTTTTTGGTCCATCTAGAACTATGAGTTTTGGAGGAAATTACTATGCTCTTGTAATTGTAGATGATTACTCTAGATATACATGGACTTTATTTCTTACTCATAAGAGTGATGCATTCCATGCATTTAGAAAACTTGCAAAAGTTATTCAAAATGAGAAAAATCTCAACATTACATCCATAAGAAGTGATCATGTTGGAGAATTTAAAAATGTATCCTTTGAAAATTTTTGTGATGAATATGGAATTGAGCATAATTTTTCTGCCCCAAGAACTCCTCAACAAAATGGAGTTGTTGAAAGGAAAAATCGATCTTTAGAAGAAATGGCAAGAACTATGCTCAATGACTCAAATCTCCCTAAATATTTACGGCGGATGCAGATAAATACTGCTTGTTATGTTATGAATAGAGCCTTAATAAGGCCAATTTTAAAGAAAACCCCCTATGAAATATACAAAGGGAGAAAACCTAATATCTCTCACCTTCATATCTTTGGATGTAAATGTTTTGTTTTAAACAATGGGAAGGATAACTTGGGCAAATTTGATGCAAAATCTGATGAAGGAATATTTCTTGGTTATTCTCTACACAGTAAGGCTTTTAGAATTTATAACAAAAGAACTATGATCATAGAAGAGTCTATTCATGTTGCTTTTGATGAAACTAACCTCCTTAAGCCAAGAAAGGAAATTATTGATGATCTTGTAGATGCCTTGGAAAACACTCACATTCATGGAAAAGAGTTAGAGACTAAGCAAGAGGAAATTAAGAAGGAAACTTCTCTTCAAGAGGAACCAAGCACAAGTGATCTTCCAAAGGAGTGGAAAACTTCAAAGAATCATCCACTCGACAACATCATAGGTGATATATCAAAAGGAGTAACAACTCGAAACTCTCTTAAAGATGCATGTAATCATATGGCATTTGTTTCTCAAATTGAACCTAAGAACATTAATGAAGCCATTATTGATGAACATTGGATCATAGCTATGCAAGATGAATTAAATCAATTTGAAAGAAACCAAGTTTGGGAATTAGTTCCTAAACCCAATGATCATCAAATAATAGGCACTAAATGGGTCTTTAGGAACAAATTAGATGAGAGTGGTGTCATAGTGAGAAATAAAGCAAGATTAGTGGCTAAAGGATATAACCAAGAAGAAGGAATAGATTATGAAGAAACATATGCTCCTGTAGCAAGATTAGAAGCAATTAGAATGTTACTTGCTTTTGCCTCTATCATGGATTTTAAACTTTACCAAATGGATGTTAAAAGTACTTTTCTAAATGGTCTCATACAAGAAGAAGTGTATGTTGAACAACCTCCTGGTTTTGAAAGCTTTGATTACCCAACCATGTTTTCAAATTGAAAAAGGCTTTATATGGTTTAAAGCAAGCCCCTAGGGCTTGGTATGAAAGGTTGAGTAAATTTCTTTTAGAAAAAGAATTTTCAAGAGGAAAAGTTGACACTACACTCTTTATTAAAAGAAAGGAGCATGACATTCTCTTGGTACAAATATATGTGGATGATATTATCTTTGGTGCCACTAATGAGTCTCTATGTAAGGAATTTTCTAAAATCATGCAAAGTGAGTTCGAGATGTCTATGATGGGAGAATTAAATTTCTTTCTTGGACTCCAAATCAAGCAAACCAAGGATGGCATATTTATCAATCAATCAAAATACTGCAAAGAGTTGCTCAAAAGATTTGGAATGGATAATGCAAAAGAGATTGCTACTCCTATGAGTACTGCTTGTTACTTGGACAAGGATGAAGGAGGCAAGTCAGTAGATATAAAAAGATTTAGAGGTATGATCGGATCCCTCCTCTATTTATCTGCAAGTAGACCTGATATAATGTTTAGTGTTTGTCAATGTGCTAGATATTAGGCTAATCCTAAAGAATCACATCTTAGTGTTGTTAAAAGAATTATGAGATATTTAATTGGCACTATGAATATAGGATTATGGTACCCTAAAGGGAACTCATGCAATTTAATTGGATATTCAGATTCTGATTTTGCCGGGTGCAAATCTGATAGAAAAAGTACTAGTGGAACATGTCACTTAATTGGATCTGCATTAGTTTCTTGGAACAGTAAGAAACAAAATAGTGTGGCACTATCCACAGCCGAAGCAGAATATATTGCTGCTGGAAGTTGTTGTGCTCAAATTCTTTGGATGAAACAACAACTTTCAGATTATGGTGTAGTACTTGATCATATTCCTATAAAATGTGATAATACAAGTGCAATCAACTTGTCTAAGAATCCTATTTTGCACTCTAGAACTAAGCATATTGAAATAAGACATCATTTCTTAAGAGATCATGTGCAAAAAGGAGATTGTGTTTTAGAATTTGTGGAAACAACTAAGCAATTAGCAGATATTTTCACAAAACCCTTGTCCAAGGAAAACTTCTTCTATATAAGAAGAGAACTAGGAATAATAGACTTCTCAAGCATTTAATTAATTTTAGTTCATGGTATTTGCATGATTGCTTGACTTTTTGTTTATACTATACGATTTTCACTTTATGTTAATATAATTATTTTCATCTTTTTATGTGTGTAAATTTGCTTTAATAATGTGTTTATTTCATATTATATATATAGTAATCACTGAATATTATGTGACTTTATTTACTAAATATTAATTATATTTCATCAATATAAGCTTATACTATTTCATTTTTTTTATTTTATTGCACTTGAAACTTGATTGAGTTTATATATATATATCATCTCCACTTGTGTGATTGTTTGATTTTTTTTAATAGTTTGTTTATATAATATGATTTTTTTTTAAACTTGTAATTGTTCATAATTGCTTAAACTAGTTGATATATATATATATATATATATATATATATATATAGGTTAAATCTGCAATTAATACTAGATTGCTAAGTAAAAAAAAAAAAAGGTCTGTAATCGATTACAGTAATCCTGTAATCGATTACCAGTGAGGGAGCATTCCTTTGAGACCGTTTCTGGGGGTCAAGTAATCGATTACTTATGTAAGTAATCGATTACCAGGGGCTATTTTAAGGACAAACTGACTCTTCTCTCTCCTCTATTCGAAGCACTCTCTCTATCTCTCCTCCATGCGCGCCCCTCTCTCTCACTAACTTCTCTCTTCCATATCTTCCTCTTTTCTTACCCAAATCACTCCAAATAACTTGTAAACATCTCATCCCGTCTCCATTTACAAATCCCACCGATTAGATTTCACTCAAAACCATCCAAATGGCTGAATCATCAAAAGCCTCCACGAAGAGGAAGCAACCCGCCTCCGCCGCCGCTCAACCTCGCCGCCCCACCACGGGACGCCGTCGCGCTCCCACGGCCGGTGAAGGAACCACCATGGACAGCACCCCTGTTCAACCCACGGATGTCCCTCCCTCTTTCTCCTCTTCAAGAATTTCTTCCTTCTTCTCTAGTGTGATCCAACAAGAGAGGTATTTCACATCTTTTCAATCTAGAGACATTATAGATCCTAAATACTTGGATGAAAGATTCTTTGAGCTTGAAGATTTTGACTGCTACCAAGTTTTTAGGAATTATGATTTATTGGAGTTCATGACTATCAAAAAGCGTCATTTTCCGGACTTAGTTCGTTTATTCTATTGCAATTTGGAAATTCGTGATGGGTGCATTTACTCTGAGGTCAAGAAAGTTCCGATTGTTATTGATCAAGGTCTGTTTTATAATATCACAAAGTTGAGTTCTGATGGTGGACAATTTGAGGGCCGTATTGTTGATGATTGGAAGGAGGATTACTCCAATCATGATGCCCGTAAAATGATTTGTCATGAGGGGGCTGATATCTCTGGTCGTTTACTTGCTGGTTCTCTTAACTTTAACTGTCGCATCATGCACTATATTATTGCTCGAATTCTACATCCTAGGCTCACAAATCTTGCGCAATTAACTGAGGAAGATATTATTCTGATATGGGCTCTATTGACTGGTCGCCAAATTGATTGGGCACATCTTGTACGCTATCGGATGCAAAAGGCCCTTAGGGCAAACGCACCACTTCCGTATGCTCACCTGATCACCATATTCTTAGAGTATTTTGATGTCCCATTAGATGATGAGCACTTCATTACTGTTCAACGTTCCTATGCTATTGGTGCTGGTGCCATCTCTTCATTTGGCTATACGAAGAATATTAATAATCAATGGGTTCGAAAAAGGGACATTCAGCACGATGATCAAGCCGAACGAACTCCTTCCCCTCCACCTACCTCGACGGACCCTTCCTCCTCATCTATGGCCGAACTTCTTTCTGAGTTGCGTGGACTTCGTGTCTATGTTGGAGAGCGCTTTGATGCGCTTGATACTCGTATGGCTCATATTGAGAGGAACATGCGCTCTATTCGTCGTCACCTTGATATTCCGAATGACTCTGCTGCTGATGATGCACCATGACTTTAGTTCTTTGTTGCTTATGGTCTTTGTTTTCTTTTATCTCATGGACTTTGACATTATTTTGGTTTATATTTCTGACTTTTAGTTATTTTATCATTGGACTTATACTTATCTCATTCCTTATGACTCATAAGTGGACTTCTAGTTTGACTTCAGTATTTCTCTATATCATGGTTTATATCTGTATGTTTTTTTTTTTATGCTTAGTATAGTTGATGGTTTTGATATGTGGTGAACTATATGCTTTTGTTGTTTTTGTATTTATCTCTTTTTGATAATGACAAAGGGGGAGAGATGCTGTGGTGAGGATATGAAAATAAGCATATACTTAGGGGGAGTGAACAATGCATGTGGTATGTCTTATCGCTCCTCACCTAAGATGCTTGTCATCATCAAAAAGGGGGAGAATGTGAATGCGATTTTGTAGGTTTTGATGATGGTTTTGATGATGACAATGAACAAGCAAATGACAACAAGAAGAGACGCAAAAGTGACATAGCAACTCTTGAAGATGAACACTCAAAGTGATCAAGGTTAAATGGTTAGAATTAGAATTTAGATCACTTTGTTAAAAGGTTTCTTTTGATAAGTTTAATTGGCTATCTTTCAAGTTAATCAAGTTTTAATTTAAGAAATAAGTTTGATTTTGAGAAAAAAAACTTGATTTAGAATAATTCAATTGTTTTTTTTTAATGAAAAACTTAATTTTGGTTTATGAAAATATAATTATGGTTACAAAGGTAATGATTGAATAATGTTTAAAGAATGAACAAGAGTTTGAAAAAGTGTGTTAAAATTTATGTTTTGCATATTATGAAATCAGTGTAATCGATTACAACACAGTGTAATCGATTACCAGGATGCAAAATGTGCCAGAATTCAAAATTAAAGCAAGTGACCGTTACTGCTTTAAAATTTTGAACTGTAATCGATTACCAGTCATTGTAATCGATTACCAGACTCAGAAATGCACCAACAGGTGTGTTTTGAGGAGATACTTCTCTTGGGAGTGATCCCCAACGGTCTACATGAGTTTTGCCTATAAATATCCATCTTTTAACACTCTTTAAGATACAGAAAACATACTTCAAAGATTTTTTGAACAATCATTCTCACTTCTCAATCCTTTTAATCAATACTTGGCCAAATTGTCTTATTCTTAAGAAACCTTATAGGACTTCAATTTGTAACATCTACTCTATTCAGAGAGTGAATTGTTGTACTCTTTTCTTTTACTCAAGGTTGTGAACAAGGGTGGGGTATCCCTTGGAAGAACAAGAGTGCGGTATCTCTTGGTTCTTGAGAGACTCAAACACAAGGGTGAGGAATCCCAAGGTGTTGGAGTGCTCTTTTGGTTGTAAAGAAATTGAAGTTAGTGGAACTCTCAAGCGGGTTGTTTGAGAGAACTGGATGTAGGACACAAGACGTGACCGAACCAGTATAAACCAAGTTTGCAATCTCTTTTCCTTTATCTCTCTACTTTTATTGCAAGTTTAATCTTCGTTATCTTCATCAACTATAGAATTTCAGTTCCTAATCACTTGCATTTTCATTTTTACAATCAAGTCTTTACAACACTTCTCTACATTTTGTTGGAAAAAGTTTTAGAGTGGGATTAACCTTAAAAAATTAAGAGAACTCAATTCACCCCCCCTCTTGAGTTCATTGAGGCCGCTTGAATAACACTTAATCCCATCCTTGGATACAATGTGACCAAGAAAAGCCACTTGATTAAGCCAAAATTCACATTTAGAGAACTTGGCATAAAGCTTGTGATCTCTCAAAGTTTGCAATACAGCTCTTAGATGACACCCATGCTCTTCCATACTCTTGGAATATACCAAGATATCATCGATAAAGACAATTACAAAGTGATCTAGGAAGGGTTTGAACATACGATTCATCAAATCCATAAAAGCAGCTGGAGCATTAGTTAACCCGAAGGACATCACAAAAAATTCATAATGCCCATAGCGGGTACGAAAGGCTGTCTTAGGAATATCCTCATCTTTGACTCTCAATTGATGATACCCAGAGCGAAGATCAATTTTTGAGAAACAATAAGCTCCTTGAAGCTGATCAAATAAATCATCAATTCGTGGTAATGGGTACTTATTATGCACAGTGAGTTTATTGAGTTGCCGATAGTCCACACATAGTCGCATTGAACCATCTTTCTTCTTCACGAAAAGTACCGGAGCTCCCCACGGGGATGTTCTTGGACGGATGAAACCTTCCTCTAACATATCTTGTAATTGATCCTTTAACTCCCTTAATTCTGCAAGAGCCAAATGGTAAGGAGGAATGGATACAGGTTGAACTTTTGGAACCAAGTCTATACTAAACTCTATCTCTCTCTCAGGAGGCAATCTTGGTAATTCATCTGGAAATACATCTGGGAACTCTCTGATCACAGAGACTTGATCAATGTTAGGCACTTCAGCCTCAACATTCTTAACCACCGCAATGAAGGCCTGATTGCCTTTATTTATCAAGTGTAAAGCACTCATGGATGAGATCAATGCAGCTGGAGTAAGATAATTATTCCCTTTAAACACAAAAGATGGACCATCTGGAATATTAAACCTCACTACCTTGGAATAACAATCGACATTGGCATGATAAGGAGATAACCAATCCATGCCTAAAATAACATCAAAGTCAACCATCTCCAGTAATTTCAGATCAGCTAAGGTATCTACACCATTCACACTAACAACACAAGATCGAAATACCAATTGGATCCACAAAAATTCGCCCGTTGGAGTACTAACCCAAAATGGATTTTACAACAACCCAGGTTGCTCGCCAAAGCGAGATGCAAAATACGAAGATACATATGAATGTGTAGAACCTGAATCAAATAAAACATGTGCATCAAAAGAGCAAACTTTGAGTATACCTGTAACCACTGCATTGGATGCCTGAGCATCCTGTCGTGTCATAGCAAATAGTCGTGCTTGACCTCTGCCTCTTTGGCCTAACCCTCTGCCACCTGGGCCTCTACCACTAGAACCAAAAGAACCCCTTGAGGAATGGGCTGATTGAGATGATCCTGGTATTGCTTGATGGGTTAAATGTGGACCTTGAACCTCTCTTGAGCGTGGGCAATCTCTCAAGAAGTGACCTGTTTGTCCACAACCGTAACATGCCCATCTATTCTCATGACAAATTCCAAAGTGGTGCTTTCCACATGTTTTGCATAATGGCCTTATTGGACCTGATTGCCCGAAGCCTTGGATGCTCCCTTGAGACTGATTAACAGAATAAGATCTAGAGCCAGATGCGTTGATAGGAGTGGGTACATAAGATGTGGCTCTACCTGAGTACTCCTGATGTTGTCTTGGAGCGGTGTAACCTCCTCCTGAGCTAGAACCTCCTGAAAAAGTTCCTTTCATCTTAGGTTTCTTAGCCAATTCCCTTGTAGCTCTATTTTCTTCTCTTGTCGTCTCCATAGCACAAGCAACATCTACCACTTGACCAAAAGACATTCTTCCTACTTCAGGAAGCAGGTTAGTGCATAATGGTTCTCTCAACCCTTTGATGAATCTTCGCACTTTCATTACTTCACTCACAATTAAATGTGGTGCAAATCTAGATAGCCTAGTAAACTCAGTAGCATATTCATTTATTGACATTCCAGGAGTTTGTTTCAATTTCTCAAATTCGTTGGCAAGTCTCTCTTTTTTATTGTCTGGAAAGAATCTGTCCCTGAAGGCTTGCGAAAATTCTTCCCATGTTGGTGGCGGTCTCCCATTAGCTACATATTCTTCTAACAGAGATTCATACTGGTGTGCTGCGGTGCCTTGAAGATTATAAGATACAAAATCCACCGCTCGGCTATCTTCACATCGGAGAACCCTAAGAGCTCTCTTTGATCTATCCAAAAACTCTTGTGGATCTTCATCTACAGAGTCTCTTGTGAAAGTAGGTGGATTTAGTCGAAGGTATGCTTCAATACTCACTTCTTCACGTCCAAAAGGCTGGGCATTTCTTCGAGCACCAGGGGCAAGTTCATCATGTGGTTGGGCTCTATCTCTTGCCTATTGGGTTAAAGCTACCACCAAGTTGTCAATGGCTTGCTGCATACCTAACATCCGGGCATCAAAATCAACTGGTTGCCCTTGAGGGCTTGCTGCATTACCCTGATCAGGTTCAGGTTCAGGTTCAGGTTCAGATTCGAACTTGGATTCGGATTCAGGTTCAGGTCTAACCGTCCTTCTACGACTTCCACCCCAGCCAGTACCTAAACGTCCACCACCCCGGCCTTGACCTCTACGGCCTCCCATCGGACCTTGACCTCTACGGCCTCCAACTTGGCCTTGACCTCTACGGCCTCCAGCTTGGCCTCACATTCTCTGTCCAGGTAGAAAATGAGATTGATCGGGTTCTACATCGGAGGCATCATAATCTACTAGCCTTACATTACGTTGACGCTTTCTAGGAGGCATCGTACCTAATAATTTGAACACAGGAAGGAATTTTAGAATAAAGATGACATAAGACTAGACAATTCAAAAACAGACTCAAAAGACATTCCTAATAGGCCTTTGATAGGGTCGCGCTTTGTGAAAATGGGCCGGCAACCATTTACACAATCGTAACTCTACTAAAGGACACTTGCTCCATATTACACAGGGAAACCTAAAGCTCTGATACCAACTTTGTCACGACCCAACTTAGGCCATGACCGGCGCATAGGGAACACCTTCCCTAGCAAGCCTTAAAACACCAAATTTTCCAGAAAAACGGACAGAGTTTCCTCTGTTTTTCGTACATTCCCCAAATTGAAATATAACCTGCAATATTTACAATTCAAATTCCAGCAAATGGGCATCAAGCATTCTCAGAATGCGCCCTTCCAGCATATAATGATATCTCAATATATGTTTCAAATATAATACAAAATTAAGTTCAAAATTCATTTCCATAACATAGTTTATATAACTAAGTCATTACTTCTTAAACATAAACATAACATAAGTCCGAGGACCACACGTGACACATGGAGCAACTGACAACTAAACAAAATAAGATTCTAACATAAAGGCCTTCTCAAGAAGGCTCACCAACTTGAAATGCACTTATGGTCGAATGAGGAATAGAACTAGAACCAAAGACCAAAGACTGTATCTGAAAAAAAAGGATAACAACAGGGTGAGTTTTGCAACTCAGCGAGAGATAGGATATCTATAGTTTACTAAATACAATCATAAAACAATATAAACATAATAATGTATATATGCTCATAAAAATATACATATAGCAATAACATGAGATTTCGTGGAAACATAACTTTACATAATCTCATAATTTCAAATATAATGGGGAATTATCCGAAGCAGAACAATAATAATTCCAGACATAACCCAAGGTCATGTGTGGGTTAGCACCACACCTGCTAACTGGGATTGGCCCGTAGCCATATATTTTCAGACATGACAAAAGTCATGTACGGGTTAGCATCCCTCCTGCTAACTAGAGTTGACCCATGGCCTAATACAAATCCAGACATAGCTGCAGCTATGTGTGGGTTTGCATCCCTCCTGCTAACTAGAGTTTTCTCACGGTGCACCGAGGCTAACGTCCCTGCCGTTAACTACAGGTTCTAACTAGGAATTTTTCCCCCAATTTAACTCAAAATCATGCACATTCCACTTCTAGAATACTTTCCAACACAAAATCCATTCTCATGTTATATGAAATACATTGGACATAAAATATACTCAAATTTGATAATTAATATAAAATGTTCTAAAATGCAATATTTATCACATTTCAATCAAAAATATTTTAATAAGACTAACAATCACATAATGGCCTCCAATTAAATATTTTTCACTTCAAACATAAAGCCTCATTTTCAATAAATAAATTATTTTCTTCTATATCAACATACTTTCAGCTCTTTATATAATCTTATATTGTTTATCATGCATAAAGTAACCTACAGATACAATATCTACTCACAATTACTGGTTCAAAGAACCGAAGAACAATGCCTTTGATGCCACCAACTCAAGTATTGTCGTCCGATTGCTCTATCGCTCTAGGAATAAGACAATATTAATATTTGTGAGCTAATTACACTATCAATTAATATCAATTAACTCCAATTCACTAAAATCCCCAAATTCATGGGTTTAAGAAACCTAATTTAATCCTAAAAATTTAGAAATTTCAATAATTTAAATGGAGTATGGTAGAAGCTTACTTACCACTTGAAGAGTAGAATTAGTGAAGAAAATCATTCCCAAAGCTTCTAAAATCTTCAACTCTCTAATGGAGGTTAGAGAGAGAAAGTGAGATAGAGGAGAGGGAAAGAGAGAGAAAGTGATGGAGAGGAGGAGGAGATGATGATGATGGAGGTGGTGGTAATATTTATTGATGATTGAAGCAAAGAAAATGAAAAATTAATGGAAGTGAGGAGGAAGGAGAAGGCTACGGGGAAAGGAAAAGAAAAGAAGAAAAGAAGAAGAAGAAAGGGAAGGGAGTTACGGGAGAGAATGAGGGAAGGGAAGAGGAAGAGAGAATAAAAGAAAAAAGAGAAAATTATGGTGGTCTATACCACTTAAGGTGTATGGTGGTCCTCACTCAATTTTTTTTTTTTTTTTTTACGGTCATCACAATATTATACTTTACTCTATGTATCAATAAAGCAATAGTTGAAGAAAAGTCAGCAAAGAATGGAGACTTGTTTTCTATATGGAACTATGATGGTAAAATTGCATTTGAAGACATCATCGAAGCAACACAAGACTTTGATATCAGGTATTGCATTGGAACTGGTGGATATGGTAGCGTGTACAAAGCACAACTTCCAAGTGGCAAAATTGTTGCATTGAAGAAACTTCACCAAATAGAATCTCAAAACCCTTCTTTTGACAAGAGTTTCCGCAATGAGGTCAAGATGTTAACAGAAATCCGTCACAAGAACATTGTCAAGCTTCATGGCTTTTGTCTCCATAATCGATGCATGTTTTTGGTCTATGAATACATGGAAAGAGGAAGCTTATTTTGTGTCTTGAGCATTGATGTCGAAGCTAAGGAACTAAGTTGGAGCAAGAGGATTAATATCATTCAAGGAATGGCAAATGCTTTGTCCTACATGCATCATGATTGTAGCCCCCCAATTGTTCATAGAGATGTAACAAGTAATAATATTTTGCTGAACTCACAATTGAATGCTGTTGTCTCAGACTTTGGCACAGCTAGACTAATTGATCCAGATTCTTCAAACCAAACCCTACAAGTTGGAACATATGGTTACATCGCACCAGGTGTTTTTTTGTTTAGAAATTATTGATAGTTTCACTAAATGAATTTGAGAGCTGTCCATTAGCAACTTTTTTGGTCTACTGCAGAGCTTGCCTACACATTGACTGTGACAAAAAAATGCGATGTTTACAGCTTTGGAGTGGTGGCGTTGGAAACTTTGATGGGAAGGCATCCAGGAGAGTTAATTTTGTCTTTATTCAACTCTTCTACTGAAAACATATTGTTGAAAGATCTCTTGGACTTACGCATCCCATCACCTTTCTGTCGAAAGGATGTTCAAGCTATAGTGCATGCGATAACACTAGCATTGGCATGCATGCGTTTTGATCCAAAGTCTAGACCGTCAATGCAACAAGTGGCTCACAAACTTTCCAATTCCAAACAGCGATTGCCTTTGCCTTTCGTTGAAATGTCAATCCATCAGTTGATAGGTCAAGATACATTCCTTATTCCAACTTCCATCAGTTGATGAAAACTAAGGTATGCACTCTTTTGCATGTTTAGTTTCATGATGAATGATGATTGATGTTTTCAATTATAACCAAGATTGATGCAATCTTGTCCCTCACCCTTGCGTTTACGTTATCAGTAATCAATTTCTGTTTTTTTCCCTGATAATTGCCAAAGCTCATGACCACAGAAAACAGGGGAGGAAAAACCTAGAGAGCCAATGCAAGACAGTCCAAAAAAAGAATCTAGACAGGAGTCAAGAAGAACTACAGCAGAAGAAAAGCTATCTGCATCAACACCAATAAAGAAGTTGTTACTATTTACTAAACCTGTAACATGATACACTCATCAATTTCTTTGGCCTTTTGGCCTTCTTTTTTTAATTGATACAATCTTCTTTGATTTGTCTTCATTGGTATTTGGTAACAATTTTTAATAGATGCGCCTAATATATATTTGATGTTATGATGCTTGAGACATTTTCTTTTTAGTTTGTATTTTAAATTGAAATGAATGATTAGTAGTGGGCTGGTGGCATTAGTAAACACTCAACTTCTTTTGCATGTTTTCCTTGGCGAACAAAACCGAAGTCTCAAGGCAAACAAGAGGAGAGGCACATTAAACCAAAAGTATAAAAGATTAATTAGGAGAAAGCAGTCAATATAATAGATCAGTAGCTTACTCATCAACCAGTTAGGTAAAGTTTGAAAGCATTCTCTTTAAAAATTCTAAATTTTGATGGTATATGTTGATTCTGACGATGTGTTAACACTTTTATATCTTTTCATCTAGCATCTAGAATAGTACATGTTCACTTAAAAAGACCCCACCGTCTTTGCACATCTCCTCCAACAGCTTTTCTGGGCAAAAATTGACTAGGAATATAACGGATTTTGTCATCATTTGCTCATTAATTAGTTTATGTCGAAGGCAATGTTTTAAGGAGGTAAAATGTTAACGGAATCCATGGCAGATTCTAACCACCAACAGATTTATAGTTAGTTAGTAGTCACTGTGTAACTATTTGATTATGAGCAGTTGCATTCTGTTAGGATTTCTTGTATAAGCCTAATGTATTTATACCTGGACTACATTAATTAGAAGTTAGATTTTGACTTTTCTCAATTCATAGTTTGCCACATTAAGAATAAGGAAATCCACCTAACAATGTAGCATTGACCAAAATGTGTGTCACATGGCTACATGATGCGCCACAAGAAGTCATTATACTCACGTTCATTTTGGGTTGTGTGTGTGTGCTGTAGTTTGATCATCTACCATGTTCATGTAAGTGACACCAGTTTTGGCTCTTTTGCAAACAAGCAGCAGAACTTTCACAGAACATTGTCAAGCCATGCTCATTCTGCATGTCAGCAAACTCAGATCTCTTCCTTTGATTCCATCCCAATTTTTAGGCCTTCGTTCTTATTTGCATACCCGTTCGTTGTTGCCCTATTCTAAACCCATCAATTGGAATACAACCCACAGTTTTGTTCAAACAAACCCACTCCTTTCTCTCTTAGAAAGATGCAAATCCTTGGTCCAGTTGAAACAAATCCAAGCTCAAATGATCTTAACAGGCATAATAGATAATGACTTTGCTGCAAGTCACCTTGTCACCTTCTGTGCTCTCTCAGAAGCACAAACTCTTGAATACTGCACAAAAATTTTGTATCATTTACAAGAACCAAATGTTTTTTCTTGGAATGTGACCATTAGGGGATATATAGAAAGTGGTGACATGTAAAGAGCTCTTCTATTGTACAAGAGAATGTTATGGTGTGGTGGATCCAAGCCGGATAGTCATACTTACCCTTTATTGCTTAAAGCATGTTCTTGTTCATCTCTAAGTTGTTTGGGTCATACTATACTTGGACATGTTTTGAAGTTTGGCTTTGAATTTGATATATTTGTGCACAATGCGTCCATCAGTATGTTACTGTCATATGGAGAGTTAGAGGCAGCATATGATGTCTTCAATAAAGGTTGTGTGAGAGACCTGGTAACCTGGAATTCCATGATTACCGGGTGTGTTAGAAGAGGAGTAGCAAATGAGGCTGTAAAACTCTATCGGGAAATGGAGGCAGAGAAGGTGAAACCAAATGAGATTACAATGATTGGGATGGTTTCTTCTTGTTCTCAGTTCCAGGATTTGAATCTTGGCCGAGAATTTCATTATTACATCAAAGAACATGGGCTTGAGTTAACAATTCCACTTATTAATGCGCTTATGGACATGTATGTGAAGTGTGGAGACCTATTGGCCGCACAAGTTCTATTTGATAACATGGCACAAAAGACCCTTGTTTCATGGACTACAATGGTTTTGGGATATGCCAGATTTGGTCATCTGGATGTTGCTTGGGAACTTTTATATAAAGTTCCAGAGAAGAGTGTCGTGCCTTGGAATGCGATCATTAGTGGCTGTGTCCAAGCCAAGCATAGTAAGGAGGCATTGACTCTGTTCCATGAAATGCAAATTAATAACATAGAACCTGATAAAGTGACCATGGTCAACTGCCTATCTGCATGCTCACAGCTTGGAGCACTCGATGTAGGAATATGGATTCACCATTATATTGAAAGACAAAACCTTTACATAGATGTTGCATTGGGAACTGCACTAGTTGATATGTATGTCAAGGGTGGAAATATTGATAGGGCTCTCCAGGTTTTTCAAGAGATTCCTCAAAGAAATTGTTTGACCTGGACAGCTGTTATTTGTGGTTTAGCACTCAATGGCAATTCTTGCGATGCTATATCCTATTTCTCTAAAATGATTCATATTGGATTGGTGCCTGATGAGATCACCTTTCTTGGTGTCTTATCAGCTTGTTGCCATGGAGGTTTAGTTGAAGAAGGCCGCAAATATTTTTCCCAAATGAGTTCCAAATTTAATATATCCCCTAAGCTCAAGCACTACTCGTGCATGGTGGACCTTCTCGGAAGGGCTGGTCATTTGGAGGAAGGTGAAGAGCTCATCAGAAACATGCCTGTAGCGGCTGATGCTGCTGTGTGGGGTGCTTTATTCTTTGCCTGCCGTGTTCATGGCAATGTATCAATTGGAAAGAGGGCAGCTTTGAAGCTTCTTGAGATGGATCCTCAAGATAGTGGGATCTATGTTCTGCTTGCTAGCATGTACAGTGAGGCGAAAATGTGGAAGGAGGCAAGGAGTGCAAGGAAAATAATGAAGGAAAAAGGAGTAGATAAGACTCCTGGTTGCAGCTCAATTGAGATAAATGGCATTGTGCATGAGTTTGTGCAAGGGATGCATCGCATCCACAGCCTCAATGGATTTACGAATGCTTGGTTTCTTTGACAATGCAACTGGAGCTTCTTGGGTTTGCATCCGCTGTTCCAGCTTTTGGAGAAAATTTTTCTTCCTAAACTACTCAGCCTGTTTGCTGTATCTCTGCTCATACAATCATAAATCTGAACAACAACCCCGACAAGAATTTAACACAATCACGTGCATTTGGTGGAAAATATGCGAAGTTTTGAGTGTTGGACTCCAATGATAAATGACTTTATGGCTTGGTTTATTTTATATTCTGCCAGAGGAGGTCAAGTTAAAGAAATTTTGAGTACTTACGTGCTAAATAAAACACTCTGCTCTTATATATTTCTAATATGGATTTTGATCTCTATGTATAAGCATTTAAGTTTGTTCCATCAATATACAGAATCAGCAAGACTTATTTTTAGAAGTCATACTTTTGAGACTTATTTGATTGTTATGTTTGTTGATCTGATATAGCATTTTAGTTTCATGACGTGATTCATATTAATTTATTCACTTTCTCTTTCCCGCACTGAAATTTTTTTTTATTATTATTTTTTAAATGCTTCTCTCCTACTGCTATATGCCACTTGTTTGTGATATTAACGACAAAATAATTCTGCAATCTTGTGTTCAGGACGTCAGGTGTTCAGGACTTGGACATTGGGAGGAAGCTGACACTGTAATTTTTTCTTGAGATTAACAAGAGTAATTGAGAACTGGAGTCGTTTAAATATAGTTGGTTCTCACTGCCAAAGTGGACAACAGTGAAATGGTATGGCAGCCAAACTCTTGTTGCTGCTAGTCTGCTACTTTCCTTGCCACCTTTTACTTGTGACATAAATTGGGTCATTGAGATATATCGACAACATTTTTTTCTGTTTATAGGCCTCATACAAGGAGTTTGCTAGAACTGCCCAAATTCGCCTTGTGAGTTCGCACGATGAGGTTTATGAACCGTGTGAAGATTCTTTTGCGCTGGTTGATGCTCTTCTAGCTGATCGCACTAACCTGTTGGAACATCATCCTACATTGTGTATGGAGATAGGCTGTGGTAGCGGATATGTCATTACTTCCCTGGCTCTTATTCTTGGACAGGAAGGTTGTGGCATCAACTATATTGCAATCTGGTCCTGGGTTCATGGGCTCATTGCTTGCTCAAATTCCTCTCTTTTCTCACTGGAGAGGCGACAGTAGCGACAATAATTGCTGAATGAGAAGGTAATTGACTGATAGAGTTTAGTGCATATCTTTGTTGTCTTGGTAACTTGAATGTTTTGCTATGGCCTGGCATTCAAAATCCTGTACTAAATACAACAAATAATCATTGCCTTCATCACAAACCAAATTTTCAGTAAAAGCATTTTTAGAGCGAGTTTTTTTTTTTTTTTAATGGCTTGCCATAATATTTTCTTTGATTTTCTTACCTGACCAAATCATCTTAGGCGAGTTCCTATCATCATTTCCCCATTAGTTGCAAGATGCCCAATTTTCAGTAAACTCGCTGTTAGTCATCCCTGGATTCTCATCTTTGCCGCACATATCTTTTGCTTTTGTTGGCGCTTCACTGCCCAACGTTCACTGCCATAAAACATTGTTGATTTTATTGCTATCTTATAGAATTTTCCTTTGACTTCAATAGGCATTTTGTTCTTACAAATTACGCTTGAATCATTTCTCCATTTTGTCGGCCTACCTTGAATACTATGTGTAACATTTTCTCCCACCTTCCATCACTTTGTAAGATGGATCCAATATACATAAACCGTGAAGTTTGTGGCATGATGTGATCTACATTTTCAGCTCTAACATGTAACTTTAGATCACCTTACTGGCTTACTCTTTCTTAAAATATCCTTTGAATTCAAATTGTTATCCGATACTCGAGCTAAACATTTGCTCCTTCTTTTATAGATTTAAGTGTCTGTTTTGCAAAGCATTCAGGCGCTGTAACAGCTCTATGCCTCTATCTCATTTGATGTTGTACTTGGGTCATATGGCGTGTCACTCCTTAAGTAATGACCAAGCATTAGCACAACTATATCATTGATCCTATTGAATATAAAAACCATTCATGTGCCTCAATCCAATAGCTTAAGCTTTTGAGAGAGATAGTTTCATGACAATTCTATGTCATAAAGAATTTGACAAGTGGACTATTTATTGTTGATAAACCACAGTTAATCTATCTATTAAATAATTTTCTCTCTTTTTCTTTCTCAAACAAGTGGACTATTTATTGTTAAAAGTTGAAATGACTAAGAACTTGCAAGAAACGGCAGCATCCAAGTCAGAGTCAAGCTAAGAAGTAGTTGCTCCAGCAACGGAGCACTTTCTCAAACCAATTAGTACTATTAGAGATTGCATGTTTCCATTTCACACATCTTTCATATTGCAGGGTGAGGAACCTTTCCGTGATATTTCATGAATATCAAAGTTATCTTGAGTCATTTATCAACTCTTTTGCACAGCACTATTGTCAGTTGTAGATGGGAAGGACTTGCTCATTGATCCAAGTTGTTCTACTTTTGTTGTCCACAGACCACAAACTGCTGATACCGGAAGTTGTTAATAACTTAGCATTTGTGTCAACATCTTTTAATAAGATAGTATTAATATTTTACCTAAGCCTTATGTTGATAAACCATGCCACAGTTAATCTATCTATTAAATAATTTTCTTTTTTTTTCTTTCTCAAACAAAATGGACTATTTTTGTTAAAAGTTGAAGTGACTGATTAAGAAATTTCAAGAAGCGGCAGCGTACGAGTCAGAGTCAGGCTAAGTAGTTGAGCACTTTCTCAAACCAATTAGTCTTTGAGATTCCATGTGCCCATTTCGCACGTCCGTCATATTTCCACAAACTTGTCCATTATGGAATAGGAAGAACTTTTGATCAACTTGCTTATTGGAACTAATTTTCAAACCATGCAAGACATGCGTAATCCTGAACGTGTTCCTCAATATTCATACATTATTAATTTTTTATTTTTTACTGATACATTATTAACTTTCAAGTTACTTACTTGACCAGGAAGAAAAAAAAAATTTCTGCATGTCTTTTCTTAATTTGATAACTAAATAAAATTGATATAAGCAACTTCAAATCTTGTCCTATTGTGGGACAAGACTTGCATTAAGTCGCTTATAATATTTCAGTTAAATTTCAAATTAAATAATTGCATGTAGATATTTTCCTTGAAATGAACAGTTTAAGAGTTAAAAGTATATATTATTCTTAAAAAAAAGTATTCACTTATTGCTTTTTGATATAAGAGATATAGAAACTTTATTTTTTTTTCCACCTTTTAGAATTGGTTTTGGAAAATATAACACAATCAAATATCAGTTGTGGAGGAAAGGACTTGCTTAAGAACCAACTGTTCTACTGTTATGATCCCATACCATAAAACGTTAATATTGAATATTATTGTTTATTGAATGAACAAGAACTTGCATGACACGGCAGTGCACAAGTCAAATTAAGTCAAGTGACCATTTCACAAGTTCATTCCAAGACTATATATCTTCCACAAAGGTGGCCCCTCCTTCATAAAAAATGTCACAACTCTATTAATTATGGAATAATCATGTCTTTCCAAAGTCCATAGTCTTCCTCTCATTTCATGTTACTATCACCGGACCGGACTATGCCGTGAAGAAAACTTGGAACTGAATACATAATTTCCTCTTAGACATTGGTCACACATATATCTGGCTGCCCCCTAATTATTTACAAAAGTCGGGTGGATTAATACACTAAAATGCTTTGGGGTTGCAAATGTAATTTAATCAATTGGATACCGTGTCCTTGTTTGTTTGATTATATTCATTTGTGACTTGTTGGAACTTCGAAGTACCAAAACCGTAATATGACCCCTTTTTTTTATAATTATAGAAAAAGCTTGATCCTAATATTGGGAAAGCAATGATAGTGCAAGCACAAAAAGATAAGACATATTATTCGCACATAGAATTACAATAACAAAACCACCCAAACAAGTCATTATATGGAAGCACCAGCGAAATTTGGAAAGTGCATAAGTGGCAGCACTCAACCATCATAATGAGTAGGATCTGATTGGGCTAACTCCTCCATTTACATCAAAACCATTCATACTTATCCTCTAAAAGAAAACATCAGGCCAATTCTTCTTGCTAAGATGACAGGTGAGCAATTAGCAGCAAGCAACCATGTTGGCAATAGTTGTATAAGTGCTGTAAATATTAGTTTCTGATATGCTGAGTAATCATAGGGATTAGATGGATTTTATAATTATTAGAATTATGTTAGTTGACTAATCTGCTGTATTAAATATAGGGATACTTTTTCGGGATTGTTTCCTACATTATAGGATGGAAACTTTATATAAATTGAGTCTCTATTTTGAGTGGCAATATAAAATACACAATGCATTACTTATCGACCCTGTTTTTGCAATATGGTATCAGAGTGGTTTTTTGAACCCTGAAGAGATTGACTTGTACCTTGTACCAGAAATTAGATCCAAACCTTTTCTTTTTCCACATAGCCACATGGACGCCAACCCCAACCCCAACCCATCGGCCCCCATCATTGTCCACCAAGACAACTCCGCGTTTCCTAACAGTATCATACTCGATGATACAAATTATTCCTTGTGGTCTCCACTCATGGAGATGCATATTGGTGCTCGCAATAAAGCTGGATATCTCACCGGAGAAGCGAAAAAACCTGCACCTGGAGATTCTAATCTGGGCACATGGCTTGCTGAAAATCAGAGAGTGAAAAGTTGGCTTATTGATTCAATGAGCCCATCGCTGATGCAGCGATTCATTCGTCTCCCAACTACGAAAGAGATATGGGAGGCAGTGTCGAAAACCTTCTATGATGGATCTGATGAAACTTGTCTTTTTGAAATGAACCAGAGATCCTTCTCTACAAAACAGAATGGTCGACCATTATCAACGTACTATAATGAACTTGTTGCCATTTTTCAAGAAATCGATCATAGGACCATTTCTCAAGAAGGGACAGTTGAAGGAGTGGTCCAACTACATTCCGCTATGTCCAGGCTTTGCGTTCATATTTTCTTGAGTGGCCTTGACTCAGAATTTGATCAAGTCCATGGAGAAATCTTACGCAAAGACCCAAAACTTGATTTGGAGAGCACATATGCATATGTCAGGAGAGAATTTCAACAACGACAAACAATGGCAGGCTCTTGTCCAATTTCTGAGAGCTCGGCTATGTTAACTAGCCAACCTCAGCAAGCACCCTCATCGGCTCATCCAAGGGTCGAAGTAATCAATTAACTGGCAAGTTTGGCACTTTGGTGTGTACCCATTGTGGCGAAATAGGCCATTCAAAGCAGCGTTGCTATGAAATTATTGGTTATCCCAACTGGTAGGACTTCACGAAGAAACCTCGGAAGAAGATTGCAGGGAAAGCTATGGTGACAGTCACAAAGGGGGAACCATCACAACCTTCTGCTAATGTTACGCACCCAGGTATTGTTGGTAGGCCTTCTGTATTTTCTGCAACTTCTAAGAATCGTACAAGGATTATTGATACAGGTGCATCCGATCATATGACTAGGGACCCCGCCCATTTACAATCCATTCTCCCATCTTCTTAGTCTATTATATCTACAGCTAACGGTAGTACCTCTCCTATTGTTGGAGAAGGATCTGTTGTCCTTTCTAATAATCTCACATTAGAAACTGTCCTTGTTGTCCCATCCCTTGAATATAATCTTTTATCTGTTAGCCAAATTACCTCTAATCTTTCCTACACTGTAACCTCTTGGCCATTTTTTTGTGTCTTTCAGGACATTCTAACTCGAAAGATTCTTGGTTATGGTGTTAGACGGGGTAAACTCTACTTCTTGGAATTGACAACAAATGGGGGACATGAACTCGAACGCTATAAATCACACCAAAGAGGGTCAACAAAGCTCGCGAAACCATATGGCTGTGGCACCGAAGACTAGGACATCTTTCTTTTGGTTATCTTAGAAAATTGCAACCACATATTTTTCAATCATCAATGATTCTGATTTTCATTGTGATATTTGTGAAATGGCAAAAAGCCATCATGTTTCTTATTTGCCAAGTATGAATAAAAGTTCAGAACCTTTTATGGTTATTCAATCAGATGTTTGGGGTCCTGCAAAAATTCCCTTTATTTCTAAAGCATGTTACTTTGTTACCTTTATTGATGAATGCACTAGGATGACTTGGGTGGCTTTGCTTCATAAAAAAAGCGATGTTTGTACAGCTTTTCAGGAATTTCATAGTATGGTGCATACTCAGTATCAAAAACAGATTCGTGTTTTGCAATCTGATAATGGTACTGAGTTTCTAGATAAATCATTTGGCACATTTCTATGCCAACATGGAATTCGTCATCAAACTTCTTGCACTTATACCCCACAGCAAAACGGGTTGGCTGAGAGAAAAAATAGACAACTTTTGGAGGTGGTTCGTGCCTCTCTCTTTGGCATGAATATGCCTTGTTTCTATTGGGGAGAGGCTGTGAAATCTGCTGCTTATCTCATCAATCGAATACCTTCTCAAGTGTTAGACTTTCAAACACCCCAGCAAAAAATGCAATCCATACTTTTAGTTCCGCATCTGCCGAATCTAGAACCATGTGTCTTTGGTTGTACTGTCTATGTTCATATTCCGAAAATCCTGTGGAATAAACTTGATCCATGTGCCAAACGATGTGTGTTTGTTGGGTATTCAAATTTTCAAAAGGGATATCGTTGCTATGACCCTCACACTGGGAAATTACATGTGACATTGGATGCTTCCTTTCATGAATTACAGCCTTATTATTCAAGGGGAGTATCAGGCTCTTCTCTTCAAGGGAACGAAGAGAATGTTTTACAAGGCACTGAAGGGGATATGTACATGGAGTTAGAAGAGTTGAATGAACGTTTTGTACAAGATACCCAGCAAAGATGTGATGCCAGTCCTGACATTGATAGTGAGCTTCTAATTCTTCTTGAAATTGAGTCAGGTTCTCTAAGCTTGTCAAAAATTCCAACGTCTTCAGAATTGTCCATGTCTACACCAATAACTGAAGAATCAACTAAGAATGTTCCTTCTCAGGTAACCTCGATTCCTATGTCTGATGAGTCTCTTTTTCAGTTATTGCATCCCATTTTGAATGAATCCCATGAGACATCTGCTCCTATAGAGAATGTAACTCCGAGATATCCACAAAGATCAAATAAGGGAGTTGCAAAGAAACAATATGAACCTTATCCAAAAGCTAAAGTTAAATATCCGATTAATAACCATGTGTCCACCCATAGACTATCCGAATCATATGCACTAACCATTAATCAATTATCCAATGTATCCATTCCTAGTAGTGTGCAGGATGCTTTGATGGACCCAAAGTGGAAAACGGCGATGAATGAAGAAATGGAGGCTCTGCAAAAGAATGACACTTGGGAGCTTGTTCCTTTGCCCGAAGGAAAAAGGACGATTGGATGTAGGTGGGTGTTCACAGTGAAACTCAAAGCAGATGGTAGCATTGATAGATACAAAGCAAGGTTAGTTGCAAAATAGTATATGCAGAGATATGGAGTTGATTACCAAGAAACTTTTGCACCGGTAGCCAAAATCAATACAATCCGTATTCTCATTTCTATAGCAGCAAATCGAGATTGGCCTTTGCGACAATTTGATGTAAAAAATGCTTTCCTCAATGGAGATTTAGAAGAAGAAGTCTACATGGAGTTCCCACCTGGAATTAAACATAGTTCATCTTGTAGAAGTGCAGTTTGTAAATTGAAGAAGTCCTTATATGGACTGGAACAGTCCTCCAGAGCTTGGTTTGGAAGGTTCTCTTGTACAATGAAAGCTCTTGTCTATAAACAGAGTAATTCAGACCATACTTTGTTCATCAAACACAAGGCAGGGAAGGTCACAGTTTTGCTCATGTATGTTGATGATATGATCTTAACAGGTGATGACCTTGGTGAAATGAAAGCATTGCAAGAGTATTTGGCCACTAAATTTGAAATGAAGGATTTGGGGCAACTTAAATATTTCTTGGGAATTGAGGTTGCAAGATCAAAACAAGGTATATTCCTTTCTCAGCATAAATATGTGTTGGATCTTTTAACTAAAACTGGATGCTTGCTTGCAAACCCGCAAACACACCCATGGAAATGAATCATAAGCTTGGAATTTTTCCAGATCAAGTTCCAACAGATAAAGGCCAATATCAGCATTTAGTTGGCAGATTAATCTATTTGTCACACACAAGACTAGATATAGCCTATGCAGTAAGTGTTGTGAGTCAGTTCATGTGTTCACCAAGTGAAGAACATATGAATGCCGTGTATCGAATATTGAGATACTTGAAGAATGCTCTAGGTAAAGGCTTGCTATTTTCTAGAAATTGTGTCCCTAAAATTGAAGGATATACAGACTCTGATTGGGTAGGAGATCAAACAACTAGAAGGTCTACATCTGGTTATTTTACCTTTATGGAAAGTAATCTTGTAACTTGGAAAAGCAAGAAGCAAAAGGTTATGGCAAGGTCAAGTGTACCTTTATGTGAGTTGTTGTGGATTAGAAATATTCTGAAAGACTTGGGGATTGAATATGCAGAACCTATGAATCTTTATTGTGATAATAAAGCTGCCATAGAGATTGCACAAAATCCAGTACAACATGACCGCACCAAGCATGTTGAAGTTGATCGTCTCTTCATCAAGGAAAATCTCGATCAAAAGATTGTACAGTTCCCATTTGTCCAATCTAAAGATCAGTTAGCTGATATGCTAACAAAAGTTGTTTCAAGCAAGGTGTTCCATGGTGTAATTGACAAGTTGGGCATGATAGATATCTATGCTCCAACTTAAGGGGGAGTGTTGGCAATAGTTGTATAAGTGCTGTAAATATTAGTTTCTGATATGCTGAGTAATCATAGGGATTAGATTGATTATATAATTATTAGAATTAAGTTAGTTGACTAATCTGCTGTATTAAATATAGGGATACTTTTTCGGGATTGTTTCCTACATTATAGGATGGAAACTTTGTATAAATTGAGTCTCTATTTTGAGTGGCAATATAAAATACACAATGCATTACTTATCGACCCTATTTTTGCAATAAACCATCTATATGAGTATATTCGACTTTTGATGAAAGCAAAGTTTTAAACAGATTCCAACATGATTGTCTCCTCGGTATCAACAATACCATTCTCACTTATCCTCGAGGGAGTACAACAAACCCGAAAAAGACCTATGGTTTGAGTAGATTCCTCATATCATTGTATATGCTCAACACACAAACTCAAGACTACCAATTCCTTCAAAAATTGGTTAGGATTTACACCTAGAAATTTGAAATGTGCTAACCCATGGCAAAACCTTTCTGACCCATGGCTACATCACCATGACGCTGAGGTTTAGAGCACAACAAAAATTGCTAACTGTATGACAATCACCATGATTCTGAGGTGATTTCAACACACGCACCCAGGACAAACACACCCAACAGACATGCCCTGGACATTTGTAGCTGCTCAAAAACTAATAGCCTCACCAATGTATCACTCAGGTCATGACTGTAGCAACATAGTGCTTCTCAAATTTTAAATTTCACCCTCAAGTCACATGTCTCCCCTTCACCCACAATACAGAAGCCTTACTGTGTATCATTCCTCTCACTACCACCCAACCACCTTTCAACCGTTTTCATGGAAACATTGAAAAAGATACACCTGCCAAACATATTCAAGTTAGACAATAATAAAACCAAAGATTGGTGTATCACTCCTCACAATATATCACTATGCTCCTCACTACGTATCACTTAACACTGTGTATCACTCCACCTCATAATATATCACTACACTCCTCACTATGTATCACTCAACACTTTGTATCACTTCTCACAATATATCACTCCAATTCTTGCCTGAAGCTATTGTCCTCATTTCGCACCATCACTCAATAATGAACCTACAATTTGCAACAAACAAACTTTTGTATAATAACTTGACTGTTAGTTCATGATAATCTATTACCTTTGAAGCCACATTATCCTTTGATTGACCTCATCACTCTCAATAATTTTCTATACTAGCAATGTGTATCACTTTATTATATGTATTTCACTCCTTGAGACCTCACCACACTCAATCAAATACCTCACAATGTATCACTCATTTGCCATACCATGTGGCTTGCATGCTTCTGGTGTTTAGCAATATACAAAAAACATTGTTCGTGCATCTGAAAACTTTTGTGAACATAAAATTTCATCATAATCTGATACCAGAAGGAAAAAAAAATAAAGCGTCCAATGATTCCATACACATGCATATTCCTGACTTAACATTTAGGGCTTCTATGTTGACCATTCTCTCAACCAAAATTCAGCCATATTCACCACCTCTTCAAGGCTGCACATCTTTTTTTCAAATATGGTATTATTTCTAGATTTCCATACCAGCCAATTAGAGATAAAGAAAGCCTTTATCCATTTCTTTCTCTTATCCCTCCTTACTTTCATTCCCAACCAAGACTCCAAGGCTATTTTCATATCAAATGGAATAACCCAAGCTACATTCCATTTTTTCAACCATATGCCCCACATAGTCCATGCAAACTCACATGCTAAAAGAGGTGGCAAACATCCTCTCCCTTAGTACCACACATTGGACAAATATTTTGGTCCTCTTGGATAATGCCCAACCTACATAGCCTATCTCTTGTATTTAATCTTCCAATCATAGCAAACCAATTCAACACCTTCACTCTAGGTGGCACAAGTCGTTTCCAAACCTTACTAGCATAATTGATAGACAACCCTGACATCACCTCAAGACAATCCAATAGCCTCCTATAATTTCTTATCGTTTCCTCATTTTGTGGACAAAAGAGAATTGTATCATCCGCAAATTGCAAATGGGATAGATCAATTCTTCCTTGTCCTACTCCTAGGGCTTCTATTTTTCCCAATCTTTCAATCATTCTATTCAAAACTTCCCCAACCAAGACCTCCTCCCCCTTTTTTTTTACTAGCTGTGAGTTAAAATCTAGACCATTATCCTGATTTTTGAGTTATACATTGCAGGGTGAGGGACCTTTCCTTGATGTTTCTTGAATATCAAAGTTAACTTGAGTAATTTATCTATTCTTTTGGCAAATTGATTGGAGAAAATTATAGATGGTAAGGACTTGCCCAACATCTAGTTTGTGCTACTTCTATTGGCCACAGAACATAGACTGTTGATATTGAAAGTTGTTTATAACTTGGCATTTGTGTCAACATCTTTTAATAAGATAGGGGAGCGGCTATTGCCACTCTCTTTTATCTATCTCCACTCTTAATTTAATGAACTTTTATATGATTGCCCTAAAATACCCTTTTCTCTTTTTCATCATTTTCTATCATGGTTAAACTAATAATTTATTATTACTTTTGTATTATTCAAACTCATTTTGAACCGTTTCAAGTAATTATTATTGACATTGTTAAATAAATCTTATTATAATATATCATTGTTCGTGTTTTTGAATTTTTGTTATTTTGCAAAAATGTGATCCTAATAATTTTATATGAATTTTATTAAATGATGATTAATTTATTTAAAGTTTTTAGTACTGATTATAATCTTTATTAGTAGAGGACCACTAAGTATTACAAGTCTTTTTTAATTAATTAATTTAATTAACTATTGATATATAACTATTAAATTACTTTTAAAACTTATAATACATAATTATCTACAATACATAGTAGTAAGTATGTTAAATACAAAAAATAATTTTAAAAAAATTAAACAAATAAATGGTATGGTCTTTGCATATGCAATTGACAATTTATATATTACCTTTTACATTTTTCCGGCCCATTCTTATGTGACAATGCATTTATATATGTTGAAACTATTTCAAATTAAGAGAATAAATATGTGGTCCTTATGCCAAAAATTAAATTTAAATTTAATAAATTTTATGCGATGAATGAGTAAAAAGAAAAAGGAAGATTCTCCTAAAATAAAAGATTATCAAGACACAAAAAATTGAAGAAAAGTATTAATATTATTACAAATGAGTTAAACTAAAAATAACAATTATTAGTTTAATTATACAAAAAACACAGAAGGGTAACTATGGACAATCAAATAAAAGTGCATTAATTTAGGAGTGGTGATAGACTAATAGCCACTCCCATAAGATAGTATTAATATATTTCCTAATTCTTATGTTGATAAACACAGTTAATCTATCTTTTAGATAATTTTTTTTCTTTTTCTTTCTCAAACAAGTGGATTATTTACCGTTAAAAGTTGAAGTGACTGATTAAGAACTTGCAAGAAACAGCAGCATACAAGTCACAGTCAATGCTAAGAAGTAGTTGCTGCAGCAACTAATCGCTTTCTCAAACCAATTATTCTTTGAGATTCCATGTGCCCATTTCACACGTCCATCGTATCTCCACAAATTAACTTGCCCTTTGTGGAATAGGAAGACCTTTAGATCAACTTGTTTGTATTTATTGGAAGTAATTTTTAAATTATGCAAGGACACGCATAATCGTGAACGTTTTCCTCAGTATTCATACATTGTTAATTTATTATTTTTTGAACTGATACATTATTAACTTTCAAGTTACTCATTTGACCAAAAAAAAGAAAAAAAAAAAATTCTGCATGTCTTTGCTTAATTTGATATGAGGAATTAAATAATTGCACGTAGACATTTTTCTTGAAATGAACGTTTCAGAGTTAAAAGTATACATTATTTTTTTAAAAAAAGTATTCACTTATTGCTTTTTTATATGAGGAATATAGAAACTTAATCTTTTTTTTATTTATTGTTTTTACTTTTTAGAATTGGTTTTGGAAAATATAGCACAATCAATTATCAGTTGTGGAGGAAAGGACTTGCTTAAGAACCAACTGTTCTGCTGTTATTATCCCATACTGTAAAACATTAATATTGAATATTACTGTTTATTGAATGAACAAGAACTTGCATGACAGTTCACAAGTCAAATTAAGTCAAGTGACCATTTCACAAGTTCATTCCAAATTTATATATCGTCCACAAAGGCGGTCCCTCCTTCATAAAAACTGTTACTATCACGGGACCGGACTATGCCGTGGAGAAAACTTGGAACTGAATACATAATTTTCACAATGTCGTGTTGGGCGTGGCATTGATCAGTGTCGTTATATCATCTATATATATAAGCACACACGAAGCCCCGGGGCCAATAGCATCAATTATTCAACACTTTCCTATTCGAAACAATAATGATGGCAAAGTGTAGTTTTATTAGTTTACTGGGAGTGGTCCTTGTCTTTGGTTCAGCCTCTTGTGTGTTGTTCCTACCACCACCTGTAATGGCTTCCATGAACGAGGAACGTGAGACTTTACTAAAGAGTGGTTGGTGGAATGATTCCCGGAATATCCCAAACCATTGCAATTGGACTGGCATCACCTGTGATGAAGCTGGAAGTATTACAGAGATTGTTGGACGGGACTTGAATATTTCCCAGTCAGAACTGCGATTTCAGAACTTGAACGTGACTGCCTTTCCCAATTTAGAGACTCTACATCTTGTTCATTTGGGGCTTACGGGGCGCATCCCCTCCGAGATAGGCGCTCTTTCAAAGCTTCGCAATCTTTGGTTGTCCTTTAATCACCTTCATGGTAAGCTGCCTCCATCACTTTCAAATCTCACTCAACTTGAGTTGCTTTCTATTTCAGACAATTCTCTTAGTGGTGTCATTCCTGTGACGTTGGGTCAATTGAAAAATTTGAATTATCTCTTCCTGGATTTAAACCAACTTGAAGGCCCCATACCACCTCAGTTAGGAAATTTAACACAGTTAGAAATATTATTTCTCTCAAATAATTCATTGACAGGTTCACTTCCTTCAACTTTGGGTCAATTGAAAAATTTGACTTATCTCTGGCTTCATTCAAACCATATTGAAGGTCCTATACCACCACAATTAGGAAATTTAAAACGGTTAGTGATATTACACCTCTCAAATAATTCACTAACTGGTTCAGTTCCTTCAAGTTTGGGTCAATTGAAAAATTTGACTTATCTCCACCTTGATTCAAACCATATTGAAGGTTCCATACCTCTAGAAATAGGGAATTTAAGCAGTTTACAAGGATTATATCTTTCAAATAACTCATTTTCTGGTTCAATCCCTTCTCAAATTGGAGCTTTAACTCATTTGGAAGATTTGTCCATAGAACTCAACCAAATCAATGGTTCTATTCCTCCAGAACTTTTTCTTTTGACCCGCTTGCGTTTGTTGAATCTCTCATCAAATCAACTGTCTAATCTAATACCCATAGAGATTGAAAAAGCTCATGTTTGGAACCTAGACCTCTCTCACAACAAGCTAACAGGTTCTATCCTATTTCCCATCCCAGATTGCCCCCATAATGTTGATTTCAGCTATAACTTGTTGAACGGAAGTATTACTTCCCAAATCAATTGTGTTGCAAACTTGAACCTTAGTCATAATTCTTTCAGTGGTGAGATCCCATTCGATCTCGGAGTGAGTTCTGTGCTAGACTGTTTGGATCTTAGTTATAACAATTTCACGGGCAAATTGCACAAGGAACTTGCTACTCTAAGATATATAAACCTTTCATACAATTCCTTTGACTATTCACAAGATGTTGACTTGAACTCACAATTACCTGAATATTGTTCTTTCCAAGAAAGCTCGTTAATGGGTTTTAAAACACCCAATTTCACATCTTGCCATGATGCCCGACAAACTAGTCCTCAAACCCATTATGTCCGACAAAACAGTAAAGCGAAGCATGTCCTTGTAATTGCTCTTCCTATCATTTCCATCACTCTTTCCACAATTTTCTTAACATTATGCTTCACAAGATGTATCAATAAGACCAAATTTGAGGGAAGATCAGCAAAGAATGGAGACTTGTTTTCTATATGGAATTATGACGGTAAAATTGCATTTGAGGACATCATTGAAGCAACACAAGACTTTGATATCAGGTATTGCATTGGAACTGGTGGATACGGTAGCGTGTACAGAGCACAACTTCCAAGTGGGAAAATTGTTGCATTGAAGAAACTTCACCAAATGGAATCTCAAAACCCTTCTTTTGACAAGAGTTTCCGCAATGAGGTCAAGATGTTAACAGAAATCCGTCACAAGAACATTGTCAAGCTTCATGGCTTTTGCCTCCATAACCGGTGCATGTTTTTTGTCTATGAATACATGGAAAGAGGAAGCTTATTTTGTGTCTTGAGCATTGATGTCGAAGCTAAGGAACTAAGTTGGAGCAAGAGGATTAATATCATTCAAGGAATGGCAAATGCTTTGTCCTACATGCATCATGATTGTAGCCCACCAATTGTTCACAGAGATGTAACAAGTAACAATATTTTGCTGAACTCACAATTGGATGCTGTTGTCTCAGACTTTGGCACAGCTAGAATAATTGATCAAGATTCTTCAAACCAAACCCTACAAGTTGGAACATACGGTTACATCGCACCAGGTGTCTTTTGTTTAAAATTTAATTTTTGAATGAATTTAATTATTGGATTTCAGACCATAAGTTCATTAACAACTTTCTTGGTCTATTGCAGAGCTTGCCTACACATTGACTGTGACAGAAAAATGCGATATTTACAGTTTTGGAGTGGTGGCGCTTGAAACCTTGATGGGAAGACATCCAGGAGAGCTAATCTCATCATTATCCAACTCTTCTTCTCAAAGCATATTGTTAAAAGATATCCTGGATTCACGCATTCCTTTACCTCTTTGTCAAAAAGATGCTCAACCAATAGTTCTTGCGATAAAACTAGCATTGGCATGCTTGTGTTCTGAGCCAAAGTCCAGACCATCAATGCAGCAAGTGGCCCAAGAACTTTTCAGTTCCAAACAGTCATTGCCTTTACCCTTCTTTGAAATCTCAATCCATCACTTGATGGCAGCTGAGTTTCATGAAATAGATCTTTCAAATAAAGACTAAGGGTTGAAATCTTTTGCATGTTAATTAGTTTTAAGATGAATGACATTTCTTTTAATTGTAGCAAGGTTGATGCAAGTTGTTCTCCTAGTTTATTTAACTTTTGGTTTTTCTTTTTTTAATTGGTACAACTTCTTTAATAAACTTCCAAGTTAATTGATAGTTATTGATTGATTTATCGAATAATCGGTGTTACGATGCTAGAAACATTTATAAATAATTGATGACATATTATTACGTACGATACCAAACCTTTTATTATGATGTTCATAATATTTCTTGGTTATGCCTATATTGCGTTGAAGTGCTTTAATTTTTGCCATGTGAAATATCTTTTGCTAAATGCGCTTGAGCAACAAAGGGCAAGTCTCAAATCAACCGCGACGAGAGGCTAGCTAAATCAAAACTTACTTTTACTACTATTTAAATTTTTTTTTTGTATTTTGTATTTTTAGTATTTTATGAAGAAAATAATAATATCTTATTTTTAGTTTTCATTTTCATTATCTGTTTGCACTATATTTTTTTTCACAGAATTCAAAAAATATAAAATCATATTTTCAATTTCCACCACCATTGTTGGTCACTGGACCATCAACGCCAATAGGTGGACCACCGCAGTTGCTAACCACAATCATTGAAGCACCACCACTGTTGTCGCTGCGCCACTGGTTGACTGTCGGGCCATAGCCATTGCCGCTACCATTTTGTTGGTGGTATCTTTGGAAAAATACTCAATATTTTCTTGAAAGTCATTATCAACAAAACATGTGAATGATTTATTTCAAGGCATAATTTATATTCTTAGATTTCAATCTACATACCAAACATGTCTAAACGTGTTGCCTGGGAAATGTGATTCTTTGAAAGGAATGTTATCTCGTGAAATGAAAAATCAATCTGTTAACCACAGGCCCCATATAGTTCAAACATTTGTCTTATAAGCATATAAGGGGGCCATTCGAGAATTATTTTAATTAGAATTTAATTTATCTACATTGTCAAGGTTTTTTACACAAATAAAATAAAAAAAAGATATTATAGACTTTCCCCACTTTACAACATTGTAAAGTTGATTTGAATCGACTTTGGTCTATAATTAGTCCAACCAACATGTTTGGACATATATGACTTTTTCTCGGAAAAGTTATCGAAACAAAAGTCAATTTGAATAGACTTCAAGAGTATTTCAACGCAAAAAATTTGAAATGTAAGGAAATCTGTTCTAATTGACTTCCATTAAAAAAAAAGGACAAATATGTAAACAACTAGAAAATGGGAGAAGTTTGTAATATCTTCTTTTAATTTTATTTGCGTGAAAAAACCCACATTGTCAATGTAAAAAAATTTACACAGATATCCAATTATGTATTAACACATAAACAAGAAAGTTACATTCGACCACTCACTTTTTTTTAAAGTCTTGGAAATAGAAGTATATAATTGGATGATAGTATAAAATATTTTTACACTGTTAATATATCAAAATTAAACTCTTTTATTTGTGCCTGTATATGAAAGAAACTTCTAAACATTTCATGAATAAATTATTTTGTATTTGGATATGTAGCAATAAAAGTGCTTGTTTTGAGCATAGTAAAAAAGTGTCACTTGAAAAGTTAGATATTTTACCATTATAAAAAAACACTAAAAATGACTTTTACAAAGGTAATTAGTTGTATAATCTTTTTTTTTAAAGGTAAAGATGCTAAATAAAATAAGATAAGAAAGGAAATTATCTCATGTAAAGGATCCCAGAGGCATCAACTAGAAGAGTAAGCTCCAAACCAGGCGGTGGCCTATCCCAATGTAAAAGTACATGAAGGGAAGAAGCTCTCTCTTTGGCTTTATAAGAAAGTTCTACTTAATATGAATTACATAACTATAGTTTTTGTCCTCTGATTAAGTTCGAGACATTGGTAGTCATATGATATATAAGATGCTATGCAAATTTTTATGATATATTATACTAATAATCTTTTTTATCTTAATTTATCTACATTCTTTTTAAATATAGAATCTTAAGATTTATAACCCTCCACCATATCTTATTCACAATCTTTGTGCAATAACTTGACTCGAAAATGCTGATACCTTCGAGATAAGCCAAGATAATAATGTACCGTTAGAACAATTTTTTTAGTTAGGTTTTCAAGATTTTTACCAGGAGTGTTTAAGCTATAGAGAATATCAAATGAAATAATTATAATAATAAATATAATTAATTATAATCGATCTTAGTTGACTTGAATTTGATTAGTAAAATTTTGCTTAAGTTATCTATTTGATATAAAAGCTTTGTGGTTCAAGATATTTATTTGGGAAACATATTAATGATAATAATTATAATAATAAATATGATTATACTTGATTTTGATTCGATTATAAATTATGATTTTTCATTTTTAATTAAATCAGGTATAATTTCTTTCTAGTTAGATATTAATTGTGAAGAATAATATTTGAAATAGGATTTGAAAAATTAAGTTAATAATCTTTAAAAGAATTAAAATGAACATTTTTTCATAGGGTTATTTATTTAGAGAATATATCAATTATATTAATTGTTCCTAGACATTAACATTTTTTCTCGGTTAGTTATTTATATAGAGAATATATCAAATTGTAGTAATTATAACAAGCATAATTAATTGTCATTTGTACTTTACTGCCAACCATGATTCATAGTTTTTTACTAAATGGAAAATTAGTTGAGCAACATGTTATTTTGTAAATTTGAACATTTTTAAACTTTTGAGATTGAGATTAAATCAATGGTTATTTTTGTTGATGTTGTTTTTGTTTGTTTTTTCAGTAACGTTTTGCTCATGTTATTTATTTGGCTGTGAAAATTTCTTACGGTTAGGTTTTTAACTGATAGGAAATGATAATTGTAATAATTTTAATAATTAATATTCTAATAATAAACATAATTAATATAATTGATTTCAATGAACTTTCAAATTGATTATTAATTTTTTTCTCTGATTTTCAAATGAATTAGATTTTTTTTATAGGAATTGTACTCAAATATTATTTTTTAATAAAATATGATTTTGATTCAATTGTTAGTAAAAATCTTAAATATTGTTAAATTTTTTTATTGGAATATGATTCAAATAGTAGTAAAAATCTTCATATAATTATTAAAATCATTTAATGATAAAAATATCATTTTTTATTTATAATATTAGGATGCAAATGATTTACATTATAATATTTTAATAAATCCATATTTTAAAATTGTAAATGATTAGTATTAGTATTTGTTTTCATCTAATTTATAGATTTAGTTAGACAATTAATTAGATAATTCTAATTACCAATGACTATTGATTCATTTATGGGCCTAAAACATATAAAAGAATATAATAACATTTGTTATTTAATGCTAACAATAATTTCAATTTGTAAATGATCAACAAAAAAAATATAGTATAGCATTGCCGTACGTTGAAATGGATTGATTTTTACATATAAAATATATATATAAATGCGATTTATTTTTCTTATAGTTAAAAAGAATATATTCTTCAGATAAATCAATTTTTTTTACAGAAATAAGATTTCAAACAGAAAAAAAGGTTTATCTTTCATTTACATTCCAATCAAAGTAAATTTATTTTCCTAAATTGATCAATCAATTAAATTCTAAATTGATTCATTCATTTCCAATTATTATATATATTTTACTAGTCATTTGACTCGTGCGATGCACGAGGAGATAATAAAAAATAGTTTGTTGATCATCATAAAAAATAAATTAAAATTTATTTAAATATATCCTATAGAAAATTGAGTATATAAATTTATTTTAAAAGTAATTTAATAGTTAAACAATTAAATAAGTGGATAAAATATAAATGTGTCATTCTATTTTATATATTTTTAAATATCATATTCATAAGGTTGAAAAAATCTCGATAGATGACCTATAACTAACAATAAAGAGCCTATTTTATAAAAATTTTGTATATTTTGAAAGTTAAAATTGTTGGATAAAGAAAGATAATAAATAAATAATTTTACTATATTATGAGTCATTTATAGGGATGACAATGAGTGTCCATGAGAAAGGGGACATGTCCCACGCCTTCTGTCACCGTTTAGAATTTTGTCTTTCATCTCCATCCACATCCTCTTTACAAGTTCCCATTTCCCATTTCCTGTGGGGATTTTTAATCCTTATGGTATTCAGGGGTTTATTAACAAATTTCAAAAAGAGAACAACTTTAACAATATTTTACAATTTGAAATATAAATATCCATAATAACAACTACTATTAATGCAACATAATCCAAATTAAAATTAAAAATACATACATAATGCAAACACAATAAAAAAAATTAAAAAAAATGAAGATATACTAACCCCATCTCTATTCTGTTTAACAAATGGGGACTTAGCCCCATCGATCATCCATAAGAAGACAAAATATATCTCAATTCCTTTCCCTATTAATTGTAGGTAATTCTCACGTGTACCTACTTTCCATTTTTTTTTTATCATCCCTAGCTATTTATAGTAGATGTAAAAGAAAAAAAAATCTATTTTGCTTATGGATTAAAGGTAATAGTTTGATCTTTAGGGCTTTGCTCTTTTTTTTTTATTTCTATGCTACCAATTTTGCTCTTAATATTGGTCTTAACATATTTTTTTGTTCATTTGTCATAAAGGTATTTTTTTTCATCATTTGAGCTCTACATCACCATCCGATTTTTATTCTTTACCTTCAACCACCTTCTCTTCACTTTTTTTTTGTTGGTAAGAAATTTTCTTTTCACTGTTATTTTAATACTTTTTAAATTTCATTTAAAGTTCTAATTTTTCTTCTATGGTGCTGATCCCCGCTCTATTCTTTGTTTTCATTATCCTTCACTGTTATGTTGTTAGATATAGTAGTGAGTTGTCCATATTTGTTAAACTAATCACTTTTATTATCATTATTATTCTTTTTTCTTACTTTTGTCATTTGTTTTTTTTTCCTACATATCTAAACTCCAATTTGTTTCTACTGTGCATCTTGATGCAAATATTTTAAAGCAATTGTTTCATATTTTTCCAAGCAGTTTCTAGAATTTTTCAATGTAACACTTTTAATAGAATTTTGAGGCTTTGAAATTTTTTTTTTGGAAGCAATTTCCATGGCAATTTGAGGTAAGGTTTTATGCACAAAAATACATTTCACTTCTTTATTTATATACTTGCATGTTTCTTTGTACACCATTTTATAATTAATTAAGTACAAACAAATTTTTTACATTGCATTAATCACTTTTTGGACTTTATAAGAAAGTTCTACTTAATACAAATTAGTGTCTATAATTTTTGTTCTGTGATCAATTCCAAGAAATTGGTAGTGATATGATATATAATCAGATGCTATACAATTTTTTATGATATATTATCCTAATTAGCTTTTTTAGTCTTAATTTATCTACATTTCTTTTAAATGCAGAATCTTAAAGTATATAACCCTCCACCGCATCTTGTTCACGATCTCTAGGCAGCAATTTGTCCAGCAAATGAGTGGTGATAATCAACGTCCAAGATAAGCCAAGATAATAATTTTATACTGTTAGAACAATTTTTTAACTTAGGTTTTTAAGATTTTTACCCATGGTTTTTAAATAATAGAGAATACCAAATAAAATAATTACAATAATAAATATAATTGATTTTAATTGATTTTAAATAGATATAAAAGCTTTGTGATTCAAGATATTTATCTAGGAAATATACTAATTATAATAATAATTGTAATTGATTATACTTGATTTCAATTCGATTATTAGTTATGATTCCCACTTTTTGATTAAATTTGATATAATTTCTTTTAAGTTAGATGTTAGTTTTAAAGAATAATATTTGAAATAGGATTTTTAAAAAATTAAGTTAATAATTTTTAAAAAATTAAAATAAAGATTTTTTATCAGGCTATTTATTTACAGAATATATCAATTATATTAATTATACTTAGACATTAATATTTCTTTCCTCGGCTTTTTTATATAGAGAATATTTCATATTGTAGTAATCATAACGTGCATAACTAATAAATCATTTATGGATTCAATTATATCATTTATACTTTACTACCAATCATGATTCATAGTTTTTTAATAAATTAGATAATTAGTCGAGCAATATGTTATTTTTGTAGATTTGAACATTTTTAAATTTTTTAAATTGAGATTATATCAATGGTTATTTTCATTCACGTTATTTATTTTGCTATGAAACATTTTTTCAGTTAGGTTTTTAATTTATAAGAAATACTAATTGTAATAATTTTAATAACAACTATTTTAATAATAAATATAACTAATATAATTGATTTTGATGGACTTCAAATTGATTATTAATTTTTGCTCTTATTTATTTAGAAATAAAATCTTTTTGAGCAGATTCCAACCACCAAGGGAGTTTTAGTTAGTTAGTAGTCATCGCGTAACGATTTTGTTTTGAGCAATCACATTCGGTTAAGACTTGATGTATAAGCGTCATGTATTTATACCTAGACTACAGTAATTACAAGTTAGATTTTGACTTTTCTCAATTCATAGCTTGCTACATTAGGGTTAAGGAAATCCCCTAACATTATAGTATTGCCTTACGTTGAGACGATTGAGTTTTACATATAAAAAATATATATAAATGGGATTTTTTTTCTTATAGTTAAAAAGAATATATTCTTCAAATAAATCAATTTTTTTTATAGAAATAAGATTTCAAACAAATAAAAAGATTTATCTTTCATTTACAATCCAATCAAAGCAGATTTATTTTCCTAAATTGATCAATCAATTAAATTCTAAATTGATTAAGTCGTTTCCAGTTATTATATGTATTCAGGGAGATAATAAAAAATAATTTATTGATTATTATTAAAAATAAATTATAATTTATTTAAATATATCTCATAGAAAATTGATTATATAAATTTATCTTAAAATTAAGTTAATAGTTAAATAATTAAATAAGTGTACAAAATATAAATGCATTATTCTATTTTATATCTTATTTTGATTAATATTATATTTATAAGGTTGAAAAAAATCTCGATAGATGAACTATAATTAAAAATAAAAAGCATATTTTATGAAAATTTTGTATGTTTTGAAAGTTAAAATTGTTGAATAAAGAAGGATAGTAAATGAATAATTTTACTATATCATGAGACATTTATAGGGATGACAATGAGTATTCATAAGACAAGGGACATGTCCAAACTATCCTGTCGCCGTTTAGAATTTTGCCTCCTATCTCCAGTTGCATCCCCCTTACGAGTTTCCATTTCCCATTTCCTGTGGGAATTTTGAATCCATATGGTATTCAGGGATTTATTAACAAATTTCAAAAAGAGAAAAACTTTAAAAATATTTTACAATTTGAAACATAAATATCCATAATAACAAATACTATTGACACAACATAATCCTAATTAAAACTAAAATGCATACATAATGTAAATATAATAAAAATAATTAGAAAAATAAAGATGTGGTATCTCCGTCACATCTCATTTAACAAACAGGGACTTAGCCCTTACCAATCGTCCATATGAAGACAAAATATGTCCCAATTCCTTTCCCTATGGTGGGTAATTCCCACGTATATCCACTTTCAATTTTTTTATAATCCTTAGCCATTTATATCTTTTTAGTAAATTAAAATATTTAATTTATAAAAATATATTTTCTAATTAATAAAAATAATAAACAAATTTAATTTATATGATTTCAAATATGTGTAAATTGTGGAATTGATTTTTTTAAATATTTTAGTGTTGAAAAATTGAAGGCATTTTCTCCAAAATATTAGTATAAAAATTTTTGGAATTGATAGATTGGAATGTTCAAGTTGTAAAAAATTAAATAAGATATAGTGATACAAGTAGATAGATAATTTTTTATTATGATAATTTTTTGTTATAATTTTCAAAAGTTTTAGATTTAAAGTTGGAAAGTTTTCCCTACTATTGTCCTCATTTAGAATGTTATCTCCATCCTCATCCAATCTTTACGCATAAAGATTGAGAATGGTGGGGCCTAAATCATTAAATGAATGACAAGTATAATAGTTTCCATGAAATAAGTCTGAAATATTAGTATAGCAGGTGTAAAAGAAAAAGTCTATTTTACTTGTGGATTAAAGGTAATAGTATAATCTTTAGAGTTTTACTCTTTTATTTTTTTTTTTAATTCTGCAGCAATTTTGCTCTTAATATTGGTCTTAACATTTCTTTTTTGCTCATTCGTCAAAAAGGTAATTTTTTTTTATCATTGGAGCTCTACATCACCATCCAACTTTTATCCTTTGCCTTCATCCACCTTCTCTTCACTTTTTTTTTTGTGTTGTAAGAAATTTTCTTTTCATTGTTATTTTAATATTTTTCTAATTTTATTTAATGTTCTAATTTTCCTTCAGTGGTGCTGATCTCCCCTCTCTTCTTTGTTTTCAATATCCTTCACTGTTACGTTGTTAGATATAAGCAGCAGTAGTGAGTTGTCCATATTGTTAAACTAATCACTTTTATTGTTATTATTCTTTTTTCTTACTTTTCTCATTCATTTTTTTTATTTTTCTACATATTTAAACTCCAATTTGTTTCTATTATGCATCTTGATGCAAATATGTTTAAGCAATTGTTTCATATTTTTCCAAGCAATTTCTAGAATTTTTCAATGTAACACTTTTAATTAAATTTTGAGGCTTTGAAATTTTTTTTTGGAAGCAATTTCCATGGCAATTTGAGGTAAGATTTTATGCACAAAAATAAATTTGGCTTCTTTATTTATATACTTGCATGTTTGTTTGTACACATATTTATAATTAATTAAGTACAAACAAATTTGTTACATTACATTAATCACTTTTTTGACTTTATAAGAAAATTCTACTTAATACAAATTAGTGTCTATAACTTTGTACTATGATCAATTCCAAGAAATTGGTAGTGATATGATATATAATAAGATGCTATACAATTTTTTATGGTATATTATCCTAATTAGCTTTTTTAGTCTTAATTTATCTACATTTCTTTTAAATGCAGAATCTTAAAGTATATAACCCTCCACCACATCTTGTTCACAATCTCTAGGCAGCAATTTGTCCAACAAATGAGTGGTGATAATCAACGTCCAAGACAAGCCAAGATAATAATTTTATACTGTTAGAACAATTTTTTTACTTAGGTTTTTAAGAGTTTTACCCATGGTTTTTAAATAATAGAGAATACCAAATAAAATAATTACAATAATAAATATAATTAATTGTAATTGATTTTAAATAGATATAAAAGATTTGTGATTCAAGATATTTATCTAGGAAATATACTAATTATAATAATAATTGTAATTGATTATACTTGATTTTGATTCGATTATTAATTATGATTCCCACTTTTTCATTAAATTTGATATAATTTCTTTTAAGTTAGATGTTAGTTTTAAAGAATAATATTTGAAATAGGATTTGAAAAAAAAATAAGTTAATAATTTTAAAAAAATTAAAATAAATATTTTTATTAGGTTATTTATTTAGAGAATATATCGATTATATTAATTATACTTATGTTATAAAAAAATAAGAATAGAGAGAATAATCGAGAAAAGGAGAAAGAATAGTTTCATTGATAATCCCAAAGGTGCTCTATATGGAGCATCTAAGGGGCTATTTATAGCTAAAAGAAGAGAGATATAGTATCTAATCAAATCATAACATATTATATCTAATCAAATCAAATCTTTACTGAATCATCTAAATATATGGATATCCATAAATGAATAATATTTCATAACACTCCCCCTTGGATGTCCATAAGGGACATGCCTCATTAAAACCTTATTAAGAAAAACCCAGTGGGAAAAAATCTTAGTGAAGGAAAAAGAGTTCAATATCCTTATAGTGGGAATGTAGAACTGCCTCATTAAAAACTTTATCAAGGAAAAACCCAATGGGATAAAAACTTTGATCAAGGAAAAAAGAGTACAGTATTTCTCCCTCTCTTTAAAGTATCACTTAAAATCTCATAATTGGTGTATTTCCATTTTGTGTACCACTTCTACAAAGAAGAAATAGATAGTAATTCTATCACTTGAATAAATTGGACATCAGTTCCTCTCTTTAGTTAAACTATCTAAGCCATGTTATCCTCATATAAAGTTGTGCAGTTTCCTTCCAAGATAATCTACATGATAGTTTGAACATGCTAATCCATTGCCTTTAACTAGAAAAATTCACGAGCTTCATGTATTGCACTAATTTTTGTGATATGAAGAAATAGTGGCTATAGTCTATCATGTGTATCTTCAAGATATGATCATGTCTCCATAAGTGAAAGAAACCTGTTTGATATCTACCTTTATGCAGATTTGATAAATATCCTGCATACTAATACACATGAAGAAAATATATGCAATCTATCCATATAAAACTTCATAAGAGTTATCTCTGTGTAAATTGATTAACAAACAAACACTTTGTTTGTCAAATGCTCGATCTGTAGGTCAAGATAGAATTTTGTCTTTGTAAGATCTTTCATCTAAAATTCTTCTTTTAGATCTTCTATGACTATGGAAACTTCTTCAAGAGTTCCAATGATATTCAAGCCATCAATGTACACAGCTACTATGAATCCAAATATAAACATAGGGCAAATGACATCATTTATAAACCTCTTCTTAATCAAACACTTATTGAGACGGTTATACCACATCCGTCCAGATTGCTTTAGACCATATATAGATCTTTGTAACTTGATTAGCACATACCCTAGGGATGTTCATTAGATGATATTGATATTTTCAATCCTTCAGGAATTTTTCATGTAAATGTCATTATCTAATGAACTGTATAGATAGGTTGTGATAACATCTATCAAATGTATATTTAGCTTAATATGCGTAGATAAGCTAATCAAACATCAAAACATTGATGCATCCACTACTAGGGAATACATTTTGCCATAATCTATACCATGTCTTTGTGAGAAATTTAGTGCTATAAATAGAGTCTAGCATATAATTTCATTTTTCTCATTTCATTTTCTCACAAATACACCCATTTGTATCCCATAGGTTTCACACTTGCCGGTGTTTAAACTACAGGTCCAAAGACTTCACATTTTCCAAGTGAGTCCAATTCAGCCTACATGGCTTCTTTTTCATTTTTAGCCAATCATTTCTATGTATACATTTTTCAATGATTCTTGGCTTAAGATCCTCAATTTCTTGCATAATATTTAGTGCTATATTATATGCAAATATATTGTCGACAATAATTACTAGTCGATTCCACCATTTTCCTGTAGAGACAAAGTATATTGAGATCTCATAATTTTCAATGATTATTTTAAGGTACCTGAACGTCTTCTGGCGTTCCAAATATATCAAAATTTTGGACTGTAATAATGTCCTTACTATGTCTCTATTCTCTTCAACAGGAAGAGTATCATTTGCCTCCATAATATCATTTGGCCTCTTTGCCCCTCTTCTTTTTCGAGGATTTTTATTTTTGGAATTGACTGATCTACCACGCTTCTGGCATGTGATTTTTACATTGACCAATTGTCCAACAAGGACATCAATTTAGATTGGGGCATTTCCAGCTGGTATATAGGATTTAATTATCCTTTTCTATCATAAAAAAAAATGCATCTAGCAATTCATTTGCTAATCTTTGCAAATGTATAATCATTTGAACTTCTAGTTCACATTGCCTTGTGTGAGGATCTAAATAGAATATTGATACATTACAATTTGTTTTTCTTTTCCAGCTATATCTACTATCTTCCCCTGATGTTGGAAACATTATTTCTCACAAACTGAGCCTTAAAACATCTCCCATTTGTATTTCAATGTATTTGACCATAAAGGGAGAATCATATCCAACATATATCTCCAATTTTCTTTGGAGTCCCATTTTAAAAAGAAATAAAGTTAGGACATATACTGCACTTCTGAAGTTCTTAAACCAGAACCTTTTGGCTGTAGGCCAAAACAGTTGTAGGGGAAAGAATTATTGGCAATTTGTTAGCCTTATATAAACAAGTGCTATAAAATAATATGCACCCAACTAGAAATTTGGAGATTTCTTCTCTTGAGCAAGCAGTCTAGCAATTAACTGGAGGTCCTTCATAAGTTAATTATGCTAGCCAACTTTTTCTATATATGAACATAAATAATTAGATGTTCAACATTTATAGCATTGGCCTACAGGCACCAAAAGCTTGAGAAATAAATTCACCAGAATCATCAAGATCAACTGTTTTGATTGGATCATCAAGAAATTGTGCTCTTAATAATTTGCACAATTAATATCGTAAGCTTCAGGTTGCGAAATCATAATGAGCACATATATGACTATTTCATGGATGCATCTATTAAAATCATAAAATATTTGAAAGGTCCATATGGTGGATGAATTGATCCACATATATCAACTTAAATTCCTTTTGGGAATTTAAGAGATTTAAATCCAATCTTTGCTGGTGAAGGCCATATAATTAATTTACTTTGAGAACACACAACACAAGAAAACTCATTAAAATGAAGAATCTTCTGGTTCTTCAACAAATGCTCATATGAGTTTTCAGTAATTTCTTACATCCTTATTGCTTCAGGATGTCCCAACCGGTCATGCCAAAAGAAAATCATCCGGGATAGTAAACATCAGGTTTACAATAGCATATGATGATTCAATTGTACTCATATTAGTACTATAGACCAAAAGAAAGTGCAAACAAAATTTTCTAAAGCAACTTTCTTACCTGAAGCTTAAGTTGTGATATGGAAATACTCATTATTTTCCACACTCACTATCACAATATGATATCCATTTCAGTAAATATCTTTTAGACTCACCAAGTATCTTTATTACTTTTGTATCTAGTAGAGAATTATTTTTGTTTCTTCAGGAAACAAAATAGTAGCTCTTCTGGAGCCTTTATTCATCTTGCTACTAAGAAACATAATAGTTGCTCTTCTGGAGCTTTCAATCATACTCACAAAAACTAATAATCAAGTTAAGATTTTATTATCTTATTACAAGATGAGAATATCAAAATATGTCATCAAAGCATTAACATATCATATAAGTGAAATTTTTTTTGTCAAAACATGACGGTGATATAAATACATATATCACAATTATCCCAAAAATATTAGAATCATATATTATTATTTCATGATATATTAATCATGATGATATATAAGATTATCATGTGACATAAATCAATAAAGTAAATGATATCTTAACTATCAACAATATCACATTAAAAATATAATTAATAATTATGAAATATGCCACGAATAACACAACTATGTTATTCAATATTGAGAATAATCAGTACTAAAAGTTTTGAAATAAAATATTCTAAAATATTCCTTACAAATAGTATCAAATAATACATCTAATAAAACCTTTCATTATTAAATCCAATAATCAATATTTATATAAAAGATAAAAAAGATACATCTAAATGGCTCATATTAATCATGAAATGATTTCATAATATATCTTGAAAAAGAATCATTTTTGCATTTTCTCATTCTCCTTTAAAGATACTTAATAAGAACCAAACAAATATCTCAATGTACAACTATTACATACCGAATTTACTTTGATGTCATAGTAATAACATTCATCACATTTATCACACTTGAAACCAATAATCTCCCCCCAAAGTGTGAGGTCCAAATACAAAATGATGTGCTCACCATTAATGGAAGCTTTCACGAAAAAACCAAATACAACATCTTGGCCCAGTGCTTTAACTAAAGGTTGATACTACACCCAAGTGCAAACAAACAATCATGATCTAGCCAAACCATCCGTTTTTATACTACTTTTGGGGTTGTAATATTTTTGTCACATTCACTTCAAGAAATAGACGAGAGCCAATAGGGCAAATTTCATAAACTTTTTTTTTTAATTTTTTTTTATGAAAATTCATTATTTGATATCTTGTAAAGCCCTTTTCTTGACTGTGCTACTCAAGGAGCATATTTTACACATTAAAGTTAAGAATATTTTTCAACATATATTTATCAATAATACAACTACAAGTGCTATCGTATTGGGCTCACAACTCTTCTTTGCACTTTATCAAAGAGATCAGCAATATCTTTTTAAAAATATTTTGACATAATCTTTTATATAGGTAGAAAAAAAGGAAAAATAAATAAATCCATTATATTATTCTCTTCATGAGAATATGAGTGTTTAATATAAATACTCAAAATTTTTAAAAAAATTATATATTGCAAATACTCAAAATTCTCCTTGGAGATATATTCACTTCAGGGAATGTAAATATGAAAATGTTCCTTATAGGAAATATATAAACTTATTTTAGAATGTCACACACTTTAGGTGTTGTGAATAATAGATTCACTCATTTCGAAGAATAATTTTTTGACATATTCACTCCTGGGAATATGTAAATCTCATTAAATAAATAAATAAATCTATTACATTTTTCTCGGATAATTTTGAATGATTAGGATACATTCACTTCAAGGAATGATTATCCATTTTTCTGTACAATTCTCATTCACTTTTGGGAATGATTGCCATTCACTCTTGGGAATGGTATAGGAATAGAATAAAGTAGAAAGAGTATATATTAATTGCCATTCACTTCTAGGAATGGTATAGGAATAGAATAAAGTAGAAGAGTATATAGTGATATATTCAAATAAAAAAAATCAAAATTAAAGCAATTAATAAAAATTGTTTTGTGCAATTCTTCTGGAATGCAGCACTTTCTTGTTTATTAGTCTCAAGACCCATTGAGGAAAGATGAATCTCAACATATAATATTCAAGAAAAATATGGTTAGGATGTCTTACCCCAAGTCTTCCTATTCACCACCATATACCGATGCTATAATAATAATATAGGGGAAAGCAGGAGCTGACTAATCACAAGTGCCTCTGTAAGTGTAAATGGCACTAGGAAAAGAATTGTAGCTTGTATCAAATGCCCTCCCAATTTCCACCATAAACCAAGAATCATAGAAGAAAGAATATTGCATGCAATCAGACACGCGAGCTTTTTCATTTTGAGAGCAAAGTCGTGTTGATAACGTGTAATAAAAAAAAATAAGAATAGAGAGAATAATGGAGAAGAGGAGAAAGAATAGTTTCATTGATAATCCCAAAGGTGCTCTATATGGAGCATCTAAAGGGCTATTTATAGCCAAAAGAAGAGAGATATAGTATCTAATCAAATCATAACAGATTCTATCTAATCTAATCAAATCTTAACTGAATCATCTAAATATATAGACATCCATAAATGAATAATATTTCATAACAACTTAGACATTAATATTTTTTTCCTCAACTTTTTTATATAGAGAATATTTCATATTGTGGTAATTATTATAACGTGCATAACTAATAAATCATTTATGGATTCAATTATATCATTTATACTTTACTACCAATCATGATTCATAGTTTTTTTAATAAATTAGATAATTAGTTGAGCAATATGTTATTTTTGTAGATTTGAACATTTTTAAACTATTGAAATTGAGATTAAATCAATCGTTTTTTTCATTCATGTTATTTATTTTGCTATGAAACATTTTTTCAGTTAGGTTTTTAATTTATACGAAATACTAATCGTAATAATTTTAATAACAAATATTTTAATAATAAATATAACTAATATGATTGATTTTAATGGACTTCAAATTGATTATTAATTTTTGCTCTTATTTATTTAGAAATAAAACCCTTTTGAGCAAATTCCAACCACCCACGGATTTATAGTTAGTTAGTAGTCATTGTGTAACGATTTTGTTTTGAGCAGTTGCATTCGGTTAAGACTTGATGTATGAGCGTCATGTATTTATACCCAAACTACAGTAATTACAAGTTAGATTTTGACTTTTCTCAATTCATAGCTTGCTACGTCAAGGTTAAGGAAATCCTCCTAACATTGTAGCATTGACCGGAATGTGTGTCGCATGGCTGCATGATGCGCCACAAGAAGTCAACTTATTCACGAATACTTCTATGTATGGGTTGGTGTGGTGGACTCCAATGGTAAAAGTGGCTTTATGGGCTAGTGGTCAAAAAACAATTTGAAAAAAAATAAATAAAGAAAGAAAGAAAGACTTTTTGGCTTGATTATTTCTATACTAAGCTGGAAGATGAGGACAAGTTTCTGAGTACTTACTTTGTAATATGTATTTAAGATAGTTAATCCATCCGTGGTTTTTGTATTTGTAGTATGATATAAACTCTAATTTTCATCTCTGAAAATGCTAACATGCACTTTACAGAACTTGAATACCATATATTCTGTCTGGCTCTTGAATGATCAACCAAACCCTTTTGTTCCACAACCATTGTCCAGAACTTTAAGTTCAAATTTTTCTTCTTCTTCATAGAGTCACCTGAAAGGGGTTATTATTCGAAGTGTCAAAACGAGTTATACTCTTGCATAGTAAGTCTTTGGCTCGCATCAATGCAGCAAAATGAAAGTACCTTGCTTGTTTTGCTCTACAATCAGGGGCAGTAATTGCTTGTCCACAGTGCACGTAAAACCTCATCATGCAAGGATCCATGTCATATATATTGAATTTGACGTGGATTTACTTTGGATGCCAACTACCTAGCTAATTCAACTCTCTGGTTATATTTAGGTTATCACTGGCTAAGTAAACTATGATGAAACAAACGAATAAGCATAACATAAGACTGAGTTAGTATAATGCTGTTAAAAATATTGTGATTAATTCATTTGTGATATGTATTTGGGACTAGTGGCTCTCCTTAATTGATATTTCAACTTTCAAGAACATCAGAGTTAACCTATCATTAATTTATCACCCTTTTTAACAAATTGATTTGGGAAAATATAGGAATTTATTAGTAATTGATGCGATGGAAAGGACTTGGTCCGGATCCAAATTCATTAGTTTTTTAATCGGTTAACGAAAGACAACAAACCATTGATATTGAAAAGCTGTTCTAAACTTCTCCCTTAATGAATGGACAATGTAATTGTTAATTAGAAGTTGCAATGAGTGAATTACAACTTGCAAGAAACGACAGTAAAAAACAAGTCAGTCAACCTAAGAAATCGTTGCTACTGTAACCGAGCACATTCATTGAATCTGTGTTCCACAAACATGGCCCCCACTTCTTCCAATTATGTTACAACTCCACTATGGAATAATCTGTCTTTTGAACGTCAAGTCTCTTCCTCTCATCTCATGTTGAAGTCACATGTCGTAAAAAAGACTGCAAATTGAATCCATAGTTCCCACAATGCCGTGTTGGGCATGGGATTGATCAGTGTCATTATATCATCTATATATCTATATATACACGTACGAAGCCCGGGCCAAGAGCATTATTCGACCCTTTCCAATTCGAAAAAATGATGGCAAAGTGCAGTTTCGGTTTACTGGTAGTGGCCCTTGTCTTTGTTTCAGCCTCTCATGTGTTGTTCCTGCTGCCACCTGTCATGGCTTCCATTAGTGAGGAACGGCGGGCTTTGGTACAGAGTGGTTGGTGGAGTGGTTTCCGGAATAACTCAAACCACTGTGATTGGAATGGCATCACGTGCAATGAAGCTGGAAGTGTTGAAGAGATTGATGGATGGTCCTTGAATATTCCCAGGTCAAAGTTGCGGTTTCAGAGCTTGAACCTAACTGCCTTCCCCAATTTAGCCCATCTAGATCTTGATGGATTGGGGCTTACAGGAAGCATCCCCTCAGAAATAGGCACTCTTACAAAGCTTTTCCATCTCCACCTCTCTCATAATCGCCTTCATGGTAGGTTGCCTATGTCGCTTTCACATCTCACTCAACTTGAGTTGCTTGAAGTTTCATACAATTCTCTTAGTGGTGTCATTACTTTTACATTGGGTCAGTTAGAGAATTTGATCTATCTCTCATTTTCTTCAAATCAAATTGCAGGTCCCATACCACCACAATTAGGGAGTTTAAAACGGCTAGAGGTATTACACCTCTCAAATAATTTATTGACAGGTTCAATTCCTTCAACTATGGGTCAATTGGAAAATCTAACCGATTTTGTCTTGTATTCAAATCAAATTGAAGGTACCATGCCACCACAATTAGGGAATTTAAAACGGTTAGAAGTATTAGACCTCTCAGATAATTCACTGATAGGTTCAATTCCCTCAACTTTGGATCAATTGGAAAATCGACCAATCTTTTCCTTTATTCAAATCAAATTGAAGGTCTTATACCTCCACAATTGGGGAATTTAAAACGATTAGAAGTATTACACTTCTCGAACAATTCACTGACAGGTTCAATTCCTTCTACTTTGACTCAATTGGAAAATCTTATTTATATCCATCTTGATTCAAACCATTTTGAAGGTTCCATACTCCTACAAATAGGGAATTTAACCAGTTTATGGGATTATATCTTTCAAATAACTCATTTTCTGGTCCAATCCCCTCTCAAATAGGAGCTTTAACAATGTTGGAAGAATTGTACATAGAACTCAACCAAATAAGTGGTTCTATTCCTTCTCAAATTAAAAACTTGTCCAATCTAGTCAATTTAGATCTTTCACGTAATAAATTGTGCAGCGTTATTCCTCCTGCACTTTTTCAATTGACTCGGTTGCATTTGTTAACACTCTCATCAAATCAACTGGCTGGTCCAATACCGTTGGAGATTAGAAAAGCTAATGTTTCTTACCTAGACCTCTCTCATAACAAGCTTACAGGTTTTGTCCTATTTCCCATCCAATCTTGCCCCCTTGGTGTAGATTTAAGCTACAACTCGTTGAATGGAAGTATTACTTCCCAAATCAATTGTGTTGCAAGCTTTAACCTAAGTCATAATTTACTTAGTGGTGAGATACCATTTGACCTCGGAGTGAATTCTGTGTTGGACAATTTGGACCTTAGTTATAACAATCTCACAGGCAAACTTCACAAGGCCCTTGCTACTCTAAGATATATAAATCTTTCATACAATTCCTTTGACTTTTCACACGACCTTGACTTGGACTCACAATTACCTGAATATTGTGTTTTCCAAGAAAGCTCGTTAATCAGTTTTAAAACGCCTAATTTCACATCTTGCCATGTTGTCAAACAAACTAGTCCTCAAATCCATTATGTCCAACAAAACAGTAAAGCCAAACATGTCTTTGTAATTGCTCTTCCTATCATTTCTATCACTCTTTCCACAATTTTCTTAACATTATACTTCACAAGATGTATCAATAAGACCAAATTTGAGGGAAGATCAACTAAGAATGGAGACTTGTTTTCTATTTGGAACTATGATGGTCAAATTGCATTTGAAGACATCATTAAAGCAACGGAAGATTTTTATATTAGATATTGCATTGGAACTGGTGGATATGGCAGTGTGTATAGAGCACAACTTCCAAGTGGGAAAATTGTTGCATTGAAGAAACTTCACCAAATGGAATCTCAAAACCCTTCTTTTGACAAGAGTTTCCACAATGAGGTCAAAATGTTAACAGAAATCCGTCACAAGAACATTGTCAAGCTTCATGGCTTTTGCCTCCATAATCGTTGCATGTTTTTGGTCTATCAATACATGGAAAGAGGAAGCTTATTTTGTGTCTTGAGCATTGATGTCGAAGCTAAGGAATTAAGTTGGATCAAGAGGATTAATATCATTCAAGGAATGGCAAATGCTTTGTCATACATGCATCATGATTGTAGCCCACCAATCGTTCACAGAGATGTAACAAGTAACAATGTTTTGCTAAACTCACAATTGGATGCTGTTGTCTCAGACTTTGGCACGGCTAGACTAATTGATCCCGATTCTTCAAACCAAACCCTACAAGTTGGAACATACGGTTACATTGCACCAGGTGTTTTTTGTTTAAAATTTAATTATTGATAGTTTCACTAAATGAATTTAATTATTGGATTTGAGACCTTAGGTTCATTAACAACTTTCTTGGTTTGCAGAGCTTGCATACACAATGATCGTGACAGAAAAATGTGATGTTTACAGTTTTGGAGTGGTGGCGCTCGAAACCTTGATGGGAAGACATCCAGGAGAGCTAATCTCATCATTATCCAACTCTTCTTCTCAAAGCATGTTGTTAAAAGATATCCTGGATTCACGAATTCCTTTACCTCTTTGTCAAAAAGATGCTCAACCAATAGTTCTTGCAATAAAACTGGCATTGGCATGCTTGTGCTCTGAGCCAAAGTCCAGACCATCAATGCAGCAAGTGGCCCAAGAACTTTTCAGTTCCAAACAGTCATCGCATTTACCTTTCTTTGAAATCTCAATCCATCACTTGATGACGGCTGAGTGTCATGGAATAGATCTTTCAAATAAAGACTAAGGGTAGCAATCTTTTGCATGTTTAATTAGTTTTAAGACGAATTACATTTTTTTTAATTATTCCAAGGTTGATGCAAGTTGTTCTCCTCCTTACTTTTGACTCTTGGCCCTTTTTTTTTTCAATTGGTACTGTCGCAACCGGGATCGCGATGGGGACGGCGAAAAATGATTTTTTGATTTGAAATGGAGTCGCCACCAAATTTTTATTTAATTGGGAAAAATTATGGAAAAAACCATTTAATTTAAAGACAATGATCTTTGAAACCAGATCTGAATTCGGGAGTCGGTTATGCTTAGGGAAGGGTAGGAACTTAATCCTACAGCACCCCTAATACACCCGTCCTTAAACAGTACCTTAATTAATTGTGCAAATTATTAATAACCTTTCAAAATATTTATTCACACTTTTATTTTAAGAAAATTATAAAAGGAAATCTTTCTTAAAATAAGAAAATTTCGGAGTACCAAACTGTCACAGCTCAGCTATCCGTAATATTGAGTTAATAAGCCGTCACGGCTAAATTAACATTTTATTCAAAATAAATATTTAACAAATAATTGATTAATTTAAAATTTAAAGAATAAAAAGGTATTAAAGTTACAAGTAATACAAATTATGAAAATCTAATTTTTGTTTAAAAATTTAAAATATCAAGCTGTCACAGCTAAGATGTTTAACTGAGTTAATAAGCCGTCTCGACTAAATTAACTTCTTTATTTGAAATAAAATATTTAATAAATAAATGACTAACTTAAATTTTAAAGAATAAAAAGGTATTAAAGAAAATATTTACAAGTAATACAAATTATAAAAATCTATTTTTGTTTGAAAGTTTAAAAGATCAGGCTGTCACAGCTCAGATGTTTAACTGAGTTAATAAGCCGTCACGGCTAAATTAACATCCTCATTTAAAATAATTTGATTATTAGCTGAAGTTAAAAATAATACATAACAATAAAAGACAACAAACATTTATAAATAAACAAAAATAATAATAAATTTTTACAAATAAAAAATAACATAAAATAACCTAATAAGATCTAATTTTGACTTGACAGGAATTACCTGCTCCTACGTATCCTCTGGTGCGATGAGGAATTCAAAGTCACATAGTTCTTTATTAAAATGAGTGTCGTTAGTTGATTTTATTCATGACAACTGATTTTCAGAATATCAAACTGTCACAGTTAAAATATTCTTCAATCATGGAATTAATAAGCCGTCACGGCTTAATTAATCCAATTTTCAAAGTGTAGTATGCTAACTAATCTTTGTTTTTAAAAAAAAAATAGCAAAATACTCCATAATTTTTAAAACTCACATTAAATAGCATCTTAAACTTATTTAAAATTTAAACTAAATGAAAAGCTTTTTAGAATATCAAGCTGTCACAGCTAAAATACTCAGAAAGATAGAATCAATAAACCATCACGGCTAAATTAATTCTATTCTCAAAGGAGAAATATTGATTAATCACAAAATTAATTCTTTTTATTAAAACCAAAATTTCATCATCTAGCTTCCCTTTTATTGAACTAGCCCAAATACTTACACTCACTCTCACACCATTTTTTTTAGACTAAACAACCCAACTTTTTTTTTTTTGAGACACAGACCCATATTTCTTTTCAAATAAGAAGGAAAACCTTAAAGCCCAGTCCTATACTCCACTTAACAACCATAACCCACAATCTCTCTGAAGGCCCACGGTTCCCTTCCCCACTATCCTAAATAACAAACTTGACCCAAAAAGGAAAAGGAAACCAAAACTCCCCCTTTATTCATGCCACGGTCCAAAAGCGGGTTTTTAAATCACATAAGACAAATACATATAGCTCAAATAATTAAAATGAAACCTCTCCCCACTTACCAACAAAACCACATGACCTATGTTGAACATAAAGTAAAACATAGTGCAATAAAATATGATATAAAGTTAGCAAGACTTCACGAGCAGCATCTGGAACAATTGGGCATTTTGGGTTCACCACTCACACAAACACACTCACACGTGCAGGAGAAATTTAGAGAGAGAAAGGATAGCATGCAGAGGGGGAAGGACCGCGGCTTGAAGGTTGGCTTCGTGCGGATCTGAGCAGAGGTGTAGAGGAGATGCGGACTTCGCGTCTGGTGTTGCTCGTGAGCTTGGTGGCACGGAGGTAAGGATGGACCAATGAGTGGCAGAGAGATGGAAGCAACGGAGAGGACCACCGCGGGTTACATGTGAGCTTCGCGGTTTGGGTGGCCACGGCATTACTGTCAAAGTGGAGGGTGGTTTGAGCTACGGCAGCCTGCACAGCGACGTGGAGGCTGGCTGGAATCGCGAAGAGGAGGGAGTGGAGGAGCGCGAAACCGCGGAGGTGAGGGGTTGCTGTTTTCTTTCTTTCTCTTCTCTTCTCTGATTGTTATTGCTTGATGATGCTGGGTTTTGTTTTTGGTTAAAATGATAGTGGTAGAGATTGTGTGATGATGGTGGTCCGAGGATGAGATGGCTGGGATGGTTTTTCTCATGGACGTGGGGGAGTCATGGTTATCAAAACTACCTTCCCCTGATTGTGAGAGTGATGATGTTGAAGCTAATAGCCATCCCCCCCTTTTTTTGTTCCCCCCTTTCTCTTTGTCCTTCCCCTTTTGTTTTTGTAAAGAAAGTTTGATTTTGTACCGCTCTGGATGAAGGAAAACTAATAATTTAATAATTAATTTTTTTTCATGCTTCTGCAGTTTGCCCATCACGTTTTGCTCGAGTGTTTTAGTAGAGTGGAGTTCAGGAGATGGGCAATGCAGGGAATGGGGGGAAAGTACCATGTCTGCCACTTTACTTTTCATTATTATATGTTTTGTCAAACAAGTGGAAATGGGCTGATACAATATAAAAAATGAATCCACTATTCCTTGTCTAAAAACCAATTAGACACAAACTCAGGACAAGCACGATGTCAACAAGACCCGGACTGGCATTTTTCAATTTTTGCGTTTGTTTATTTATTTATATTTTTTGGTTCAAAGAAATAAGAAAAATGAAAGATGCAGGTTTTTTGGTTTTTTTTGTTTTATGTGTCGAACAAAAATCGAGTGTTCACAGTTGCCCCTCTTTGCTCATTTCTTATAAGAGAATACTAAAAACATAAGTTTTTCATATTGTCCTTATAAGGAATGAGTAAAGACATGAACATTGATTTTGTTCGGCAATGCATGAAATTGAGAATAGCGAGAAGGACTAAATTTAAATGGCAAAAGAAATTAAATGCTCATGAGAGGTATATGTAATGCAATGATGTAATTCAGAAACCATGATGTATGAATGACATGAACTGTGAAACTCATGTGGGATAGACAAAGAGATAAAAATCAACAGAGGTTGATTGGAAATTCAAAAGTCAACAGGGGCTGCCAGGTAAATAAAAACTCTTGTGACCAACTGGATATGGGTCAATAAGCAACATGAAATCAAAAAGTTTTGCGACCAACTGGATATGGGTCAACGACAACAAGAAATTAAAAAGCAGTGGCAATTTGAGGTTGACTGGAAAAATAAATGGCAATCTGAGGCCGACATGAAAGTAAATTGGCAATCCGAGGTCGACATGAAAGTAAATTGGCAATCTGAGGCCGACTGGAAATGTAAATTAGCAATCTGAGGCCGACATGAAAATAAATTGGCAACCTGAGGCCGACTGGAATGTAAATTGGCAATCTGAGGCCAACATGAAATGTAAATTGGCAATCTGAGGCCGACTGGAAAATAAGTTAGCAATCTGAGGCCGACATGAAAGTAAATGGGCAATCTGAGGCCGACTGGAAATGTAAATTGGCAATCTGAGGCCGACATGAAAGTAAATGGGCAATCTGAGGCCGACTGGAAATGTAAATTGGCAATCTGAGGCCGACATGAAAGTAAATTGGCAACCTGAGGCCGACAGGAAAGTAAATTGGCAATCTGAGGCCGACTGGAAATGTAAATTGGCAATCTAAGGCCGACTGGAAAATAAATTGGCAATCGTGGAAAACAACGATTTTCACATTATCTCTTTTTTTTTTCAGGTTGTATGCACAAGTCATCAATTTTCAGTTTATTTCAGAAAAACTAACCGTAACCAGATCAAGCAAACCTCAAAGAAGACTATAACCGATCAAACTCGTAATTCACGCACTGGACTTTCTGGCATAAACTTTCTTTTCTTCTGTAACTTTGATTATTTCTTTCTCTTTTCCCTTTTTAAGATGATGATTGCTTTTCTGCCAAGTTCGACTGAAACTTCTGAATTTTCTTGGTGTGATGCTAGCCATGGATGAATTGCTGTAAGAATTATTAGACTGTATAACTTTAAACTTAAATTTATGCTTACTCGAGACATCATAAATAAACATGCATTTAAAGTGGAAGCAAAAAGATTGGATGAATAAACATTTTTATTGCTTGGTGTATTGGATGGTAAAATGTTTGAAAGGTGGGAACAACATAAAAACGAAAGACAAGATTGTGAAAGACATGAAATTTTGCCCCAGTGTAAGTTCTTTGTGGTTCAATCAATCCACTTCTTGCAGCAAGTTGAACACCATAGCCATGATCTTTGATGATGTCTTCAAACCATTTCTTTTTTCAAAAAATTGCCCCGGTTTCAGTCTTGCTTGATTCATTCGACAAATTCAACAACCAAAATTGCCCCAGTGTAAGTTTCCTGAGCTTATGCTTAACTTTTTGCTCTAACTTTTGTCTAGGCTGCTCTTTCGAGTTTTCGACCTAGCGAGCTTTTCTTTTCTTCTCCTTTCTATTTTTTTCTTTTCATTTTACCCTAACTTTTGCTTAGGTCGCTCTTTCGAGTTTTCAACCTAACGGGCCTTTTTTCAGCATCTTTTCAAGCATAGAACCTTTTGACTGCATCAGCATTGATTGGTTTAGGCAATTCTTGTCCATCCATGTTTTGCAAAATCAACGCCCCTCCTGAGAATGCTTGCTTGACAATGTAAGGACCTTCATAACTTGGAGCCCACTTGCCCCGTGCATCTTCTTGATTAGGGAGAATTTTCTTCAAAACCAAATCTCCTGGACAAAAATCCCTAGGACGGACTTTCTTGTTAAAAGCCTTAGCCATTCTGCTTTGGTATAACTGGCCATGACAGATAGCTGCTAGTCTTTTCTCTTCTATCATGTTCAACTGTTCATATCGAACCTTCACCCATTCAGATTCTTCTAACTCAGCCTCCATTAGAACCCTTAATGATGGGATTTCCACTTCGATAGGAGATACAGCCTCCATTCCATAAACCAGTGAGAAGGGAGTTGTCCCTGTACTTGACCGTATGTTGGTTCGATATGCATGCAAAGCATATGGCAGTATTTCATGCCAATCTTTGTAATTCACCACCATCTTGGCGATGATTTTCTTGATATTCTTATTTGCAGCTTCAACCGCACCATTCATTTGAGGCCTATAAGGAGCTGAGTTGTGATGCTTGATCTTGAAAGTTTCAAAGAACTTTTGAACTTCAGCACCATTGAGGTTTGGAGCATTATCGGTGATAATTCTTTCTGGAATCCCGTACCGACAAATAATGTCTTTTTTGATGAATCTGATAAACACTTTCTGCGTGATATTGGCGTATGAAACTGCTTCCACCCATTTAGTGAAATAGTCTATCGCCATCAAGATGAAACGATGACCATTGGATGCTTTGGGATTAATTGGGCCGATGACATCCATGCCCCACATTGAGAAAGGCCAAGGAGATACCATGTTGTGTACTGGAATTGGAGGAGCATTGACTCGATCTGTATATGTTTGACATTTGTGACACTTTCGAACATAACCGATGCAATCGTTCTCCATGGTAGACCAATAATATCCACTCCTTAGGATCTTGCGTGCCATCATATGCCCATTAGCGTGGGTTCCACAGATTCCTTCGTGGATCTCAGTCATAATCATTCGAGCTTCATGAGCATCTACACATCTGAGGAGAGTAGTGTCATGATTCCTCTTGTAAAGGACTTCACCATTTAGGAAAAAGGCCATGGCCAATCATTGAATTGTTTTTCTTTGTACTTCATTTGCTTCAGTCGGATATTCTCCTTTTTGAATGTACTGTTTGATGTCATGATACCATGGTCGGCCATCTGGCTCAATCTCTACGCTGTCACAATACACCGATTCATCTTACACCTCTACATGAATAGGTTGTACATTTGCTTGGACCTCCAATTTAGTCATCACAGCCAAGGTCGCCAAAGCATCTGCAAATTGATTCTTGTCTCGAGTCAAATGGGTGAATGATATATCGTCAAAGTGCTCAATTAATCGAGACAAGTACTTCTGATACGGTATCAATTTCGGATCCTTTGTACGCCATTCCCCATTAACTTGGTAGATTATGAGTGTAGAGTCTCCAAAGACTTTTAATTCTTTGATTCCCAAGTCAATTGCCACTTGCAAACCATTTGCACATGCTTCATATTCTGCAATGTTGTTGGTGCATTCAAAGTCTAGTTTGATGGAGACTGGGTACTGCTTCCCAGCTGGTGATACCACTACAGCTCCTATTCCACATCCATTCATGTTGACAGCCCCGTCAAAGTACATTTTCCATACATTCTCCTCTTCTATCTCATTTTTTTCCACTGTTAACACCTCACCATCGGGGAATTTACGCATGATAGGCTGTATATCCTCAAGAGGATTTTCAGCTAGATGATCAGCAATTGCACTTCCCTTGATGGATTTCTGAGTCACATATATGATATCAAATTCAGACAGCATCACTTGCCATTTTGACATTCTCAACGAAACATGAGGACTATCAAATATGTATTTCAATGGATCCATTCGAGAGATTAACTAGGTAGTGTAGTATAACATGTACTGCCTCAACCTCTTGGATACCCACACTAATGCACAATAAGTCTTTTCAATTGCCAGATAACGGGATTCACAGTCATTAAACTTCTTGCTCAGATAATAAATTGCCTGTTCTTTCTTTTCGGACTCATCATATTGACCCAACATTGCTCCCAGTGACGTGGGCAACACTATGAGGTACAATATTAAAGGACGGCCCGATACAGGTGGGGCTAGAATTGGAGGCTTCATCAAATAGGTTTTTATTTTATCAAAAGCTTCTTGGCATTCTTCATTCCACTCCCCAGATTGATGTTTTCGCAGCAGCTTAAATATAGGCTCACAAGTACTAGTCAAATTGGCAATAAATCTAGCAATGTAATTGAGCCTTCCAAGAAAACTTCTCACTTCTCGTTCAGTTCGGGGAGCAGACATTTCTTGTATCGCCTTTACTTTGTCAGGGTCCACTTTGATTCCTTCTCTGCTAATAATGAATCCCAGTAACTTCCCTGTAGAAGCTCCAAAAATGCATTTATTCGGGTTCAACCGCAACTTATATTTTCTGAGCCTTTCAAATAGCTTTCGCATAACTGTCACATGACTTTCTCCCTTCTTAGATTTGGCGACCATATCATCTACATACACTTCAATCTCTTTATGCATCATGTCATGGAACAATGCGACCATAGCACGCTGGTAGGTAGCACCGGCATTCTTCAATCCAAACGGCATGACTGTATAGCAAAATGTCCCCCACAGTGTTATGAAAGTAGTTTTTCCTTTATCATGATTATCCATGGGAATCTGATTATACCCAGAATATCCATCCATAAAGGAAAATCGGTGATTTCTAGCTGTATTATCAACAAGGACATCAATGTGAGGGAGAGGAAAATCGTCTTTTGGACTAGCTTTATTCAAATCCCGATAATCTACACACATCCTGACTTTTCCATCCTTTTTAGGTACGGGCACAATATTAGCCACCCAATCAGTGTGCCTTGAAACCTCTAGGAATCCAGCCTCCAGCTATTTAGTCACTTCTTCTTTTATTTTCAATGACATATCAGGTCGCATTCTCCTTAACTTTTGTTTTTTCGGCTCAGCTTCTAGACACAAAGGGATCTTGTGTGAAGCAATCTCTGGGTCTAATCTTGGCATATCACGATAGGACCATGCAAATACATCCAAGAATTCCTTAAACAACGCAACCATTTCTGTGCGTTCAGGATTGTCCACTATTTTCAGCTCCTTTTTGTCTTCTTTGGTGCCCATGTTAATCACCTCGAACACCTCATCGTCTAAGTCAAATCCTTTTTCTGAATAAACCAGGAGGTTTGAAAACTGCTCAACAACTTCGTCATCCTCGGACTCATGGTTATTACAGTAAATTGCAGCAAGAGAATCAATTGATAAGCTCCCAAATTCCTTTTCATGTGGCAAAATTTCTATGACATTCAAATTCCTGGAAAGTAATTACGGTAGATTGGAATGCTAAACCAAATGGTGGCTTATAAAACAGCATGGAAAATGCAAATTAACGAGCTGAGAGTGGTAAGGGAAAAACATAACAGAAAAGAGAAAGCAAAAGGAATAGAAGCAGAAACGAGGCAAATGGAAAACATAGAGAAAGATTATCGAAAATCATGCAAATTCATTCAAATGATATCTCTGAGTAGCATAAACAAAAGCATAAATAATTCTTGAATAATACAACCCAACTAATTACTTTTCAGCAATAACATCAAGCATTGGTTCGACTGTCCAGTTCATCAGCATTTCATCATTGCTAGCATCATGAATCTTGTTGTTTTCCTCAATTTTCTCAGCATCCAAGGTGTTGACAGTGGAGAAATAACAAGGAGAGCGAACTTCACCGGCCATAATCACTTCAGCTGGACCAGGGAATGTCTCCTTCAAGTGAGGAATCAGCTTCATTTTCCCTTTTTGTTTATTCTGTTCCAGAGCCAAGGTACTCATCTTATCATCCAAAGAGGTCTCATATCCTAGACCAAATCGGTTAGACTTCTCTGGCACTGATATGGGAGTTTGGGTGCCTTGCAACTGTGGTCCTAGTCCTTTTCCTTCCAGATATCCACTTTTGACCATGATGTGAGCCACTACCTGATTTTGCATTAGGGCCTTATCTTGCTCTTGTCTCAGCCCTACTGCCTCCAGGTTGTGCCATGAACTGCTCTCCACTAGCTCCACATTTTCAACATATGGCAATGTCACTGGTTTGGATACTAGGATCTCTTTTTCTCCATGGATTGTGATGACCAACCCATTCTCAATGTATTTGACCTTCTGATGCAAGGTTGAAGGGACAGCACCAACACCATTTATCCATGGTCTTCCGAGCAGCATATTGTAGTCCGACTCGATCTCCATTACTTGGAATAACACTTCAAATTTGCTCGGGCCGATCTCCAATAATAACACCATCTCCTCTAGGATGTTTTTCTTTGTTCCATCAAAAGCTTTCATTACCATGATCTGTGGCAATATATCATCCTTACTTATTGACAAGTAGCTTAGAGTCGATACTGGTAGGACGTTCAATCCTGATCCTCCATCAATGAGAACTCTGGGTACTATATAACCTTCACATTTGAGGGTTATATACAGTGCTTGTAGGTTGGATTGTGACACAATTTCTTCATCTGAGAACGTGATCATGTTAGCACGTTTCACTGGATCCACCATATTCACCATGTTCTCTAACGAAGTATCTGGTTTAACATAAGCTTCCTTCAAAACCTTTACTACTGCCTTTCGGTGAGGTTCGGATGATAAGATTAATGACAAAAGAGATATTCTGGCGGGAGTTTTCTTCAGTTGCTCTAGAATATCGTATTCACTTTGTTTCATGATCTTTAAAAATTCCTCATCTTCTTCTTCTTCTTTTTCCTTTTTTCCAAGATTTAGGTCTTTTCCAACATTCCTTTCATCAGGAAACTTCCCCTTTTCCAGCTCTCCGGACCCATAAACTCTTCCGCTTCTTGTTATTCCTTTCACCTCCATGACACCAGTCACATCTTCATTTTCTTGAGCCTTTGAGGTTTCCCTTATGTCTCCACTTGTCTTGACCTGAGTCTCATAATTCCAAGGAACAGCACGTGTGTCCTCATAACTGAAAGGTGTTGGTTTCTTCACAGTGATCACTACTTTTTCAAGTTTTGGAGTTTGATTAAGTGGAGGCACTTTGAGTACAAAACGCTCAATTACATTTACTTCTTCAACAGAATTCTGCTTCTTTTTTGCCTGTATCACACCTAAAGTGAGTAGTTCTTGTACACGCACTTTGAAATCCCAACAATTCTCAATATCATGTCCAAGACTTCCACAATGGTATGCACATCTTGATTCCAAATCATATTTCTCCTCTTCTTTTATCATAGAAGCAGGTGCTGTGATGTTATAATTAGCTTCCTTCAAAGTAATAAACACTTTCTCCATGGGTGTTCGGAGACTCAAAACCTTTTTGATCAATTGTTTCTCCACTTCCAAGGCATTCACACGACTTCCTCCTTCATGATTCGGGATCGGGTTATTAACAATATCGGGCTTTGGATCTTCCTAGAGATCCAGTCTCCCGCAAGCAATTAGTCTTTAAAACCTTCACAATCTTCAATCGAATGTCCAGCAACATCCATATGGTATTTGCAAGTCAGATTTGGATTGTACCAAGTCGGAAATGGAGGTTGTAATGGGTGCACAGGGTATGGTGAAATCAAATGAGTATCAAACAACCGTTGATAAAGGTCAGCATTGGAAATGGCTAACTTTGGAAAAGGTGGTAGGTTTGGGAAATAATTATGATTTTGGTTTTGAGAAATGGGTCGAGGTGCTGTGTTTAGGAAGTTCTGAGGATGTATGGTTGGATATGTTGGACGGGCGGGTTGGTATGGCCGTATGTGGATGTTGTTGACTTGAGGCTGGTGGTATGGGGTGGGATTTGTGGTTTGGTAGTGTGGGTAAGGAGGGATGGATGACATTTGGGGTCCTGAATATGTGGATGCATATCTTGGGGTGAACGGTTGCTGACCTTGCACATAATTCACCTCTGTCTCTCTCTTTCTGGGCGAGAATCCTCTCTTGGTGTCTTCACTGCTCACCGAGAGCTTGCCAGCTTTAGTCAAGCTCTCAATTCTTTCTCCAACGGTTATTAACTCAGAAAAATCTCTGTATGCTGCTCCCACCATTGCCCCGATATAAGGAGACCCTAGAGTTGCTAGGAAGTATGAACACATCTCTGATGAGATGAGTGGTGGTTGCACTTGAGCGGCCAAAGCTCTCCATCTCTGAGCATATTGTTTAAAGGGTTCATCTTTCTTCTTTTGCATTGTACTCAGCTGTTCACGGCTAGATGCTATTTCCAAGTTAAACTTATACTGGTTCATGAATTGGTCAGCCAGCTCTCCCCAACAGGAAATCTTTGTATGATCTAACTGGATGTACTATTCTAGAGCCGGTCCGGTCAAACTCTCATGGAAAAAGCTAATGAGAAATTTTTCATCTTTGGACCAGATTGACATCTTGGTACAATAACTCTTAAATGGAAGAGTGGGTTGCCAGTTCCATCATATTTCGAAAAATCAGGAATTTTAAAATCTTTAGGGACAACTGTGCTAATAGGAGGGCAAAGTTGCTCAATCTCCATGCAGCCATAATTGTTTGGCCTTTGGATTGCCTTAATTTGTTCCTGAATTTTTTCCATCCATTATTTTCTCGACTTGTCCTTCTCTGTTTCTGCATGATTATTCCCCGAGGAAGAGAGTTGCCTTGGGATGACATTTGGAGGCTGCTCCCAAATGTGGGTAGCGTGCCCATGCCCTTCAGCATGTGTATTCTCTACCGCATGATATCCTTCTCCAATGGGAATAGTAATAGGCATTGTCGGTGGTGGTTGTTCGCAGGGATTATCATTCACCCCTTGCGTGACATTTAGAGCTGCATCCGATACCACAGGTATGGTTATCGTTGTAGCACTTGGTTGTACACCTCCTGAGTTTTGGTGGGCTTTCAATACGTTAAGTGACTCCATCATAGCCCGCATCATCTCCTCTATTCTTCCCTAGTTACTTGACAACTCATTCAGTCTTCCTCTCACTGCATCAACTTCCATGCTTAAGTTTCTTTCAGGTTCAGAAGTAATTATAGCCGAGGTGGTTACAGCTGGAATAGCTCTTCCCGATTCAGAAGTAATTGCAGACGGGATGGTCCTTCCTGGTTCTGTGTTTCCATCGGCCATCTTGGTTCGAGCTCTAGTGTTATGAACACGAGTTAGATCGGTATCTTCTTTCCTTGGGCGCCCAATGGTTGTGATGTTTCACCTTTATTAAAATAATAATAATAATAATTTAAATAAAAAAGATAAAAATATTGCAATTTGTTAGAGACTGTCAATCGTGCTGAGTCTTGATGTGAGTATCTTCAGTTACAACTTTTCCCAGAACGTCTCGTTCAAAGGTACCAAGTTATCTTTAATGGATATTGCCATAAGACCAAAACAATGAAACAACCATTCATTCATCAGAGGAGTAGATTACAATCATCATTTTTTTTTGTTACATCCATTCCCAGAAATGATAAAAGAAGTACATCATAAAGCCAGATATCGATCCCTAAAAACATCATCACCAAAAAGGTAATGCCTCTTCAGCTTCTTTTGGCAATTATTTGTTTCATCCTTCTAACCAAATCCTTGCGATGGCGACAAAGTTCTGTGATCAGTTGGGGTCTTGAAAGGAATAATTTCTTGCTCGGCTATTTCCAGGTATCTTGGAACGTCTTCTATTGCTGTGTTAGCTAGCCCTGCCAGCTTTGAAAAACGAATCTTCAACTCATGAATGACATGACTTTGGTGTTGCACCTCAAATTCCAAATCTGTAACTCTTTTCTTTTCTTCTCCTAAGGCAGCCTGAAATTTCGTGGTCTCATTTTTCATGTGTTGTTTTAGTTCCCCAATCTTCCTCTAGTATTCCTTGCTTATCTCTCTTATTTCCTGTTTCATTTGTTCCCCTCCTGCTAGTGCGGCTTCCTCAGCGATTTTGGCATTCTGAAGCAGCTTCTTTAATTGTTGGTTTTCAGCTAATGCTCGATCACGCTCTTGCCTTCGAAGGCCTAGCTCTTTATTAGCAGTTTGGAGGCATTCCTTGGTCTTCATCATGTGGTCATGCCCAATCTTCAACTTCTTACTTGTTCCTTCCAAAATTTGATCTCTTTCGGCACTTTCTCGTTTCAGAACTGCATAATTGTGGTGAACACCTTTCAATTCGACCTAAATTTGCGACTTTTCTTGCCTGATCTTGTCTAGCATTTCCTTCATTTCTCTGATCCCTTTATTTTCACCAAAATATGGGGATGATTCTTTGTCGGGAGGAGTGGTTGTCAAAACTCTGAATGGCAGCTTAACCTCTTGAGCCCTGTTTTTCACCCATTGACGATAGCTTTCTTTTACTGCGCAGCTTCTAACTCCCAATTCTTTTCCTTTCCTGACAACATTATTCCAAGCAGATCGAACTTTCTGTAGTAGGCCAATATCATCAGAGTCCAAGTAATATAAGGCAAATGGAGTGATTGCAGCTTCCAAAGGTGGTCCCATCATGGGGTAACCAAGTTGACGCAATACCAATACTGGATTGTAATTTATGCATCCTCGAGTGCCCACGAGGGGAACATTTGAGAAGCTTCCACACTGATAGATCAAAGTCTGCCCATCCTCCCACCAAGGGTACCATCGGATCATCTTTTCATTTAATTTGGCCAGGTCTTGAGCCCATTCTTGTCCGCTTTTCTTCTTAATACGATGCATTTTTAGATCTTCAATCGGACAGGGCGCCTTGTAATTTCTCTGGAATATATGTGCAGTGGCCCATACATACAACATTGGCAGACAGCATAAAATTCTTTTGCCATTCCTCTCATAGAAAAAATTTAAGGTACAATAAACATCTGCCAAGAGGGCTGGAACAGGATTATGACCATGAAATTTTCGAGCTAGAAATACATTAATAGCCGCGAAGTCCACAAAGCCTTCAATATTTGGAAACAAGACAGTGCCATAAACAGTGAGTGCTAGTATATCTGAAAAAGTATCCCAATCCTCAGCTTCAGCCAAGCGGTGCATATGTCCTTCCAAGTAATCCCTTGAGAATCCATTGGTCCCATTTCTACACTTTTGAGCTTCCTGCAAATCCCTTACATTGACCTTTAAGACACGCATCTGTATGTAAGGACGGATAATGACCTTGGTAGTGATAAGGTTTTTCCCCTTCTAGTGGTAACCCCAAGATTCGCTCAAATTCTTCAAGAGTTGGTGCCAACTGGAAGTCTTGAAAAGTAAAACATCGGAGAGGAGGATCATAGTACTGTGCCAATGCTGTGATTGCCTCTACCTGTTCTTCCACCTTTAACAGATTCAAAATTTTTCCATACTTCCTTGCTAGAGAAAAACGTTGTGGCATGCTCAATAATTGACCTAGGGATCTCAGACCTTCTATGTCAGGCTTCTTAGCTTTAAGATGTAAAGTCTTTTTCAATTTTTCTCCCTCATGATTGTTTGATCTCATGTTTGTTTCCATTTTCCAAAGATACTCACAAAAAGCATCAATATGATTCTCTAACAAATCTGGTAAAACAAAGAAAAAAAGAATGATGATTTTTTTTTTCACTTAAAAGGAAAAGGAAATAACAAAAACTTTGAGCATGTTAAAGAATTTATGTACAAAGAAATAAATTAAAGAAAGAGTATGCTCTCTTTGTGTCCTCTTTGAGTTGAGCTCTGGAGGTCAATCTATAGCTCTATGGTTATTCTACTTTGTGAACACTTGCAACAGGTGGATCTATATACTCAGGATTCTACGGCCTCTAGAGTTAAGGCTCATTTCGGAATATTATCCACAACAGCAGGTAAACCGCTAGGTGTGGAATATTCACAAAAGAGTCACACTCTAGATGAGATTTTCGCGATAACCAAACAGGATGAACATCCAAAATGGCTACCACTACACAATCTCTTACCTATCTCAAGTTGCACTCAGACCCGGGTATAAGGCCCCACTCGTGTGTGATTAAAGTGTGAGTGTTGTGTGTGAAGAAAGCATACAAACCTGGAATCCTAAAACTACCCATGACAACACCTGCAAAATACACAATATAGAACAACAGTCTTCTATCCTATAGTGTAAAGAAACCAAAATAAATATATACAAATAGAATAAAAGTCTTCTATCCTAGGGTGGTCACAAAGAAACAAAGATAAACAAATTTGTGCAAATAGAACAAAGAGTCCTCTATCCTAAGGTGCTCATAAAGAACAAAATAAATATACACAAATAGAACAAAAGTCTACTATCCTAGGTAGTTACAAAGAGACAAATATATAAAAATATGTACAAAGACAGTGATAAAAATAAATCCAAAACATAATGATGACAAAATTCTATATAAAAAATAAAATGGAATAAAAGGAAAAAGTGAGGTTAAAATAATATGCACAATCAATTATATCAGGCCTGACTCTCACAGTCCCCAGTGGAGTCGCCATCTGTCGCAACCGAGATCGCGACGGGGACGGCGAAAAATGATTTTTTGATTTGAAATGGAGTCGCCACCAAATTTTAATTTAATTGGGAAAAATTATGGAAAAAACCATTTAATTTAAAGAAAATGATCTTTGAAATCAGATCTGAATTCGGGAGTCGGTTATGCTTAGGGAAGGGTAGGAACTTAATCCTACAGCACCCCTAATACACCCGTCCTTAAACGGTACCTTAATTAATTGTGCAAATTATTAATAACCTTTCAAAATATTTATTCACACTTTTATTTTAAGAAAATTATAAAAGGAAATCTTTCTTAAAATAAGAAAATTTCGGAGTACCAAACTGTCACAGCTCAGGTATCCGTAATATTGAGTTAATAAGCCGTCACGGCTAAATTAACATTTTATTCAAAATAAATATTTAACAAATAATTGATTAATTTAAAATTTAAAGAATAAAAAGGTATTAAAGAAAATATTTACAAGTAATACAAATTATGAAAATCTAATTTTTGTTTGAAAATTTAAAACATCAAGCTGTCACAGCTAAGATGTTTAACTGAGTTAATAAGCCGTCTCGGCTAAATTAACTTCTTTATTTGAAATAAAATATTTAATAAATAAATGACTAACTTAAATTTTAAAGAATAAAAAGGTATTAAAGAAAATATTTACAAGTAATACAAATTATAAAAATCTATTTTTGTTTGAAAGTTTAAAAGATCAGGCTGTCACAGCTCAGATGTTTAACTGAGTTAATAAGCCGTCACGGCTAAATTAACATCCTCATTTAAAATAATTTGATTATTAGCTGAAGTTAAAAATAATACATAACAATAAAAGACAACAAACATTTATAAATAAACAAAAATAATAATAAATTTTTACAAATAAAAAATAGCATAAAATAACCTAATAAGATCTAATTTTGACTTGACAGGAATTACCTGCTCCTACGTATCCTCTGGTGCGATGAGGAATTCAAAGTCACATAGTTCTTTGTTAAAATGAGTGTCGTTAGTTGATTTTATTCATGACAACTGATTTTCAGAATATCAAACTGTCGCAGTTAAAATATTCTTCAATCATGGAATTAATAAGCCGTCACGACTTAATTAATCCAATTTTCAAAGTGTAGTATGCTAACTAATCTTTGTTTTTAAAAAAAATAGCAAAATACTCCATAATTTTTAAAACTCACATTAAATAGCATCTTAAACTTATTTAAAATTTAAACTAAATGAAAAGCTTTTTAGAATATCAAGTCATCAAATAAAATACTTTAAAAGATAGAATCAATAAACCATCACGGCTAAATTAATTCTATTCTCAAAGGAGAAATATTGATTAATCACAAAATTAATTCTTTTTATTAAAACCAAAATTTCATCATCTAGCTTCCCTTTTATTGAACTAGCCCAAATACTTACACTCACTCTCACACCATTTTTTTTAGACTAAACAACCCAACTTTTTTTTTTTTGAGACACAGACCCATATTTCTTTTCAAATAAGAAGGAAAACCTTAAAGCCCAGTCCTATACTCCACTTAACAACCATAACCCACAATCTCTCTGAAGGCCCACGGTTCCCTTCCCCACTATCCTAAATAACAAACTTGACCCAAAAAGGAAAAGGAAACCAAAACTCCCCCTTTATTCATGCCACGGTCCAAAAGCGGGTTTTTAAATCACATAAGACAAATACATATAGCTCAAATAATTAAAATGAAACCTCTCCCCACTTACCAACAAAACCACATGACCTATGTTGAACATAAAGTAAAACATAGTGCAATAAAATATGATATAAAGTTAGCAAGACTTCACGAGCAGCATCTGGAACAATTGGGCATTTTGGGTTCACCACTCACACAAACACACTCACACGTGCAGGAGAAATTTAGAGAGAGAAAGGATAGCATGCAGAGGGGGAAGGACCGCGGCTTGAAGGTTGGCTTCGTGCAGATCTGAGCAGAGGTGTAGAGGAGATGCGGACTTCGCGTCTGGTGTTGCTCGTGAGCTTGGTGGCACGGAGGTAAGGATGGACCAATGAGTGGCAGAGAGATGGAAGCAACGGAGAGGACCACCGCGGGTTACATGTGAGCTTCGCGGTTTGGGTGGCCACGGCATTGCTGTCAAAGTGGAGGGTGGTTTGAGCTACGGCAGCCTGCACAACGACGTGGAGGCTGGCTGGAATCGCGAAGAGGAGGGAGTGGAGGAGCGCGAAACCGCGGAGGTGAGGGGTTGCTGTTTTCTTTCTTTCTCTTCTCTTCTCTGATTGTTATTGCTTGATGATGCTGGGTTTTGTTTTTGGTTAAAATGATAGTGGTAGAGATTGTGTGATGATGGTGGTCCGAGGATGAGATGGCTGGGATGGTTTTTCTCATGGACGTGGGGGAGTCATGGTTATCAAAACTACCTTCCCCTGATTGTGAGAGTGATGATGTTGAAGCTAATAGCCATCCCCCCCCCCCCTTTTTTTTGTTCCCCCTTTCTCTTTGTCCTTCCCCTTTTGTTTTTGTAAAGAAAGTTTGATTTTGTACCGCTCTGGATGAAGGAAAACTAATAATTTAATAATTAATTTTTTTTCATGCTTCTGCAGTTTGCCCATCACGTTTTGCTCGAGTGTTTTAGTAGAGTGGAGTTCAGGAGATGGGCAATGCAGGGAATGGGGGGAAGTACCATGTCTGCCACTTTACTTTTCATTATTATATGTTTTGTCAAACAAGTGGAAATGGGCTGATACAATATAAAAAATGAATCCACTATTCCTTGTCTAAAAACCAATTAGACACAAACTCAGGACAAGCACGATGTCAACAAGACCCGGAATGGCATTTTTCAATTTTTGCGTTTGTTTATTTATTTATATTTTTTGGTTCAAAGAAATAAGAAAAATGAAAGATGCAGGTTTTTTGGTTTTTTTTGTTTTATGTGTCGAACAAAAATCGAGTGTTCACAGGTACAAACTTCTTTAATATAACTCCAATTTAATTGATACTATTGATTGATTTATCAAATAATCGGTATTAAGATGCTAAAAAACATTTCTAAATAATTGATGATATATTATTAAGCACGATACCAAACCCTTTATTTATGATGTTTGTAATATTTTCATGGTTATGCCTATATTGCATTGAAGCGCTGTGATGATTGTTGCCATGTGAAATACCTTTTGTTACTTGTACGTGGGCAAAAAAGGGCAAGTCTCAAATCAACAGCGAAAGGAGGCTAGCTAGATCAAAACTTACTCTCACTACTGTTTTTTATTTTCTACATTTTGTATTTTCATGGTTTTATAAAGAAAATACTGAAAATGATTAAATTTTATTTTTAGTCCTAATTTTCATTCCCCATTTCCACTATGTTCTCCACCTTTTGAATGCCAAACCATTGCTGTCAGCACTACCATTTTGTTGATGGTGTTTTTGGAAAAATATTCAATATTCTCATGAAAGCCATTATCAACAAAAACACAAATGATTTATTTTCATGTATAATTTATAAGATTCATTGATTTCAATCTATATACCAAACACTCCTAAACGTCTTGCTCAGCAAATGTGATTCTTGAGAAGGAATATTATTCTTAGGAATGAAAAATCAATCTGTCAACCACAGGCCCTATTAGAGTTGGGACATTTGTCTCATAAGCATATAAAGAGCCCGTTTCGAGAAATATTTTAATTAGAATTTACTTTATCAGCATTGTTGTGTAAAAAAGAAAATTATATAGATATCAAATTGTGTAGTATTACGTCAGTAAAAGAGTTAGATTTAAACATTTATTTTTTGAAAGTCTTGGAAATAGAATGAAATATATGATTGAATGATGTATAAAACTTTTTTACATTATTAATATATCAAAATTAAACTCTTTTATTTATGTCTTTGTATGAAATAAACTTCTAAACAAATATTTTATAAATAAATTATTTTGTTTCTGGACTCGTAGTGATAAAAGCGTTTGTTTTGAGAATTGTAAAAAAAATGCTTCTTAATAAGTTAAATATTTTACTATTACAAAAAATACTAAAATTGACATTTTGAACATTAATAAGTTGTATAATCTGATATGACAAGAAGTTAACAAATGTGATTTTTAGCTTTTAAAAAGATTTAAAAGAATGTTATAAATCATGTTAATCAAATAGGACCCAAGTATAAAAGGGGAGTTGTTCTACATGAGTTGAGAGTAAGAGATCTTACTCCGCATTACTTCCAAATAATTTATATACTTTTTAAATGTATTTTCTCTATGGCCTAAAAAACAAAAAAAACCTCTAATCAGTGCCCTAAAATGAAAGGTTTTGTATTGAGAAGATAGATTTGTATATTTTCAATACATGGGTCTCATTAAAAAAAAAATCAAAACTTTTTCTGTTTTTTATTTTCTTATGGCACGGGTAAGAAAAACACTCATTATTTATTTATTTATTTTATCTTTTTTAATCATTCTAATAAATTGTGTTGCAGTAAATAATTGTTGTTTCACCAGCAGAAAAAGAAGCGATAGTGGGCGCGGTGCAAAAGCAACACTGAGGGAGTGTGGGCGGAGAGGCGAGGAGAGAAGAGGGTGGAGATGGGTATTGCCACCCTTTCAATTCAAAACCTTTCATTTCCAATTTTCATATTTTCCCTGCATTTTCTAATTGGGCATGTTTATATGTTAAAATAACTAAATAAAATAAAAACTGATTTTCAAGGAATTTTTTTCGCACATACCCATTATTTCATTTGTAGAGATATTGAAGTTTCTGATGGTGAAGCATTGATGCAGAGTTGATAATAATGGATACTGCATCAGGGCTAGAAAAGCGTACGTCTAGCTGGTTTGGTTGATGTCATGGTTGTGAACCTGGATTGAGGACCTCCATTTTGTCGACCTGCATTGAATACCGTTACGATCCAGGACCCAGGATCGCATATCTCAAATGGAGGAAAGGATCACCAAGGGAAGGACCACCCGAGATCCACCTAAGGCAAGGACCACCTGAGAACCACCAAGAGAGAGGATCAGCAAGAGAGGACCATTCGAGGTCAAACCGTGATCCACTCGAGGTTATCTAGAGGCTTGAACCTAGTGAAGAGATCCTCTTCGGAGGAAGATGAAATGACCTTAGGCAAGGTCGAGAGGAGCGCCTAATGAACGTGGGGTAAAGTATAGACATACAACATAAGATTAATACAACCTGTCACAACTTAGAATGAGTGCATTATACCAAAGAGCATGCTAGCTCAGCCCTAGGGGCAAGCCCAAGGAATATAAATAGAAGGAAAGAAGATTCCCTCAAGGTATGCTATTCATTCTGATATTACACATATCCCTCATCTCTTAAAATTTACTTGGGCATCAGAGCCCCTTGCAGGTACCCACCTCTGGTGCTCCAACCACCGCTCTGAGGAGGAAAAATGCCAAGAAGGGCACCATCCATGTACTTGAGTGTGGAGGAGGAAGATCAGCAGCACACATTCATGCTTCCCACACCAGGTATACTCCATATTATACTGTAATAAATACTATGCATAACATTTTCACCCACCCTTCCATCACTTTGTAAGATGAATCCTAGGTAAATAAAACGTGAAATTTGTGGCACGATGTCATCTTACTCTTTCTTAAAAAATCCCTTGAATTCAAACCATTATCCACAACTCAAGCTTTGATTTACTCCTTTTATAGATTTACTAGTACATGTTCAGTATTCGAAGTGTCTGATTTACAAAACATTCAAGCGTTGTATCATTGATCCATGTCCATGTTATAAAAAAATTGACAGAGTTTTACTTTGTAATAATTTCATTTGTGATATCTTTTCATGTGGCTTCAGGGGCTCTTACTTCTCGTTTCCACATATATCTGGCTCCCCCTAATTATTTACAAAATTGGGGTGGATTAATTGACTAAATTAACATGCTTTGGGGCAATGTAATTTAATGAATTGGATACCGTGCCCTTGTTTGTTTGATTATATTCATTTATGACTTGTTGGAACTTGGAAGTACCAAAACTGTAATATGACCTTTTTTTTTTTTTAACTAGCTAGATGATTTAAAATCTTGACCGCTAGATCAGTTAAAATCTTGATCATTGTCCTGATTTTCCAGTTATACGCTGCAGGGTGAGGGACCTTTCCTTGATGCTTCATGAAGATCAAAGTTAACTTCAGTAATTTATCTACTCTCTTGGCAAATTTATTGGAGAAAATTGTACGTTTTATAAGACCATGTTGCTTTTTTTTATTATTATTTTGGGTTAATCGTGGGGCAATTTTGTTCGCATTTAACGTTTATGATTTTTGGAACCAATTGAACTTTTGCTTTTGGCTAACTCCCTAATAAATGATGATTTATCTAAGTGTTCAAAAATACCCCTCTTCCTCTTTTATAAAATACCTGATCAATTATATTAGTTATAATCTACACATATTTTTCATATTAATATTTTCTTCAAATATTTAACTTACGTAATATTTGATTTTATTAAAACATTTTTTATTTAATTTTCTTCTAAAACATATTATATAAATACAAAAGATATAATTATGTAACAAATTGATTGTCTTAATCTTAATAATAGTTTTTAAATTAAATTAATTTTTTTCTTTTACTTCAAATAACTTTTTTCAACCATAATAATTGTTTTTGCACTTTTTATTTTAATATTTTATACATATGATCCAAAATAAAAATAAGTTAAGAAAATAAAACGTGATAAATTTTAATGAAACGAAAAACTTATCACTAATAATTTTAAATTATATTTAATATTGACCATCAACATAAAAAAATTGTACTATCATCTAATGTTATTTTGTAATTTTATGTAATTAATTTAATATCTTATATACGGTTAAAATAGCTTAAATTTTGTGAAAATATATCATCAAATATTTGTATATAATTTAACAGTGTATATAATTATGAGGTAAATAGCTAACTTAAACATATCACGTTACCTTAATTTATATTAAAAAGAAAAAAAGTAAAATTATAATAAAAATTCAAAGATTAACACACCAAATAATGTTAATATAATATCTTTATTTAATAGTAGATTTAATTATATAAAAGTAATGTGAAAATTATTTTGAATATAATAACATTTTCTGAAAATAGCACCCTTAATTATTTTTTCTTAGTGTTTAAGATTCTTTGTGAAATTAGTATTGATATTTTATAGCAAATATAATCAATATTGAAAATTTAAAAAATAAATTAGTTATTATTAACAAAATTTAATAAATTTATTACGAATTTTTTTTTGCAAAACAAAAAATTTAAAAACACAAACTGTAATATATGTTAATAATAATGAGTTTAAATAGTATATTGAAGTAATAATAGATTTTAGTTTGAGTATGAATGAGAATGAATGATATTTTTGAACCATAAAATAAATTGTCATCAAATAGGGAGTGACATTAGCCAAAAAGGAATACAACAGCAACTTCCTAAAAGAATAAGCATAACATTGATTAAACCCTAAAAATATTGTGGTTAATTCATTTGTGATATTTATTTGGGACCAGTGGCTTTCCTTAATTGGTATTTCAATTTTCAAGAATATAAGAGATAACTCATCATTAATTTATCACCCTTTTTCCCAAATCTATTTGGGAAATACAGCAATTTGTCAGTAATAGATGTGATGGAAAGGACTTGCTCGAGATCTAAATTCGTTAGTTTTTTAATCTTTTAGGCAAAGACTACAAGCCATTAATATTGAAGAGTTGTTCAAACCTTCACCCTCAAAGAATGGACGACGTAATTGTTAGAAGTTGCGATGAGTGAATTACGAACTAACAGGAAATGACAGTAAAAAACAATTCGGTCAACTTAAGAAATGGTTGCTACTTCAACTGCACACTTTCTCAAAAGCAATTAATCATAGAGTTTCCTTTTATAGAAGCTACAAGCAATGTTTCGGCACCGAAGACGCGTACACAGTAACATTTTTCAACCTCCCACTGTTGCATTCAATGCCATTTTTCATGCCTTTCATATAACATGGGTCCACTGAATTTTGAATAGCTTTCGGTGAAGTTTTGAATAGCCATGTTTCTTGTAACATGCGTCCACTGAGTGTCCAGTTTTTGTCACTATTTCAGAGATTGACCTCTCCTTCCAACTTCATCCTCTTCAAGGAGAAATCCTTCCTCCGCCTCTTGTTCCTCTTCAATAATACAGTGTGCGGCTCAACATTCAATACAGCAAATTTTTTTTCTACTGCTATTTTCACAGACTACAAAACATTAGTATTGAAAGTTGTATAAAGCTAGGCGCTTGCACCATTGATCAAGCAATGCAACGTAATTTTTATAAGCTTCAGACTTTGCAGTGAGTGAACGAACAAGAACTTGAAGGAAACGGAAGTGCACAAAGTCAAAGTCAAGTGCCCATTTCTTCCACAAACAAGGCCGCCTAATCTTTTGTCTTTTGAACGTCGACTCCACTATTCAAAGTCACATGTCGTAAATAAAACTTCAAATTGAATCCATAATTTTCCGAAGGCCGTGTTGGGCATGGCATTGATTAGTGTCATTAGATTACCTATATAAACACACACAAAGCCCCAGCGTCAATAGCATTATCAAACCCTCTCCAATTTGAAACTCGTGATGGCAACCTGTAGCTTTTGTTTACTGGCAGTGGCCCTTTTCTTTGGTACAGCCTATCATGTGTTTCTCCCATTACCACCTGTTATGGCTTCCATTAATGAGGAGCGGGAGGCTTTGCTACGAAGTGGTTGGTGGTGGAATGATTCCCGGAATATCTCAAACCATTGTAATTGGACTGCCATTACCTGTAATGAAGCAGGAAGTGTTACAGACATTGCTGCACATTATTGGCCTCTGAATCTTCATCCACCATCTTTGCAGCTCCAAGAATTGAACCTGACTGCCTTTCCCAATTTAGTCATTCTATATCTACCTCGAATGGGACTTACAGGATGGATCCCCACACAAATAGGTGCTCTCACAAAGCTTCTCCATCTTGATCTATCCTATAATTGTCTTCATGGTGAGTTGCCTAGAACACTTTCGAATCTTACTCAACTTACCATGCTTGATCTTTCATTCAATTCTCTTAGTGGTGTTATTCCTTCTACATTGAGTCAATTGGAGAATTTAACCCTTCTCTCCCTTGCTTCAAACCAAATTGAAGGCTCAATACCACTGCAATTAGGGAATTTAAGACTCTTACAGGAATTACGGCTCTCAGATAATTTAATCACTGGTTCAATCCCCTCTACTTTGGGCCAATTGAAGAATTTGACCATTCTCTCTCTTGCTTCAAACCAAATTGAAGGTCTCATACCTCAGAAACTAGGGGATTTAAAGAGCTTACATGGATTATATCTCTCAAATAATTCACTCACAGGTTCCATCCCTTCTAATTTGTGTCAATTGGAGAATTTAGTTTATCTCTACCTTGATTCAAATCAAATTGAAGGACAAATTCCAGTAGAGATAGGGAGTTTAAAACAACTAGAAGTATTGAATCTTTCAGGTAACTCCCTATTTGGTCCAATTCCTCATGAAATAGGATCTTTGATGTCTTTACAAGAGCTATACATAGAATTCAATCAAATGAATGGTTCTATACCCTTAGAATTTAAGGATTTGGTCAGCCTTAATTCTTTACATCTTTCTCATAATAAGATATCTGGCAGTATACCAGTGGAACTGTTCCAATTGAGCTTGTCTTCTCTTCATCTTTCAACCAACCAATTGAGTGGGTGCATACCATCAGAGATTAGAAATGCCACCAGCCTTTATGATGTAGACCTTTCCTACAACAAGCTAGAAGGATCCATCCCATCTCCTATAGTAAACTGTTGGCAGTTGGGGAAAGTGAATCTAAGCAATAACATGTTAACTGGAGCCATTCCTTCCCAAATTGGGCGTGTTAATAACCTTGATCTCAGTCACAATTTTTTCAGTGGTAAAGTGCCTTCTTTGGTCATTCTTGATGGTCTTTCTTCTCTTGAATAGATCAAGTATTATCAAGCTTGGATCTTAGCTACAATAATCTCACAGGTGCACTACCAATTCAACTTGCAAATGTACTACATATTAACTTGTCATTCAATTTCTTTGGGTGTTCACAAGAGTACAGAGTTTTCCATGAAGAATCATTAATTGGTAACACTCCCAATTTTGCTTCCTGTTCTTTTCAAGTTCAAAGAACCAATAAAGCTAAGCATCTCATTGTAGTTACTCTTCCTATTATTTGCTTCCTCCTTGTCATTTGCCTGCCTATATATTTTACTCTATATAAGACCAAATCAGAACAAAAGTCAACAAAGAATGGAGAGTTGTTTTGCATATGGAATTATGTTGGTAAAATTACAGTTGAAGACGTCATTGAAGCAACACAAGACTTTGATATCAAGTATTGCATTGGAACTGGTACATGTGGCAGTGTGTACAAAGCACAACTGCCGAGTGGCAAAATTGTTGCGTTGAAGAAACTTCACCAATTGGAGTCTCAAAACCTATCTTTTGAAGGGAGCTTCCGTAATGAGGTGAAGATGTTAGCCAACATCCATCACAGAAACATTGTCAAACTTCATGGCTTTTGCGTCCATAATCAATGCATTTTTTTAGTTTATCAATACATGGAAAGAGGAAGCTTATTTTGTGTATTGAGCGATGATGTTGAAGCTGAGCAGTTGAGCTGGAGCAAGAGAGTGAATATCATTCGAGGAGTGGCATATGCTATGTCCTACATGCATCATGATTGTACCCCACCAATTGTTCACAGAGATGTATCAAGTAGTAATATTTTGTTGAACTCTCAATTAGATGCAGCTCTCTCAAACTTTGGCACAGCCAGATTAGTTAATCTAGATTCTGCAAACCAAAGCCTACCAGTCGGAAAATATGGTTATGTTGCACCAGGTGAAGTTTGTACTTTCATACTTTCACAAAATAGAATTACTGAATTTGAGAAGTTAAGTTCATTGACAACTTTTTTGATCCATTGCAGAGCTTGCCTACACATTAACTATGACAGAAAAATGTGATATTTACAGTTTTGGAGTGGTGGCACTCGAAACCATGATGGGAAGACGTCCAGGAGAGTTAATATCATTTTTATCCAACACTTCTACTCAGAATATGTTGTTGAAAGATCTCCTAGACTCACGCATCAGTTTAACTTTGTGTCAAGAGGATGCTCAGGCCATAGTTCTTGTGGTATCAATAGCATTGGCATGCTTGCGTACTAAGCCAAAGTCTAGACCGTCAACGCAGCAAGTGGCTCGAGAACTTTCTAGTTCCACACAGCCATTGCCTTTGCCACTCTCTGAAATCTCAATCCATCAGTTGATGACTCGAGAGTTTTTACATTCTTCCATCCATTTGTCAATATATAAATAATACAAATGAAAGACTAAATGTAGCGATTTGGTTTTAAGATGAATGACATTTCCTTTTAATAAACCAAGGTTGATGCAAGTTGCTCTCCTTCCTTAGATTTACATTATCAATTTTCTTTTTGGCTTTTGGGCTACTTTTTTATTTTAAATTAGGTAATTTAGTTCAATCACACCAAACACCCTTGTATTTATAAAACTATCATGGCATATCCCTTAGATTTGCTAACATTACCCTAACTTCCTATGTGATTACAAATTTTCAATTCAAGTAACAAAAAAGACAACATGTGACAAGAACATAATTAATAATGACCAAATTATTCCATAAAAAATTATAATGACAAAATGATAATATTTTTGCATTATTTTATGTATAGATCTTATTGAAATACCTTTTTTTTAATCGTAATTTATATTTATATGGATTATCATTGCATGATAAACAGGGGTATTTTTAGTCCATCTATATGTTAAATACTATAAAAATATTATAATTTTGTCATTGACAATTCATTACCAAGTAAAGATAGATTATAATTAAAAACTAAAAAATAACTTAAAATCATAATTAACTTTTTAAAATTTTTAATTATAAATAGAGGTTGATTATTTTAAAACGATATTAATTGCTATGCAATGACTCTGTGTAAACCCATTTTACACTATCAAACTAAAACTTGAGGCATCCCTAAAATTTTAGTAACTGCATCATTTTCTCCTTGTTTTTCTCACCAATTCACTTATATGTTAAGTTTTAATTGGTTGACGGTGTAAAATGGATTAATACAGCCAGTGCATACCAATTAATCTCTTTTAAAATTACAATATTATAAGTTTAATTCTTATACACTAATAGCGGTGTAAATTATTTTTACACTTTCATCCAATCAAATCACTCAATTTGTATGACTTTTCAAGTAGTAGGTGTGAGACTTAATCACTTTTACTTGCAAAACACGATTGGATGACGTTATAAAACCTTTTTATACTATCAGTGCATATAAATTAAACTCTATTTTGATTAAGTGAAGCTTAAACTTCAGATATTATATTATATAAAAACAATTTTGTTTTCGCACAATTCAGAGAAAAAAAATTATACTTACACTATTTTTAATCGAAACATCCAAAAATATATAAATTTAATGGTCAAGCAATCAGTCAATCATATAAAAGAACGAATATAAGTGATTATTAGAATAATAAATCTTACCCCACCTTATATCGGTTAATTGTTCTTTCGCCAGAGGAAGAAGGAAGGAAGCGAGACTGAACATGGTTGGTGCAAGGAGAGGATATATGGAGATGGGTATGCTTCCAAACTCAGCGTCTAAAAGAGGAAAGCTCTTAGCAGCTGGTTACACTTCACTCCTTCCCATATCTAGTGCCTCCCCTTCCTGTTTTCCCTGCATTTTCCAATTGGGCATGTTTATATGCTTAAACAAATAAAGAAGCAAAAATCTGATTTTTTTTTTTAAGCATTTCCTTTTTATGTCATAGATAATGTGATAGTCTGTGTTACTTCTCACCAGATCTTTTTTGGGGTGAATGACAAGGAATACAATTGATTTGGTAAGCCTTTGCTAATATGTAAATTCTAATGTATATCTTCCTGCCCCAATACAGATTCCTTGTGCCCATTTCACTCTTTTATTATATATATCTTCCACAAACATATGTCCATTATGAAATAGAAAAAACATAGGTAAGAACTTAGACCAAGTTACCTATATCAGTTTTACGTATTTCTCAGATCAAGTAAGAACACAACAAAAACATACAGCACAGTTAATTATCAGAGGAAACTAGGCCAATGAAGTTATGCTCTTTACTGAAAACAAAATTTGCTAAATGAATACCAAATATTGCATTGAGGATATTGTTATTAAATATGTTTTACAATAGCAAGTAGATTAGTAGATTATACTAATAAAATACAACAAAAAATACAGCACAATTAATTATCAGTGGCAGATGGAAAGGACTCGTTCAAGATACAACTGTTCTACGCTTATAACTCTTGTCACAGTGTACAACTACATATCGTCAATATTGCAAACTGTATTAAACTAGCCATTTACGTCAACATCTTGCAATAACATAATGTAGACATTTTACTCAGCCATTCTAACGTTGGTATAATTCTCAATGATTGAACATAACCTATTGTTTTTTGCCCATGCTTTTATTATATTCTCATCGAATGAGTGATGCAATTGATTTTTGTAAGTTGTAGGCTTTTGCAGTGAGTGGAAAAGAACTTGCAGGAAACGACAGAACACAAGTCAAAGTAAACTAGTCAAGTGCCCTTAACACTCATTTTCTTCCAATAATGTCACAACTCCACTATAGAAATGAAGAGAATAATGAATAGACTAATATATTTTGATCCTACGTATTAATTAATATAGCATAATTTTAAGACTACTATTAGATAAAATATTTTGAATATGTGAAATTAATTAGACGTAGTATCAGAAGAATAAAATTAATAATTTATTCAAATGCAAAACTTTTAAATATTTTGAAATATGAGTGGACAGATGTTCTAAAAGAGATTGAGTAATTAAAAAAGACAGAAGGTTATAAGCGAATTTAATATCGATAGAATTAAATTACACATACCCATTATCAGATGATTAAAGCAGGAGACAAAAAGATTTTAATGTAAACAATAAAATGTGTAGTTTGCTAATCTATCACGACCTAGCTTAAGTCATGAACAACGCATAAGGAACACATTTCCTAGCAAACTTTAATCTACATTATTTTTTGGAATGTGCCCTTCCAACATATAAAAATATCTCAATATAGTCCATATACCAAATTAGCTTTTACACTATTAAAGATAATACAAAATATAGTTCAAGCTTAAAACTAAATAAAGTTTACAATTCCTTTCTACAATATGATCTATATAGCTAAGTCATAATTTCTCAAACATAAGCATAAAATAAATGCAAGGACCCTACCTGTGACTTATAAATCAACTGACAAACTAACTGGCTAAAACAAAATGAGAGTTATAACAAAAAGGGCCTTCATGAGAAGGCTCACAAATTTTCAATTAACTAAGGTTGTGTCGGAGGAACAAAACAAAACCAGTACCAGCACTAGCACCTATATCTGAAAAAGATGGAAAGACAACGAGATGAGTTTTGTAACTCAAAGAGAGATAGGATATCCATAGTTTACTATATGCAAATATAAAATAATATAAACATAATAATGTATATGTACTCATAAAAATATGGTTCTAGTCATAACATGAGATTTCTTGATAACATAGTTTTACATAATCACGTAAATCTAAACATAATGGGGAGTTATCTAAAGCAAGACAATACCATGTCCAGACCTGACCCAAAATAATGTGCGGGTTAGCATCTAACACGCTAACTGGAATTGGCTTATAGCCAAATATATGTCCAGACATCACTGCAGCTATGTCCAGGTTAGCATCTCACCTGTTAATTGGAGTTTCTCACGGTGTATCAAGACTAACGCCACTGCTATTAGCTATAGTTTCTAGTTATGGAATTTTCCCTAGATCAAATCACTATCAGACATATCCCAATTCCATGATATTCTTATAATACAAAATTCATTCTCAAGTTATATGAGATATAGGAGACATAAGATAAACTGTTGAAAGTTGTTTATAACTTGGCATTTGTGTCAACATCTTTTAATAAGATAGTATAAATATTTTGCCTAATTCTTATGTTGATAAACCACAGTTAATCTATCTATTAAATACATCTTTCATATTGCAGGGTGAGGAACCTTTCCGTGATATTTCATGGATATCAAAGTTATCTCGAGTCATTTATCAACTCTTTTGCACAGCACTATTATCAGTTGTAGATGGGAAGGACTTGCTCATTGATCCAAGTTGTTCTACTTCTGTTGTCCACAGACCCCAAACTGTTGATATTGAAAGTTGTTAATAAATTAGCATTTGTGTCAACATCTTTTAATAAGATAGGATTAATATTTTACCTAAGCCTTATGTTGATAAACCATACCACAGTTAATCTATCTATTAAATAATTTTCTTTCTTTTTCTTTCTCAAACAAATTGACTATTGCTGTTAAAAGTTGAAGTGACTGATTAAGAAATTTCGAGAAGCCGCAGCATGCAAGTCAGAGTCAGGCTAAGTAGTTGCTGCAGCAATTGAGCACTTTCTCAAACGAATTAGTCTTTGAGATTCCATGTGCCCATTTCACACGTCCATCGTATTTCCACAAACTTGTCCATTATGGAATAGGAAGAACTTTTGATAAACTTGCTTGTATTTATTGGAACTAATTTTCAAACTATGCAAGACATGCGTAATCCTGAACGTTTTCCTCAATATTCATACATTATTAATTTTTTTATTTTTTGAGCTGATACATTATTAACTTTCAAGTTACTTATTTGACCAGGAAAATTTTTTTTTCTGCTTGTCTTCTCTTAATTTGATAACTAAATAAAATGGATATAAGCAACTTCAAATCTTGTCCTATTGTGGGACAAGACTTGCATTAAGTCGCTTATAATGTTTTAGCTAATTTTCAAATTAAATAATCGCATGTAGATATTTTTCTTGAAATCAACGGTTTAAGATCGAGTTGAAAGTATATATTATTCTTAAGAAAAGTATTCACTTATTGCTTTTTGATATAAGGGATATAGAACTTGATCTTCTTTTTTTTTTTATAAACTTTTCAGAATTGATTTTGGAAACTATAACACAATCAATTATCAGTTGTGGAGGAAAGGACTTGCTTAAGAACCAACTGTTCTACTGTTATTATCCCATACTGTAAAACGTTAATATTGAATATTATTGTTTATGGAATGAACAAGAACTTGCATGACAGTGCACAGGTCAAATTAAGTCAACTGACCATTTCACATGTTCATTCCAAATCTATATATCTTCCACAAAAGCGGTCCCTCCTTCATAAAAAATGTTACTATCACGGGACCGGACTATGCCGTGAAGAAAACTTGGAACCGAATATATAATTTTCACAATGTCGTGTTGGGCGTGGCATTGATCAGTGTCGTTATATCATCTATATAAGCACACACGAAGCCCCGGGGCCAATAGCATCAATTATTCAACACTTTCCTATTCGAAACAATAATGATGGCAAAGTGTAGTTTTATTAGTTTACTGGGAGTGGTCCTTATCTTTGGTTCAGCCTCTTGTGTGTTGTTCCTACTACCATCTGTGATGGCTTCCATTAACGAGGAACGTGAGGCCTTACTAAAGAGTGGTTGGTGGAATGATTCCCGGAATATCCCAAACCACTGCAATTGGACTGGCATCACCTGTGATGAAGCTGGAAGTATTACAGAGATTGTTGGACGGGACTTGAATATTTCCCAGTCAAAACTGCGATTTCAGAACTTGAACGTGACTGCCTTTCCCAATTTGGAGACTCTATATCTTGTTCATTTGGGGCTTACGGGGAGCATCCCCTCCGAGATAGGCGCTCTTTCAAAGCTTCGCAATCTTTGGTTGTCCTTTAATTACCTTCATGGTAAGCTGCCTCCATCACTTTCAAATCTCACTCAACTTGAGTTGCTTTCTGTTTCAGACAATTCTCTTAGTGGTGTCATTCCTGTGACATTGGGTCAATTGAAGAATTTGATCTATCTCTTCCTCGATTTAAACCAACTTGAGGCCCCTTACCACCTCAGTTAGGAAATTTAACATAGTTAGAAATATTATTTCTCTCAAATAATTCACTGATAGGTTCACCTCCTTCAACTTTGGGTCAATTGGAAAATTGACTTATCTCTGGCTTCATTCAAATCATATTGAAGGTCCTATACCACCACAATTAGGAAATTTAAAACGGTTAGTAATATTACACCTCTCAAATAATTCAATAACTGGTTCAGTTCCTTCAAGTTTGGGTCAATTGAAAAATTTGACTTATCTCCACCTTGATTCAAACCATATTGAAGGTTCCATAGCTCTAGAAATAGGGAATTTAAGCAGTTTACAAGGATTATATCTTTCAAATAACTCATTTTCTGGTTCTATCTCTTCTCAAATTGGAGCTTTAACTCAGTTGGAAGATTTGTCCATAGAACTCAACCAAATCAATGGTTCTATTCCTCCAGAACTTTTTCTTTTGACCCGCTTGCGTTTGTTGAATCTCTCATCAAATCAACTGTCTAATCTAATACCCATAGAGATTGAAAAAGCTCATGTTTGGAACCTAGACCTCTCTCACAACAAGCTAACAGGTTCTATCCTATTTCCCATCCCAGATTGCCCCCATAATGTTGATTTTAGCTATAACTTGTTGAACGGAAGTATTACTTCCCAAATCAATTGTGTTGTAAACTTGAACCTTAGTCATAATTCTTTCAGTGGTGAGATCCCATTCGATCTCGGAGTGAGTTCTGTGCTAGACAGTTTGGATCTTAGTTATAACAATTTCACGGGCAAATTGCACAAGGAACTTGCTACTCTAAGATATATAAACCTTTCATACAATTCCTTTGACTATTCACAAGATGTTGACTTGAACTCACAATTACCTGAATATTGTTCTTTCCAAGAAAGCTCGTTAATGGGTTTTAAAACACCCAATTTCACATCTTGCCATGATGCCCGACAAACTAGTCCTCAAACCCATTACGTCCAACAAAACAGTAAAGCGAAGCATGTCCTTGTAATTGCTCTTCCTATCATTTCCATCACTCTTTCCACAATTTTCTTAACATTATGCTTCACAAGATGTATCAATAAGACCAAATTTGACGGAAGATCAACAAAGAATGGAGACTTGTTTTCTATATGGAATTATGACGGTAAAATTGCATTTGAGGACATCATTGAAGCAACACATGTAGAAAAAGTGGGCGGTGGCTGTGCATTTTGCAGCCACCGAAAGTTGAAAAAAACAAAAAGAGATTACTGTGCACATGCACAGTAATGTGATACACAGTTGTACCACCGAAATATGCACAGTAACTTTCCAAAATCATCTATAAATATAGCCTTCAAGCAGACGGTTTTTTGCATCTGAACTGAGAAGTATTTCCTCAGTTGTAAAGGAAGAAGCAGTGTAGGCTTCTTGTAGTGAGAGAAAAATAGAGAGTGTGTGTAAGAAAATTCCAAGAGTGTAGTGTGAGTATACACTGGGGGTTTTGGATATATTCTCTAGATCTCTGTAATACTACTAATTGTAGTAGAAGAGAGTCTCATTAGGGATACACTATATTGTAATTACTCTTAAATATAGTGGAGTATTTTTCGGAGTTTGGCCCGTGGTTTTTCCCTCAAAATTACAGGAGGGTTTTCCACGTTAAAATATTGGTGTGCAGTTCTCTTGATCTATTTTGTTAGTGTAAATAGTAACGAGTACTATTAATAAATAGTGAAGCGGGTCCCACTACATAGTACTATTCACGTGAATAGTGACGTGGGCCCCACTGTGGATTACTATTCACCGTGCTCCATTTTTCCGTCTCTTCAATTTGGGCGCGCTTCCGCTCACATCCGTAAAGTGTTTATTACACTTGGGGTGTACCCGACTCTGATGATACCATAACAAGTGGTATCAGAGCTCTTTTGGATCGGTGGGATTTATTCTTAGTATGCTCTGTGGTTGCAGCTTAGTCTGATCTTCCACATCAGAAAAGAGTTTCTCCCTAATACTTGAGGATCACCTTTTGGTTGCTGTTGCTGGAAGACAGTGTGATACTGTGAGAGTGCAGTTTGAAGAGGTTCTGGCTAAGGAAAGACTTGGTATTTAAGCGTGTCCATTGTGACCCACCTCTCTTTCCTGGGAACCCTCTTGGTGCACGGTTTACAGTTGAGTTGCACTATTCCAGTATACGGTTAATAGTATAAGGTTCTGACTAAGATCCAAGATGATGGTGCCAAAATTTGAAGTGGAGAAATTTGACGGGTCCAATGACTTCAGGCTATGGAAACTGAAAGTGCAGGCATTGCTAGGTCAGCAAGGTCTTGCAGAGACGTTAGAGGACCCAGGGTCATTACCTGATGACAAGAAGAAGGAGATGATGGTCAAAGCACTGAGTACAATACAGTTGAGTCTTGCGGACAATGTTCTGCGAGAAGTCATGGATGATAAAACCGCTGATTCACTATGGAAGGCTTTGGAAGAAAAATATTCTGTAAAGACCTTGTCCAACAAGCTTTATCAGAGAAAGCGACTGTACACATTCAAATATTCAGGAGGAAAATCAATGCAAGAACATATAGATGACTTCAACCGGATGATCTCTGATGTTGGAGCAGCTGGAATTAAAGTTGAAGATGTTGATCAAGCTATGATCTTGTTGACTTCACTACCTCCGTCTTATGATAATTTCTGTGATACCATACTTTATGGTAGATCCGATATCTCAGTGAAAAATGTCACAGAATCACTGATGATAAAGGAACATCAGAAGTTAGTAGCCGGATCCAATGTCGAAGGTCCTGCAGATGGATTGTTCGTGACGAGAGGGCGTAGTCAAGAAAGAGGATCGGGAAGCAAAAGCAAGAGAAGATCAAAGTCCAGAAAGCATAAATCTGTGAAGTGCTTTCATTGTCACCAGACGGGACATATCAGAAGAAATTGCCCAGAGAAAGGAGAAATCAGGAGATTCTGCCAATGTAACAATTGAAAGTTCTGAAGATAGTGATGCCGATACTGGTTCAGCCTTGACAGTATTCACATGTGACACCGGAAATGAGTGGATCCTGGATTCTGGCGCATCCTTTCACATGACACCTAATCGAAACTTCTTCTCATCCTATAAAAAAAGGGAGGGAAAAGTTAGATTGGGAGATAATAGAATTATTGCGACTGCTGGTGAAGGAGATGTGCAAGTGAATTTGGACGATGGTACTAAAAGGACGTTTCATGCATGGCATGTACCAGAATTGGGTAGAAATCTGATCTCATTGAGTGCCCTTGACAATCGGGGGTACAAGTTCACTGGAGAGGGTGGCTTCTTGAAGGTATTCAAAGGCTCAATGGTGGTATTGAAAGGAAAGCTGCAGGGCGGGATCTATCTATTGCTAGGAAGCACAGTCGATGGAACCGCTGCTGTTCTATCCTCTGAAAGAAAGGATGATGCTACACGATTGTGGCACATGCGGCTTGGTCATATGAGCGAGAAAGGAATGACCATACTTGTTGGCAAAGGCTTGTTGAAAGGCCTGAAGAATTGTAAACTTGGTTTCTGTGAAAACTGTGTATTTGGAAAGCAGAAACGGGTGAAGTTCAATTCTGGCAAACACAATAGCAAGGGAATATTGGAGTATGTCCACTCGGACGTTTGGGGTCCAGCCCCTGTTAACTCCTTAGGTGGAGCTCGCTATTTTCTTACTCTGATAGATGATTATTCTAGAAAAGTCTGGATTTATTTCCTGAAGAAAAAAGAAGAAGTGTTCGACAAATTCAAGCAATGGAAAGCCATGGTCGAGAAGCAAACCGGGCAGTCAGTCAAGAGACTAAGAACTGACAATGGCGGAGAATTTTGCAACAAAGAATTTGAGGAGTTCTGCAGAAATGCTGGTATAGTGAGGCACCATACTGTACCAGGAACACCACAGCAAAATGGAGTTGCAGAACGGATGAACAGAACACTTCTAGAGCGTGCAAGATGCATGCGAATCAACGCAACACTTCCCAAATCATTTTGGGCTGAGGCAGTCAATACAAATTGTATATCCGTAAACAGATCTCCATCAACTGCTATTAATCTGAAGATTCCACAAGAGGTATGGTCCGGTCGACCCGTAAACTATTATGATTTAAAGATATTTGGTTGTCCTGCATATGCCCATGTGAATGATGGTAAACTTGAGGCAAGGGCAAGAAGGTGTATATTTCTAGGATATGCACGAGGGGCGAAAGGCTACAAACTGTGGTGTATAGAGAAGGCAAGTTCACCTAAAATCATTGTCAGCAGAGATGTCACTTTTGACGAGGCGGCAATGCTAAATCAGAAGAAGGAGTCTAACTTAGATGAGGCAGAGACAGATCATGGTGCTAAGAAGCAGGTGGAGCTAGAGATTGACTATGGGAAGGTGAAGCAAGAAAATGATGTAATGAATCAGCCAAATACTTCAGGGATTGCTCAACCTGAAGTAGAACAACAAGATGAACCTGACTATGAGGAAACTGGTGAACCAACCAGAGAAGCAGAGCCATACAGTATTGCTACTGTCAGAGAAAGACGAGAAATCCAGAAACCAAAAAGATATCTGGATTATGCTGTTTGTGCACTTGACTCATTATATGCAGATCCTATAGCCTTTGCTTTGGCTATGGCGGATGGTGTAGTTGGAGATGAACCATGTACCTACCGTGATGCAGTAGAAAGTAAGGAGTCGAAGGAGTGGCTGTAGCAATGAATGAGGAGATTGAGTCTCTTCAGAAAAATCAAACGTGGGAGCTGGTACAACTTCCAAAGGGGAAAAGAGTAGTTGGCTGTAAATGGGTTTACAAAAGGAAAGAAGGAATCCCTGGTATTGAGCCTCCAAGGTTCAAGGCGAGACTTGTAGCAAAGGGTTATACTCAGAAGGAGGGTGTTGACTTCCATGAAGTATTCTCTCCTGTGGTGAAGCATAGCTCTATTCGGATCCTATTAGCTATTGTGAGTACGTTTGACTTAGAGCTAGAATAGCTTGATGTGAAGACGGCATTCTTACATGGTGAGCTAGAGGAGCAGATCTACATGAGTCAACCAGAGGGGTTCATAAGTCTTGGTAAGGAAAATCATGTTTGCCTATTAAAGAAGTCATTATATGGCTTGAAGCAGTCTCCAAGGCAGTGGTACAAAAGGTTCGATGCATTTATGATTGGTACTGGATATAGTAGAAACCAATATGATAATTGCATCTACTCTAAAGAGCTTCCAGATGGTTCGAAGATTTATTTGTTGTTGTATGTAGATGACATGCTAATTGCAGCTCGTAATAAGGCTGAAATTAGTATGTTGAAAACTCAGTTGGGAAAAGTGTTTGAGATGAAGGACTTAGGTGTGGCAAGGAAGATTCTTGGAATGGAAATTCATAGGGAGCGACATAGTGGCAGGTTGTGTTTAACACAACAAAATTATATTATAAAAGTGCTACAACGCTTCAATATGGATCAATCCAAACCAGTTGGCACTCCGTTGGCTGCACATTTTAAGTTATCTTTGAAAGAATGTCCGAGAACTGAGGAAGAGGTGGAGCACATGTCTCATAAACCTTACTCTAGTGCAGTTGGCAGTCTCATGTATGCCATGGTGTGCACTAGACCAGACATTTCACATGCAGTGAGTGTGGTAAGCAGATTTATGAGCAAACCTGGAAAGACACACTGGGAAGCTGTGAAATGGATCATGCGGTACCTAAAAGGTTCCACTGATGTCTGTTTGGTATTTGAAGGTCAGAAGAACCGTGGAGTTGTAGGTTATGTAGATTCTGATTATGCAGGTGACTTGGATAAAAGAAGGTCATTGACAGGCTATATCTTTACAGTCTTTGGATGTACTATTAGCTGGAAGGCGACATTGCAATCAACAGTGGCATTGTCAACTACTGAAGCTGAGTATATGGCATTGACTGAGGCTGTTAAAGAGAGTATTTGGGTGCACGGTCTTTTGGATAGTTTTGGATTGAATCAACATGTACCAATTGTACATTGTGATAGTCAAAGCGCCATTCATCTGGCTAAAAATCCAGTCTATCATGAAAGGACAAAGCACATTGACGTCAGACTTCATTTTGTCAGAGAATGTATCAATAATGGTACTGTTGCAATTCAGAAGATAGCCACAGCTGAAAACCCAGCCGATATGATGACAAAACCATTACCGATTGACAAGTTTAAGCATTGCTTGGACTTAGTTAATATTTGCAGAGGTTGAAAGCTGTTGCAAAATGCAGCCAATGTGGAGAATTGTAGAAAAAGTGGGCGGTGGCTGTGCATTTTGCAGCCACCGAAAGTTGAAAAAAACAAAAAGAGATTACTGTGCACATGCACAGTAATGTGATACACAGTTGTACCACCGAAATATGCACAGTAACATGCACAATAACTTTCCAAAATCATCTATAAATATAGCCTTCAAGCAGACGGTTTTTTGCATCTGAACTGAGAAGTATTTCCTCAGTTGTAAAGGAAGAAGCAGTGTAGGCTTCTTGTAGTGAGAGAAAAATAGAGAGTGTGTGCAAGAAAATTCCAAGAGTGTAGTGTGAGTATACACTAGGGGTTTTGGATATATTCTCTAGATCTCTGTAATACTACTAATTATAGTAGAAGAGAGTCTCATTAGGGATACACTATATTGTAATTATTCTTAAATATAGTGGAGTATTTTTCGGAGTTTGGCCCGTGGTTTTTCCCTCAAAATTACAGGAGGGTTTTCCACGTTAAAATATTGGTGTGCAGTTCTCTTGATCTATTTTGTTAGTGTAAATAGTAACGAGTACTATTAATAAATAGTGAAGCGGGTCCCACTACATAGTACTATTCACGTGAATAGTGACGTGGGCCCCACTGTGGATTACTATTCACTGTGCTCCATTTTTCTGTCTCTTCAATTTGGGCGCGCTTCCGCTCACATCCGTAAAGTGTTTATTACACTTGGGGTGTACCCGACTCTGATGATACCATAACAACACAAGACTTTGATATCAGGTATTGCATTGGAACTGGTGGATATGGTAGCGTGTACGGAGCACAACTTCCAAGTAGGAAAATTGTTGCATTGAAGAAACTTCACCAAATGGAATCTCAAAACCCTTCTTTTGACAAGAGTTTCCACAATGAGGTCAAGATGTTAACAGAAATCCATCACAAGAACATTGTCAAGCTTCATGGCTTTTGCCTCCATAACCGGTGCATGTTTTTGGTCTATGAATACATGGAAAGAGGAAGCTTATTTTGTGTCTTGAGCATTGATGTCGAAGCTAAGGAACTAAGTTGGAGCAAGAGGATTAATATCATTCAAGGAATGGCAAATGCTTTGTCATACATGCATCATGATTGTAGCCCACCAATTGTTCGCAGAGATGTAACAAGTAACAATATTTTGCTGAACTCACAATTGGATGCTATTGTCTCAGACTTTAGCACAGCTAGACTAATTGATCAAGATTCTTCAAACCAAACCCTACAAGTTGGAACATACGGTTACATCGCACCAGGTGTCTTTTGTTTAAAATTTAATTTTTGAATGAATTTAATTATTGGATTTCAGACCTTAAGTTCATTAACAACTTTCTTGGTCTATTGCAGTGCTTGCCTACACATTGACTGCGACAGAAAAATGCGATGTTTACAGTTTTGGAGTGGTATTGCTTGAAACCTTGATGGGAAGACATCTAGGACAGCTAATCTCATCATTATCCAACTCTTCTTCTCAAAGCATATTGTTAAAAGATATCCTGGATTCACGCATTCCTTTACCTCTTTGTCAAAAAGATGCTCAACCAATAGTTCTTGCGATAAAACTAGCATTGGCATGCTTGTGTTCTGAGCCAAAGTCCAGACCATCAATGCAGCAAGTGGCCCAAGAACTTTTCAGTTCCAAACAGTCATTGCCTTTACCCTTCTTTGAAATCTCAATCCATCACTTGATGGCAGCTGAGTTTCATGAAATAGATCTTTCAAATAACGACTAAGGGTTGAAATCTTTTGCATGTTTAATTAGTTTTAAGATGAATGACATTTCTTTTAATTATTGCAAGGTTGATGCAAGTTGTTCTCCTAGTTTATTTAAATTTTGGTTTTTTTTTAATTGGTACAACTTCTTTAATAAACTTCCAATTTAATTGATAGTTATTGATTGATTTATCGAATAAGCGGTGTTACGATGCTAGAAACATTTATAAATAATTGATGACATATTATTACGTACGATACCAAACCTTTTATTATGATGTTCATAATATTTCTTGGTTATGCCTATATTGCGTTGAAGTGCTTTAATTTTTGCCATGTGAAATATCTTTTGCTAAATGCACTTGAGCAACAAAGGGCAAGTCTCAAATCAACCGCTACGAGAAGGTAGCTAAATCAAAACTTACTTTTACTACTATTTAATTTATTTTTTTTTTGTATTTTGTATCTTTAGTATTTTAATTTATATTCTTAGATTTCAATCTACATACCAAACATGTCTAAACATGTTACCTGGGAAATGTGATTCTTTGAAAGGAATGTTATCTCATGAAATGAAAAATCAATCTGTTAACCACAGGCCCCTTATAGTTCAAACATTTGTCTTATAAGCATATAAGGGGGCCATTTTGAGAATTATTTTAATTAGAATTTAATTTATCTACATTGTCAAGGGCTTTTACACAAATCAAATGAAAAAAGATATTATAGACTTTCGCCGCTTTACAACACTATAAAGTTGATTTGAATCGACTTTGGTCTATAATTAGTCCACCCAACATGATTGGACCTATATGACTTTTGCCTGGAAAGTTATCAAAACAAAAGTCGATTTGAATAGACTTCAAGATTATTTCAATGCAAAAAATTTGAAATGTAAGGAAATTTGTTCTAATTGACTTCCATTATTAAAAAAAAAGGACATATATGTGAACAACTGGAAAATGGGGGAAGTCTGTAATATCTTTTTTTAATTATATTTGCGTAAAAAAACCCACATTGTCAATGTAAAAAAATTTACACAGATATCCAATTATGTATTAACACATAAACAAGAAAGTTACATTCGACGACTCACTTTTTTTAAAGTCTTAGAAATAGAAGTATATGATTGGATAAAGGTGTAAAATATTTTACACTGTCAATATATCAAAATTAAACTCTTTTATTTGTGCCTTTATATGAAAGAAACTTCTAAATATTAATTGATCCAGGATCCACACATTTATATGTGTCTTCGTATTTTTCATTTCACTTTGGCGAGCAACCTGAGTTGTTGGAAAACCCATTTTGGGTTAGTACTCCAATGGGAGAATATTTGTGGATCCAGTTAGTATTCCTGTCTTGTGTTGTCGGCGTGAATGGTGTAGACACCTTAGCTTATCTAAAGCTTCTTGAGATGGTTGATTTTGATGTTATCCTAGGCATGAATTGGTTAGCTCCTTGTCATGCCAATGTCGATTGCTATTCCAAGGTAGTGAGGTTTGATGGTCCAGATGGTCCATCTGTTGTGTTTAAAGGGGATAATTATCTTGCCCCAGCTACTTTGATCTCATCCATGAGTGCCTTGCACTTGATGAATAAAGGCAATCAAGCCTTCCTTGCGATGGTCACAGATGTTGAGGCTGAAGTGCTTAGCATTGATCAAGTCCCCGTGGCTAAAGAATTCTCATACATGTTTCCGAATGAATTACCAAGATTGCCTTCTGAGAGGGAGGTAGAGTTTAGTATAGACGTGGCCCCATAAGTTCAACTCATATCCATCCCTCCTTACCGCATGGCTCCTAACGAATTGCGAGAGTTGAAGGATTAGTTACAAGATATGCTAGAGAAAGGTTTCATCCGTCCGAGCACATCCCGTGGGGAGCTCCAATGCTTTTTGTGAAGAAGAAAGATAGTTCAATGCGATTGTGTGTGAACTACCGACAACTTAATAAACTTACTATGTGTAATAAGTACCTGCTACCAAGGATTGATGATCCGTTTGATCAGCTTCAAGTAGCTTCTTGTTTCTCTAAGATTGATCTCCACTCTAGTATCATCAACTGAAAATCAAAGATGAAGATATTTTTAAAACCGCCTTCCATACCCATTATGGGCATTATGAATTCTTGCTGATGTCTTTTGGCTTGACAAATGCCCCAGCTGCTTTTATGGATTTACTGAATCGTGTGTTCAAACCCTTCCTGGATCACTTTGTGATCGTCTTTATTGATGATATCTTGGTATATCCCAAGAGTGTGGAAGAGCATGAATGCCATCTAAGGATTGTATAGCAAACTTTGAGAGATCACAAGCTTTATGCCAAGTTCTCTAAATGTGAATTTTGGCTTGATCAAGTGGCTTTTCTTGGTCACATTGTATCCAAGGATGGGATTATGGTGGATCCGAAAAAGATTGAAGCTATCCAATAATGGCCACGACCTACTTCGGTTACTGAGATTCGTAGCTTTTTGGGATTGGCAAGCTACTACAGTCGGTTTGTTAAAGACTTCCCAAGATTTTCTGTGCCATTGACTAAGTTGACTCAAAAGAATGTGAAGTTTCAATGGTCAGATGCATGTGAGGAAAGTTTTCAAACACTGAAGGCTTGCCTAACCTCAGCACCTGTGCTTGTCCTACATTCCGATTCCGGAGATTTCTTAGTTTACTGTGATGCTTCTTGAAAAGGACTTGGTTGTGTTTTAATGCAACACGACCGAGTCATTACTTATGCTTCGCGACAACTAAAGAAGCATGAACAAAACTATCCCACTCATAATCTAGAGATGGTAGCAGTAATTTTTGTTTTGAAGATTTAGAGACATTATCTTTATGGCGAAATGTGTGAGATTTACACCAACCATAAGAGTCTGAAATACATATTCCAACAAAGAGACTTGAACTTAAGGCAAAGAAGCTGGATAGAGTTGCTTAAGGATTATGATTACACCATCTTGTATCATCTTGGTAAGGCCAACGTTGTAACGGATGCCTTGAGCAGGAAGTCTATGGGTAGTTTGGCTCATATTGCTCGTATAAAGAGGCCATTAGTGTAGGAAGTTTACAAGCTTGAAGCTAGTGGTGTTAAGTTTGACTTAAGGAAGTCTAGGATACTCTTGGCTCATGTTAAGGCATAGTCGTCCCTCATGAATCAAATTAAAACGCTTCAAAACGAAGATCCTAGATTGCTTAAGCTGCGAGATGATGTCAAAAGTGGAGCAACCTTTGAGTTTACGATGGATCAAGAAGGAGTGCATCGATTTAATAATCGGCTATGTGTACCTAGTGTAGGAAATCTTAGAAAGTTTAGAGGAAGCTCACAATTCTCAGTACTCTATACATCCAGGCTCAGCTAAGGTGTATCAAGATCTACGACAATTGTATTGGCAGGAAGGCATGAAAAGGGATATTGGTGACTTTATGTCTCGTTGTTTGGTTTGTCAGCAAGTTAAGGCTGAACATCAGAGACCTGTGCGATTGCTTCAACAGATAGAAATACCTGAATGGAAGTGGGAACGGATCACTATAGACTTTGTAACAAGGCTACCCCGCACCATCAAGGGATTTGACTCTGTGTGGGTCATAGTGGATCGTATGACCAAATCGGCTCACTTTCTTTGAGTGAAGACCACCTATTAGGACCATCAGTATGCACAATTGTATATTGATTAGATTGTCAAGCTCCATGGAATTCCAATTTCCATCATATCTGACCGTGGAGCTTAGTTTACAGCTCGTTTCTGGAAAACTTTCAAAGAAGTCCTAGGAACTTGACTTGATCTTAGTACACCTTTTCATCCTCAAACGGATGGGAAATTGGAATGAACCATTCAGGTTCTGGAAGATATGTTTAGGTCGTGTGTATTGGACTTTGGTGGAAATTGGAGTAGTTACCTACCTCTCATAGAGTTTTTATATAACAACAGCTATCAAGCCAGTATTCAGATTGCACCTTTTGAGGCTTTATATGGGAGATGTTGTAAATCTCCCATAGGTTGGTTTGAAAGTTGGTGAAGCTAAGATGCTAGGTCTTGACCTTGTACAAGAGTCTCTTGATAAGGTTCGTTTGATGCAAGAGCGACTCTTAACTACTCAGAGTAGGTAGAAATCGTATGTGGATCATAGAAGGCGTGACTTGGAATTCTCTATGGGAGAACATGTCTTTCTTTGGGTTTCCCCTACCAAAGTCTAGACCATCAATGAAGCAAGTGGCTAGAGCTTTCTAGTTTAAAGCAGCTATTGCCTTTGTCTTTTTGTGAAATCTCAATCCATCAGTTGATGACTCAAGAGTTTGATCTTATTCCAATTGACTATCAATAAATAAATCTTGCAAATGAAGACTAAGCCTAACAGTCTTTTGCATGTTTAGTTTTAAGATGAATGCCATTTCTTTTTTAACTAAACCAAGGTTGATGCACTTTGCTTTGCTACCTTCAAGGTCTGTTTTTGAGTTTTTCGTGATGGTAAGAAATGTCTAATAATGGAATGAAATAGAAAAGAAGAAAAATGAATGAATATATACATATCACACATCCTTATTTGGGAGTTATAAGTGAGTGGAATAAAAAGGTATATAAATTTTGTTTTCCACTTTTTTATCCTTTTATTTTGTAAGTATAGTTGGATCAAGGCCAAAACAGCAAAAAAAAAAAAAAAAAAATTGGAAAAAACAGAAGACAAAAGTGACTGCCGGTGATCACTAAATTGACAGTGAGGGATGACTTGGTGGGGGCTCCTCGCCCTTACTCACCCGGTCTTTTCTTCCATAAAATCACTTGCAAACACATTAAATAAAAAATTGTCAGCCACTCTTTGCAACCCTTCCGGCTGATTCTATGGGAGGTGCTCGTCTGAGATGATTTTGTTTTCTTGCTTTCTTTAGATCATGCATACAACAACAACAACAACAAAATAAAAGAAAAATCGCTACCATGCCTCTATGATGCTTTTAATATTTCTTGGTTATTCCTATGTTACACAATTGCCATTATTGCTTTGTGAAATTTCTTTTGCTTGTTGCACTTGAGCGAGGGCATGTCTCAAATCAACCAAGAAGAGAGAGACACGCTAAATCATAGCTTAAGTTATAAAACTTTTGGTTAAAAATTTAAAATTCAAAAAGTTTTGTTTGTAAGCCTTGACCAGAATGCAAACTTTATATTGAATTATGATAGGAGCAAGCTCTTGGCAGTTCGAGTTAGTTTTTTATGACTACAGTTTGTTACAGATTAGTTGTCCCTTTTAGTTATCTCTGTTAGAGTTGTTAAGCACTAATCTTTATTTGTAATGGATCATGTCTTGCCTCGTGTTAATAACACCTTGCATGGCTATATAATGTACCACTTGTACTCGGATCAAAGATTATCAAGAATCACAAATATTTAAAACACATTCAGAACTCTCTAAACTATCCACCTTTCTTTCATTCTTCTTCTAATGATCTGATACCATAGTGTGGTGTCAGAGCTCAGAAGATCCATGGATCAGTCTTGGCCAACATACTTAAACGATCGTTCACGCACCGGATATCACCTCCCAATCAAGGCCATAACTGCGCCCCTATCTGGGTCATATCCATGTCAGGATTCCTTGATTTTCACCCAATCTTAGCCCTCCTTGTTAATAACCCAGCTTTATATACCCCTCTAGAGAAAGGGGCAGGAAAATTTTATCCTTTAATTTGAGGGTAAAAATAGAAGTAAATTTTTATTTATTTAGTGTAATTTTTATTTCAATAAAATATTAAAAAAAGTAAGTGTAAAATCCACCTTATACATTATCATATAAAATATATATATATTAAAAATTAATCAAGCCTAATATTATCTTCTTAAACTTGATTAACTTATCCTTCATTTTAATTTATGAGAAATTTTTTAGGAATAAACTTATAAATATATCACATATACCAAATACTAGATAAAGTATATCTAATTATTATTCTTAAGAAACCTCAACAAGGATGTGTGTAATTTTTTTAATTACTAACTGACTAATATTTGGTGTGTTAAACTTGTTAATCTGATCAATTCATTGACTATTAGTGTTTAAAAGTTCTAATTTTTAAAAAATAGAATATTAGTCAATTTATGCCTACAAGTTGACATTAAATGGGTCAAGTCAAGACATTGCCTTGTTAACACTTATAGTATATATACGTTATAATAATATCAAATATTAATTAATATATTTATAAGTACAAGTTACTTTTAAAATTTTTGCTATATTAGCATGTTTGGAAAAATTGTAAGATTTTACATATTTTAATAATTACTTATTTTTATACTCATTTTTTTAATCACTTGTTTGAAGATCAATTTATATTTAGACATTTTAACTAAAAAGTGGTTTTAAGTTAATGTTATTCTTTGGATTTTTAAAAAATAATAATTTTCTTTGTGATAAATGACTATGAAAAATAAGGGCTTGTTTGGTTTGCTATTTCCAATTTTCAATTTTCAATTTCCAGTTTTCAGTTTTTTTGAAGGAAAAACTGAAAAAACTGGAAACAGCAAACCAAACAAACCCTAAATTATGCTAGATAAATTTTTGTGGCAAATTATCATTGGCGAGGATAGGATGGTATATATCCCTTTTACATCTATGAATTATAATAAAAATTCTCAAATTTAAGCTTCAAGTTTTATTTCCTCTAAAACAGCTTTTTTCCCAATATTTAAATTGCTTAAATTATTGGCTTAAAATATCGAAACAAACTTTTTTTTTCAAAACTTTTTCTGAAATAAAACAAAAGCTGTTTTTCTAGTTTCCCAAATATGCACAAGAAAATAAATATTAATAGTTACAATAATTTATAATAATTATTTTTCAAAAATAAAATTTAAATATTTTCTCAATTACTGATTTTAGAAATCCATTTTAAAATAAAATATTTATTAATGTGGTGTATAAAGATGAATCATGAATAAAGTAACAAGAAGAATTTTATTATTTCACTATAAAAATATATATTAATATTAAGAAAAACTAATAGTTGAGAAAACATGTAATTTTGTTTTAAAAATAATTATTATAAACTATTATTGTTCTCTTACTATATAGTAATAATAAAATTATCAATATATATAAATATTTTATATCATTATAAGCCACATATATTTTACATTGAAAAAGATTAAAAAATATAAATTTGAACAAAATTTGTTTTGATAGAGGGGATAAAAATGCAATGATGTAATCTATATGTATTTATTTACCCAAAACAAAAGATTCATTTATTGATTTTATTTCTTTAAGTACTGTTTTAAAAAATTTAATTTTGACAAAAAATATTTATTTTTGTCTTCTACAAATCTATGTGGAGATTTCTTATTGATCCATGTAGGCACAGGTTTTAAAACCTAAGAATTTGACTTGGATTCCATAGAATTGCCCTAAAACTAATTTATAAAATTAAATTCTGAAATATAACTCATAAATAATTTATTTTACATTTCTTACAAAAAAATTTATTTTATATTTAAATTCATATTAAGTGTTTTCAAAAGTATTTGTCGAGATAGGTTTTAAAAAATCACTAAAAATAATTTTATAAGTAATAAGTTATATGGTTACTTGGGACAAAATATTAAAACTATGACTTTCAACTTCGAAAAATTAAAAAAAGTAAGAATTGTAATATAAACCAGTCACGATGCAAGTTATTTTGATAAAATGTGGGTGTAATTTTTCTTCTTTTTTTTTTTACATTCTAATATATATATTAAAATCAATTAACCCTCAGCATAATATTTTTAAAAGTTAGAGAAATTAAAAATATGCTATGATTCATTAATAATATAAAATTATTTACATAAATGGTATATTAATTAATTAATATCTTAATATATATTTGAGCATAAAAAATTGATGTGCTATCTATTTGTACAATTGTGCACGTGGAAAGTTGTCAAAAATCAACATATTTTGAATCTTTGATAATGCTTTTTATTAGGATTTTTGTTATTTTGAGTTTTGCATGTTTGGTAATTTATTTTGGGTTCATTTTCATTTTAATTTGAGTTTGAATTATATCCACATGTTTTTAGGTAGGTTGGAGTAATTAAAATTTTATATTTGCTACCCTCCAGGGAGTGCCTAGGCGTTGTGCTTTCATCGCCCAGACACTCAAATGTGAAAGTAGAGTAGCTGCTGGAGAGCCACCGCTTGCATGCTCAAAAGACACCACCTAGGGGATGATGGAAAGAAACCTGTGTCACTTAAATAAAGGAAAAAATGCAACTTCTATGCTACCTAGGTAGAGAAACTCAAAAGAAACACAGGGAAGGAAGCTCTGAGGCTACTGGAACAACTTGGGGAACAAGGGGAAGAGTGGAGACTGAAGATTCATCTTCCACTTCTTGGGTTTTTCATGAGTCTTTCTGCACTTTTGCTTTATTTGTTCTTCATTAGGATGCGTTGCTAAATTTCATAGCTAGAGGTTAGGGGTTTGGTCTGAGATGGTTGCAATTGGTTTGATTTCTCAAATTTATGATGTTGAAATTATGAGATTAATTAATGGTTTATCTCTTCTTTTATTGTGCAAATTTTATGAATTGTGTTCATGGAGTGATTTAAGGTTTTTACATAATTTTGGAAAGTTGTGTATGAACCAGATATAGAGATATACCTCATGATTTTTAAGGTTTAGGAATTTATCTTGAATTTTGTGTGAATTGTGGATTGAATTTCATACATAATCCCTTTTTCTTGTTGAAGCATAGTTAAGGAATTAACATATTATACAGGAAAAGGAGAGTTGATTAACTAAGTAATTAGCATCAACTACTTAAAATTCTTTCATTAGTCTAGCAATTTCAACTTATGTGATTTATGAATTCATAGGATTATAAAGAAAAAGAAAACCACCCCAATTCCTTAGTGTTTTGGATTCTTGAATTATCTCTATTTAAGCTGTTCTGGATTCTTGAATTATCTCTATTTAAGATGTTCCGTATTTCGTTAGTTTATGCTCATTGCTCACTAATAGTTTATTTTTGTTATTTCATTTTTTGTCCAGAGTTGTCTTCAATCCAAATTAATTTAATATAATCTGCATAGAAATGTTATTAGTAAAGTGTTATTTGATAGCGTCAATTCTTGTGAGGCAATACCCACTCTCCGTGTTTACTACTTAAACGATTAAATGCACTTGTCGAAAAGTTATAAAAATTCTCTTGATACACATATTTGAATAATATGCTTTTTTTTTTTAGATACAACCTTGTCTGTTTTTCAAAATCTATCTCAAGTAGCTTTTATTTGTAAGTTTTAAATCCAAACTAAAGTAATCTAAGCGCAAACTCAATTATCAAAAAGTACTATGCACTAAAATGAATTTTGAATGGCACGCTCCGGACTTTCCACCATGGCGCCACCAAATGACATTTGAAATTTTTAGGGGAAGAAGGAAGGAAGCGAGACAGCGAGAGTGAACAATATGGTTGGTGCAGGGAGAGGCTACATGGAGTTGGGTATGCTTCCAATCTCAGCGTCAAAGAGAGGAAAACTCTTAGCAGCTGGTTACACTTCACTCCTTCCCATTTCTATTTCTGGTGCCTCCCCTTCCTGTTTTCCCTGCATTTTCCAATTAGGCATGAATATATGTTTAAATAAATAAAGAGAAAATTACACTAATCTCCCTCAAGATTTAATATAATTATATTCAGCACCTTTTTATTTTGTAAAACTATCATCAATCTCTCCCAAGGATTCACTAAAATTACACTGACATCTGTTGTAAATACTAATCATTAATTTAAGTGACAAAAAAATAATATGTGATCTATACATAACTATTAATGATGAAATTATAATATTTTAGCAATATTTAACATATCAGTTGAATAAAATATTTTTTATTACATGAAAAAATTTATGATTATAACTTATGAGGAAAAAAAAGGTATTCTAGTTAATATATATCTTAAATATTATAAAAAATTTATAATTTTTCATTAATAATTATGTATATATTTCATATTATCTTTCTTTATCATTTAAATTAATGAATTAATATCTGTAAGGGGGGTTAGTGTAATTTTAGTGAATCTCAGAAGAGGTCAACAACAGTTTTGTAAAATAGAGGGGTGCCAAATATAATTACACTAAACCTCAGGAGAGGTAAATGTAAATTACTCATAAATAAATAAGAAAAAATTTGATTTTTAAGCATTTTTTTATGTCATAGATAATATAATAGTGTTACCTCAACACATTCATGTGTAATAAGTTAGTAATCTACATATTTTACTTTAGACAAAATTACTCATAACTCTCTTTTCTTAATCAATTTATTATAATGGGTGATTCAGTAATTTTTTTTATCCACATTAATAATTGTCTTAATTCTTTCTCTCACCAAATTAATATTCTATTTCCACTATTTCTCTCATCTTAACAATGTTTATTTTTTCCTTCTCTTTCATGAATTATAAGTTGAAAAGTTATACTGGTTATGCAAAAATAAAATATTTATTTATGAAACTTCTATTACTTTGTTTCCTTTCATTTTCTTAAAAAAAAAAAACAATGCATGCGATGTAATAAAACCAATATGTTTTTGATTGAGAATAAAACCAGTATTTTATATGCTTAGCAATAAAATCTATATTTATATGTGTTGCAGCAAAAGTGCAAAATGCATTTGCAATAAAGTTAGTATTTATATGTAATTATCATAATACTATAGGGGAAGGGGATTAATGCGAAAACCATACTTGCTATGCGTTTCATTGCCATGCTACACTTTTTTTTTTTTAACAAATACAAGTATTATCTTTTATTCACAAGCAGGCAATTACTATTTTCCTTTTCAGAAAATGCAAAGTAACAAATTAAAGTGACAGAAATTTCATAGATAAATATTTTTTAACATAACCAACATAATTTTTTAGCTTATAATTCATGAGAAAAACGAGAAAAAGAAAAGAAAAGAAACATTGTTAAGGTGAGAGAAATTGTGGAAATGAAATATTAATTAGGTGAGAGAAAAAGTTAAGACAATTATCAATATGGACAAAAAAAATTACAGAATTATCCATAATAATAATAAATTGATTAAGAAAAGAGAGTTTTGGGCACTTTATCTAAAACAAAATGTGTAAATTACTAATCTACACATGAATATGTGGAAATTAGCAATTTCCATAAATAAATAAGTAAAAATCTGATTTTTAAGCATTTTCTTTTTATGTCATAGATAATGTAATAGGGTGTGTTACTTCTTACCTGAGCTTTTTTTGAGGTGAATGACAAGGAATACAATTGATTTGGTAAGCCTTTGCTAATATATAAATTCTAATTTATAACTTCCTGCCCCAATAAATTATTTACCTACTGAGGTGTATTAATTAGTTCACCAAAGTGGTTTGGGGTTGCAAAAGTAATTTAATCAGTCGGATATTGTGTCCTCCTTCGTTTGATTATATTCATTTCCGACTAGAAGAACTGAAAATGCAATTGTACTTGTTTTTCTTTGCTTGAAGAGTTAAAATCTAGCATTATGTCCTGATTCTTGATTACTCATTCGTTTTTAAATCATTGTGTATTTTAAAAATTTAAATGGTATTAATTATTTTTTAATAATACTTATATTAAATACTATTAACTCGTTATGGAGGATGAGAGAAAAATTAGTGAAGAAAAGATAATTTAATAAATTACTTCTAATTTTTGTTAACATTAATATTTTTTCGATTATTTTCTTAATTTTAGCAGGGTCTTCTAGTCTATCTTGATATTTCAATAATATCAAACTTGACTTGAGTCATTTATCTACACTTCTGCAAATTGATTGGTTAAAATACGGCATAATTATCAGTCAGTTGTGCATGGAAAGGACATGCTCAAGATCAATTTGTTCTCCTTCTGTTGGCCTCAACCTCAAACTGCTGGTATTCAAAGATGTTTATAACTAGACATTTGCCTCAACATCTTTTAATAAGACAGTATAAATATTTTCAGTCGGTCTAACGTTGTTAAACAATTTATCTATCTATCTTATAATTTTCATTTTTCTTTTCAAAAGAATTGGACAACGTTATTAAACAGGAAAAATTTGGGGGCAGCTGCCCCGTCAAAACCAACGAAGTTATTAAACAGAAAAATTTTTGGGGGGCAGCTACCAACTAAGTTATTTCATGTGTAAACAGGAACCACTTTAACTTACAACGATTTCATCTAAATTAATAAATGGGTGTATATCTGTTATTAAATATGTAACTTGGTATTTTCAAAAATAATATTTTTTTTATTTTATTACTGTAAAAAACCTGCATTTGGATTGACATTTTTTTTTTCAGAAAAGCACTTTCTCTTTACAAAAAGTGTTTCTATATATTTTGAAAAAAATATTTTTTTTTAAATTCAATCCAAACTTACTATTGGAATGCATTTATTTGGAATTTTGAAGCTTTAAAATCACTTTTTATTAAAAAAAATCACTTTTATATATTTAGAGCATTTTTAAAATAATTAAAATTTTAAAAAAATAAATTTCAACTTTTTAGTAGAACTTAAAAAGAGCATGTTTTTGAAAAAAAATTAATTTTTAACTTTTTTAATTAAATATAAAATTTAAGTATTATAATAAATAAACGCGCCCTTAATATTTAATAATTATTACAATAAATTGTGTAAAGTAAATTGTTCTTTCAACGAAGCGATAGTGAACACTGAACATGGTGCAAAGGCAACACTGAGGGGAGTGTGGGAGGTGAAGATGGAGGTGGGTATGCTTCCAATCTCAGCGTCGAAGAGAGGAAAACTCTTAGCAGCTGGTTACACTTCGCTGCTTTCCATTTCTAGTGCCTCCCCTTCTGACCTTGCTCGTGGTTGGTAGTACCCTTTCAATTCAAATCCTTTCTTTTCCCAATTTCCTGTTTTCCCGGCATTTTCCAATTGGGCATGTTTATATGTTAAAATAAATAAATTAAAAAATAAGATTTTTATGTTGTTTTTTGCATGCCCATTATTTCATTTGAACAGATATTGAGGTTTCTGATAGTGAAGCTTCTGAAATTCTGAAACATGCATCCAGAGCTAGTGCCTTGGAGCCTTCAAATGGGAGTCGCTCTGCTTCGGTTTTTGATGGTATGTGTTGATTCTGACAATGCATTGCTACTTCTTATATTTGATTTTTCATTTAGAAATTCTTTTGGCTCGTGATCAAGATTTTGTAGCTTTTTTTTTTTTATGTCATAGATAGTGTAATCCTGTGTGTTCAATTGTTGATTTTAAACGACCAAACCATCTTTGCTTACTTCATACCAGAACATTCTTTTGGGGTTGAAGTGACAAGGAATACAATTGACCTGGTGAGCATTTGCTTGCTCATTAATTTATGTTAAATGTAATGCTCCAAGGAGGTTAAGCAAGAGAATGAATCCTGTCATATGGAAATTTTGCATGACTTTGTCTATATAGATTTTCACCATTGATCAACATGGTAGGCACTTGCCTGGTTCCCTTGTCCCACAATAGAATTTAATCAATGGTGAAAATCTACCCATAAAAAGGTCATGTGAAATTTTCACATGGAGGATGTGTTTCCAGTTAAGGATAGGGGAGGCTCCCTTCAGTTGTGTGTGTTTCTTGGGTCATGCACATGGAAATTAATGCTAATGTACTAAAAGAAGTTTTAGGTTATTCCTTTCATGTGAATAATGCTGATGCAGGAAAGCTGTGGACAAATTATATGAACACTATCATTGTGCACCACCGTAGCAAGTATGATTTATTAGAATTAGACAGCATCTCTTTCCCAAAAATACTAACCTCCTGTGCATGTGAAGATTACTGATTTGGGAAAGTTAAAGAGCTACCAGGAGGCTATGCTTAATGACAAAGTTAACAGACATTCTATTTACCAATGTGTATGTTTTGTTTTATATGAATTACTAATGTGTATGTTTTGTATTGCGCGAATTAAATTCACTCTAGCATATTCTGCAGAGCACAGTTTTCCCAACCTTTACAAACCATTCTTCATTTTTTGGTTTGCCTTTCTCCATTTTGTGTCTTTGTGTCATGCAGGTGGTCAGACTCCTTGGGCTATGCTCAAACATGTATGACCACATCTTGTGTGGATCTGGATAACATCCTTGATGGAGGGATTAATTTCAAAGAAGTCACTGAAAGGTTAGTCACTGTTATGGCTTCTCTTGATAGGATGAAACCCACATCACAACTTCCAATTAAATACATGTTATTTAACTTATTTTTGAGCATGAATACTCAGCAGTTCTTTTCCTTCTTTCTTCTTTTTTCTTGGTCACAACATGATTCCTTGTTTATTTACTGAGGTAGAGTTCCTGGCATTAGTAAAACACAAATTGGGTATGCTTTATCATCCCAATTCTTTGTTATGAAATCATCAGAGTTGGGTACACCCCAAGTGTAATAAACACTTTCTAGATATGAGCGGAAGCGGGCCCAAATTGAAGAGACGGAAAAATGGAGTACGGTAAATAGTAATTCATAGTGGGGCTCACGTCACTATTTATGTGAATAGTACTATACAGTAGGACCCGCTTCACTATTTTGAATAGTACTCGTTACTATTCACACCAACAAAATAGATCAAGAGAACTGCACACCAATATTTTAACGTGGAAAACCCTCCTGTAATTTTGAGGGAAAAACCACAGGCCAAACTCCGAAAAATACTCCACTATATTTAAAGAGTAATTACAATATAGTGTATCCCCAATGAGACTCTCTTCTACTACAATTAGTAGTATTACAGAGATCTAGAGAATATATCTAAAACCCCCAATGTATACTCCCACTACACTCTTAGAATTTTCTTACACACACTCTCTATTTTTATCTCACTACAAGAAGTCTATACTGCTTCTTCCTATACAAATTGAGGAAATCGTCACTCTGGATGCAGAAACCATTCGACTTCAGCCTCTATTTATAGATGATTTTGGAGAGTTACTATGCACTTGCACAGTAACTTCCCGTGATCTTCGCACTATCATGTGAAGTCACTGTGCATGTGCACAGTAACTTCACATGATTTTTCTTCATTCAGTGCCTCCCTTCTTGACTGTGGCAAAAGCAAGCCACTATTCTTGACAATTCTCCACCTTGGCTTGCATTTGCAATAGTCTTCAACCTCTGCAAATATTAACCAAGTTCAAGCTGCTTGAACTTGTCAATCGACAATGATTTTGTCATCATGTCTGCTGGATTCTCAGCTGTGGCTATCTTCTGAATTGCAATAATACCGTTATTAATACTTTCTCTAACAAAATGAAGTCTGATGTCAATGTGCTTTATCCTTTCATGATAGACTAGATTTTTAGCCAGATGAATGACGCTTTGACTATCACAATGTACAATTGGTACATGTTGATTCAACCCAAAACTATCCAAAAGACCGTGCACCCAGATACTCTCTTTAACGGCCTCAGTCAATGCCATATACTCAGCTTCAGTAGTTGACAATGCCACTGTTGATTGCAATGTCGCCTTCCAGCTAATAGTACATCCAAAGACTGTAAAGATATAGCCTGTCAATGATCTTCTTTTATCCAAGTCACCTCCATAATCAGAATCTACATAACCCATAACTTCATGGTTCTTCTGACCTTCAAATACCAAACAGATATCAATAGAACCTCTCAAGTACCGCATAATCCATTTCACAGCTTCCCAATGTGTCTTTCCAGGTTTGCTCATAAACCTGCTTACCACACTCACTGCATGTGAAATATCTGGTCTAGTACACACCATGACATACATGAGACTGCCAACTGCACTAGAGTAAGGTATACGAGACATGTGCTCCACCTCCTCCTCAGTTCTCGGACATTCCTTCAAAGATAACTTAAAATGTGTAGCCAATGGAGTGCCAACTGGCTTGGACTGATCCATATTGAAGCGTTGTAGCACTTTCATAATATAATTTTGTTGTGTTAAACACAACCTGCCACTATGCCGATCCTTATGAATCTCCATTCCAAGAATCTTCCTTGCCGCACCTAAGTCCTTCATCTCGAACTCTTTTCCCAACTGAGTTTTCAACATACTAATTTCAGCCTTATTGCGAGCTGCAATTAGCATATCATCTACATACAACAATAGATAAATCTTCGAACCATCAAGAAGCTCCTTAGAGTATATGCAATTATCATATTGGTTTCTACTATATCCAGTACCAATCATAAATGCATCAAATCTTTTGTACCACTGCCTCGGGGATTGTTTCAAGCCATATAATGACTTTTTCAACAGGCAGACATGGTTCACCTTATCAGGAATTACAAACCCCTCTGGATGACTCATGTAGGTCTGCTCCTCTAGCTCACCATGTAAGAACGATGTCTTCACATCAAGCTATTCTAGCTCCAAGTCAAACGTACTCACAATAGATAATAGGATCCGAATAGAGCTATGCTTCACCACAGGAGAGAATACTTCATTGAAGTCAACACCCTCCTTCTGAGTATAACCCTTTGCTACTAGTCTCGCCTTGAACCTTGGAGGCTCAATGCCAGGGATTCCTTCTTTCCTTTTGTAAACCCATTTATAGCCAACTACTCTTTTCCCCTTTGGAAGTTGTACCAGCTCCCACATTTGATTTTTCTGAAGAGACTCTATCTCCTCATTCATTGCTATCAGCCACTCCTTCGACTCCTTACTTTCTATTGCATCACGGTAGGTACATGGTTCATCTCCAACTGCACCATCCGCCATAGCCAAAGCAAAGGCTATAGGATCTGCATCTAACGAGTCAAATGCACAGGCAGCAGAATCCATATATCTTTTTGGTTTCTGGATTTCTCCCCTTTCTCTGCCAGTAGCAATACTATATGGCTCTGCTTCTCTGGTTGGTTCACCAGTTTTCTCATAGTCAGGTTCATCTTGTTGTTCTACTTCAGGTTGAGCAATCCCTGAAGTACTTGGCTGATTCATTACATCATTTTCTTGCTTCACCTTCCCACAGTCAATCTCTAGCTTCACCTGCTTCTTAGCACCATGATCTGTCTCTGCATCATCTAAGTTAAACTCCTTCTTCTGATTTAGCATTGCAGCTTCGTCAAAAGTGACATCTCTGCTGACAATGATTTTAGGTGAACTTGCTTTCTCAGTACAACACAGTTTGTAGCCTTTCACCCCTCGTGCATATCCTAGAAATATACACTTTCTTGCCCTTGCCTCAAGTTTACCATCACTCACATGAGCATACGCAGGACAACCAAATATCTTCAAATCATAATAGTTCATGGGTCGACCGGACCATACCTCTTGTGGAATCCTCAGATTAATAGCAGTTGATGGAGATCTGTTTACCAGATATACGGCTGTATTGACTGCCTCAGCCCAAAATGATTTGGGAAGTGCTGCGTTGATTCGCATGCATCTTGCACGCTCTAGAAGTGTTTTGTTCATTCGTTCTGCAACTCCTTTTTGCTGTGGTGTTCCTGGTACAGTATGGTGCCTCACTATACCAGCATTTCTGCAAAACTCTACAAATTCTTTGCTGCAAAATTCTCCGCCATTGTCAGTTCTTAGTCTCTTGACTGACCGCCCGGTTTGTTTCTCTACCATGGCCTTCCATTGCTTGAATTTGTCGAACATTTCTTCTTTTTTCTTCAGGAAATAAATCCAGACTTTTCTGGAATAATCATCTATCAAAGTAAGGAAATAGCGAGCTCCACCTAAGGAGTTAACAGGGGCTGGACCCCAAACATCTGAGTGGACATACTCTAATATCCCCTTGCTATTGTGTTTGCCAGAATTGAACTTCACCCGTTTCTGTTTTCCAAATACACAATTTTCACAGAAAACAAGTTTGCAATTCTTCAGGCCTTTCAACAAGCCTTTGCCAGCAAGTATGGTCATTCTTTTCTCGCTCATATGACCAAGCCGCATGTGCCACAATCATGTAGCATCATCCTTTCTTTCAGAGGATAGAACAGTAGCAGTTCCATCGATTGTGCTTCCTAGCAATAGATAGATCCCTCCCTGCAGCTTTCCTTTCAATACCACCATTGAGCCTTTGAATACCTTCAAGAAGCCACCCTCTCCAGTGAACTTGTACCCCCGATTGTCAAGGGCACTTAATGAGATCAGATTTCTACCCAATTCTGGTACATGCCATGCATGAAACGTCCTTTTAGTACCATCGTCCAAATTCACTTGGACATCTCCTTCACCAGCAATTGGAATAATTCTATTATCTCCTAATTTAACTTTTCCTTCCCGCTTCTTATAGGATGAGAAAAAGTTTCGATTAGGTGTCATGTGAAAGGATGCGCCAGAATCCAGGATCCACTCATTTCCGGTGTCACCTGTGAAAATCGTCAAGGCCGAACCAGCATCAGCATCACTATCTTCAGAACTTTCAATTGTTACGTTGGCAGAATCTCTTGATTTCTCCTTTCTCTCTGGGCAATTTCTTCTTATATGTCCCGTCTGGTGACAATGAAAGCACTTCACATATTTATGCTTTCTGAACTTTGATCTTCTCTTGCTCTTGCTTCCTGATCCTCTTTCTTGACTACGCCCTCTCGTCACAAACAATCCATCTGCAGGACCTTCGGTATTGGATCTTGCTACTAACTTCTGATGTTCCTTTATCATCAGTGATTCTTTCACATTTTTCACTGAGATATCGGATCTACCATAAAGTATGGTATCACAGAAATTATCATAAGACGGAGGCAATGAAGTCAACAAGATCATAGCTTGATCAACATCTTCAACTTTAATTCCTGCTGCTCCAACATCAGAGATCATCCAATTGAAGTCGTCTATATGCTTTTGCATTGATTTTCCTCCTGAATATTTGAATGTGTACAGTCGCTTTCTCTGATAAAGCTTATTGGACAAGGTCTTTACAGAATCTTTTTCTTCCAAAGCCTTCCATAGTGAATCAGCAGTTTTTTCATCCATGACTTCTCGTAGAACATTGTCCGCAAGACTCAACTGTATTGTACTCAGTGCTTTGACCATCATCTCCTTCTTCTTGTCATCAGGTAATGATCTTGGGTCATCCAACGTCTCTGCAAGACCTTGCTGACCTAGCAATGCTTGCACTTTCAGTTTCCATAGCCTGAAGTCGTTGGACCCGTCAAATTTCTCCACTTCAAATTTTGGCACCGACATCTTGGATCTTAGTCAGAACCTTATATTGTTAGCCGTATACTGGAATGGTGCAAATCAACTGTAAACCGTGCACCAAGAGGGTTCCCAAGAAAGAGAGGTGGGTCACAATGGACATGCTTAAATACCAAGTCTTTCCTTAGCCAGAACCTCTTCAAACTGCACTCTCACAGTATCACACTGTCTTCCAGCAACAGTAACCAAAAGGTGATCCTCAAGTATTAGGAAAAAACTCTTTTCTGATGTGGAAGATCAGACTAAGCTGCAACCACAGAGCATACTAAGAATAAATCCCACTGATCCAAAGCTCTGATACCACTTGTTATGAAATCATCAGAGTTGGGTACACCCCAAGTGTAATAAACACTTTCTAGATATGAGCGGAAGTGTGCCCAAATTGAAGAGATGGAAAAATGGAGTACGGTAAATAGTAATTCACAGTGGGGCTCACGTCACTATTTATGTGAATAGTACTATACAGTAGGACCCGCTTCACTATTGATGAATAGTACTCATTACTATTCATACCAACAAAATAGATCAAGAGAACTGCACACCAATATTTTAACGTGGAAAACCCTCCTGTAATTTTGAGGGAAAAACCACAGGCCAAACTCCGAAAAATACTCCACTATATTTAAAGAGTAATTACAATATAGTGTATCCCCAATGAGACTCTCTTCTACTACAATTAGTAGTATTATAGAGATCTAGAGAATATATCTAAAACCCCCAGTGTATACTCCCACTACACTCTTGGAATTTTCTTACACACACTCTCTATTTTTATCTCACTACAAGAAATCTATACTGCTTCTTCCTATACAGCTGAGGAAATGCGTCTCAGCTCCGGATGCAGAAACCATTCGACTTCAGCCTCTATTTATAGATGATTTTGGAGAGTTACTATGCACTTGCACAGTAACTTCCCGTGATCTTCGCACTATCATGTGAAGTCACTGTGCATGCGCACAGTAACTTCACATGATTTTTCTTCATTCGGTGCCTCCCTTCTTGACTGTGGCAAAAGCAAGCCACTATTCTTGACATTCTTCATATCATGTTGTACTTGTTTCTTTCCGTCTTAGTTTGATTGGTTATCTACAGTAGTGAGTGGTGTTTTGTTTACTTTTTGCAGGATTCAACTTGCAGTAAATGTTCAGATTCCACAAGAATATGGTGGCCTAGGTGGGAAGGCAATATACATTGGTAAGGGCCTTAATTATATTATAATACTCTGTCAGCATTTGATGCACGTCATTCATTGCACTTCTTTGTGCCTGTGTGATACTCAGACACAGAGGGAAGTTTTATGGTTGAGCGTGTTTTACAAATTGCTGAAGCATGCATAGAAGACATGTCAGAATATAGCCTCCACTTTCACAAGGATTTTCAAGCTTACGAAGGTAAGTTATAAAACAACAACAACAATGACAACAAAAAATGGCTACCAAGCCTCTATGATACTTTTAATATTTCTTGGTTATTCCTATATTGCACAATTGTGATTATTGCTAGTGAAATTTCTTTTGCTTGTTGCACTTGAGCAGGGGCATTTCTTAAATCAACCAAGAAGAGAGACACACGCTAAACCAAAGCTAAAGTTATAAAACTTTTGGTTAAAAATTTAAAATTAAGAAAGTTTTATTTGTAAGCCTTCACCAGAATGCAAACTTTATATTGATTTATGATAGGAGTAAGCCCTTGAGAGTTAGAGTTAGTTTTTTGTAACTATATCTTGTTACAGATTAGTTATCCCTTAGTTATCTTTGTTAGAGTTGTTAAGCACTCTTTGTAATACACCACGTCTTGCCTTGCATGGCTGTATAATGTACCACCTGTACTCAGATCAAAGATTATCAAGAATCACAAATATTTCAAACACATTCAGAACTCTCTATCAACCTTCCTTTCATTCTTCTTCTAATGATCTGATACCATAGCATGGTATTAGAGCTCAGAAGATCCATGGATCAGTCTTGGCCAACATACTTAAACGATCATTCATGCACCGGATATCACCTCCCAATCAAGGCCATAACAGCGCCCCCCTATCTGGGTCATATCCATGTCATGATTCCTTGATTTTCAGCAAATCTTAGCTCTCCTTGTTAATAACCAGCTTTATATACCCCTCGAGAGAAGGGGGCAAGAATATTTCATCCTTTGATTGGATGCTGAAATCAGGGGTAAATTTTTATTTATTTAGTGTGATCTTTATTTCAATGAAATATTAAAAAAAAGTAAGTGTAAAACCCACCTTATACATTATCATATAAAAAAAGATATACCTTATACATTAAAAATTAATCAAGCCTAATATTATCTCCTTAAACTTGGTTAAGTTGTCCATCATTTTAATTTATGAGAAATTTTTGAGGAATAAACTTATATAATATATCAAATGCACCAAATACTTGATAAAATATATCTTGTAAGGTATCAAAGCAAAGGATGAAGTGAAGAGAAAGTTGAGAGCTCAGAGAGAAGAATAGAGAATCAAATGTAATCTGAATAGTGTGATTGTATTGAATGAGAGTAATTACACATAGTTCAGGTATTTATACAATGAGGCTTAGAGTGGATTAGCTCTTCTAACCAACTAACTAATTCTGTTACAACTGATATCTTCGGTTACTAATTGTAACTAACTCTAGGCTGACCTACCTTAGATATCTAATTATTATTCTTAAGAAAAACCTCAACAAGGATGTGTATAATTTTTTCAATTACTAACTAAGTAATATTTGGTGTGTTAAACCTGTTATATTAGACTGATCAATTCACTGACTATTAGTGTTTAAAAGTTCTAATTTTTTAAAAATAAAATATTAGTCAATTTATGCCTACGAGTTGACGTTAAATGGGTCGAGTTATAATAATGTCAAATATTAATTAAAATATTTATATGTATAATTTACTTATAAAGTTTTTGCTATATTAGCATGTTTGGAAAACTGTAAGATTTTACATATTTTAATAATTTCTTATTTGTATACTCATATTTTTTTTATATATATAATCACTTGTTTAAGATCAATTTATATTTAAACACTTTGACTAAAAAATGATTTTAAGTTAATATGTGTTCTTTGTTGGATTTTTAAAAAATAAATATTTTCTTTATGGTAGATGAGTATGAAATGTAAATTATGCTAGATAAATTTTTGTGGCAAATTATCATTGATGAGGGTAGGATGGTATATGTCCCTTTTACATCTATGGATTATAATTAAAATTCTCAAATTTAAGCTTCAAGTTTTCTTTCCTCTAAAACAGCTTTTTTCCCATTTTTTAAATTGATTAAATTATTGACTTAAAATATCCAAACTGTACAGACTTTTTTTTTCAAAACATTTTTCAAAAAAAAAAGAAGGTATTTTTCTAGTTTCCCAAATATGCGCAAGAAAATAAATATTAATAGTTAAAATAATTTATAATAATTGTTTTTCAAAAATAAAATTTACATATTTTCTCAATTACAAATTTTAGAAATGCATTTTAAAATCAAAATATTTATTAATATGGTGTATAAAGATGAATCATGAATAAAGTAACAAGAAGAATTTTATTATTTCACTATAAAAATATATATTAATATTAAAAAATAAATACTTGAGAAAAAATGCAATTTTTTTTTAAAATAATTATTATAAATTATTGTTACCATCATTATAAGCCACACATATTTTACATTGTAAAAGATTAAAATATATAAGTTTTAATAAAATTTGTTTTAGAGGGGATAAAAGTGTAATGATGTAATCTAGATGCATTTATTTACAAAAAAAATTCATTTATTGATTTTATTTATTTAAGTAATAGTTTAAAAAATTAAATTTTGACAAAAAAATATTTATTTGTATTTATACTTCAAATCTATATGGGGATTTCTTATTGGTCTATGTAGGCACATGTTTTAAAACCTAAGATTTGACTTGGATTCCATATAATTGCCCTAAGTGTGTATTTGGATGGAGCAATTATCGAGGGAATATAATTTTTGGAAGGATTTAAAATTCATTATGATAAGATATCCTGTTTGGATATTAACTTATAAGAAATTACAGAATCTACAGGATTTTAAAGAGAGATTTTATCTACCTAAAATAGAGGATTTTAATTTTTACCTATAGAAAGGAAATTTTGGAAATTCCTACATGCACAATTATACTTTTTTTTTTCATTTTGACAAGTCTCACTTTTATTATATTCCACTAGCGACTTGATAGGCACTACCGTGCCTGTCGAGTCGCCTTTTTATTGGTGTAGTTTGTGAAAATGAAGAGAGAAATATGTGGATAAATCAACTTTATAAAATATATGATTTTATATGAAATTATTTGATATTATATTTTACAAAAATTAAATTTTTTTTAATTTTTATATTTTTTATTACACTAAAAAAAGGCTGGCTACATGAAAATAGAAAAAAAAAAAGGAGAAGTTGGGGGTAAATGGGATTGTGATTGGTGGACTTGAAAATAAATTTCAATAGAGTGATAAGACACCAAAATGTGGTTACTCACCTCAATCCTCTTTATTAATAGTATAGATTACAATTTTTTTTATATTTATGAGATTTTTGTTTAATATTACTTTTAATTCATTTTATTGCATTTTAAATATTTTAATATTCAGTTTATATTACATGGTGTTATATTTATATATCATTCCATTTTATTTATATAACATTAAATTTTATAATTTAAATTTAAAATATTTTGTGAATAAAATTTAAAATAATTTATTAAATATGAACTTATTGTAATTGATTTTAGATCGGTTGAATTTTGATTATTAATAAAAAAATATTATTTTTGAAAAAACTACCTTATGTTTTTCAAATAAAATATGTTAAAATCAAGTTAATGTAATTACCTTATCCAAATAAAGAAAATGTAATTATCTGTCCAAACAAAAAATTTAAAAGTTGAAGGGAATTTAATTAAAATATTTTAATTTCCTAACATTTTAAGTTCTCTTTTATTTTGGAAATACTCCATCCAAACACACCTTAAAATAATTTATAAAATTAAATTATGAAATATAGTTCATAAATAAGTTATTTTATATTTCTAGCCAAAAAAAATTATTTTATATTTAAATTCATATTAAGTGTTTTTAAAGTAAAATATTAGAACTATGACTTTCAACTTTAAAAAATTGAAAAAGTAAAAAAAGTAATCTAAACCGGTCACAATGTCAGTTATTTTGATAAAATGTGGGCTAATGGTTTTTAACATCTAAATATATATATATATATATACACACACACATATATTAAAATTAATTAACCCTTAGCATAATATTTTTAAAAGTTAGAGAAATTAAAAAAATGATATGATTGATTAATTATATAAAATTATTTACACAGATGGCATATTAATTAATTAATATCTTAATATATATTCGAGCATAAAAAAACTCTTGATACATATATCTAAAAAATATGTCTTTTTTTTATATACAACTTTTTCTGTTTTTCAAAATCTATCTCAAGTTAATTTTATTTGTAAGTTTTAAATCCAAACTAAAGTAATCTAAGCACATACTCAATTATCAAAAAGTATTATGCACTAAAATGAATTTTGAATGGCACGCTCCGGACTTTCCAATTCGCAACAATAATAATGATGGCAAAGTGCAGTTTTATTAGTTTACTGGGAGTGGTCCTTGTCTTTGGTTCAGCCTCTTGTGTGTTGTTTCCTACTACCACCTGTGATGGCTTCCATTGTTATCTATATGCTTTATAACCCATTTCTTAAGTTTGAAAATTAAACATATTAGTCATATCCAACTGGAAAATGTGAAGCTAGTGCATGGACTTTGAATTGCTAGTCTTCCTAGCAATTTCTCACCAAGTATATGTCAATTAAGTGCGAAACTTTCAAGTGATGCCATTTTCAATGGAGTCGATTTTTTCAAAATTATGTACAGTTTTAAATGTAGAATTTTTGTCCATTTTTTTCTTTGGAGGTTTAAATGCCGAAGATTATGAGTAGTATTTTTTTACGTTGTTGACATGGCTCCTAAGTGTAGAAAAAGAAATTTAAAATCATGAACACTTTTATTTGGCGTGAATATTAGCTGTTCTCTTTTATGTGCTCTAACCCATTTCTCAAGTTAGAAAATTATGTAAATTACTCACATTGAATTGGAAAATTGAAATTATGTAAATTAGTCACATTGAATCAGAAAATTGATGTTGGATTAGTCTGTATAGTAATTTATCATCAACGATTTATCAGTCAAGTGGTGAGACTTCCCCCAACTTAATCCATGAAAAAAATAATATCGAACAAAATAGTTTCCTCAATAATAAAAATATATATATTTTGTATTCCGTCATAATTAAAAATATAGGATAAATTAGTCTGTCGGCAATAATTTTAAATAATTTACGACAAATTGATCCTTATTGATTTATAAAATAGCTGTAATTATAGTACTCAATAACAAAAATAAGTGTATCAAAATATTGAGGGGGAAGTAAATCTATAATCTGTAATCTATAATAATACTAATATTTAAAACTCATTACATTGAAAGCTTTCCATGTGTCATTCATAGAGAAAATTATACCCTATCATTTTCATAATTGCAATAATTAAAGTAAGTTTTTAAATTTATTTATGTTATAATTATTAATTAATTTTTTCAATCACACCTTCATATCTTTCTTCCGTTAACACAATAAAAATACCATACAAATATCTTATTCAAAATTTTTTAATATGAAAATAATGACAAATGATATAAATAAAATGATAATTGAGTGTATTATTAAATTATTAAGATTTATATGTATAAAACCACGAGGTATGTCGTGGTGACAGATCACCTTGTTGTCCCTTAAAAATGTGGTCGATGGTTCGATCCTCACTCGTGGGAATATATCATGCCCAGTTGTTTGTCTCTTTGGGAGAGTTCTTACGGCAAATGAATTAGTTACTGCTATTGGCAGTGAATATCCTGATTTCGATCAAAAAAGATTTATATGTATAATTATTACAATTTTATTTAATGCTAACAAAACTATTATAATTATGCTACCATAAAAAAAAGACTATTATAATCAATGATAATTTTATTGACCATGCGTAACTATTATATAATTATAAAAAAAGTTATTATATAAAAAAAGATTATAATAAATCTTAAAGCTTTTAAAAATACACTAAATTACAAATTTTAAATATTAATATATATAGTTACGATTTAATTTTAACATGATGTCACATATCATCAAATGATATTAAGAATACCTTGGAATTTAAAAAAATAAAAAATCATATACTCTATATATTTTATTTATTTTTCAATACTATTAATCTATTATGGAAGAAAACATCTATAAAATAAAATACTACGTGCCTTCATTTTTATATCATGTCTAACCTAACAAAATGCAGCAAATGAAGGATAATTGCACTTTATTAAGTGATAACTCTATTGAAAAATGTAATGATGATGATTTATAATTTTTGGCATCATTGATTATTTTCTATGCTTTATAACCCATTCCTTAAGTTTGAAAATTGAACATATTAGTCACATCAAACTAGAAAATGTGAAGCAGGTGCATAGACTTTGAATTGCTAGTCTTCCTAACAATTTCTCACCAAGTATATGTCAATCAAGTGTGAAATTTTCAAATGATGTCATTTTCAATGGAGTCGATTTTTTCAAAATTATGTATAGTTTTAAATGTAGAATTTTTATCCTTTTTTTTTTCTTTGGAGGTTTAAATGTAAAAGATGATGAGCAATGTTTTTTTATGTTTTTGACATGGCTCTTAAATGTAGAAAAAGAAATTTAAAATCATGGACACTTTTATTTGGCATGAATATTGATTGTTCTCTTTTATGTATTCTAATCCATTTCTTAAGTTAGAAAATTATGTAAATTAGTCACATCGAATTGGAAAATTGATGCTGAATTAGTCTGTATAGTAATTTATCATCGATGATTTATCAGTCAAGTAGTGAGACTTCTCTCAACTTAATCCATGCAAAAAATAAAATCGAACAAAATAGTTCTCTCAAGAATAAAAACATATATTTTGTGTTTTGTCATAATTAAAAATATAGGATAAATTAGTCCATCGATAAGAATTTTATGATAAATTGATCTTTATCGATTTATAAAATAGTTGTAATTATATTACTCAATAAAAAATAAGTGTATCAAAATATTGAGGGGAAACTAAATCTAGAATCTAGAATCTATAATCTATAATACTAATATTTTAGACTCATTACATGGAAAGTTTTCGATGTGTCATTCATATAGAAAATTATACCCAATCATTTTCATAATCTTAATAATTAAAGTAAGTTTTTAAATTTATTTATTTTATAATTATTAACTAATTTTTTTCAATCATACCTTCATATCTTTCTTCCATTAACGCAATAAAAATACCATACAAAATATCTTATTCAAAATTATTTAATATGAAAATAATGACAAATGATATAAATAAAATGATAATTGAGCATATTATTAAATTATTAAGATTTATATGTATAAAACCACAAGATGTGGAGTGGTGACACATCACCTTGTCTCTTAAATATGTGGTCAAGGGTTCGATCCTCACTAGTGGGAATGGAGCGCATTTCATGAAACAAAAGATTTATATGTATAACTATTATAATATTAGTTAATGCTATAAAAACTATTATAATTACGCTACCATAAAAAGAAGACTATTATAATTAACAATAATTTTATTGAACATGTGTAACTATTATATAATTATAAAAAAAAAGATTGTAATAAATCTTACAGTTTTTAAAAATACACTCTAAATTATAAAATTTAAATAATAATATATATAGTTAAGATTTAATTTTAACATGATGTCACATATCATCAAATGATATTAAGAATACCTTGTAATTAAAAAAAATAAAAAATCATATACTCTATATATTTTATTTATTTTTCAATACTATTAATCTATTGTGGAAGAAAACATCTATAAAACTTGGAACTAAATCCATAATTTCCACAATGTTGTGTTGGGCGTGGCATTGATCAGTGTCATTATATCATCTATATATATAAGCACACACAAAGCCCCGGGGCCAATGGCATCAATTATTCAACACTTTCCAATTCGAAACAATAATAATAATGGCAAAGTGTAGTTTTATTAGTTTACTGGGAGTGGTCCTTGTCTTTGGTTCAGCCTCTTGTGTGTTGTTCCTACCACCCCCTGTGATGGCTTCCATTAATGAGGAACGTGAGGCTTTACTAAAGAATGGTTGGTGGAATGATTCCCGGAACATCCCAAACCATTGCAAGTGGACTGGCATCACCTGTGATGAAGCTGGAAGTATTACAGAGATTGATGGATGGGACTTGAATATTTCCCAGTCAGAACTTGAACGTGACTGCCTTTCCCAATTTAGAGACTCTAAATCTTCCTGATTTGGGGCTTGCGGTGAGCATCCCCTCCGAGATAGGTGCTCTTACAAAGCTTCGCAATCTTGCGTTGTCCTTTAATGATGCTATCTGTTTCATACAATTCTCTTAGTGGTGTTATTCCTTCTACATTGGGTCAATTGAAGAATTTGGCCTATCTCTACCTTTATTCGAATCAACTTGAAGGTTCCATACCACCTCAAATAGGGAATTTAACACGGTTAGAAATATTATATCTCTTAAATAATTCACTAATAGGTTCACTTCCTTCAACTTTGGGTCAATTGAAAAATTTGATTTATCTCGTACGTGATTCAAACCAACTTGAAGATTTATTTGTTGTTGTATGTAGATGACATGCTAATTGCAGCTCGTAATAAGGCTGAAATTAGTATGTTGAAAACTCAGTTGGGAAAAGAGTTTGAGATGAAGGACTTAGGTGCGGCAAGGAAGATTCTTGGAATGGAAATTCATAGGGAGCGACATAGTGGCAGGTTGTGTTTAACACAACAAAATTATATTATAAAAGTGCTACAACGCTTCAATATGGATCAATCCAAACCAGTTGGCACTCCGTTGGTTGCACATTTTAAGTTATCTTTGAAAGAATGTCCGAGAACTGAGAAAGAGGTGGAGCACATGTCTCATAAACCTTACTCTAGTGCAGTTGGCAGTCTCATGTATGCCATGGTGTGCACTAGACCAAACATTTCACATGCAGTGAGTGCGGTAAGCAGATTTATGAGCAAACCTGGAAAGACACACTGGGAAGCTGTGAAATGGATCATGCGGTACCTAAAAGGTTCCGTTGATATCTGTTTGGTATTTGAAGGTCAGAAGAACCATGGAGTTGTAGGTTATGTAGATTCTGATTATGCAGGTGACTTGGATAAAAGAAGGTCATTGACAGGCTATATCTTTACAGTCTTTGGATGTACTATTAGCTGGAAGGCGACATTGCAATCAACAGTGGCATTATCAACTACTGAAGCTGAGTATATGGCATTGACTGAGGCTGTTAAAGAGAGTATTTGGGTGCACGGTCTTTTGGATAGTTTTGGATTGAATCAACATGTACCAATTGTACATTGTGATAGTCAAAGCGCCATTCATCTGGCTAAAAATCCAGTCTATCATGAAAGGACAAAGCACATTGACGTCAGACTTCATTTTGTCAGAGAATGTATCAATAATGGTACTGTTGCAATTCAGAAGATAGCCACAGCTGAGAACCCAGCCGATATGATGACAAAACCATTGCCAATTGACAAGTTTAAGCATTGCTTGGACTTAGTTAATATTTGCAGAGGTTGAAAGCTGTTGCAAAATGCAGCCAAGGTGGAGAATTGTAGAAAAAGTGGGCGGTGGCTGTGCATTTTGCAGCCACCGAAAGTTGAAAAAAAACAAAAGAGATTACTGTGCACATGCACAGTAATGTGATACACAGCTGTACCACCGAAATATGCACAGTAACTCTCCAAAATCATCTATAAATAGAGCCTTGAAGCAGACTTTTTTGCATTCCGAACTGAGAAGCATTTCCTCAGTTGTAAAGAAAGAAGTAGTGTAGGCTTCTTGTAGTGAGAGAAAAATAGAGAGTGTGTGTAAGAAAATTCTAAGAGTGTAGTGTGAGTATACACTGGGGGGTTTTGGATATATTCTCTAGATCTCTGTAATACTACTAATTGTAGTAGAAGAGAGTCTCATTGGGGATACACTATATTGTAATTACTCTTTAAATATAGTGAAGTATTTTTCGGAGTTTGGCCCGTGGTTTTTCCCTCAAAATTACAGGAGGGTTTTCCACGTTAAAATATTGGTGTGCAGTTATCTTGATCTATTTTGTTGGTGTGAATAGTAACGAGTACTATTCATAAATAGTGAAGCGAGTCCCACTACATAGTACTATTCACGTGAATAGTGACGTGGGCCCCACTATGGATTACTATTCACCGTGCTCCATTTTTCCGTCTCTTCAATTTGGGCGCGCTTCCGCTCACATCCGTAAAGTGTTTATTACACTTGGGGTGTACCCGACTCTGATGATATCATGACATCCCGGAACATCCCAAACCATTGCAAGTGGACTGGCATCACCTGTGATGAAGCTGGAAGTATTACAGAGATTGATGGATGGGACTTGAATATTTCCCAGTCAGAACTTGAACGTGACTGCCTTTCCCAATTTAGAGACTCTAAATCTTCCTGATTTGGGGCTTGCGGTGAGCATCCCCTCCGAGATAGGTGCTCTTACAAAGCTTCGCAATCTTGCGTTGTCCTTTAATGTTGCTATCTGTTTCATACAATTCTCTTAGTGGTGTTATTCCTTCTACATTGGGTCAATTGAAGAATTTGGCCTATCTCTACCTTTATTCGAATCAACTTGAAGGTTCCATACCACCTCAAATAGGGAATTTAACACGGTTAGAAATATTATATCTCTTAAATAATTCACTAATAGGTTCACTTCCTTCAACTTTGGGTCAATTGAAAAATTTGATTTATCTCGTACGTGATTCAAACCAACTTGAAGGTCCCATACCACCTCAATTAGGGAATTTAAAATGGTTGGAAATATTAGACCTCTCAAATAATTCATTCACAAGTTCATTTCCTTCATTTTTGGGTCAACTGAAAAATTTGACTTATCTTCACCTGGATTCAAACCATATTGAAGGTTTCATACCTCTAGAAATAGGGAATTTAAGCAGTTTACAAGAATTATATCTTTCAAATAACTTATTTTCTGGTTTAATTCCCTCTCAAATAGGAGCTTTAACTCGGTTGGAATATTTGCACATAGAACTCAACCAAATCAATGGTTCTATCCCTCCAGAACTTCTTCAATTGACTAGCCTTCATTTGTTAAATCTCTCGTCAAATCAACTATCTGGTCCAATACCGTTAGAGATTGGAAAAGCTAGTGTTTCGTACATAGACTTCTCTCACAACAAGCTAACAGGTTTTGTCCTATTTCCCATCCTATTTTGCCCCCTTGGTGCAGATTTAAGCTACAACTTGTTGAATGGAAGCATTACTTCCCAAATCAATTGTATTGCTAACTTTGGCCTTAGTCATAATTTTCTCAGTGGTCAAATCCCATTCGATCTCGGAGTGAAATCCGTACTAGACAGTTTGGATCTTAGTTATAACAATTTCACGGGCAAATTGCACAAGGAACTTGCTGCTCTAAGCTCTATAAATCTTCCATACAATTCCTTTGACTTTTCACAAGTTGTTGACTGGAACTCACAATTACCTGAATATTGTTATTTCCAAGAAAGCTCGTTAATGGGTTTCAAAACACCCAATTTCACATCTTGCCATGATGCTCGACAAACTATTCGTCAAACCCATTATGTCCAACAAAACAGTAAAGCGAAGCATGTCCTTGTAATTGCTCTTCCTATCATTTCCATCACTCTTTCCACAATTTTCTTAACATTATACTTCACAAGATGTATCAATAAGACCAAATTTGAGGGAAGATCAGCAAAGAATGGAGACTTGTTTTCTATATGGAACTATGACGGTAAAATTGCATTTGAGGACATCATTGAAGCAACACAAGACTTTGATATTAGGTATTGCATTGGAACTGGTGGATATGGTAGCGTGTACAGAGCACAACTTCCAAGTGGCAAATTGTTGCATTGAAGAAACTTCACCAAATGGAATATCAAAAACCCTTCTTTTGACAAGAGTTTCCGCAATGAGGTCAAGATGTTAACAGAAATCCGTCACAAGAACATTGTCAAGCTTCATGGCTTTTGCCTCCATAATCGAGGCATGTTTTTGGTCTATGAATACATGGAAAGAGGAAGCTTGTTTTTTGTCTTAAGCATTGATGTCGAAGCTAAGGAACTAAGTTGGAGCAAGAGGATTAATATCATTCAAGGAATGGCAAATGCTTTGTCGTACATGCATCATGATTGTAGCTCACCAATTGTTCACAGAGATGTAACAAGTAACAATATTTTGCTGAACTCACAATTGGATGCTGTTGTCTCAGACTTTGGCACAGCTAGACTAATTGATCAAGATTCTTCAAACTAAACCCTACAAGTTGGAACATATGGTTACATCGCACCAGGTGTTTTTTTGTTTAAAATTGATATTTTCACTAAATGAATTTGAGACTTGTTCATTAACAGCTTTCTTGGTCTATTGCAGAGCTTGCCTACACATTGACTGACAGAAAAATGCCATGTTTACAGCTTTGGAGTGGTGGCATTGGAAACTTTGATGGGAAGGCATCCAGGAGAGTTAATTTCATCTTTATTCAACTCTTCTACTGAAAACATATTGTTGAAAGATCTCTTGGACTCACGCATCCCGTTACCTTTCTGTCAAAAGGATGTTCAAGCTATGGTGCATGCGATAACACTGGCATTGGCATGCTTGCGTTCTGATCCAAAGTCTAGACCGTCAATGCAACAAGTGGCTCATGAACTTTCCAATACCAAACAGCGATTGCCTTTGCCTTTCGTTGAAATGTCAATCCATCAGTTGATAGGTCAAGATACATTCCTTATTTCAACTGAGTATCAAGAAATAAATCTTGCTGATGAAAACTAAGGTATGCACTCTTTTGCATGTTTAGTTTCATGATGAATGATGATTGATGTTTTCAATTATAACCAAGATTGATGCAATCTAGTCTCTCACCCTTTTGTTTATGTTATCAGTAATCAATTTTTTTCCCCCCTGATATAAACACCAAAAACAGGGACCTAGAGAGCCAATACAAGACCGTCCAAAAAAAGAATCCAGACAGGAATCATGAAGAACTACACCAGAAGAAAAGCTATCTGCATCAACACCAATAAAGAAGTTGTTACTATTTACTAAACCTGCAACATGATACACTCATCAATTTCTTTGGCCTTTTGGCCTTCTTTTTTTAATTGATACAATCTTCTTTGATTTGTCTTCATTGATATTTGGTAACAATTTTTTATAGATGTGCCTAATATATAGTTGATGTTATGATGCTTGAGACCTTTTTCTTTTCAGTTTGTATTTTAAATTGAAATGAATGATTGGTAGTGGGCTGGTGCCATTAGTAAACACTCAACTTCTTTTGCATGTTTTCCTTGGCCAACAAAACCGAAGTCTCAAAGCAAACAAGAGGAGAGGCACATTAAACCAAAAGTATAAAAGATTAATTAGGAGAAAGCATTTGTGAATGCAGTCAATATAATAGATCAGTAGCTTACTCGTCAACCAGTTAGGTAAAGTTTGACAGGGTTCTCTTTAAAAATTCTGAATTTTGATGGTATATGTTGATTCTGACGATGTGTTACCACTTTTATATCTTTTCATCTAGCATCTGGAATAGTACATGTTCATTTAAAAAGACCCCACCATCTTTGCACACTTCCTCCAACAGCTTTTCTGGGCAAAAATTGACTAGGAATATAACGGATTTTGTCACCCTTTGCCCATTAATTAGTTTATATCGAAGGCAATGTTTTAAGGAGGTAAAATGTTTACGGAATCCATGGCAGATTCTAACCACCAATAGATTTATAGTTAGTTAGTAGTCATTGTGTAACCATTTGATTATGAGCAGTTGCATTCTGTTAAGACTTGTTGAATAAGCCTCATGTATTTATAGCTGGACTACATTAATTAGAAGTTAGATTTTGACTTTTCTCAATTCATAGTTTGCTAATTAAGAATAACGAAATCCACCTAACAATGTAGCATTGACCAGAATGTGTCACATGGCTACATGATGCGCCATAAGAAGTCATTATACTCACGTTCATTTTGGATTGTGTGTGTGCTGTAGTTTGATCATCTACCATGTTCATGTAAGTGACACCAGTTTTGGCTCTTTTCCGAACAAGCAGCAGAACTTTCGCAGAACATTGTCAAGCCACGCTCATTCTGCATGTCAGCAAACTCAGATCTCTTCCTTTGATTCCATCCCAATTTTTAGGCCTTCGTTCTTATTTGCATACTCGTTCGTTGTTGCCCTATTCTAAACCCATCAATTGGAATACAACCTCTTAGAAAGATGTAAATCCTTGGTCCAGTTGAAACAAATCCAAGCTCAAATGATCTTAGCAGGCTTAATAGACAATGGCTTTGCTGTCGCCTTGTCGCCTTCTGTGCTCTCTCAGAAGTACAAACTCTAGAATACTGCACAAAAACTTTTGTATCATATACAAGAACCAAATGTTTTGTCTTGGAATGTGACCATTAGGGGATATATAGAAAGTGGTGACATGGAAAGAGCTCTTCTGTTGTACAAGAGAATGTTGTGGTGTGGTGGATCCAAGCCGGATAATCATACTTACCCTTTATGGCTTAAAGCATGTTCTTGTTCATCTCTAAGTTGTTTGGGTCATACTATACTTGGACATGTTTTGAAGTTTGGTTTTGAATTTGATATATTTGTGCACAATGCATCCATCAGTATGTTACTGTCATATGGAGAGTTAGAGGCAGCGTATGATGTCTTCAATAAAGGTTGTGTGAGAGACCTGGTAACCTGGAATTCCATGATTACCGGGTGTGTTAGAAGAGGAGTAGCCAGTGAGGCGATAAAACTCTATCGGGAAATGGAAGCAGAGAAGGTGAAACCAAATGAGTTTACAATGATTGCGATGGTTTCTTCTTGTTCTCAGTTGCAGGATTTGAATCTTGGCCGAGAATTTCATTATTACATCAAAGAACATGGGCTTGAGTTAACAATTCCACTTATTAATGCGCTTGTGGACATGTATGTGAAGTGTGGAGACCTATTGGCCGCACAAGTTCTATTTGATAACATGGCACAAAAGACCCTTGTTTCATGGACTACAATGGTTTTGGGATATGCCAGATTTGGTCATCTGGATGTTGCTCGGGAACTTTTATATAAAGTTCTAGAGAAGAGTGTCGTGCCTTGGAATGCAATCATTAGTGGCTGTGTCCAAGCCAAGCATAGTAAGGAGGCATTGACTCTGTTCCATGAAATGCAAATTAATAATATAGAACCTGATAAAGTGACCATGGTCAACTGCTTGTCTGCATGCTAACAGCTTGGAGCACTCGATGTAGGAATATGGATTCACCATTATATTGAAAGACAAAACCTTTACATAGATGTTGCATTGGGAACTGCGCTAGTTGATATGTATGCCAAGTGTGAAAATATTGATAGGGCTCTCCTGGTTTTTCAAGAGATTCCTCAAAGAAATTGTTTGACCTGGACAGCTGTTATTTGTGGTTTAGCACTCAATGGGAATTCTTGCGATGATATATCCTATTTCTCTAAAATGATTCATATTGGATTGGTGCCTGATGATATCACCTTTCTTGGTGTCTTATCAGCTTGTTGCCATGGAGGTTTAGTTGAAGAAGGCCGCAAATATTTTTCCCAAATGAGTTCCAAATTTAATATATCCCCTAAGCTTAAACACTACTCATGCATGGTAGACCTTCTCGAAAGGGCTGGTCATTTGGAGGAAGGTGAAGAGCTCATCAGAAATATTCCTGTAGCTGCTGATGCTGCTGTGTGGGGTGCTTTATTCTTTGCCTACCGTGTTCACGGCAACGTATCAATTGGAGAGAGGGGAGTCTTGAAGCTTCTTGAGATGGATCCTCAAGATAGTGGGATCTATGTTCTGCTTGCTAGCATGTACAGTGAGGCGAAAATGTGGAAGGAGGCAACGAGTGCAAGGAAAATAATGAAGGAAAGAGGAGTAGATAAGACTCCTGGTTGCAGCTCAACTGAGATAAATGGCGTTGTGCATGAGTTTGTGGTAAGGGATGCATCGCATCCACAGTCTGAATGGATTTACGAATGCTTGGTTTCTCTGACAAAGCAACTGGAGCTTCTTGGATTTGCATCCACTGTTCCAGCTTTTGGAGAAAATTTTTCTTCCTAAACTGCTCAGCCTGTTTGCTTATCTCTACTCATACAATCATAAATCTGAACAACAACCCCGACAAGAATTTAACGCAATCACGTGCATTTGGGGGAAAACTTGCGAAGTTTTGAGTGTTGGACTCCAATGATAAATGACTTTATGGCTTGGTTTATTTTATATTCTGCCAGAAGAGGTCAAGTTGAAGAAATTTTGAGTACTTATGTGTTATATAAAACACTCTGCTCTTATATATTTCTAATACGGATTTTGATCTCTATGTATAAGCATTTAACTTTGTTCTATCAATATACAGAATCAGCAAGACCTATTTGTAGAAGTCATACTGTTGAGACTTATTTGATTGTTATGTTTGTTGATCTGATATAGCATTTTAGTTTCATGACGTGATTCATATTAATTTATTCACTTTCTCTTTCCCGCATTGAATTTTTTATTATTATTATTTTTTAAATGCTTCCCTCCTACTGCTATGCTACGTGTTTGTGATATTAACGACAAAATAATTTTGTGATAATAACTCAAAATAATTTTTGAGTTATACTGCAGAGTGAGGAACCTTTCCTTGATATTTTATGAATATCAAAGTTACCTCGAGTCATTTATCAACTCTTTTGCACAGTACTATTATCAGTTGTAGATGGGAAGGACTTGCTCATTGATCCAAGTTGTTCTACTTCTGTTATCCACAGACCACAAACTGCTGATACTGGAAGTTGTTAATAACTTAGCATTTGTGTCAACATCTTTTAATAAGATAGTATTAATATTTTACCTAAGCCTTATGTTGATAAACCATGCCACAGTTAATCTATCTATTAAATAATTTTCTTTCTTTTTCTTTCTCAAACAAAATGGACTATTTTTGTTAAAAGTTGAAGTTACTGATTAAGAAATTTCTAGAAGCGGCAGCGTACGAGTCAGAGTCAGGCTAAGTAGTTGCTGTAGCAATTGAGCACTTTCTCAAACCAATTAGTCTTTGAGATTCCATGTGCCCAGTTCGCACGTCCATAATATTTCCACAAACTTGTCCATTATGGAATAGGAAGAACTTTTGATCAACTTGCTTATTGGAACTAATTTTCAAACCATGCAAGACATGCGTAATCCTGAACGTGTTCCTCAATATTCATACATTATTAATTTTTTAGTTTTTGAACTGATACATTATTAACTTTCAAGTTACTTATTTGACCAGGAAGAAAAAAAAATTTCTGCATGTGTTTTCTTAATTTGATAACTAAATAAAATGGATATAAGCAACTTCAAATATTGTCCTATTGTGGGACAAGACTTACAAGTCGCTTATAATGTTTCAGTTAAATTTCAAATTAAATAATTGCATGTAGATATTTTCCTTGAAATGAACAGTTTAAGAGTTAAAAGTATATATTATTCTTAAAAAAAAGTATTCACTTATTGCTTTTTGATATAAGGGATATAGAAACTTTATTTTTATTTTTTTCACCTTTTAGAATTGGTTTTGGAAAATATAACACAATCAATTATCAGTTGTGGAGGAAAGGACTTGCTTAAGAACCAACTGTTCTACTGCTATTATCCCTAAAACGTTAATATTGAATATTATTGTTTATTGAATGAACAAGAACTTGCATGACACGGCAGTGCACAAGTCAAATTAAGTCAAGTGACCATTTCACAAGTTCACTCCAAGACTATATATCTTCCACAAAGGTGGCCCCTCCTTCATAAAAAATGTCACAACTCTATTAATTATGGAATAATCATGTCTTTCCAAAGTCCATAGTCTTCCTCTCATTTCATGTTACTATCACCGGACCGGACTATGCCGTGAAGTAAACTTGGAACTGAATACATAATTTCCTCTCAGACATTGGTCACACATATATCTGGCTGCCCCCTAATTATTTACAAAACTCGGGTGGATTAATACACTAAAATGCTTTGGGGTTGCAAATGTAATTTAATCAATTGGATACCATGTCCTTGTTTGTTTGATTATATTCATTTGTGACTTGTTGGAACTTGGAAGTACCAAAACCGTAATATGACCCCCTTTTTCTTTATAAATATACAAAAGGCTTGATCTCAATATTGGGAAAGCAATGATAGTGCAAGCACAAAAAGATAAGACATATTATTCGCACATAGAATTACAATAACAAAACCACCTAAACAATTCATTATATGGAAGCACCAGCGAAATTTGGAAAGTGCATAAGTAGTTGCGCTCAACCATCATAATGAGTAGGATCCAATTGGGCTAACTCCTCCATTTACATCAAAACCATTCATACTTATCCTCCAAAAGAAAACATAAGGCCAATTTTTCTTGCTAAGATGACAGGTAAGCAATTAGCCGCAAGTAACCATCAGTATGAGTATATTCAACTTTTGATGAAAGCAAAGTTTTAAACAGATTCAAACATGATTGTCTCCTCTAGTATCAACAATATCATTCTCACTTATCCTCGAGGGAGTACAACAAACCTAAAAAGACCTATGGTTTCAGTAGATTCCTCATATCCATATATGCTCAACACACAAACTCAAGACTACTAATTCCTTCAAAAATTGGTCAAGATTTACACCTAAAAATTTGAAATGTGCTAGCCCATGGCAAGACCTTTCTGACCCATGGCTACACCACCATAATGCTGAGGTTTAGAGCACAACAAAAATTGATAACTATATGACAATCACCATGATTTTGAGGTGATTTCAACACATGCACCCCGGACAAACACACCCAACACACACACCCTGGACATTTGTAGCTCCTCAAAAACTAATAGCCTCACCAATGTATCACTCAGGTCATGACTATAGCAACATAGTGCTTCTCAAATTTTAGATTTCACCTTCAAGTCACATGTCTCCCCTTCACCCACAATACAGAAGCCTTACTGTGTATCATTCCTCTCATTACCACCCAACCACCTTTCAACCGTTTTCATGGAAACATTGAAAAAGATACACCTGCCAAATATATTCAAGTTAGACAATAATAAAACCAAAGATTAGTGTATCACTCCTCACAATATATCACTATGCTCCTCACTACGTATCACTCAACACTGTGTATATATCACTCCACCTCACAATATATCACTACACTCCTCACTATGTATCACTCAACACTTTGTATCACTTCTCACAATATATCACTCCAATTCCTACCTAAAGCTATTGTCCTTATTTTGCACCACCACTAAGTAATGAACCTACAATTTGCAACGAACAAACTTTTGTATAATAACTTGACTGTTAGTTCATGATAATCTCTTACCTTTGAAGCCACATTATCCTTTGATTGACCTCACCACTCTCAATAATTTTCTATACTAGTAATGTGTATCACTCTATTACATGTATTTCACTCTTTAAGACCTCACCACACTCAATCAAATACCTCATAATGTATCACTCATTTGCCATACCATGTGGCTTGCATGCTTCTAGTGTTCAACAATATACAAAAAACATTGTTCTTGCATCTGAAAACTTTTGTGAACATAAAATTTCGTCATAATATGATACCAGAAGGTAAAAAAAAAAAAATAAAGCATCCAATGATTCCATACACATGCATATTCCTGACTTAACATTTAGGGTTTCTATGTTGACCATTCTCTCAACCAAAATTCAGCCATATTCACCACCTCTTCATGGCTGCACATCTTTTTTTCAAATATGATATTATTTCTAAATTTCCATACCAGCCAATTAGAGATAAAGAAGGCCCTTATCCATTTCTTTCTCTCATCCCTCCTTACTTTCATTCCCAACCAAGACTCCAAGGCTACTTTCATATCAAATGGAATAACCCAAGCTACATTCCATTTTGTCAACCATATGCCCTACATAGTCCATGCAAACTCACATGCTAAAAGAGGTGGCACACATCCTCTCCCTTAGTACCACACATTGGACAAATATTTTGGTCCTCTTGGATAATGCTCAACCTACATAGCCTATCTCTTGTATTTAATCTTCCAATCACAGCAAACCAATTCAACACCTCCACTCTAGGTGGCACAAGTCGTTTCCAAACCTTACTAGCATAATTGATAGACAACCTTGACATCACCTCAAGACAATCCACAGCCTCCTATAATTTCTTATTGTTTCCTCATTTTGTGGACAAAAGAGAATTGTATGATTAGCAAATTGCAAATGGGATAGATCAATTCTTCCTTGTCCTACTCTTAGAGCTTCTATTTTTCCCAATCTTTCAATCATTCTATTCAGAACTTCCCCAACCAAGACCCCCTCCCCCCTTTTTTTACTAGCTAGATGAGTTAAAATCTAGACCATTGTCTTGATTTTTGAGTTATACACTGCAGGGCGAGGGACCTTTCCTTGATGTTTATTGAATATCAAAGTTAAATTGAGTAATTTATCTACTCTTTTGGCAAATTGATTGGAGAAAATTATAGATGGTAAGGACTTGCTCGGCATCTAGTTTGTGCTACTTCTATTGGCCACAGAACACAGACTATTGATATTCAAAGTTGTTTATAACTTGGCATTTGTGTCAACATCTTTTAATAAGATAGAGGAGCGGCTATTGCCACTCCGTTTTGTCTATCTCCACTCTTAATTTAATGAACTTTTATATGATTGCCCTAAAATACCCTTTTCTCTTTTTCATCATTTTCTATCATGGTTAAACTAATAATTTATTATTACTTTTATATTATTCAAACTCATTTTGTACCGTTTCAAGTAATTATTATTGACATTGTTAAATAAATCTTATTATAATATATCCTTGTTCGTGTTTTTGAATTTTTGTTATTTTGCAAAAATGTGATCCTAATAATTTTATATGAATTTTATTAAATGATGATTAATTTATTTCAAAGTATTTAATAATGATTATAATCTTTATTAGTAGAGGACCACTAAGTATTACAAGTCTTTTTTAATTAATTTATTTAATTAACTATTGATATATAAATATTAAATTACTTTTAAAACTTATAATACATAATTATCTACAATACATAGTAGTAAGTATGTTAGATACAAAAAATAATTTTAAAAAATAAACAAATAAATGGTATGGTCTCTGCATATGCAATTTACATTTTATATATTACCTTTTACATTTTTCTGGCGCATTCTTGTGTGACAATGCATTTATATATGTTGAAACTATTTCAAATTAAGAGAATAAATATGTGGTACTTATGCCAAAAATTAAATTTAAATTTAATAAATTTTATGCGATGAATGAGTAAAAAGAAAAAGGAAGATTCTCCTAAAATAAAAGATTATCAAAACACAAAAAATTGAAGAAAAGTGTTAATATTATTACAAATGAGTTAAACTAAAAATAAAAATTATTACTTTAATTACATAAAAAACATAGAAGGGTAATTATGGACAATCAAATAAAAGTGCATTAATTTAGGAGTGGTGATAGACTAATAGCCACCCCCATAAGATAGTATTAATATTTTGCCTAATTTTTATGTTGATAAACCACAGTTAATCTATCTTTTAGATAATTTTTTCTCTTTTTCTTTCTCAAACAAGTGGATTATTTACCGTTAAAAGTTGAAGTGACTGATTAAGAACTTGCAAGAAACGGCAGCATACAAGTCAGATTCAATGCTAAGAAGTAGTTGCTGCAGCAGCTGATCGCTTTCTCAAGCCAATTATTCTTTGAGATTCCATGTGCCCATTTCACACGTCCATCGTATGTCCACAAATTAACTTGTTTGTATTTATTGGAAGTAGTTTCTAAATTATGCAAGGACACGCATAATCGTGAACGTTTTCCTCAATATTCATACATTGTTAATTTATTATTTTTTGAACTGATACATTATTAACTTTCAAGTTACTCATTTGACCAAAAAAACGAAAAAAAAAATTCTGCATGTCTTTGCTTAATTTGATAACTGTATAACATGGATATAAGCAACTTCAAATCTCGTCCTATTGTGGGACAATACTTGCATTAAATTGCTTATTATAATATTTTAGTTAATTTTCAAATTAAATAATTGCACGTAGATATTTTTCTTGAAATGAATGTTTAAGAGTTAAAAGTATATATCATTCTTTAAAAAAAGTATTCACTTATTGCTTTTTTGATATGAGGAATATAGAAACTTAATTTTTTTTTTTTAACTTTTTAGAATTGGTTTTGGAAAATATAGCACAATCAATTATCAGTTGTGGAGGAAAGGACTTGCTTAAGAACCAGCTGTTCTGCTGTTATTATCCCATACTGTAAAACGTTAATATTGAATATTATTGTTTATTGAATGAACAAGAACTTGCAGGACAGTTCACAAGTCAAATTAAGTCAAGTGACCATTTCACAACTTCATTCGAAATTTATATATCTTCCACAAAGGCGGTCCCTCCTTCATAAAAAATGTTACTATCAGCGGACCGGACCAGACCGGACGATGCCGTGAAGAAAACTTGGAACTGAATGCATAATTTCCACAATGTCGTGTTGGGCATGGCATTGATCAGTGTCATTATATCATCTATATAAGCACACACGAAGCCCCCGGGCCAATAGCATCAATCATTCAACACTTTCCAATTCGAAACAATAATGATGGCAAAGTGTAGTTTTATTAGTTTACTGGGAGTGGCCCTTGTCTTTGGTTCAGCCTCTTGTGTGTTGTTCCTACTACCACCTGTGATGGCTTCCATGAACGAGGAACGTGAGGCTTTACTAAAGAGTGGTTGGTGGAATGATTCCCGGAATATCCCAAACCATTGCAATTGGACTGGCATCACCTGTGATGAAGCTGGAAGTATTACAGAGATTGTTGGACGGGACTTGAATATTTCCCAGTCAGAACTGCGATTTCAGAACTTGAACGTGACTGCCTTTCCCAATTTAGAGACTCTACATCTTGTTCATTTGGGGCTTACGGGGCGCATCCCCTCCGAGATAGGCGCTCTTTCAAAGCTTCGCAATCTTTGGTTGTCCTTTAATCACCTTCATGTTAAGCTGCCTCCATCACTATCAAATCTCACTCAACTTGAGTTGCTTTTCTATTTCAGACAATTCTCTTAGTGGTGTCATTCCTGTGACGTTGGGTCAATTGAAGAATTTGAATTATCTCTTCCTGGATTTAAACCAACTTGAAGGCCCCATACCACCTCAGTTAGGAAATTTAACACAGTTAGAAATATTATTTCTCTCAAATAATTCATTGACAGGTTCACTTCCTTCAACTTTGGGTCAATTGAAAAATTTGACTTATCTCTGGCTTCATTCAAACCATATTGAAGGTCCTATACCACCACAATTAGGAAATTTAAAACGGCTAGTGATATTACACCTCTCAAATAATTCACTAACTGGTTCAGTTCCTTCAAGTTTGGGTCAATTGAAAAATTTGACTTATCTCCACCTTGATTCAAACCATATTGAAGGTTCCATACCTCTAGAAATAGGGAATTTAAGCAGTTTACAAGGATTATATCTTTCAAATAACTCATTTTCTGGTTCAATCCCTTCTCAAATTGGAGCTTTAACTCATTTGGAAGATTTGTCCATAGAACTCAACCAAATCAATGGTTCTATTCCTCCAGAACTTTTTCTTTTGACCCGCTTGCGTTTGTTGAATCTCTCATCAAATCAACTGTCTAATCTAATACCCATAGAGATTGAAAAAGCTCATGTTTGGAACCTAGACCTCTCTCACAACAAGCTAACAGGTTCTATCCGATTTCCCATCCCAGATTGCCCCCATAATGTTGATTTCAGCTATAACTTGTTGAACGGAAGTATTACTTCCCAAATCAATTGTGTTGCAAACTTGAACCTTAGTCATAATTCTTTCAGTGGTGAGATCCCATTCGATCTCGGAGTGAGTTCTGTGCTAGACAGTTTGGATCTTAGTTATAACAATTTCACGGGCAAATTGCACAAGGAACTTGCTACTCTAAGATATATAAACCTTTCATACAATTCCTTTGACTATTCACAAGATGTTGACTTGAACTCACAATTACCTGAATATTGTTCTTTCCAAGAAAGCTCGTTAATGGGTTTTAAAACACCCAATTTCACATCTTGCCATGATGCCCGACAAACTAGTCCTCAAACCCATTATGTCCGACAAAACAGTAAAGCGAAGCATGTCCTTGTAATTGCTCTTCCTATCATTTCCATCACTCTTTCCACAATTTTCTTAACATTATGCTTCACAAGATGTATCAATAAGACCAAATTTGAGGGAAGATCAGCAAAGAATGGAGACTTGTTTTCTATATGGAATTATGACGGTAAAATTGCATTTGAGGACATCATTGAAGCAACACAAGACTTTGATATCAGGTATTGCATTGGAACTGGTGGATACGGTAGTGTGTACAGAGCACAACTTCCAAGTGGGAAAGTTGTTGCATTGAAGAAACTTCACCAAATGGAATCTCAAAACCCTTCTTTTGACAAGAGTTTCCGCAATGAGGTCAAGATGTTAACAGAAATCCATCACAAGAACATTGTCAAGCTTCATGGCTTTTGCCTCCATAACCGGTGCATGTTTTTGGTCTATGAATACATGGAAAGAGGAAGCTTATTTTGTGTCTTGAGCATTGATGTCGATGCTAAGGAACTAAGTTGGAGCAAGAGGATTAATATCATTCAAGGAATGGCAAATGCTTTGTCATACATGCATCATGATTGTAGCCCACCAATTGTTCACAGAGATGTAACAAGTAACAATATTTTGCTGAACTCACAATTGGATGCTGTTGTCTCAGACTTTGGCACAGCTAGAATAATTGATCAAGATTCTTCAAACCAAACCCTACAAGTTGGAACATACGGTTACATCGCACCAGGTGTCTTTTGTTTAAAATTTAATTTCTGAATGAATTTAATTATTGGATTTCAGACCATAAGTTCATTAACAACTTTCTTGGTCTATTGCAGAGCTTGCCTACACATTGACTGTGACAGAAAAATGCGATATTTACAGTTTTGGAGTGGTGGCGCTTGAAACCTTGATGGGAAGACATCCAGGAGAGCTAATCTCATCATTATCCAACTCTTCTTCTCAAAGCATATTGTTAAAAAATATCCTGGATTCACGCATTCCTTTACCTCTTTGTCAAAAAGATGCTCAACCAATAGTTCTTGCGATAAAACTAGCATTGGCATGCTTGTGTTCTGAGCCAAAGTCCAGACCATCAATGCAGCAAGTAGCCCAAGAACTTTTCAGTTCCAAACAGTCATTGCCTTTACCCTTCTTTGAAATCTCAATCCATCACTTGATGGCAGCTGAGTTTCATGAAATAGATCTTTCAAATAAAGACTAAGGGTTGAAATCTTTTGCATGTTAATTAGTTTTAAGATGAATGACATTTCTTTTAATTGTAGCAAGGTTGATGCAAGTTGTTCTCCTAGTTTATTTAACTTTTGGTTTTTCTTTTTTTAATTGGTACAACTTCTTTAATAAACTTCCAAGTTAATTGATAGTTATTGATTGATTTATCGAATAATCAGTGTTACGATGCTAGAAACATTTATAAATAATTGATGACATATTATTACGTACGATACCAAACCTTTTATTATGATGTTCATAATATTTCTTGGTTATGCCTATATTGCGTTGAAGTGCTTTAATTTTTGCCATGTGAAATATCTTTTGCTAAATGCACTTGAGCAACAAAGGGCAAGTCTCAAATCAACCGCGACGAGAGGCTAGCTAAATCAAAACTTACTTTTACTACTATTTAAATTTTTTTGTTTGTATTTTGTATTTTTAGTATTTTATGAAGAAAATAATAATATCTTATTTTTAGTTTTCATTTTCATTATCTGTTTGCACTATATTTTTTTTCACAGAATTCAAAAAATATAAAATCATATTTTCAATTTCCACCACCATTGTTGGTCACTGGACCATCAACGCCAATAGGTGGACCACCGCAGTTGCTAACCACAATCATTGAAAGGAATGTCGCTGCGCCACTGGTTGACTGTCGGGCCATAGCCATTGCCGCTACCATTTTGTTGGTGGTATCTTTGGAAAAATACTCAATATTTTCTTGAAAGTCATTATCAACAAAACATGTGAATGATTTATTTCCAGGCATAATTTATATTCTTAGATTTCAATCTACATACCAAACATGTCTAAACGTGTTGCCTGGGAAATGTGATTCTTTGAAAGGAATGTTATCTCGTGAAATGAAAAATCAATCTGTTAACCACAGGCCCCATATAGTTCAAACATTTGTCTTATAAGCATATAAGGGGGCCATTCGAGAATAATTTTAATTAGAATTTAATTTATCTACATTGTCAAGGTTTTTACACAAATAAAATAAAAAAAAGATATTATAGACTTTCCCCACTTTACAACATTGTAAAGTTGATTTGAATCGACTTTGGTCTATAATTAGTCCAACCAACATGTTTGGACATATATGACTTTTTCCCAGAAAAGTTATCAAAACAAAAGTCAATTTGAATAGACTTCAAGAGTATTTCAACGCAAAAAATTTGAAATGTAAGGAAATCTGTTCTAATTGACTTCCATTAAAAAAAAAGGACAAATATGTAAACAACTAGAAAATGGGAGAAGTCTGTAATATCTTCTTTTAATTTTATTTGCGTGAAAAAACCCACATTGTCAATGTAAAAAAATTTACACAGATATCCAATTATGTATTAACACATAAACAAGAAAGTTACATTCGACCACTCACTTTTTTTTAAAGTCTTGGAAATAGAAGTATATAATTGGATGATAGTATAAAATATTTTTATACTGTTAATATATCAAAATTAAACTCTTTTATTTGTGCCTTTATATGAAAGAAAATTCTAAACATTTCATGAATAAATTATTTTGTATTTGGATATGTAGCAATAAAAGTGCTTGTTTTGAGCATAGTAAAAAAGTGTCACTTGAAAAGTTAGATATTTTACCATTATAAAAAAACACTAAAAATGACTTTTACAAAGGTAATTAGTTGTATAATCTTTTTTTTTAAAGGTAAAGATGCTAAATAAAATAAGATAAGAAAGGAAATTATCTCATGTAAAGGATCGCAGAGGCATCAACTAGAAGAGTAAGCTCCAAACCAGGCGGTGGCCTATCCCAATGTAAAAGTACATGAAGGGAAGAAGCTCTCTCTTTGGCTTTATAAGAAAGTTCTACTTAATATGAATTACATAACTATAGTTTTTGTCCTCTGATTAAGTTCGAGACATTGGTAGTCATATGATATATAAGATGCTATGCAAATTTTTATGATATATTATACTAATAATCTTTTTTATCTTAATTTATCTACATTCTTTTTAAATATAGAATCTTAAGATTTATAACCCTCCATCATATCTTATTCACAATCTTTGTGCAATAACTTCACTAGAAAATGCTGATACCTTCGAGATAAGCCAAGATAATAATGTACCATTTGAACAATTTTTTTAGTTAGGTTTTTAAGATTTTTACCAAGATGTGTTTAAGCTATAGAGAATATCAAATGAAATAATTATAATAATAAATATAATTAATTATAATCGATCTTAGTTGACTTGAATTTGATTAGTAAAATTTTGCTTAAGTTATCTGTTTGATATAAAAGCTTTGTGGTTCAAGATATTTATTTGGGAAATATATTAATGATAATAATTATAATAATAAATATGATTATACTTGATTTTGATTCGATTATAAATTATGATTTTTCATTTTTAATTAAATCAGGTATAATTTCTTTTTAGTTAGATATTAATTGTGAAGAATAATATTTGAAATAGGATTTGAAAAATTAAGTTAATAATCTTTAAAAGAATTAAAATGAACATTTTTTCATAGGGTTATTTATTTAGAGAATATATCAATTATATTAATTGTTCCTAGACATTAACATTTTTTCTCGGTTAGTTATTTATATAGAGAATATATCAAATTGTAGTAATTATAACAAGCATAATTAATTGTCATTTGTACTTTACTGCCAACCATGATTCATAGTTTTTTACTAAATGGAAAATAAGTTGAGCAACATGTTATTTTGTAAATTTGAACATTTTAAACTTTTGAGATTGAGATTAAATCAATGGTTATTTTTGTTGATGTTGTTTTTGTTTTTTTTTTAGTAACGTTTTGCTCATGTTATTTATTTGGCTGTGAAAATTTCTTTCGGTTAGGTTTTTAACTGATAGGAAATGATAGTTGTAATAATTTTAATAATTAATATTCTAATAATAAACATAATTAATATAATTGATTTCAATGAACTTTCAAATTGATTATTAATTTTTTCTCTGATTTTCAAATGAATTAGATTTTTTTTATAGGAATTGTACTCAAATATTATTTTTTTAATAAAATATGATTTTGATTCAATTGTTAGTAAAAATCTTAAATATTGTGAAATTTTTTTATTGGAATATGATTCAAATAGTAGTAAAAATCTTAATATAATTATTAAAATCATTTAATGATAAAAATATCATTTTTTATTTATAATATTAGGATGCAAATGATTTACATTATAATATTTTAATAAATCCATATTTTAAAATTATAAATGATTAGTATTAGTATTTTTTTTCATCTAATTTATAGATTTAGTTAGACAATTAATTAGATAATTCTAATTACCAAGACTATTGATTCATTTATGGGCCTAAAACATATAAAAGAATATAATAACATTTGTTATTTAATGCTAACAATAATTTCAATTTGTAAATGATCAACAAAAAAAAATATAGTATAGCATTGTCGTACGTTGAAATGGATTGATTTTTAAATATAAAAAAATATATAAATGGGATTTATTTTTCTTATAGTTAAAAAGAATATATTCTTCAGATAAATCAATTTTTTTTACAGAAATAAGATTTCAAACAGAAAAAAGGTTTATCTTTCATTTACATTCCAATCAAAGTAAATTTATTTTCGTAAATTGATCAATCAATTAAATTCTAAATTGATTCATTCATTTCCAATTATTATATATATTTTACTAGTCATTTGACTCGTGCGATGCACGAGGAGATAATAAAAAATAGTTTCTTGATCATCATAAAAAATAAATTAAAATTTATTTAAATATATCTTATAGAAAATTGAGTATATAAATTTATTTTGAAAGTTAATAGTTAAACAATTAAATAAGTGGATAAAATATAAATGTGTCATTCTATTTTATATCTTATTTTAAATATCATATTTATAAGGTTGAAAACATCTCGATAGATGACCTATAACTAAAAATAAAGAGCCTATTTTATAAAAATTTTATATATTTTGAAAGTTAAAATTGTTGGATAAAGAAAGATAATAAATAAATAATTTTACTATATCATGAGTCATTTATAGGGATGACAATGAGTGTCCATGAGAAAGGGGACATATCCCACGCCTTCTGTCACCATGTAGAATTTTGCCTTTCATCCCCATCCACATCCCCTTTACAAGTTCCCATTTCCCATTTCCTGTAGGGATTTTTAATCCTTATAGTATTCAGGGGTTTATTAACAAATTTCAAAAAGAGAACAACTTTAACAATATTTTACAATTTGAAATATAAATATCCATAATAACAAATACTATTAATGCAACATAATCCAAATTAAAATTAAAAATACATACATAATGCAAACACAATAAAAATAATTAAAAAAAAATGAAGATATACTAACCTCATCTCTATTATGTTTAACAAATGGGGACTTAGCCCCATCGATCATCCATAAGAAGACAAAATATATCTCAATTCCTTTCCCCATTAATTGTAGGTAATTCTCACGTGTACCTACTTTCCATTTTTTTTATCATCCCTAGCTATTTATAGTAGATGCAAAAGAAAAAAAAAATCTATTTTGCTTATGGATTAAAGGTAATAGTTTGATCTTTAGGGCTTTGCTCTTTTTTATTATTATTATGCTACCAATTTTGCTCTTAATATTGGTCTTAACATATTTTTTTGTTCATTTGTCATAAAGGTATTTTTTTTTTCATCATTTCAGCTCTACATCACCATCCGATTTTTATTCTTTACCTTCAACCACCTTCTCTTCACTTTTTTTTTGTTGGTAAGAAATTTTCTTTTCACTGTTATTTTAATACTTTTTTAATTTCATTTAAAGTTCTAATTTTTCTTCTATGGTGCTGATCCCCGCTCTATTCTTTGTTTTCATTATCCTTCACTGTTATGTTGTTAGATATAGTAGAGAGTTGTCCATATTTGTTAAACTAATCACTTTTATTATCATTATTATTCTTTTTTCTTACTTTTGTCATTTGTTTTTTTTTCCTACATATCTAAACTCCAATTTGTTTCTACTGTGCATCTTGATGCAAATATTTTAAAGCAATTGTTTCATATTTTTCCAAGCAGTTTCTAGAATTTTTCAAAGTAACACTTTTAATAGAATTTTGAGGCTTTGAATTTTTTTTTTTTGGAAGCGATTTCCATGGCAATTTGAGGTAAGGTTTTATGCACAAAAATACATTTCACTTCTTTATTTATATACTTGCATGTTTCTTTGTACACCATTTTATAATTAATTAAGTACAAACAAATTTTTTACATTACATTAATCACTTTTTGGACTTTATAAGAAAGTTCTACTTAATACAAATTAGTGTCTATAATTTTTGTACTGTGATCAATTCCAAGAAATTGGTAGTGATATGATATATAATCAGATGCTATACAATTTTTTATGATATATTATCCTAATTAGCTTTTTTAGTCTTAATTTATCTACATTTCTTTTAAATGCAGAATCTTAAAGTATATAACCCTCCACCGCATCTTGTTCACGATCTCTAGGCAGCAATTTGTCCAGCAAATGGGTGGTGATAATCAACGTCCAAGATAAGCCAAGATAATAATTTTATACTGTTAGAACAATTTTTTAACTTAGGTTTTTAAGATTTTTACCCATGGTTTTTAAATAATAGAGAATACCAAATAAAATAATTACAATAATAAATATAATTGATTTTAATTGATTTTAAATAGATATAAAAGCTTTGTGATTCAAGATATTTATCTAGGAAATATACTAATTATAATAATAATTGTAATTGATTATACTTGATTTCAATTCGATTATTAGTTATGATTCCCACTTTTTGATTAAATTTGATATAATTTCTTTTAAGTTAGATGTTAGTTTTAAAGAATAATATTTGAAATAGGATTTTTAAAAAATTAAGTTAATAATTTTTAAAAAATTAAAATAAAGATTTTTTATCAGGCTATTTATTTACAGAATATATCAATTATATTAATTATACTTAGACATTAATATTTCTTTCCTCGGCTTTTTTATATAGAGAATATTTCATATTGTAGTAATCATAACGTGCATAACTAATAAATCATTTATGGATTCAATTATATCATTTATACTTTACTACCAATCATGATTCATAGTTTTTTAATAAATTAGATAATTAGTCGAGAAATATGTTATTTTTGTAGATTTGAACATTTTTAAATTTTTTAAATTGAGATTATATCAATGGTTATTTTCATTCACGTTATTTATTTTGCTATGAAACATTTTTTCAGTTAGGTTTTTAATTTATAAGAAATACTAATTGTAATAATTTTAATAACAACTATTTTAATAATAAATATAACTAATATAATTGATTTTGATGGACTTCAAATTGATTATTAATTTTTGCTCTTATTTATTTAGAAATAAAATCTTTTTGAGCAGATTCCAACCACCAAGGGAGTTTTAGTTAGTTAGTAGTCATCGCGTAACGATTTTGTTTTGAGCAATTACATTCGGTTAAGACTTGATGTATAAGCGTCATGTATTTATACCTAGACTACAGTAATTACAAGTTAGATTTTGACTTTTCTCAATTCATAGCTTGCTACATTAAGGTTAAGGAAATCCCCTAACATTATAGTATTGCCTTACGTTGAGACGATTGAGTTTTACATATAAAAAATATATATAAATGGGATTTTTTTTCTTATAGTTAAAAAGAATATATTCTTCAAATAAATCAATATTTTTTTATAGAAATAAGATTTCAAACAAATAAAAAGATTTATCTTTCATTTACAATCCAATCAAAGCAGATTTATTTTCCTAAATTGATCAATCAATTAAATTCTAAATTGATTAAGTCGTTTCCAGTTATTATATGTATTCAGGGAGATAATAAAAAATAATTTATTGATTATTATTAAAAATAAATTATAATTTATTTAAATATATCTCATAGAAAATTGATTATATAAATTTATCTTAAAATTAAGTTAATAGTTAAATAATTAAATAAGTGTACAAAATATAAATGCATTATTCTATTTTATATCTTATTTTGATTAATATTATATTTATAAGGTTGAAAAAAATCTCGATAGATGAACTATAATTAAAAATAAAAAGCATATTTTATGAAAATTTTGTATGTTTTGAAAGTTAAAATTGTTGAATAAAGAAGGATAGTAAATGAATAATTTTACTATATCATGAGACATTTATATGGATGACAATGAGTATTCATAAGACAAGGGACATGTCCGACGTATCCTGTCGCCTTTTAGAATTTTACCTCTTAACTCCAGTTGCATCCCCCTTACGAGTTTCCATTTCCCATTTCCTGTGGGAATTTTGAATCCATATGGTATTCAGGGATTTATTAACAAATTTCAAAAAGAGAAAAACTTTAAAAATATTTTACAATTTGAAACATAAATATCCATAATAACAAATACTATTGACACAACATAATCCTAATTAAAACTAAAATGCATACATAATGTAAATATAATAAAAATAATTAGAAAAATAAAGATGTGGTATCTCCGTCACATCTCATTTAACAAACAGGGACTTAGCCCCTACCAATCGTCCATATGAAGACAAAATATGTCCCAATTCCTTTCCCTATGGTGGGTAATTCCCACGTATATCCACTTTCAATTTTTTGATAATCCTTAGCCATTTATATCTTTTTAGTAAATTAAAATATTTAATTTATAAAAATATATTTTCTAATTAATAAAAATAATAAACAAATTTAATTTATATGATTTCAAATATGTGTAAATTGTGGAATTGATTTTTTTAAATATTTTAGTGTTGAAAAATTGAAGGCATTTTCTCCAAAATATTAGTATAAAAATTTTTGGAATTGATAGATTGGAATGTTCAAGTTGTAAAAAATTAAATAAGATATAGTGATACAAGTAGATAGATAATTTTTTATTATGATAATTTTTTGTTATAATTTTCAAAAGTTTTAGATTTAAAGTTGGAAAGTTTTCCCTACTATTGTCCTCATTTAGAATGTTATCTCCATCCTCATCCAATCTTTACGCATAAAGATTGAGAATGGTGGGGCCTAAATCATTAAATGAATGACAAGTATAATAGTTTCCATGAAATAAGTCTGAAATATTAGTATAGTAGATGTAAAAGAAAAAGTCTATTTTACTTGTGGATTAAAGGTAATAGTATGATCTTTAGAGTTTTACTCTTTTATTTTTTTTTTAAATTCTGCAGCAATTTTGCTCTTAATATTGGTCTTAACATTTCTTTTTTGCTCATTCGTCGAAAAGGTAATTTTTTTTTTTATCATTGGAGCTCTACATCACCATCCAACTTTTATCCTTTGCCTTCATCCACCTTCTCTTCACTTTTTTTTTTTTTTGTTGTAAGAAATTTTCTTTTCATTGTTATTTTAATATTTTTCTAATTTTATTTAATGTTCTAATTTTCCTTCAGTGGTGCTGATCTCCCCTCTCTTCTTTGTTTTCAATATCCTTCACTGTTACGTTGTTAGATATAAGCAGCAGTAGTGAGTTGTCCATATTGTTGAACTAATCACTTTTATTGTTATTATTGTTATTATTCTTTTTTCTTACTTTTCTCAATCATTTTTTTATTTTTCTACATATTTAAACTCCAATTTGTTTCTATAATTTGCATCTTGATGCAAATATGTTTAAGCAATTGTTTCATATTTTTCCAAGCAATTTCTAGAATTTTTCAATGTAACACTTTTAATTAAATTTTGAGGCTTTGAAATTTTTTTTTGGAAGCAATTTCCATGGCAATTTGAGGTAAGATTTTATGCACAAAAATAAATTTGGCTTCTTTATTTATATACTTGCATGTTTGTTTGTACACATATTTATAATTAATTAAGTACAAACAAATTTGTTACATTACATTAATCACTTTTTTGACTTTATAAGAAAATTCTACTTAATACAAATTAGTGTCTATAACTTTGTACTATGATCAATTCCAAGAAATTGGTAGTGATATGATATATAATAAGATGCTATACAATTTTTTATGGTATATTATCCTAATTAGCTTTTTTAGTCTTAATTTATCTACATTTCTTTTAAATGCAGAATCTTAAAGTATATAACCCTCCACCACATCTTGTTCACAATCTCTAGGCAGCAATTTGTCCAACAAATGAGTGGTGATAATCAAAGTCCAAGACAAGCCAAGATAATAATTTTATACTGTTAGAACAATTTTTTTACTTAGGTTTTTAAGAGTTTTACCCATGGTTTTTAAATAATAGAGAATACCAAATAAAATAATTACAATAATAAATATAATTAATTGTAATTGATTTTAAATAGATATAAAAGATTTGTGATTCAAGATATTTATCTAGGAAATATACTAATTATAATAATAATTGTAATTGATTATACTTGATTTTGATTCGATTATTAATTATGATTCCCACTTTTTCATTAAATTTGATATAATTTCTTTTAAGTTAGATGTTAGTTTTAAAGAATAATATTTGAAATAGGATTTGAAAAAAAAATAAGTTAATAATTTTAAAAAAATTAAAATAAATATTTTTATTAGGTTATTTATTTAGAGAATATATCGATTATATTAATTATACTTATGTTATAAAAAAATAAGAATAGAGAGAATAACCGAGAAAAGGAGAAAGAATAGTTTCATTGATAATCCCAAAGGTGCTCTATATGGAGCATCTAAGGAGCTATTTATAGCTAAAAGAAGAGAGATATAGTATCTAATCAAATCATAACATATTATATCTAATCAAATCAAATCTTTACTGAATCATCTAAATATATGGATATCCATAAATGAATAATATTTCATAACACTCCCCCTTGGATGTCCATAAGGGACATGCCTCATTAAAACTTTATTAAGAAAAACCCAGTGGGAAAAAATCTTAGTGAAGGAAAAAGAGTTCAATATCCTTATAGTGGAAATGTAGAACTGCCTCATTAAAAACTTTATCAAGGAAAAACCCAATGGGATAAAAACCTTGATCAAGGAAAAAAGAGTACAGTATTTCTCTCTCTCTTTAAAGTATAACTTAAAATCTCATAATTGGTGTATTTCCATTTTGTGTACCACTTCTACAAAGAAGAAATAGATAGTAATTCTATCACTTGAATAAATCGGACATCAGTTCCTCTCTTTAGTTAAACTATCTAAGCCATGTTATCCTCATATAAAGTTGTGCAGTTTCCTTCCAAGATAATCTACATGATAGTTTGAACATGCTAATCCATTGCCTTTAACTAGAAAGATTCACGAGCTTCATGTATTGCACTAATTTTTGTGATATGAAGAAATAGTGGCTATAGTCTATCATGTGTATCTTCAAGATATGATCATGTCTCCATAAGTGAAAGAAACCTGTTTGATATCTACCTTTATGCAGATTTGATAAATATCCTGCATACTAATACACATGAAGAAAATATATGCAATCTATCCATATAAAACTTCATAAGAGTTATCTCTGTGTAAATTGATTAACAAACAAACACTTTGTTTGTCAAATGCTCGATCTGTAGGTCAAGATAGAATTTTGTCGTTGTAAGATCTTTCATCTAAAATTCTTCTTTTAGATCTTCTATGACTATGGAAACTTCTTCAAGAGTTCCAATGATATTCAAGCCATCAATGTACACAGCTACTATGAATCCAAATATAAACATAGGGCAAATGACATCATTTATAAACCTCTTCTTAATCAAACACTTATTGAGATGGTTATACCACATTCGTCCAGATTGCTTTAGACCATATATAGATCTTTGTAACTTGATTAGCACATACCCTAGGGATGTTCATTAGATGATATTGATATTTTCAATCCTTCAGGAATTTTTCATGTAAATGTCATTATCTAATGAACTGTATAGATAGGTTGTGATAACATCTATCAAATGTATATTTAGCTTAATATGCGTAGATAAGCTAATCAAACATCAAAACATTGATGCATCCACTACTAGGGAATACATTTTGCCATAATCTATTCCATGTCTTTGTGAGAAATTTAGTGCTATAAATAGAGTCTAGCATATAATTTCATTTTTCTCATTTCATTTTCTCACAAATACACCCATTTTTATCCCATAGGTTTCACACTTGCCGGTGTTTAAACTACAGGTCCAAAGACTTCACATTTTCCAAGTGAGTCCAATTCAGCCTACATGGCTTCTTTTTCATTTTTAGCCAATCATTTCTATGTATACATTTTTCAACGATTCTTGGCTTAAGATCCTCATTTTCTTGCATAATATTTAGTGCTATATTATATGCAAATATATTGTCGACAATAATTACTAGTCGATTCCACCATTTTCATATAGAGACAAAGTATATTGAGATCTCATAATTTTCAATGATTATTTTAAGGTACCTGAACGTCTTCTGGCGTTCCAAATATATCAAAATTTTGGACTGTAATAATGTCCTTACTATGTCTCTATTCTCTTCAACAGGAAGAGTATCATTTGCCTCCATAATATCATTTGGCCTCTTTGCCCCTCTTCTTTTTCGAGAATTTTTATTTTTGGAATTGACTGATCTACCACGCTTCTGGCATGTGATTTTTACATTGACCAATTGTCCAACAAGGACATCAATTTAGATTGGGGCATTTCCAGCTGGTATATAGGATTTAATTATCCTTTTCTATCATAAAAAAAAAAATGCATCTAGCAATTCATTTGCTATTCTTTGCAAATGTATAATCATTTGAACTTCTAGTTCACATTGCCTTGTGTGAGGATCTAAATAGAATATTGATACATTACAATTTGTTTTTCTTTTCCAGCTATATCTACTATCTTCCCCTGATGTTGGAAACATTATTTCTCACAAACTGAGCCTTAAAACATCTCCCATTTGTATTTCAATGTATTTGACCATAAAGGGAGAATCATATCCAACATATATCTCCAATTTTCTTTGGAGTCCCATTTTAAAAAGAAATACAGTTAGGACATATACTGCACTTCTGAAGTTCTTAAACCAGAACCTTTTGGCTGTAGGCCAAAACAGTTGTAGGGGAAAGAATTATTGGCAATTTGTTAGCCTTATATAAACAAGTGCTATAAAATAATATGCACCCAACTAGAAATTTGGAGATTTGTTCTCTTGAGCAAGCAGTCTAGCAATTAACTGGAGGTCTTTCATAAGTTAATTATGCTAGCCAACTTTTTCTATATATGAACATAAATAATTAGATGTTCAACATTTATAGCATTAGCCTACAGGCACCAAAAGCTTGAGAAATAAATTCACCAGAATCATCAAGATCAACTGTTTTGATTGGATCATCAAGAAATTGTGCTCTTAATAATTTGCACAATTAATATCGTAAGCTTCAAGTTGCGAAATCATAATGAGCACATATATGACTATTTCATGGATGCATCTATTAAAATCATAAAATATTTGAAAGGTCCATATGGTGGATGAATTGATCCACATATATCAACTTAAATTCCTTTTGGGAATTTAAGAGATTTAAATCCAATCTTTGCTGGTGAAGGCCATATAATTAATTTACTTTGAGAACACACAACACAAGAAAACTCATTAAAATGAAGAATCTTCTGGTTCTTCAACAAATGCTCATATGATTTTTCAGTAATTTCTTACATCCTTATTGCTTCAGGATGTCCCAACCGGTCATGCCAAAAGAAAATCATCCGGGATAGTAAACATCAGGTTTATAATAGCATATGATGATTCAATTGTACTCATATTAGTACTATAGACCAAAAGAAAGTGCAAACAAAATTTTCTAAAGCAACTTTCTTACCTGAAGCTTAAGTTGTGATATGGAAATACTCATTATTTTCCACACTCACTATCACAATATGATATCCATTTCAGTAAATATCTTTTAGACTCACCAAGTATCTTTATTACTTTTGTATCTAGTAGAGAATTATTTTTGTTTCTTCAGGAAACAAAATAGTAGCTCTTTTGGAGCCTTTATTCATCTTGCTACTAAGAAACATAATAGTTGCTCTTCTGGAGCTTTCAATCATACTCACAAAAACTAATAATCAAGTTAAGATTTTATTATCTTATTACAAGATGAGAATATCAAAATATGTCATCAAAGCATTAACATATCATATAAGTGAAATTTTTTTTGTCAAAACATGACGGTGATATAAATACATATATCACAATTATCCCAAAAATATTAGAATCATATATTATTATTTCATGATATATTAATCATGATGATATATAAGATTATCATGTGACATAAATCAATAAAGTAAATGAAATCTTAACTATCAACAATATCACATTAAAAATATAATTAATAATTATGAAATATGCCACGAATAACACAACTATGTTATTCAATATTGAGAATAATCAGTACTAAAAGTTTTGAAATAAAATATTCTAAAATATTCCTTAAAAATAGTATCAAATAATACATATAATAAAACCTTTCATTATTAAATCCAATAATCAATATTTATATAAAAGATAAAAAAAGATACATCTAAATGGCTCATATTAATCATGAAATGATTTCATAATATATCTTGAAAAAGAATCATTTTTGCATTTTCTCATTCTCCTTTAAAGATACTTAATAAGAACCAAACAAATATCTCAATGTACAACTATTACATACCGAATTTACTTTGATGTCATAGTAATAACATTCATCACATTTATCACACTTGAAACCAATAATCTCCCCCCAAAGTGTGAGGTCCAAATACAAAATGATGTGCTCACCATTAATGGAAGCTTTCATGAAAAAACCAAATACAACATCTTGGCCCAGTGCTTTAACTAAAGGTTGATACTACACCCAAGTGAACAAACAATCATGATCTAGCCAAACCATCGGTTTTTATACTACTTTTGGGGTTGTAATATTTTTGTCACATTCACTTCAAGAAATAGATGAGAGCCAATAGGGCAAATTTCATAAACTTTTTTTTTAATTTTATTTTATGAAAATTCATTATTTGATATCTTGTAAAGCCCTTTTCTTGACTGTGCTACTCAAGGAGCATATTTTACACATTAAAGTTAAGAATATTTTTCAACATATATTTATCAATAATACAACTACAAGTGCTATCGTATTGGGCTCACAACTCTTCTTTGCACTTTATCAAAGAGATCAGCAATATCTTTTTTAAAATATTTTGACATAATCTTTTATATAGGTAGCAAAAAAGGAAAAATAAATAAATCCATTATATTATTCTCTTCATGAGAATATGAATGTTTAATATAAATACTCAAAATTTTAAAAAAAATTATATATTGCAAATACTCAAAATTCTCCTTGGAGATATATTCACTTCAGGGAATGTAAATATGAAAATGTTCCTTATAGGAAATATATAAATTTATTTTAGAATGTCACACACTTTAGGTGTTGTGAATAATAGATTCACTCATTTCGAAGAATAATTTTTTGACATATTCACTCCTGGGAATATGTAAATCTCATTAAATAAATAAATAAATCTATTACATTTTTCTCGGATAATTTTGAATGATTAGGATACATTCACTTCAAGGAATGATTATCCATTTTTCTGTACAATTCTCATTCACTTTTGGGAATGATTGCCATTCACTCTTGGGAATGGTATAGGAATAGAATAAAGTAGAAAGAGTATATATTAATTGCCATTCACTTCTAGGAATGGTATAGGAATAGAATAAAGTAGAAGAGTATATAGTGATATATTCAAATAAAAAAAATCAAAATTAAAGCAATTAATAAAAATTGTTTTGTGCAATTCTTCTGGAATGCAGCACTTTCTTGTTTATTAGTCTCAAGACCCATTGAGGAAAGATGAATCTCAACATATAATATTCAAGAAAAATATGGTTAGGATGTCTTACCCCAAGTCTTCCTATTCACCACCATATACCGATGCTATAATAATAATATAGGGGAAAGCAGGAGCTGACTAATCACAAGTGCCTCTGTAAGTGTAAATGGCACTAGGAAAGGAATTGTAGCTTGTATCAAATGCCCTCCCAATTTCCACCATAAACCAAGAATCATAGAAGAAAGAATATTGCATGCACTGTATTAATGCGAGCTTTTTCATTTTGAGAGCAAAGTTGTATTGATAACGTGTAATAAAAAAAAATAAGAATAGAGAGAATAATGGAGAAGAGGAGAAAGAATACTTTCATTGATAATCCCAAAGGTGCTCTATATGGAGCATCTAAAGGGCTATTTATAGCCAAAAGAAGAGAGATATAGTATCTAATCAAATCATAACAGATTCTATCTAATCTAATCAAATCTTAACTGAATCATCTAAATATATAGACATCCATAAATGAATAATATTTCATAACAACTTAGACATTAATATTTTTTTCCTCAACTTTTTTATATAGAGAATATTTCATATTGTGGTAATTATTATAACGTGCATAACTAATAAATCATTTATGGATTCAATTATATCATTTATACTTTACTACCAATCTTGATTCATAGTTTTTTTAATAAATTAGATAATTAGTTGAGCAATATGTTATTTTTGTAGATTTGAACATTTTTAAATTATTGAAATTGAGATTAAATCAATCGTTTTTTTCATTCATGTTATTTATTTTGCTATGAAACATTTTTCAGTTAGGTTTTTAATTTATACGAAATACTAATCGTAATAATTTTAATAACAAATATTTTAATAATAAATATAACTAATATGATTGATTTTAATGGACTTCAAATTGATTATTAATTTTTGCTCTTATTTATTTAGAAATAAAACCCTTTTGAGCAAATTCCAACCACCAACGGATTTATAGTTAGTTAGTAGTCATTGTGTAACGATTTTGTTTTGAGCAGTTGCATTCGGTTAAGACTTGATGTATGAGCGTAATGTATTTATACCCAAACTACAGTAATTACAAGTTAGATTTTGACTTTTCTCAATTCATAGCTTGCTACGTCAAGGTTAAGGAAATCCTCCTAACATTGTAGCATTGACCGGAATGTGTGTCGCATGGCTGCATGATGCGCCACAAGAAGTCAACTTATTCACGAATACTTCTATGTATGGGTTGGTGTGGTGGACTCCAATGGTAAAAGTGGCTTTATGGGCTAGTGGTCAAAAAACAATTTGAAAAAAAATAAATAAATAAAGAAAGAAAGACTTTTTGGCTTCATTATTTCTATACTAAGCTGGAAGATGAGGACAAGTTTCTGAGTACTTACTTTGTAATATGTATTTAAGATAGTTAATCCATCCGTGGTTTTTGTATTTGTAGTATGATATAAACTCTAATTTTCATCTCTGAAAATGCTAACATGCACTTTACAGAACTTGAATACCATATATTCTGTCTGGCTCTTGAATGATCAACCAAACCCTTTTGTTCCACAACCATTGTCCAGAACTTTAAGTTCAAATTTTTCTTCTTCTTCATAGAGTCACCTGAAAGGGGTTATTATTCGAAGTGTCAAAACGAGTTATACTCTTGCATAGTAAGTCTTTGGCTTGCATCAATGCACCAAAATGAAAGTACCTTGCTTGTTTTGCTCTACAATCAGGGGCAGTAATTGACATGGATTTACTTTGGATGCCAACTACCTAGCTAATTCAACTCTCTGGTTATATTTAGGTTATCACTGGCTAAGTAAACTATGATGAAACAAACGAATAAGCATAACATAAGACTGAGTTAGTATAATGCTGTTAAAAATATTGTGATTAATTCATTTGTGATATGTATTTGGGACTAGTGGCTCTCCTTAATTGATATTTCAACTTTCAAGAACATCAGAGTTAACCTATCATTAATTTATCACCCTTTTTAACAAATTGATTTGGGAAAATATAGCAATTTATTAGTAATTGATGCGATGGAAAGGACTTGGTCCGGATCCAAATTCATTAGTTTTTTAATCTGTTAACGAAAGACAACAAACCATTGATATTGAAAAGCTGTTCTAAACTTCTCCCTCAATGAATGGACAATGTAATTGTTAATTAGAAGTTGCAATGAGTGAATTACAACTTGCAAGAAACGACAGTAAAAAACAAGTCAGTCAACCTAAGAAATCGTTGCCACTGTAACCGAGCACATTCATTGAATCTGTGTTCCACAAACATGGCCCCCACTTCTTCCAATTATGTTACAACTCCACTATGGAATAATCTGTCTTTTGAACGTCAAGTCTCTTTCTCTCATCTCATGTTGAAGTCACATGTCGTAAAAAAGACTGCAAATTGAATCCATAGTTCCCACAATGCCGTGTTGGGCATGGGATTGATCAGTGTCATTATATCATCTATATATCTATATATACACGTACGAAGCCCGGGCCAAGAGCATTATTCGACCCTTTCCAATTCGAAAAAATGATGGCAAAGTGCAGTTTCGGTTTACTGGTAGTGGCCCTTGTCTTTGTTTCAGCCTCTCATGTGTTGTTCCTGCTGCCACCTGTCATGGCTTCCATTAGTGAGGAACGGCGGGCTTTGGTACAGAGTGGTTGGTGGAGTGGTTTCCGGAATAACTCAAACCACTGTGATTGGAATGGCATCACGTGCAATGAAGCTGGAAGTGTTGAAGAGATTGATGGATGGTCCTTGAATATTCCCAGGTCAAAGTTGCGGTTTCAGAGCTTGAACCTAACTGCCTTCCCCAATTTAGCCCATCTAGATCTTGATGGATTGGGGCTTACAGGAAGCATCCCCTCAGAAATAGGCAATCTTACAAAGCTTTTCCATCTCCACCTCTCTCATAATCGCCTTCATGGTAGGTTGCCTATGTCGCTTTCAAATCTCACTCAACTTGAGTTGCTTGAAGTTTCATACAATTCTCTTAGTGGTGTCATTACTTTTACATTGGGTCAGTTAGAGAATTTGATCTATCTCGCATTTTCTTCAAATCAAATTGCAGGTCCCATCCCACCACAATTAGGGAGTTTAAAACGGCTAGAGGTATTACACCTCTCAAATAATTTATTGACAGGTTCAATTCCTTCAACTATGGGTCAATTGGAAAATCTAACCGATTTTGTCTTTTATTCAAATCAAATTGAAGGTACCATGCCACCACAATTAGGGAATTTAAAACGGTTAGAAGTATTAGACCTCTCAGATAATTCACTGATAGGTTCAATTCCCTCAACTTTGGATCAATTGGAAAATCTGACCAATCTTTTCCTTTATTCAAATCAAATTGAAGGTCTTATACCTCCACAATTGGGGAATTTAAAACGATTAGAAGTATTACACTTCTCGAACAATTCACTGACAGGTTCAATTCCTTCTACTTTGACTCAATTGGAAAATCTGATTTATATCCATCTTGATTCAAACCATTTTGAAGGTTCCATACTCCTACAAATAGGGAATTTAACCAGTTTGAGGGGATTATATCTTTCAAATAACTCATTTTCTGGTCCAATCCCCTCTCAAATAGGAGCTTTAACAATGTTGGAAGAATTGTACATAGAACTCAACCAAATAAGTGGTTCTATTCCTTCTCAAATTAAAAACTTGTCCAATCTAGTCAATTTAGATCTTTCACGTAATAAATTGTCTGGCGTTATTCCTCCTGCACTTTTTCAATTGACTCGGTTGCATTTGTTAACACTCTCATCAAATCAACTGTCTGGTCCAATACCGTTGGAGATTAGAAAAGCTAATGTTTCTTACCTAGACCTCTCTCATAACAAGCTTACAGGTTTTGTCCTATTTCCCATCCAATCTTGCCCCCTTGGTGTAGATTTAAGCTACAACTCGTTGAATGGAAGTATTACTTCCCAAATCAATTGTGTTGCAAGCTTTAACCTAAGTCATAATTTACTTAGTGGTGAGATACCATTTGACCTCGGAGTGAATTCTGTGTTGGACAATTTGGACCTTAGTTATAACAATCTCACAGGCAAACTTCACAAGGCCCTTGCTACTCTAAGATATATAAATCTTTCATACAATTCCTTTGACTTTTCACACGACCTTGACTTGGACTCACAATTACCTGAATATTGTGTTTTCCAAGAAAGCTCGTTAATCGCTTTAAACGCCTAATTTCACATCTTGCCATGTTGTCAAACAAACTAGTCCTCAAATCCATTATGTCCAACAAAACAGTAAAGCCAAACATGTCTTTGTAATTGCTCTTCCTATCATTTCTATCACTTTTTCCACAATTTTCTTAACATTATACTTCACAAGATGTATCAATAAGACCAAATTTGAGGGAAGATCAACTAAGAATGGAGACTTGTTTTCTATTTGGAACTATGACGGTCAAATTGCATTTGAAGACATCATTAAAGCAACGGAAGACTTTGATATTAGATATTGCATTGGAACTGGTGGATATGGCAGTGTGTATAGAGCACAACTTCCAAGTGGGAAAATTGTTGCGTTGAAGAAACTTCACCAAATGGAATCTCAAAACCCTTCTTTTGACAAGAGTTTCCACAATGAGGTCAAAATGTTAACAGAAATCCGTCACAAGAACATTGTCAAGCTTCTTGGCTTTTGCCTCCATAATCGTTGCATGTTTTTGGTCTATCAATACATGGAAAGAGGAAGCTTATTTTGTGTCTTGAGCATTGATGTCGAAGCTAAGGAATTAAGTTGGATCAAGAGGATTAATATCATTCAAGGAATGGCAAATGCTTTGTCATACATGCATCATGATTGTAGCCCACCAATCGTTCACAGAGATGTAACAAGTAACAATGTTTTGCTGAACTCACAATTGGATGCTGTTGTCTCAGACTTTGGCACGGCTAGACTAATTGATCCCGATTCTTCAAACCAAACCCTACAAGTTGGAACATACGGTTACATTGCACCAGGTGTTTTTTGTTTAAAATTTAATTATTGATAGTTTCACTAAATGAATTTAATTATTAGATTTGAGACCTTAGGTTCATTAACAACTTTCTTGGTTTGCAGAGCTTGCATACACAATGATCGTGACAGAAAAATGTGATGTTTACAGTTTTGGAGTGGTGGCGCTCGAAACCTTGATGGGAAGACATCCAGGAGAGCTAATCTCATCATTATCCAACTCTTCTTCTCAAAGCATGTTGTTAAAAAATATCCTGGATTCACGCATTCCTTTACCTCTTTGTCAAAAAGATGCTCAACCAATAGTTCTTGCAATAAAACTAGCATTGGCATGCTTGTGCTCTGAGCCAAAGTCCAGACCATCAATGCAGGAAGTGGCCCAAGAACTTTTCAGTTCCAAACAGTCATCGCATTTACCCTTCTTTGAAATCTCAATCCATCACTTGATGACGGCTGAGTGTCATGGAATAGATCTTTCAAATAAAGACTAAGGGTAGCAATCTTTTGCATGTTTAATTAGTTTTAAGACGAATCACATTTTTTTTTAATTATTCCAAGGTTGATGCAAGTTGTTCTCCTCCTTACTTTTGACTCTTGGCCCTTTTTTTTTTCAATTGGTACAAACTTCTTTAATATAACTCCAATTTAATTGATACTATTGATTGATTTATCAAATAATCAGTATTAAGATGCTAAAAAACATTTATAAATAATTGATGATATATTATTAAGCACGATACCAAACCCTTTATTTATGATGTTTGTAATATTTTCATGGTTATGCCTATATTGCATTGAAGCGCTGTGATGATTGTTGCCATGTGAAATACCTTTTGTTACTTGTACGTGGGCAAAAAAGGGCAAGTCTCAAATCAACCGCGAAAGGAGGCTAGCTAGATCAAAACTTACTCTCGCTACTGTTTTTTATTTTCTACATTTTGTATTTTCATGGTTTTATAAAGAAAATACTGAAAATAATTAAATTTTATTTTTAGTCCTAATTTTCATTCCCCATTTCTACTATGTTCTCCACCTGTTGAATGCCAAACCACTGCTGTCAGCACTACCATTTTGTTGATGGTGTTTTTGGAAAAATATTCAATATTCTCATGAAAGCCATTATCAACAAAAACACAAATGATTTATTTTCATGTATAATTTATAAGATTCATTGATTTCAATCTATATACCAAACACTCCTAAACGTCTTGCTCAGCAAATGTGATTCTTGAGAAGGAATATTATTCTTAGGAATGAAAAATCAATCTGTCAACCACAGGCCCTATTAGAGTTGGGACATTTGTCTCATAAGCATATAAAGAGCCCGTTTCGAGAAATATTTTAATTAGAATTTACTTTATTAGCATTGTTGTGTAAAAAAGAAAATTATATAGATATCAAATTGTGTAGTATTACGTCAGTAAAAGAGTTAGATTTAAACATTTATTTTTTGAAAGTCTTGGAAATAGAATGAAATATATGATTGAATGATGTATAAAACTTTTTTACATTATTAATATATCAAAATTAAACTCTTTTATTTATGTCTTTGTATGAAATAAACTTCTAAACAAATATTTTATAAATAAATTATTTTGTTTCTGGACTTGTAGCGATAAAAGCGTTTGTTTTGAGAATTGTAAAAAAATGCTTCTTAATAAGTTAAATATTTTACTATTACAAAAAATACTAAAATTGACATTTTGAACATTAATAAGTTGTATAATCTGATATGACAAGAAGTTAACAAATGTGATTTTTAGCTTTTAAAAAGATTTAAAAGAATGTTATAAATCATGTTAATCAAATAGGACCCAAGTATAAAAGGGGAGTTGTTCTACATGAGTTGAGAGTAAGAGATCTTACTCCGCATTACTTCCAAATAATTTATATACTTTTTAAATGTATTTTCTCTATGGCCAAAAAAACAAAAAAAACCTCTAATCAGTGCCCTAAAATGAAAGGTTTTGTATTGAGAAGATAGGTTTGTATATTTTCAATACATGGGTCTCATTAAAAAAAAATCAAAACTTTTTCTGTTTTTTATTTTCTTATGGCACGGGTAAGAAAAACACTCATTATTTATTTATTTATTTTATCTTTTTTAATCATTCTAATAAATTGTGTTGCGGTAAATAATTGTTGTTTCACCAAAGTAAAAGAAGCGATAGTGGGCACGATGCAAAAGCAACACTGAGGGAGTGTGGGCGGAGAGGCGAGGAGAGAAGAGGGTGGAGATGGTTATTGCCACCCTTTCAATTCAAAACCTTTCATTTCCAATTTTCATATTTTCCCTGCATTTTCTAATTGGGCATGTTTATATGTTAAAATAACTAAATAAAATAAAAACTGATTTTCAAGGAATTTTTTTCGCACATACCCATTATTTCATTTGTAGAGATATTGAAGTTTCTGATGGTGAAGCATTGATGCAGAGTTGATAATAATGGATACTGCATCAGGGCTAGAAAAGCGTACGTCTAGCTGGTTTGGTTGATGTCATGGTTGTGAACCTGGATTGAGGACCTCCATTTTGTCGACCTGCATTGAATACCGTTACGATCCAGGACCCAGGATCGCATATCTCAAATGAAGGAAAGGATCACCAAGGGAAGGACCACCCGAGATCCACCTAAGGCAAGGACCACCCGAGAACCACCAAGAGAGAGGATCAACAAGAGAGGACCATTCGAGGTCAAACCGTGATCCACTCGAGGTTATCTAGAGGCTTGAACCTAGTGAAGAGATCCTCTTCGGAGGAAGATGAAATGACCTTAGGCAAGGTCGAGAGGAGCGCCTAATGAACGCGGGGTAAAGTATAGACATACAACATAAGATTAATACAACCTGTCACAACTTAGAATGAGTGCATTGTACCAAAGGGCATGCTAGCTCAGCCCTAGGGGCAAGCCCAAGAAATATAAATAGAAGGAAAGGAGATTCCTTCAAGGTATGCTATTCATTCTGATATTACACATATCCCTCATCACTTAAAATTTACTTGGGCATCAGAGCCCCTTGCAGGTACCCACCTCTGGTGCTCCAACCACCGCTCTGGGGAGGAAAAATGCCAAGAAGGCCACCATCCATGCACTTGAGTGTGGAGGAGGAAGATCAGCAGCACACATTCATGCTTCCCACACCAAGTATACTCCATACTATACTGTAATAAATACTATGCATAACATTTTCACCCACCCTTCCATCACTTTGTAAGATGAATCCTAGGTAAATAAAACGTGAAATTTGTGGCACGATGTCATCTTACTCTTTCTTAAAAAATCCCTTGAATTCAAACCATTATCCACAACTCAAGCTTTGATTTACTCCTTTTATAGATTTACTAGTACATGTTCAATATTCGAAGTGTCTGATTTACAAAACATTCAGGCGCTGTATCATTGATCCATGTCCATGTTATAGAAAAATTGACAGAGTTTTACTTTGTAATAATTTCATTTGTGATATCTTTTCATGTGGCTTCAGGGGCTCTTACTTCTCATTTCCACATATATCTGGCTCCCCCTAATTATTTACAAAATTGGGGTGGATTAATTGACTAAATTAACATGCTTTGGGGCAATGTAATTTAATGAATTGGATACCGTGCCCTTGTTTGTTTGATTATATTCATTTATGACTTGTTGGAACTTGGAAGTACCAAAACTGTAATATGACCTTTTTTTTTTTTTTAACTAGCTAGATGATTTAAAATCTTGACCGCTAGATCAGTTAAAATCTTGATCATTGTCCTGATTTTCCAGTTACACGCTGCAGGGTGAGGGACCTTTCCTTGATGCTTCATGAAGATCAAAGTTAACTTCAGTAATTTATCTACTCTCTTGGCAAATTTATTGGAGAAAATTGTACGTTTTATAAGACCATGTTGCTTTTTTTTATTATTATTTTGGGTTAATCGTGGGGCAATTTTGTTCGCATTTAACGTTTATGATTTTTGGAACCAATTGAACTTTTGCTTTTGGCTAATGTTACTCCCTAATAAATGATGATTTATCTAAGTGTTCAAAAATACCCCTCTTCCTCTTTTATAAAATACCTGATCAATTATATTAGTTATAATCTACACATATTTTTCATATTAATATTTTCTTCAAATATTTAACTTACGTAATATTTGATTTTATTAAAACATTTTTTATTTAATTTTCTTCTAAAACATATTATATAAATACAAAAGATATAATTATGTAACAAATTGATTGTCTTAATCTTAATAATAGTTTTTAAATTAAATTAATTTTTTTCTTTTACTTCTAATAACTTTTTTCAACCATAATAATTGTTTTTGCACTTTTTATTTTAATATTTTATACATATGATCCAAAATAAAAATAAGTTAAGAAAATAAAACGTGATAAATTTTAATGAAACGAAAAACTTATCACTAATAATTTTAAATTATATTTAATATTGACCATCAACATAAAAAAATTGTACTATCATCTAATGTTATTTTGTAATTTTATGTAATTAATTTAATATCTTATATACGGTTAAAATAGCTTAAATTTTATGAAAATATATCATCAAATATTTGTATATAATTTAACAGTGTATATAATTATGAGGTAAATAGCTAACTTAAACATATCACGTTACCTTAATTTATATTAAAAAGAAAAAAAGTAAAATTATAATAAAAATTCAAAGATTAACACACCAAATAATGTTAATATAATATCTTTATTTAATAGTAGATTTAATTATATAAAAGTAATGTGAAAATTATTTTGAATATAATAACGTTTTCTGAAAATAGCACCCTTAATTATTTTTTCTTAGTGTTTAAGATTCTTTGTGAAATTAGTATTGATATTTTATAGCAAATATAATCAATATTGAAAATTTAAAAAATAAATTAGTTATTATTAACAAAATTTAATAAATTTATTACGAATTTTTTTTTTGCAAAACAAAAAATTTAAAAACACAAACTGTAATATATGTTAATAATAATGAGTTTAAATAGTATATTGAAGTAATAATAGATTTTAGTTTAAGTATGAATGAGAATGAATGATATTTTTGAACCATAAAATAAATTGTCATCAAATAGGGAGTGACATTAGCCAAAAAGGAATACAACAGCAACTTCCTAAAAGAATAAGCATAACATTGATTAAACCCTAAAAATATTGTGGTTAATTAATTTGTGATATTTATTTGGGACCAGTGGCTTTCCTTAATTGGTATTTCAATTTTCAAGAATATAAGAGATAACTCATCATTAATTTATCACCCTTTTTCCCAAATCTATTTGGGAAATACAGCAATTTGTCAGTAATAGATGTGATGGAAAGGACTTGCTCGAGATCTAAATTCGTTAGTTTTTTAATCTTTTAGGCAAAGACTACAAGCCATTAATATTGAAGAGTTGTTCAAACCTTCACCCTCAAAGAATGGACGACGTAATTGTTAGAAGTTGCGATGAGTGAATTACGAACTAACAGGAAATGACAGTAAAAAACAATTCGGTCAACTTAAGAAATGGTTGCTACTTCAACTGCACACTTTCTCAAAAGCAATTAATCATAGAGTTTCCTTTTATAGAAGCTACAAGCAATGTTTCGGCACCGAAGACGCGTACACAGTAACATTTTTCAACCTCCCACTGTTGCATTCAATGCCATTTTTCATGCCTTTCATATAACATGGGTCCACTGAATTTTGAATAGCTTTCGGTGAAGTTTTGAATAGCCATGTTTCTTGTAACATGCGTCCACTGAGTGTCCAGTTTTTGTCACTATTTCAGAGATTGACCTCTCCTTCCAACTTCATCCTCTTCAAGGAGAAATCCTTCCTCCGCCTCTTGTTCCTCTTCAATAATACAGTGTGCGGCTCAACATTCAATACAGCAAATTTTTTTTCTACTGCTATTTCACAGACTACAAAACATTAGTATTGAAAGTTGTATAAAGCTAGGCGCTTGCACCATTGATCAAGCAATGCAACGTAATTTTTATAAGCTTCAGACTTTGCAGTGAGTGAACGAAGAAGAACTTGAAGGAAACGGAAGTGCACAAAGTCAAAGTCAAGTGCCCATTTCTTCCATAAACAAGGCCCCCTAATCTTGTCTTTTGAACGTCGACTCCGCTATTCAAAGTCACATGTCGTAAATAAAACTTCAAATTGAATCCATAATTTCCCGAAGGCCGTGTTGGGCATGGCATTGATTAGTGTCATTAGATTATCTATATAAACACACACAAAGCCCCAGCGTCAATAGCATTATCAAACCCTCTCCAATTTGAAACTCGTGATGGCAACCTGTAGCTTTTGTTTACTGGCAGTGGCCCTTTTCTTTGGTACAGCCTTTCATGTGTTTCTCCCATTACCACCTGTTATGGCTTCCATTAATGAGGAGCGGGAGGCTTTGCTACGAAGTGGTTGGTGGTGGAATGATTCCCGGAATATCTCAAACCATTGTAATTGGACTGCCATTACCTGTAATGAAGCAGGAAGTGTTACAGACATTGCTGCACATTATTGGCCTCTGAATCTTCATCCACCATCTTTGCAGCTCCAAGAATTGAACCTGACTGCCTTTCCCAATTTAGTCATTCTATATCTACCTCGAATGGGACTTACAGGATGGATCCCCACACAAATAGGTGCTCTCACAAAGCTTCTCCATCTTGATCTATCCTATAATCGTCTTCATGGTGAGTTGCCCAGAACACTTTCAAATCTCACTCAACTTACCATGCTTGATCTTTCATTCAATTCTCTTAGTGGTGTTATTCCATCTACATTGAGTCAATTGGAGAATTTAACCCTTCTCTCCCTTGCTTTAAACCAAATTGAAGGCTCAATACCACTGCAATTAGGGAATTTAAGACTCTTACAGGAATTACGGCTCTCAGATAATTTAATCACTGGTTCAATCCCCTCTACTTTGGGCCAATTGAAGAATTTGACCATTCTCTCTCTTGCTTCAAACCAAATTGAAGGTCTCATACCTCAGAAACTAGGGGATTTAAAGAGCTTACATGGATTATATCTCTCAAATAATTCACTCACAGGTTCCATCCCTTCTAATTTGTGTCAATTGGAGAATTTAGTTTATCTCTACCTTGATTCAAATCAAATTGAAGGACAAATTCCAGTAGAGATAGGGAATTTAAAACAACTAGAAGTATTGAATCTTTCAGGTAACTCCCTATTTGGTCCAATTCCTCATGAAATAGGATCTTTGATGTCTTTACAAGAGCTATACATAGAATTCAATCAAATGAATGGTTCTATACCCTTAGAATTTAAGGATTTGGTCAGCCTAAATTCTTTACATCTTTCTCATAATAAGATATCTGGCGGTATACCAGTGGAACTGTTCCAATTGAGCTTGTCTTCTTTTCATCTTTCAACCAACCAATTGAGTGGGTGCATACCATCAGAGATTAGAAATGCCACCAGCCTTTATGATGTAGACCTTTCCTACAACAAGCTAGAAGGATCCATCCCATCTCCTATAGTAAACTGTTGGCAGTTGGGGAAAGTGAATTTAAGCAATAACTTGTTAACTGGAGCCATTCCTTCCCAAATTGGGCGTGTTAATAACCTTGATCTCAGTCACAACTTTTTCAGTGGTAAAGTGCCTTCTTTGGTCATTCTTGATGGTCTTTCTTCTCTTCGAATAGATCAAGTATTATCAAGCTTGGATCTTAGCTACAATAATCTCACAGGTGCACTACCAATTCAACTTGCAAATGTACTACATATTAACTTGTCATTCAATTTCTTTGGGTGTTCACAAGAGTACAGAGTTTTCCATGAAGAATCATTAATTGGTAACACTCCCAATTTTGCTTCCTGTTCTTTTCAAGTTCAAAGAACCAATAAAGCTAAGCATCTCATTGTAATTACTCTTCCTATTATTTGCTTCCTCCTTGTCATTTGCCTGCCTATATATTTTACTCTATATAAGACCAAATCAGAACAAAAGTCAACAAAGAATGGAGATTTGTTTTGCATATGGAATTATGTTGGTAAAATTACAGTTGAAGACGTTATTGAAGCAACACAAGACTTTGATATCAAGTATTGCATTGGAACTGGTACATGTGGCAGTGTGTACAAAGCACAACTGCCAAGTGGCAAAATTGTTGCGTTGAAGAAACTTCACCAATTGGAGTCTCAAAACCCATCTTTTGAAGGGAGCTTCCGTAATGAGGTGAAGATGTTAGCCAACATCCATCACAGAAACATTGTCAAACTTCATGGCTTTTGCGTCCATAATCAATGCATTTTTTTAGTTTATCAATACATGGAAAGAGGAAGCTTATTGTGTGTATTGAGCGATGATGTTGAAGCTGAGCAGTTGAGCTGGAGCAAGAGAGTGAATATCATTCAAGGAGTGGCATATGCTATGTCCTACATGCATCATGATTTTACCCCACCAATTGTTCATAGAGATGTATCAAGCAGTAATATTTTGTTGAACTCTCAATTAGATGCAGTTCTCTCAGACTTTGGCACAGCCAGACTAGTTAATCTAGATTCTTCAAACCAAACCTTACCAGTTGGAAAATATGGTTATGTTGCACCAGGTGAAATTTGTACTTTCATACTTTTCACAAAAAAGAATTACTGAATTTGAGAAGTTAAGTTCATTGACAGCTTTTTGATCCATTGCAGAACTTGCCTACACATTAACTGCAACAGAAAAATGTGATGTTTACAGCTTTGGAGTGGTGGCACTCGAAACCATGATGGGAAGACATCCAGGAGAGTTAATATCATCTTTATCCAACACTTCTACTCAGAATATGTTGTTGAAAGATCTCCTAGACATACGCATCAGTTTACCTTTCTGTCAAAAAGATGCTCAAGCCATAGTTCTTGTGGTATCAATAGCATTGGCATGCTTGCGTTCTAATCCTAAGTCTAGACCGTCAATGCAGCAAGTGGCTCGAGAGCTTTCTAGTTCCACACAGCCATTGCCTTTGCCATTCTCTGAAATCTCAATCCATCAGTTGATGACTCGAGAGCTTTTACGTTCTCCCATCTAATTGTCAATATATAAATAATACAAATGAAGACTAAATGTAGCGATTTGGTTTTAACATGAATGACATTTCTTTTTAATAAACCAAGGTTGATGCAAGTTGCTCTCCTTCCTTTAGATTTACATTATCAATTTTCTTGTTGGCTTTTGGGCTACTTTTCAATTTTAAATTAAGTAATTTAGTTAAATTACACCCAACACTCCTGTATTTATAAAATTATCATTGCATATCCCTTAGATTTGCTAACATTACACTAACTTCCTATGTGATTACTAATTTTCAACTCAAGTAACAAGAAAGATGACATATGACACATACATAATTAGTAATAACCAAATTATTCCATAAAAAATTATAATAACAAAGTGATAATATTTTTGTATTATTTTATGTATAGATCTATTGAAATACCTTTTTCTATCGTAATTTATATTTATATGCATCATCCTTGCATGATAAAAAAAGGGTACTTTAGTCCATCTATATGTTAAATAGGATCAAAATATTATAATTTTGTCATTGACAATTCATTACCAAGTAAAGATAGATTATAATTAAAAACTAAAAAATAACTTAAAATCATAATTAACTTTTTAAAATTTTAATTATAAATAGAAGTTGATTATTTTGAAACAATATTAATGGATATGCACTGACTGTGTGTAAACACATTTTCCACCATCAAACAACTAAATAAGCCCATTTTACACCATCAAACAACTAAAACTTGACGCATCCCTAAAATTTTAGTAACTGCATCATTTTCTCCTAGTTTTTCTCACCAATTCAATTATGTGTCAAGTTTTAATTGGTTGACAGTGTAAAATGGATTAACACAGCCTGTGCATACCAATTAATCTCTTTTAAAATTATAATATTATAAGTTTAATTCTTATGCACTAATAGCAGCGTAAATTATTTTTACATTTTCATCCAATCAAATCACCCAATTTGTATGACTTTTCAAGTAGTAGGTATGAGATTTAACCACTTTTACTTATATGGCAAAACACGGTTGGATGACGTTGCAAAACTTTATTATACTTTTTATGCATATAAATTAAACTCTATGTTGATTAAGTTAAGCTTAAACTTCAAATATTATATGATATAAAAACAATTTTGTTTTCATACAATTCAGAGAAAAAAAATTATACTTACACTATTTTTAATTGAAATATCCAAAAATATATTAATTTAATGGTCAAGCAATCAGTCAATCATATAAAAGAACGAATATAAGTGATTATTAGAATAATAAACCTTACCCCACCTTATATTGGCTAATTGTTCTTTTGCCTGCGGAAGAAGGAAGGAAGCGAGACTGAACATGGTTGGTGCAAGGAGAGGATATATGGAGATGGGTATGCTTCCAAACTCAGTGTCAAAAAGAGGAAAGCTCTTAGCAGCTGGTTCACTTCAAAAAGAGGAAAACAACCTTCCTGTTTTCCCTGCATTTTCCAATTGGGCATGTTTATATGTTTAAACAAATAAATATGCAAAAATCTGATTTTTAAGCATTTTTTTTATGTCATAGATTAATAGTGTGTGTTACTTCTCACCAGAGCTTTAATTTTTTGGGGTGAATGACAAGGAATACAATTGATTTGGTAAGCCTTTGCTAATATGTAAATTCTAATTTATAGCTTCCTGGCCCAGTACAGATTCCGTTTGCCCATTTCACTCTTTTATTATATATATCTTCCACAAACATGTGTCCATTATGAAATAGAAAAAATATAGGTAAGAACTTAGACCAAGTTACCTATATCAGTTTTTTACGTATTTCTCATATCAAGTAAGAACACAACAAAAACATACAGCACAATTAATTATCAGAGGAAACTAGGCCAATGAAGTTATGCTATTTACTGAAAACAAAATTTGCTAAATGAATACCAAATATTGCATTGAGGACATTGTTATTAACTATGTTTTACAATAGTACGTAGATAGGTAGATGATACTAATAAAACACAACAAAAAATACAGCACAATTAATTATCAGTGGTGGATGGAAAGGACTCGTTCAAGACACAACTGTTCTACAAGTTATAGCTCTTGTCACAGACTACAACTACATATCGTCAATACTGCAAACTGTATTAAACTAAGCATTTACGTTAACATCTTGCAATAACATAATGTAGACATTTTACTCAGCCATTCTAACGTTGGTATAATTCCCGATGATTGTACATATCCTATTGCTTTGTGCCCATGCTCTTATTATCTTATCGAATGAGTGATGCAATTGATTTTCATCAGTTGCAGGCTTTTGCAGTGAGTGAAAAAGAACTTGCAGGAAACGACAGATTACAAGTTAAAGTAAGCTAGAAAAGTTCCCCTAACACACATTTTCTTCCAATAATGGCACAACTCCACTATAGATTATTGTCCCTCTTAAGAGAATAATAAATATATTAATATATTCCTACATATTAATTAATATAATATAATTTAAGATTAATATTAAATAAAATACTTTAAAAATATGAAATTAATTAGAAGTAGTATTAGAGAAATAAAATTAATATTTTATTAAAATATAAAATTGATAAATGTTTTAAAATATGAAATTATATGAAAATAGACAGATATTCTAAAAGGGATTAAGTAATTAGAAGAGAGAAGGTTAGAAAAGAATTTAATATGGATAGAATTAAATTACAAACATACCCATTATTATAAGAAGATTAAAGCAAAAGACAAAAAGGTTTTGATGTAAAAAATAAAATGTGTAGTTTGCTAAGCTACACATAAAGGTGTAGAGATTAACATTCATATATATATATATATATATTGCATTGAATGAAGTGCTGTGATTCTATCCATCTGAAATTTCTTTTGCTACCTGCACTTGGGCAACAAAGGGAAAGTCTTAAAATCAACTGTGAAGAGAGGCAAGCTAAATCAAAGCTTAAGGGCACATTTGGTTATTGTTTTTATTTTTTCAACTTTAAATTTTTTTATTTTAAAATTTTATAAAGGAAATAGTGAAAAAATTAAAAATTATAAAATTTTATTTTCAGTTTTTATTTAATATTTTCAATATTTTCTTCATTAAATTTTGAAAATAGAAAATTCAAAAAATGAAAACTAAAAATGAGAATTAAACAAAATAAACCCTAACTTATCAATCTTTTGCTTAAAACTTCAGAACTGATTAGAGTTGAAACATTTGTCTTAGAAGCATAGAGAGGGTTAGTTTCCAGAAATATTTTATTTAGAATTTAATTTGTATACACTGTCAATATAAAATAAATTTACATAAATATTCAATCATATTGTCATGTCAACTAAAAAAAATTAAATTTAATCAGTCATTATTTTAAAGTCTTACAAATACAAATATATATAATCGAATAATAGTGTAAATTTTTTTTATATTATTAATGCATTTAAATTAGTTTTTTTATTTATGTCTTTATATGAAAGAAACTTCTAAACAAATATTTTATACTATTTGGATTTGTAATAATAAAATTGTTTGTTTGGAGTAATGTAAAATGTATTTTTTGAGAAGATAACTATTTTAACATTACAAACTAAAATTGACTATTTAAAATGTAATAATGTAGATAGTGAAATGAGACCGCAAGTTAACAATGTGATTTTTGACTTGTAAACAATTTTGAAAAAATATTGCAAGTTATGTTATTTAGACGCAAGTATGATTGATGAGTCGTGCTACGAGAGCACGAAATCTCTGACTCCACGCAAGTCATTCATATACCTTTTAAATGTATTTTCTCTTTTATTTACTTATTCATTGAATGGTTGGAATTCATCTAGGGCAAGCAAAAGCACTCGTGGTTTTATTATTTATCTGCGTTTGGATGGCTTTTTTACACTACTAAAATAAAAAAAAATACATTGTTTTCGAAAATATCAAATTCCATCTTTAATTACAGATTTACGATAGAAGTTTGTACAGGGAAAATCGCTGCACTCGTTAAAATGGGAAATTGCTTGAAGTTATCTCAATTTTCAGTTGGTTTTAGAAATCGTTAAAGTTGCAGCGATATCTAGTTTAGTTAACAGTTGTCGCAAATTATAGCGATTTGATGTTCATTTTCTAAGTAAAATGCAATTTGCAGGTAGATCGAATGAAGTTTGAGTGTTATTGCTTATATTATTTTCATCTTGCTGTGTTGTTATTCAGTTTGTGTGAGAAAAAAATGAATGAAAAATATTATATATATATTCATCATGGGGAGAAATTATCACCAGCACAAGAGAGGGATAAATATTATATATTATTTTCTCCCCAGATTCTCATCTCTGCTACACGTATCTTTTGCTCTTGTTGGCACTGCCATAAAGCATTGGTGATCTTATTGCTATCTCACAGAATTTTCCTTTGGCTTCAATAGGCATTTTGCTCTTACAAATTACACCTGAATCATTTCTCCATTTTGTCGACCTGCATTGAATACTACGCGAAAAACATTTTCGCCCACCCTTCCATCACTTTGTAAGATGAATCCAACGTACATGATGTCATCCTACTCTTTCTTAAAAAATCCTTTGAATTCAAACCATTATCCACAACTCAAGCTTTGATTTACTCCTTCTATAGATTTACTAGCTAGTACATGTCAATATTCGAAGTGTCTGCTTTGCAAAACATTCAGGCACTGTATCATTGATCCATGTCCATGTTATAAAAAATTTGACAGAATTTTACCTTGTAATAATATCATTTGTGATAGCTATTCATGTCATTTCAGGGGCTCTCACTTCTCATTTCCAGGCTGCTCCCCAATTATTTACGAAACTGAGGTGGATTAATTCACTAAAATGCTTTGGCGCTGCAAATGTAATTTAATCAATTGGATACGGTGTCCTTGTTTGTTTGATTATATTAATTTGTGACTTATTGCAACTTGGAAGTACCAAAACTGTAATATGACTTTTTTTTTTATTACTAGCTAGATGAGTTAAAATCTAGACCATTGTCCTGATTTTTGAGTTATACACTGCAGGGTGAGGGACCTTTCCTTGATGTTTCATGAATATCAAAGTTAACTTGAGTAATTTATGGACTCTTTTGGCAAATTGATTGGAGAAAATTGTAGATGGGAAGGACTTGCTCAGCATCCGATTTGTGCTACTTCTGTTGGCCACAGACCACAAACTGTTGATATTGAAAGTTGTTTATAACTTGGCATTTGTGTCAACATCTTTTAATAAGAGAGTATTAATATTTTACCCAAGCCTTATGTTGATGAACCACAGTTAATCCATCTATTAGATAATTTTCTTTCTTTCTCTTTCTCAAAAACTTAAATTGACTATTATTGTTAAAAGTTGAAGTGACTGATTAAGAACTTGCAAGAAACGGCAGCAAACAAGTCAGAGTCATGCTAAGAAGTAGTTGCTGCAGCAACTGAGCACTTTCTCAAACCAATTAGTCTTTGAGATTCCATGTGCCCTTTTCACACGTCCATCATATTTCCACAAACTTGTCCTTTGTGCAATAGGAAGAGCTTTAGATCCATTTGTTTGTATTTATTGGAACAAATTTTTATATTATGCAAGGACACGCGTAATCATGAACGTTTTCCAATAGTACATTATTAATTTTTTATTTTTTGAACTGATACATTATTAACTTTCAAGTGACTTATTTGACCAGAACAAAAAAATTCTGCATGTCTTTGCTTAATTTGATAACGAAATAACATGGATATAAGCAACGTTAAATCTTGTCCTATTGTGTAAAAGGACTTGCATTAAGTCACTTATAATATTTTAGTTTATTTTTAAATTAAATAGTTGCACGAAGATATTTTTCTTGAAATGAATAGTTTAAGAGTTAAAATTATACATACAAAAGTATTCACTTATTGCTTTTTGATATAAGGGATATAGAAACTTGATCTTTTTTTTTTTTTTTTTTACTTTTTAGAGTTGGTTTTGGAAAATACAACGCAATCAGTTATCAGTTGTGTGAGGAAAGGACTTGCCTAAGAACCAACTGTTTTACTATTATCATCCCATACTGTAAAACGTTAGCATTGAATATTATTGTTTATTGAATGAACAAGAACTTGCATGACACGGCAATGCACAAGTCAAATTAAGTCAAATTAAGTCAAGTGACCATTTCACAAGTTCATTACAAATCTATATATCTTCCACAAAGGTGGCCCCTCCTTCATAAAAAATGTGACAGCTCCATTAATTATGGCATAATCTTGTCTTTCCAAAGTCCATAGTCTTCCTCCCATTTCATGTTACTATATCACCGGACCTCACTATGTCGTAAAGTAAACTTCGAACTGATTACATAATTTCCACAATATATCGTGTTGGACGTGGCATTGATCAGTGTCATTATAACATCTATATAAGCATACACAAAGCCCCGGGGCCAATAGCATTATTCGACACTTTCCAATTCGAAACAATAATAATGATGGCAAAGTGTAGTTTCAGTTTACTGCTAGTGGCCCTTGTCTTTGGCTCAGCCTCTTATGTGTTGTTCCTACTACCACATGTGATGGCTGCTTCCATTAATGAGGAACGACAGGCTTTGCTACAGAGTGGTTGGTGGAACGATTGCCGGAATATCTCAAACCATTGCAATTGGACCGGCATCATATGTAATAAAGCTGGAAGTATTACAGACATTGATGATGTATGGCGCTTGAATATTTCTGATTCAGAGTTGCAGCTTCAAAACTTGAACGTGACTGCCTTCCCCAATTTAGTCAGTCTGAAACTCGATTATCTTGGGCTTGCAGGGAGCATCCCATCAGAAATAGGGACTCTTACAAAGCTTCAATTTCTTTCCCTCGGGAGTAATAATCTCCATGGTAAGCTGCCTACATCACTTTCAAATCTCACTCAACTTAAGTTGCTTGATGTTTCAAACAATTTTCTTAGTGGTGTTATCCCTTCTGTTTTGGGTCAGTTGAAGAATTTGACTTATCTCTACCTTGATTCAAACCAAATTGATGGTCCCATACCACTACAACTAGGGAATTTGAAAAATCTGGAATCATTATTGCTTTCAAATAATTTGCTCACCGGTTCAATCCCTTCCACCTTGAGTCAATTAGAGAATTTAAGATATCTTTCCCTTGGTTCAAACCAGATTGATGGTCCCATACCACTACAACTGAGAAATTTGAAACACTTAGAACGTTTAGACCTATCAAATAATTTACTGAGAGGTTCAATCCCTTCTGTTTTGGGTCAGTTGAAGAATTTGACTTATCTCTGCCTTGATTCAAACCAAATTGATGGTCCCATACCACTACAACTAGGGAATTTGAAAAATCTGGAATCATTATTGCTTTCAAATAATTTGCTCACCGGTTCAATCCCTTCCACCTTGAGTCAATTAGAGAATTTAAGATATCTTTCCCTTGGTTCAAACCAAATTGATGGTCCCATACCACTACAACTGAGAAATTTGAAACACTTAGAACGTTTAGACCTATCAAATAATTTACTGAGAGGTTCAATCCCTTCTGTTTTGGGTCAGTTGAAGAATTTGACTTATCTCTACCTTGATTCAAACCAAATTGATGGTTTTATACCTCCACAACTAGGAAATTTAGTACTTCTTGAAGTATTAGATCTCTCAAATAATTTAATCACAAGTTCAATTCCCACTACTTTGGGTCTATTGGAGAATTTGCTTAATCTCTCTCTTGATTCAAACCAAATTGAAGGACCCATACCAGTAGAGATAGAGAATTTAAAACAACTACGAGTACTAAATCTTTCAACTAACACCCTTTTTGGTCCAATCCCACCTGAAGTAGGAGCATTAATGTCTTTGCAAGAGTTATACTTAGACTTCAATCAAATAAATGGTTCTATACCTTCCGAATTCAAGAATTTGACAAGCCTACAGACTTTACAGCTTTCTCATAATAAGATAGATGGTGTTGTCCCTCCCGAACTATTTCAATTGGCCTCTTTGACTTCTCTTCATCTTTCAAACAATCAATTGGGTGGAAACATACCATCAGAGATTGGAAAGTCCACCAGCCTTTGTAATGTTGACCTTTCCGCCAATAAGCTAGAAGGATTTGTCCCATCTCCTATCCTAAACTGTTTTAGTTTTGGGGAAGTGAATTTAAGCAACAATTTGTTAAGTGGAGACATTCCTTCTGAAATTGGTTATGTCAATAAACTTGATATCAGTCACAATGTTCTCAGTGGTGAGTTGCCTCCTTTGTTCACCGGTGATAGTCCTTTTTTTTCCGAAATAGAATCTGAAATATCAAGTTTGGATCTTAGCTACAACAATCTCACAGGTGTACTACCAATGAAACTTGCAAATATACATCATGTAAACTTGTCATTCAATTTCTTTGATTGTGCCCAAGGCTACAAAGGTTTCAATGCAGAATCATTAATTGGTAACAATCCAAATTTTGATTCCTGCTCTTCTACTCAAGTTCAAACAAGCAATAAAGCAAAGCACCTGATTGTAATTGCTATTCCTATTTGTTGCATCCTCCTTGTCATCGTTGTGGGCATATTATATTTTACTCGGTGCATTAGCAAAACAAGATTTGAACAAAAGTCGCTAAAGAATGGAGACTTGTTTTCCATATGGAACTATGATGGTAAAATTGCATTTGAAGACATCATTGAAGCAACGCAAGATTTTGACTTCAAGTACTGCATTGGAACCGGTGCATATGGCAGCGTGTACAAAGCACAACTACCAAGTGGAAAAATTGTTGCATTGAAGAAGCTTCACAAATTGGAGTCCCAAAACCCATCTTTCGACAAGAGTTTTCACAACGAGGTCAAGGTGTTGACTGAAATCCGTCATAGAAACATTGTCAAGCTTCATGGCTTTTGCCTCCATAATCAGTGCATGTTTTTGGTGTATGAATACTTGGACAGGGGAAGCTTGTTTTGTGTATTGAGCAATGATGTTGAAGCTAAGGAGTTGAGCTGGGCTAAGAGAGTGAATATCATTCGAGGAATGGCAAATGCTTTGTCCTACATGCATCATGATTGTACCCCGCCAATTGTTCACAGAGATGTATCAAGTAATAATATTTTGTTGAACTCTCAATTAGATGCGGTTGTCTCAGACTTTGGTACAGCTAGACTAATTATTCCAGATTCTTCAAACCAGACCTTGCAAGTTGGAACATATGGTTATATTGCACCAGGTGAAGTTTTTTCTCAAAAAATAAAAAAAAAAATGAAGAACTTTTTTCATACTTTCACTAAACAAATTTAATTGTTGAATTTGAGAAGTTAAGTTGATTGACAACTTTCTTGGTCCATTGTAGAGCTTGCCTACACATTGACTGTGACAGAAAAATGTGATGTTTATAGTTTTGGAGTGGTGGCACTAGAAACGTTGATGGGAAGACACCCAGGAGAGCTAATCTCATCTATTTCCAACTCTTCCTCTCAGAACATCTTGCTAAAAGATCTCCTGGACTCGCGGATTCCTTTGTCTCTCTGTCAAAAAGATGCTCAAGCAGTAGTACTTGTGGTAAAACTAGCATTGGCATGCTTGCGTTCTAAGCCAAAGTCCAGACGATCAATGTTGCAAGTGGCTCAAGAACTTTCTACTTCCAAAGAGTCATTGCCTTTGCCTTTCTCTGAAATCTCAATCCATCACTTGATGACAACTGAGTTTTAAGAAATAGATCATTCAAATAACGACTAAGGGAAGCAATCTTTTGCATGCTTAGTTTTAAGATGAATGGCATTTCTTTTAATTATGACAAGGTTTGATGCATGTTGTTCTGCTTTCTTTCGGCTTTTAGCCTTTTCTTTTTTTAATTGGTACAAACTTATATTCCCCCGTTTTAATTGATAATTGTCGATTGATTTGTCAAATGATCGATGTTACAATGTTATAAACATTTCTAAATAATTGGTCATGGCATTATTAAGCACGATACCAAACCCTCTATTTATTACTAGCAAATTTTATATATCAATTCACATTTTTTATTTTTAGTTTAACTTTTAACAAAGCTATTTTTTAATTTTTTTAAAGTAAACTAAAATTAAGGGGAAGACAAAAATACGTTTATGGGCAATGAGACACATACTTAACATGCACATAACAGACGTGAGGGGCACATCAAAGTTAAAAAATTACAGAACATAAGCATAATATATGACAGGGGTGATTTATTGTGAAAATGAGAAGAGTGAATTTTAACCGTTAGATCCTATAAGAATGGTCGAGATTAAAACATAAAGTGATGTAACTTTTTCAAATGAGCACGTGTGAGCATTAATTACATCAATTAACTTTCAATCCTAACAATTTATGGAAAGTTATATGGTCCATATTTACTCCTTTCACTCTCGTAATAAACCATTTTTCTCATGTGATATATATAAATTTTTAAAAAATAATACATTATTCAAAATATAATTTTTAGAAAAGGTTCATTTATGTTTAATTTTCATATAAACTCAAAAATTTATGTATTATTTTTTTTAATAACCTTATTTATATTGTGCTTTTTATTTTAGAGTAAAAAATAATTTAAATTAAATATACCCAAACATATATCATCAGTATATCATGTCTAACACTAACACATATCTAATACATAGATATGACCCCCAAATAGTATGTCCGGACTTCATAGTTGATGGGTAGTTGTGCTCATTGGTAATTTGAAATGGGACGAAGGTTATTAGGGAAATTTCATTTTTATAATTTTTTCATCATTTAATATATATGTGTGTGTGTGTATGTAAAAGGGGATTACTAGTCTCCACACTTTTATGTGAAGGTTAACAAGCTTCACACTTTATTTTGAATATAAAGTCATTCATATCTTCTCTTCTTAACCGGTTTATTATATGTATGTAATTTTATTTAATCTACATTAATGACTTCATTAATTTTTTATCTTTCTTCTCATTATTATTCTTATGTGATTAAAAATATTATTTCTTATATAATTTTACGTGATGAATAATAATTAGTTCAAGTAACTACTTTTTTTCTACGTAAAATAAAAAAAAAGACGTGAATGTTTTATGTCATGAAATTTTTTTTTTATATTCTAGAGAGACGTTTAAGTGATATTAAAATAATATAATTCAAGTTATGTAAATCAAACATTTCTTTGTAATTTAGACAATATTAAAATGTATATAGTTTTTCAATAAAATATTTTTTGGATATTTATGAAATTAAACTTACAATATCAAAATGAATAATAATTCAACTTGAAGTAGTATTAAACACAATACCTGGATATTTACCTAAACTTTGATATGGTTTTAATATTTTAAAATTATTATAGAAAATTATTTTATTAATTTAATATTATATATGACCAACATACAATAATATTATTTTAATTTTTAATTACTTATATAATTATTCAGGTAAAAGAACAAATGGAAAAAGAAATAATATTTTTAAGTAGATAATAAAATAATGGATGGAGAATATTACTCCGTCCCTTTCGATTTTCTGTTTCAATTTTCAATTAGTTTCTTATTTTTCAGCGTTTTATGAATAAAGTAATGAAAGTTATAAAATATAGTTTCAATTTTTATTATTATTTTTTTCATAAAATCTTGAAAATAGAAAAATAAAAATTAAAAATTGAAAGTTGTATCAAATAGACCCCAACGTTACCATTGTGTTTTTCTCTTCTACCATTAAAAAAGACTTAAAAAACTCATTTGTAGAAATCAAAATTATACTTTTTCTGTATCTTCGTCCAAATAAGCCATTAATAATATACTACATACTATGAACCACAGACACCATCATGGACACAGAACACTATGAACACGGACACGTAGGACACATTAAAGTTGAAAAATTATAGGATATGAATATGACATATATATAGCTAAAAACTTACAGAAATAATATATTATTTGAAATATCATTTATATAAGTTTTATTGATTCTTTATTTTATCATAAATTGAAAAGGTTATGTATTATTTTTTTTTTATAACCTTATTTATATTGTATTATATTAAAATAAGAAAAAATAAATTTTAAATTAAATATATATAAAAATATGTTATCCATATATCATGCAAAATCCAACATGGCATCCGCGTCCATGGTATGGCCGTGCTTCGTAGCGTACAAATATATTGCCTAGTTAAACTGAAGTTGTTAGATTACAATTAATCTATCTGTTTGATAGCATTTTGGATTTTTTTTTTTTTCCTCCAACGAATGGACAATAATGTATTTTGCTACAGAAGTAGTTACAACGTGCAAGAAAGGGCAGTAGAAAATTGAGTCAACCTAAGAAAGTGTTCCTGTGGCAAGTGGGAAATTTCTCAAAAGCAGCTCAATTATAAAAAGTACTACGCACTAAAACGATCTTTGAATGACATACTCCGGACTTTGCACCACCAACCGACAATTGTGAATTTTTAATCTTCTCAACAATTCACTTCTCTCGGTTCTTTCTTTTCCACTTTCTTTTCGGAACAAAGCTTTGTTTCATATTAGTTTAGGGATTCTTACATATCATTTCCACACACTTTAGTATATAATTTATATCTCCATGTTTTGCGACTTACATGTATTTAATCAATGGGCTCCGGACTCCTTGTCCTCTCCATGATTTGGACCAAGGTTAGTCTCCTCTCATCGACGGCTAGGTGTATTTTTAAGTGTCCAGATTTAACCAAAATAAATAATTAAGTAAATCAATTAAAATGATATAATATTTTTCAAGTTACAATTTTATTTTGATAGAGATGAAGTCACAAATCTATCCTTGACTACACCATTTTCTCACACTACTATACACCGTCAAGCACCATCGGTTGCCACCTCCTTCACGATTCATGAGAAGACAGCCATCATTCCTCTATCCGGTCATTACCGCTATCGACAAGAGACGGCGCATCCACCGTTGTAAGATCGTCTCGAACGGCGACCTTTACACTAGAGTCCTCGCCGGAAACGTTCTCAACTGCGCTGAAAAATACCTCTGCTGACGGTTGCATGTAGATGACAAGGCCTCTAGCAAGGGGTGGTTTTCGTTGCCTTCCGGCAGCACCTACAAGTGTGAGTTCGCCGCCAGAAATTTACAGTGCTGGAACATTCGTCAGCTCCAATTGTTTTCTGGAACTGATCTCCTCCCAAGTTGGAGCAATGAATATGAATACATAATAAAGCAATTTCAACACAGCATACATCCAATCCAGTAAGCTCTGTAAATTTCAAATTCTCAACATTGCACTATATAGTCCTGTGGGTTCAAGACCAATGAAACTTAAACGTTTAGCAGGGCAAATATAAGAACAATGTTCCGAAGGGAAAAGGGGTGTTCACATGGCATGATGGGAGCAGGTGCTTAGGGAACTGGGGAAGGAGTTTGTGAAGGATGAAGAGAGGTGTAGGAGTAGAAGACGGTGGTGGCTAAGGAGAGGAAGAAGCAAGTGGTAAAATGGAAATAAAATTTTTTTATAAGGTTATCCTGAATCATTTATTTACTCTTTTGCAAGTTGATTGGGAAAAATACAGCACAACTATCAGTTACGTTGTAGACGGTCATGACTAGCTCAAGGTACAATTGTTCTACTTCTATGTCAGCCACAGACCACAAACTACTGATATTGAAAGGTGTTTAGAACTTGGCCCTTAATACAATATATATATCTTTTAACATTAATTTGTTTAGTTGGATGGAAATCAAGAAAAAAGAGAAAAGAAAAAGGAGGAAGACTATATATAGTTTTCTCTCGTTTGAGTGATAAGGGAAAGAAAAAATAGAAGATGCATTTGGTTTCAGGAAATAAATTTTGAATTTCTATTCTTATTTTCAGCTAGTTTTTCAATTTTTAGCATTTTATGAATAAAACAGTGAAAGCTATAAAATCTAATTTTCAATTTTCATTACTATTTTCTTTAAAAAATCTTGAAAATAGAAAAATAAAAAATAAAAACTGAATATTGAATATTGTCTTCTAAAATCAAATACACCCAAATGTTACGATTGTGTTTTTCTCTTCTACAATTAAAAAAGGAAAAAAATGCATTTATATGAAATTATATTTTTTCTATATCCTCTTCCAAACAAACCATTAATAATATACTACATACAAATATATTGGGTAGTTAAGCTCACGTTGTTAGATTACAATTAACCTATCTATTTGATAGCATTTTGGATTTTAATTTTTTCCCTCCAACGAATGGACAATAATGTAATTTGCTACAGAAGTTGCAGTTAAGTGAAAAGAAAAATTATTGTTACTCTCAAACATCTATTGTCACTCTCACTCTCATTAATCACTCTTGTTATTAATTCAACTCTTACTAAACTCTAATATCATCTTTTTGATTGCATCTCATAGCACGTCTTCGATGGCCAAAGAAAACAAACTTCCTTCTTCTGTAATTGATAGAATTACTATATTGATCAACACAGTTCAATACAACTTGTATTTTTTCTTTTCTCATGTACTGGGTTGTTTTTTTTTTTTTTTTTTTATCTTTGGGTGAAGTACTGTGTTGTTTCTTTATTGTTTTGTGTTTCTTTGTTTTTTCACTTAATCAAGAAACAACTTTGTTTAGTTTAAGATATATAAATAAAAATATATATAGTAAAACTATTTTTCAATTTATGACAAATAAATAGCAAAAAATTAATTGTTATGGGAAAATATTAAAGACTTTAAATAATTTAATTATTTTTAATTGACCTAATAACAATAACAAATTAAGATAAAATTATGATTAATAATAAAAAATTAATATTAAACTATTATTTGATTAAAATATAATAAAGGCATTAATTAAATAGAAATCAACTAAAAAGTAATAGGAATGAGAGTGACAATAAATATTTGGAAGTAACGTAACATTTATCCCAGACAATTAACTTATTTTATTTTTATTTATATGTCATGAAATAAAAATAATAGTTTTACTATATAGTTTGTTACTTATTTGTGTCTTAAATTAAACAAAGTTATTTCTTGATTAAGGGGAAAAAAAAATAAAGAAACAACACAGTAAATGAGAAAAAAAAAAAAAAAAACAAAACACTCACAGTTGTATTGAACTGTTGATGGATGTAGATGTTCTTCCAATTTCTTCCAATTGTTGAAGAAGTTATTTTACTTTTTACATGGACGAAGATGTGACTAAAAAGATGATGTTATAGTTTAACAAGAGTTGATGAATTGACAATAAGAAGGGCATGCAGAGAAATCAACTAAAATTTAATGGATGTGGGAGTGGTAATAAATATTTAAGAGTGGCTATAAGTGAATTGCAACTTGGGGTGTGCAAGACCAGGTCCGGCTCGCTAACCCGTCCTAGTCCGAAACTTATTAGGTTGGGTTTGGGCTCTCGATGCACTTTTTGGGTTGGGTTTTGGTCTGCTTCAGGTTATTCCGGCCAAGCCCAAAGTCAAAATTTTTTTTGTAGTTATATTTTTTATAATAGTTACTGATAAATTATAAGAGTTTATTTTTAAATTAATATATTTTGGATAACTTGATATTATTTTTATAGTTAGATGGTTTGTTTTGAAATATGTATCTCAAAATATCTTTTGAATTTTGTTTCTTACTTGTAAAATTTTGTAACTTTACTATGTATAATGTCAAAATCTTCATAAATAGTTTAAAAACCGGATTGATCCAATCGTTTATCTAGTCATTATCAAATTGGATTCAAACTTTTAAAAATTACCCAGTCTAAAAAGTCAGGTTGGGTTGGGATTTGGTCCAACCGATTCTAACACGACCCTTCTACACCCCTAATAGAAACGAGCAAGAAAGTTTTCCCGTGGCAACTGAGAAATTTCTCTCAATCACGGAAAAGAGATTTTCCGCGTGGACGGGTCATGGCAATGATCAATGTCATATGCTGTATCAATATAAATACACAGAGGCCCCAGGGGCCAGTAGCATTACCGAACACATTCTGATTTGAATCAATGATGCCAAAGTGTAGTTTTATTAGTTTACTGCTAGTGGCCCTTGTCTTTGGTTCAGCCTCTCATCTGTTGTTCCGACTACCACCTGTTGTTGCTTCCATTAGTGAGGAACGACGGGCTTTGGTGCAGAGTGGTTGGTGGAGTGGTTTCCGGAATAACTCAAACCATTGTGTATGGGATGGCATCTCGTGCAATGAAGCGGGAAGTGTTGTACAGATTGGAGGATGGAGGGCTTTTTTGCCTTTGAACATCTCTCAATCAAAATTGCGACTTCAAAACTTGAATCTGACTGCCTTCCGCAATTTAATCCATCTGGAACTTTCTGGAATGGGCCTTACTGGAAGCATCCCCTCAGAAATAGCCACTCTTACACAGCTTTTAAGCGTTTGCCTGGCCAATAATCATCTTCATGGTAAGCTCCCTCTAACGCTTACAAATCTCACCCAACTCTTGCTTCTTGATGTTTCATCCAATTTTCTTAGTGGTGTCATTCCTTCCACATTGGGTAAGTTGGGGAATTTGAATTATCTCTCCCTTGCTTCAAACAAAATTGAAGGTCTCATACCAGTACAAATAGGGAACTTAAAATCTTTAGACACTTTAGATCTTTCACATAACTCCATCACCGGTCCAATTCCTGCCAATTTAGGGGCTTTAACTTCTTTGCAGAAGTTGCACATTGAATTCAACCAAATTACGGGTTCACTACCTTCGGAAATCAAGAATTTGGTCAATCTAGATATTTTACATCTATCCCACAATAAGATATCTGGTTTTCTACCATCTGAGATAGTGAAACTGATCAGTTTTACTGATTTGGACCTTTCCTTTAACATGCTAATCGGATCTATCCCATCTCCTGATCCAATTTGTCCTATTCAAGGAAATGTGTATTTAAGCAACAATTTGTTAAATGGAAGCATTCCTTCCCATATCAGGTGTTACACTTTCCTTAATCTCAGTCATAATTTTTTAAGTGGTGAGGTTCCTTCTATTCTCGGAATAAATTCTAGTTTAACTAGTGTGGATCTTAGCTACAACAATCTCACTGGTAAACTATCAAAGGATCTTGCAAATATAAATTACATAGATCTGTCACACAATTTCTTCGAGTGTTCACAAAATCATATCACTTTGTCCAAGAGTTCATTGACCGATAACCCACCAGCTTCATGCTTTTCCTTCAACCAAACCGATGCTCAAACTAAAAAACGCAAGCAGCCCGTTGTTATTGCCCTTCCAACTACTTGCGTCCTCCTTGTGATTTTTCTGCTCATACTGTACGTTACTCGACGCACCAACAATGAGAACAAATCGGAACAAAAGCCAGCAAAGAGTGGAGACTTGTTTTCTATATGGAACTATGATGGTAGAATTGCATTTGAAGACATCATTGAAGCAACACAAGACTTTGACATCAGGTATTGCATCGGGACTGGTGCATATGGCAGCGTGTACAGAGCGCAACTGCCAAGTGGCAAAATTGTTGCATTGAAAAAACTTCACCTATTGGAGTCTCAAAACCCGTCTTTTGACAAGAGTTTCCGCAACGAGGTCAAGATGTTGACCAAAATCCATCACAGAAACATTGTCAAGCTTCATGGATTTTGTCTCCATAATCGGTGCATGTTTTTGGTGTACCAGTACATGGAAAGGGGGAGCTTGTTTTCTGTATTGAGCGATGATGTTGAAGCTGAGCAGTTGAGCTGGAGCAATAGAGTGAATATCATTCAAGGAATGGCAGATGCTTTGTCCTACATGCATCATGATTGTAACCCACCAATTGTTCACAGAGATATATCAAGTAATAATATTTTGTTGAGCTCTCAATTAGATGCAGTTGTTTCAGACTTTGGCACAGCTAGACTAATTAATCCAGATTCTTCAAACCAAACCTTACAAGTTGGAACATAAGGTTATGTTGCACCAGGTGAAGTTTATTCTAGAAAAAGAAATAAGAATTTCTTTTTCAGACTTTCACTAAATAAATTTACTTATTGAATTTGAGAAGTTCATTAACAACTTTCTTGGCCCATTGCAGAGCTTGCTTACACATTGACTGTGACAGAAAAATGTGATGTTTACAGCTTTGGAGTAGTAGCACTTGAAATCTTGATGGGAAGACATCCAGGAGAGGTGATATCATCTTTGTCCAACTCTTCTACTCAGAACATATTGTTGAAAGATCTCCTAGACACACGCATCCGTTTACCTTTGTGTCAAAAAGATGCTCAAGCCATAGTTCTTGCGGTATCAACAGCATTGGCATGCTTGCGTACCAAACCAAAGTCTAGACCGTCAATGGAGCAAGTGGCTCGAGAACTTTCTAGTTCCAGACAGCCATTGCCTTTGCCATTCTTTGAAATCTCAATCCATCAGTTGATGACTCGAGAGTTTTTACGTTCTTCCATCTAATTGTCAATATATAAATAATACAAATGAGGACTAATTGTAGCGATTTGGTTTTAAGATGAATGACGTTTCTTTATAATAAACCAAGGTTGATGCAAGATGCTCTCCTTCCTCTAGATTTACATTATCGATTTTCTTTTTGGCTTTTGGCCTGCTTTTTAATTTTAAATTAAGTAATTTAGTTGAATACCATCGAATACCGCTCTATTTGTAGAATCATCATTGCATATCCTTTAGGTTTGTTAACATTACACTAACTTCTAATGTGATTACTCGTTTAAATTCAAGTAACAAAAAGGATAACATATGACACGTACATAATTAATAATGACCTAATTATTCCATAAAAAATTATAATAATAAAATTATAATATTTTTGTATTATTTTATGTATAGATCTATTGAAATACCTTTTTATCATAAGTTATATTTATATATTTTATCATTGCATAATAGAAAGAGGTATTTAGTCTATCTATATATTAAATACTATCAAAATATTATAATTTTATCGTTAATAAATCATTACCAAGTAAAGATAGATTATAATTAAAAACTGAAAATAACTTAAAGTCATAATTAAATTTTTAAATTTTTTAATTATAAATAGAAGTTGATTATTTTAAAATGATATTAATTAGTATACACTGACATGTAAACCCATATTACAAGGTGCATTACTCGTGTGCTGCAGGTGCGTTTATTATAAGGTGCCTTTGGCATTCATTTCTAGCAAAGTGGTTAGAGTGCTGAAAGAAACAGCTTTACATACTACTTACATCAAGCATAATAATTAGAAAGTAGTTTCAGTTAATATTGCTTCATTTTAATTTTTTCCTCTAATCACTTAATTTAACTTTTTCATTTAATGATATAATAATATATAATTAAATATTTAAAAAAGCAAAAATGGAAAACGGTACTATATTTGAAAAATAAAAACCTAATATACATATTTTATAAAAAATCATGTTTTCTCATACTTACATTATTATTTTTATTTGAAAAATGCAAAGGCCCCCCATCAAATAATTTTCTTAATAAAAACTGTAATCATGCAAATTGGGTTTTATGGCTCCCTAGAAAATATTTAATGTACATATTAATTATTATGTATTGCATATATACATTTATATTTTCATTATATTAGTACTTAGAAATTATAAAAAAAAATGACATACCAGGCACAATAGTTGTAGAAGCTTTTCCCATATGTATTGAAAAGATTGAAGAGGAGTGGATACTCAAAGATGGAAAAGAGAGTCCTTCATATATTTTAAAAATGAAAACATTACTATTTAAAAGTTGACTATTCGGATAAGCTTCATTAAAATACATAAAATACTATTAAAGGTAAGTTTAATTATAATATGTTAACAATTAAAAATGTGGACACATTTTTTAATTCCATGTATTGTCATAAAATTATCTATTAAAGAGAAACTGACATTTATATTATATTATTACTAATTATATAATTATCTAAAGAATAAAAAGATGACTTGATGGGTATGATAGTGCCCGGCAAGTCGCTAATAGAATTACGAAAACAAAAGGATTAACTTTGAAATAATAAAACGATTAAAATAAATTACAACAAAAAGAAAAAAATACAGCATAATTATTTATCAGTGGTAGATGGAAAGGATTCGCTCAAGATACAACTGTTGTTCTACTGTTATAGGCTTATAGCTCTTGTCACAGACTACAGCTACACATCGTTAGTGTTGAAGACCTTAATAAACTCGCATTTACGTCAACATCTTGCAATAACATAATATAGACATTTTACTTGGCCATTCTAACGTTGGTATAATTCTCAATGATTGTACATATCCTTTTGTTTTGTGCTTCTGCTTTTATTATCTTCTCATCGATTGAGTGATGCAATTGATTTTTATAAGTTGCAGGCTCTGCAGTGACTGAAAAAGAAGTTGTAATAAATGACAGAGCACAACTCAAAGTCAACTAGTCAAGTGCCCATAACCCACATTCATTCAATCCATCTTCCACCATAAAAATATTATTTATACTCATTATTAAAATTTTATTTGTACTAATTACATGAAATATCATGTCAACTCACACATGATTTATCACTGAATGTGATGAGGGCCTTTCAAGAATGAGACTTAGTCAACATGATATTTCATACATAATTAGTACAAATAACACCCTTTCTTCCACAAACGTCATATGCCCCCACTTCTTCCAATAAATTTACAATTCCACTATGGAATTATCTTTATGTTTTGATCGCCAGGTCTCTTCTTCTCGTCTCATGTTAATGTCACATGTCATAAAGAAAACTTCAAATTGAATCCATGATTTCCACAAGAGGCATGGATGTATGGCATTTATCAGTGTCATTATATTATCTATATAAGCAGACACAAAGCCCCGGGGCCAATAGCATTATTCAATACTTTCCAACTCGACACAATAATGATGGCAAAGTGTAGTTTTAGTTTACTGGGAGTGGTCCTTGTCTTTGGTTCAGCCTCTTGTGTGTTGTTCCTACTACCACCTGTGATGGCTTCCATTAATGAGGAACGTGAGGCTTTGCTAAAGAGTGGTTGGTGGAATGATTCCCGGAACATCCCAAACCATTGCAATTGGACAGGCATCACCTGTGATGAAGCTGGAAGTATTGCAAAGATTGATGGACGGCACTTGAATATTTCCCAGTCAGAACTGCGATTTCAGAACTTGAACGTGACTGCCTTTCCCAATTTAGAGACTCTATATCTTTCTGATTTGGGGCTTACGGGGAGCATCCCCTCCGAGATAGGCGCTCTTACAAAGCTTCGCTATCTTGCGTTGTCCTTTAATTACCTTCATGGTAAGCTGCCTACATCACTTTCAAATCTCACTCAACTTGAGTTGCTTTCTGTTTCATACAATTCTCTTAGTGGTGTCATTCCATTGACATTGGGTCAACTGAAGAATTTGACCTATCTCTCCCTCTCTTCAAACCAATTTGCAAGTTCCATACCACTACAACTAGAGAATTTAAAACAGTTAGAAGTATTATCTGTCTCAAATAATTTACTGAGAGGTTCAATCCCTTTTACTTTGTGTCAATTGGAGAATTTGACTTACCTCTATCTTGATTCAAACCAAATTGAAGGACTCATACTAATAGAGATAAGGAATTTAAAACAGTTAGAAGTATTATCTCTCTCAAATAATTTACTGAGAGGTTCAATCCCTTCTACTTTGTGTCAATTGGAGAATTTGACTTCCTTCTATCTTGATTCAAACCAAATTGAAGGACCCATACCAATAGAGATAGGGAATTTAAAACATTTAGAAGTATTATTTCTCTCAAATAATTTACTGAGAGGTTCAATTCCTTCTACTTTGTGTCAATTGGAGAATTTGACTTTCCTCTATCTTGATTCAAACCAAATTGAAGGACCCATACCAATAGAGATAGGAAACTTAAAACAACTAGAAATATTATATCTTTCCAACAACCCCATTTTTGGTCCAATCCTGCCTGAAGTAGGAGCATTAACATCTCTACGTGCGTTATACATTGAATTCAATCAAATGAATGCTTCTATTCCTTCAGAATTTAAGAATTTGGTCAGCCTACATACTTTAAAGCTATCTCATAATAACATATCTGGTGTTATACCACCTGATCTATTTCAGTTGACCTCCTTGGCTTCTCTAGATCTTTCATCCAATCAATTGGTTGGATACATACCATCAGATATGGAAAAGGCTACCAGCCTTTGCGATGTAGACCTTTCCAACAACAAGCTAGAAGGATTTGTCCCATCTCCAATCCTAAATTGTGACGGTTTTGGGAAAGTGAATTTCAGCAACAATTTGTTAAGTGGTGACATTCCTTCTGGAATTGGTTATGTTGATGTATTTGACATCAGCCACAATTTTGTCGGGGGTGTGGGAACTTTTTTCACTGAAATGAATTTTGCATTATCAAGTTTGAATCTTAGCTACAACAATCTCACAGGTGCACTGCCAATAAATCTTGCAAAGATACCCCATATAAACTTGTCATTCAATTTCTTTGAGTGTTCACACAACTACAGAAATTTCCATGAAAAATCATTAATAGGTAACTCTCCAAATTTCGGTTCGTGCTCTTCTTTTCAAGTTCCAAAAACCAACCAAGCAAAGCACCTCATTGTAATCGGTCTTTCTGTTACGTTCGTCCTTCTTGTCATTTTTTTGGGCATATTATACTTTACTCTATGTATCAATAAAGCAAGAGTTGAAGAAAAGTCAGCAAAGAATGGAGACTTGTTTTCTATATGAAACTATGATGGTAAAATTGCATTTGAAGACATCATCGAAGCAACACAAGACTTTGATATCAGGTATTGCATTGGAACTGGTGGATACGGTAGCATGTACAAAGCACAACTTCCAAGTGGCAAAATTGTTGCATTGAAGAAACTTCACCAAATAGAATCTCAAAACCCTTCTTTTGACAAGAGTTTCCGCAATGAGGTCAAGATGTTAACAGAAATCCGTCACAAGAACATTGTCAAGCTTCATGGCTTTTGTCTCCATAATCGATGCATGTTTTTGGTCTATGAATACATGGAAAGAGGAAGCTTATTTTGTGTCTTGAGCATTGATGTCGAAGCTAAGGAACTAAGTTGGAGCAAGAGGATTAATATCATTCAAGGAATGACAAATGCTTTGTCCTACATGCATCATGATTGTAGCCCCCCAATTGTTCACAGAGATGTAACAAGTAATAATATTTTGTTGAACTCACAATTGAATGCTGTTGTCTCAGACTTTGGCACAGCTAGACTAATTGATCCAGATTCTTCAAACCAAACCCTACAAGTTGGAACATATGGTTACATCGCACCAGGTGTTTTTTTGTTTAGAAATTATTGATAGTTTCACTAAATGAATTTGAGAGCTGTCCATTAGCAACTTTTTTGGTCTATTGCAGAGCTTGCCTACACATTGACTGTGACAGAAAAATGCGATGTTTACAGCTTTGGAGTGGTGGCGTTGGAAACTTTGATGGGAAGGCATCCAGGAGAGTTAATTTCGTCTTTATTCAACTCTTTACTGAAAACATATTGTTGAAAGATCTCTCGGACTTACGCATCCCATCACCTTTCTGTCGAAAGGATGTTCAAGCCATAGTGCATGCGATAACACTAGCATTGGCATGCTTGCGTTTTGATCCAAAGTCTAGACCGTCAATGCAACAAGTGGCTCACGAACTTTCCAATTCCAAACAGCGATTGCCTTTGCCTTTCGTTGAAATGTCAATCCATCAGTTGATAGGTCAAGATACATTCCTTATTCCAACTTCCATCAGTTGATGAAAACTAAGGTATGCACTTTTTTGCATGTTTAGTTTCATGATGAATGATGATTGATGTTTTCAATTATAACCAAGATTGATGCAATCTTGTCCCTCACCCTTGCGTTTACGTTATCAGTAATCAATTTCTTTTTTTTTCCCTGATAATTGCCAAAGCTCATAACCACAGAAAACAGGGGAGGAAAAACCTAGAGAGCCAATGCAAGACAGTCCAAAAAAAGAATCTAGACAGGAGTCAAGAAGAACTACAGCAGAAGAAAAGCTATCTGCATCAACACCAATAAAGAAGTTGTTACTATTTACTAAACCTGCAACATGATACACTCATCAATTTCTTTGGCCTTTTGGCCTTCATTTTTTAATTGATACAATCTTCTTTGATTTGTCTTCATTGGTATTTGGTAACAATTTTTAATAGATGCGCCTAATATATATTTGATGTTATGATGCTTGAGAAATTTTCTTTTTAGTTTGTATTTTAAATTGAAATGAATGATTAGTAGTGGGCTGGTGGCATTAGTAAACACTCAACTTCTTTTGCATGTTTTCCTTGGCGAACAAAACCGAAGTCTCAAGGCAAACAAGAGGAGAGGCACATTAAACCAAAAGTATAAAAGATTAATTAGGAGAAAGCATTTGTGAAAGCAGTCAATATAATAGATCAGTAGCTTAATCACAACCGCTTAGGTAAAGTTTGAAAGCATTCTCTTTAAAAATTCTGAATTTTGATGGTATATGTTGATTCTGACGATGTGTTAACACTTTTATATCTTTTCATCTAGCATCTAGAATAGTACATGTTCACTTAAAAAGACCCCACCATCTTTGCACATCTCCTCCAACAGCTTTTCTGGGCAAAAATTGACTAGGAATATAACGGATTTTGTCACCATTTGCTCATTAATTAGTTTATGTCGAAGGCAATGTTTTAAGGAGGTAAAATGTTAACGGAATCCATGGCAGATTCTAACCACCAACAGATTTATAGTTAGTTAGTAGTCACTGTGGTAACTATTTGATTATGAGCTTGATTGCATTCTGTTAGGATTGCTTGTATAAGCCTAATGTATTTATACCTGGACTACATTAATTAGAAGTTAGATTTTGACTTTTCTCAATTCATAGTTTGCTACATTAAGAATAAGGAAATCCACCTAACAATGTAGCATTGAAGCGTAATGTGTGTCACATGGCTACATGATGCGCCACAAGAAGTCATTATACTCACGCTCATTTTGGGTTGTGTGTGTGCTGTAGTTTGATCATCTACCATGTTCATGTAAGTGACACCAGTTTTGGCTCTTTTGCAAACAAGCAGCAGAACTTTCGCAGAACATTGTCAAGCCATGCTCATTCTGCATGTCAGCAAACTCAGATCTCTTCCTTTGATTCCATCCCAATTTTTAGGCCTTCGTTCTTATTTGCATACCCGTTCGTTGTTGCCCTATTCTAAACCCATCAATTGGAATACAACCCACAGTTTTGTTCAAACAAACCCACTCCTTTCTCTCTTAGAAAGATGCAAATCCTTGGTCCAGTTGAAACAAATCCAAGCTCAAATGATCTTAACAGGCTTAATAGACAATGACTTTGCTGCAAGTCGCCTTGTCACCTTCTGTGCTCTCTCAGAAGCACAAACTCTTGAATACTGCACAAAAATTTTGTATCATTTACAAGAACCAAATGTTTTTTCTTGGAATGTGACCATTAGGGGATATATAGAAAGTGGTGACATGGAAAGAGCTCTTCTATTGTACAAGAGAATGTTATGGTGCGGTGGATCCAAGCCGGATAGTCATACTTACCGTTTATTGCTTAAAGCATGTTCTTGTTCATCTCTAAGTTGTTTGGGTCATACTATACTTGGACATGTTTTGAAGTTTGGCTTTGAATTTGATATATTTGTGCACAATGCGTCCATCAAGATGTTCTTGTCATATGGAGAGTTAGAGGCAGCGCATGATGTCTTCAATAAAGGTTGTGTGAGAGACCTGGTAACCTGGAATTCCATGATTACCGGGTGTGTTAGAAGAGGAGTAGCAAATGAGGCTGTAAAACTCTATCGGGAAATGGAGGCAGAGAAGGTGAAACCAAATGAGATTACAATGATTGGGATGGTTTCTTCTTGTTCTCAGTTGCAGGATTTGAATCTTGGCCGGGAATTTCATTATTACATCAAAGAACATGGGGTTGAGTTAACAATTCCACTTATGAATGCGCTTATGGACATGTATGTGAAGTGTGGAGACCTATTGGCCGCTCAAGTTCTATTTGATAACATGGCACAAAAGAGCCTTGTTTCATGGACTACAATGGTTTTGGGATATGCCAGATTTGGTCATCTGGATGTTGCTCGGGAACTTTTATATAAAGTTCCAGAGAAGAGTGTCGTGCCTTGGAATGCAATCATTAGTGGCTGTGTCCAAGCCAAGCATAGTAAGGAGGCATTGACTCTGTTCCATGAAATGCAAATTAATAATATAGAACCTGATAAAGTGACCATGGTCAACTGCCTGTCTGCATGCTCACAGCTTGGAGTGCTTGATGTAGGAATATGGATTCACCATTATATTGAAAGACAAAACCTTTACATAGATGTTGCATTGGGAACTGCACTAGTTGATATGTATGTCAAGTGTGGAAATATTGATAGGGCTCTCCAGGTTTTTCAAGAGATTCCTCAAAGAAATTGTTTGACCTGGACAGCTGTTATTTGTGGTTTAGCACTCAATGGGAATTCTTGCGATGCTATATCCTATTTCTCTAAAATGATTCATATTGGATTGGTGCCTGATGAGATCACCTTTCTTGGTGTCTGATCAGCTTGTTGCCATGGAGGTTTAGTTGAAGAAGGCCGCAAATATTTTTCCCAAATGAGTTCCAAATTTAATACATCCCTGTTGTGATATGGTGGGCCCAAAGACACAAACAGAGTAGCGCAAAATAAATATGCGGAAGTGTAATGGTAAATGACACCAGGAATTTACGTGGTTCGGCTTAAAGCCTACGTCCACGGGCAAAGACGACAATCAAATATTTCAATATAGAAATATGATGAAGATACAAAATGTTTCACTCCACTCAACCCAAATCCCAAATATACCCAAAATACCTTACAGTATTTGTCTCACTGGTGTATGCTCTCAACTCTCAACTCACAATATAGAGAGAAAACAAAGTAAACAAATGAATCTCTAAATGCTTAGAAAGGAGGAGGAGAAGAATGGATTCTTGTTGGTGTGTTGGTGTGTTTTGAGCTTGAAGAACCAAACTCTATTTATAGAGCTTGATAGCCACCTTGTTTGAGGTTGTTGGCACACCATAGTTGAAGGTTGTTGGCCACCTACCATGTTTGAAGGTTGAAGGTTGTTGGCCAACCATGTTTGAAGATTTTAACCAAAATCTAGAAGGTAGTTGTAGTCATAATTGTTGAATTGTTAAAAATCAAGTCATTAATTCAACAATCTCCACCTTGACTTGATTTTCATCAAGTTTCTGAAGTCGCCTTTTCCAAAATGCCCATAAGGGCAAAACTCACATATTGTGAATGCCAACTAAGTCCAAGCAATGCTTGAACTTAGCAATAGTGATTGACTTTGTCAACATATCAGCTGGATTGTCTGAGGTACTAATCTTCTTCACAACAATAGCACCTTGAGAAATTATTTCCCAAATAAAGTGATACCTGACATCAATGTGTTTGTAAGATGGATCCAATATACATAAACCGTGAAGTTTGTGGCATGATGTGATCTACATTTTCAGCTCTAACATGTAACTTTAGATCACCTTACTGGCTTACTCTTTCTTAAAATATCCTTTGAATTCAAATTGTTATCCGATACTCGAGCTAAACATTTGCTCCTTCTTTTATAGATTTACTAGTACATGTTCAATATTTGAAGTGTCTGTTTTGCAAAGCATTCAGGCGCTGTAACAGCTCTATGCCTCTATCTCATTTGATGTTGTACTTGGGTCATATGGCGTGTCACTCCTTCTTAAGTAATGACCAAGCATTAGCACAACTATATCATTGATCCTATTGGATATAAAAACCATTCATGTGCCTCAATCCAATAGCTTAAGCTTTTGAGAGAGATAATTTCATGACAATTCTATGTCATAAAGAATTTGACAAGTGGACTATTTATTGTTGATAAACCACAGTTAATCTATCTATTAAATAATTTTCTCTCTTTTTCTTTCTCAAACAAGTGGACTATTTATTGTTAAAAGTTGAAATGACTAAGAAGTTGTTAATAACTTAGCATTTGTGTCAACATCTTTTAATAAGATAGTATTAATATTTTACCTAAGCCTTATGTTGATAAACCATGCCACAGTTAATCTATCTATTAAATAATTTTCTTTCTTTTTCTTTCTCAAACAAAATGGACTATTTTTGTTAAAAGTTGAAGTGACTGATTAAGAAATTTCGAGAAGCGGCAGCGTACGAGTCAGAGTCAGGCTAAGTAGTTGAGCACTTTCTCAAACCAATTAGTCTTTGAGATTCCATTGCCCATTTCGCACGTCCGTCATATTTCCACAAACTTGTCCATTATGGAATAGGAAGAACTTTTGATCAACTTGCTTATTGGAACTAATTTTCAAACCATGCAAGACATGCGTAATCCTGAACGTGTTCCTCAATATTCATACATTATTAATTTTTTATTTTTTGAACTGATACATTATTAACTTTCAAGTTACTTACTTGACCAGGAAGAAAAAAAAAATTTCTGCATGTCTTTTCTTAATTTAATGACTAAATAAAATTGATATAAGCAACTTCAAATCTTGTCCTATTGTGGGACAAGACTTGCATTAAGTCGCTTATAATATTTCAGTTAAATTTCAAATTAAATAATTGCATGTAGATATTTTCCTTGAAATGAACAGTTTAAGAGTTAAAAGTATATATTATTCTTAAAAAAAAGTATTCACTTATTGCTTTTTGATACTTTATTTTTTTTTCCACCTTTTAGAATTGGTTTTGGAAAATATAACACAATCAAATATCAGTTGTGGAGGAAAGGACTTGCTTAAGAACCAACTGTTCTACTGTTATGATCCCATACCATAAAACGTTAATGTTGAAATATTATTGTTTATTGAATGAACAAGAACTTGCATGACACGGCAGTGCACAAGTCAAATTAAGTCAAGTGACCATTTCACAAGCTCATTCCAAGACTATATATCTTCCACAAAGGTGGCCCCTCCTTCATAAAAAATGTCACAACTCTATTAATTATGGAATAATCATGTCTTTCCAAAGTCCATAGTCTTCCTCTCATTTCATGTTACTATCACCGGACCGGACTATGCCGTGAAGAAAACTTGGAACTGAATACATAATTTCCTCTTAGACATTGGTCACACATATATCTGGCTGCCCCCTAATTATTTACAAAAGTCGGGTGGATTAATACACTAAAATGCTTTGGGGTTGCAAATGTAATTTAATCAATTGGATACCGTGTCCTTGTTTGTTTGATTATATTCATTTGTGACTTGTTGGAACTTCGAAGTACCAAAACCGTAATATGACCCCTTTTTTTTATAATTATAGAAAAAGCTTGATCCTAATATTGGGAAAGCAATGATAGTGCAAGCACAAAAAGATAAGACATATTATTCGCACATAGAATTACAATAACAAAACCACCCAAACAAGTCATTATATGGAAGCACAAGCGAAATTTGGAAAGTGCATAAGTGGCAGCACTCAACCATCATAATGAGTAGGATCCGATTGGGCTAACTCCTCCATTTACATCAAAACCATTCATACTTATCCTCTAAAAGAAAACATCAGGCCAATTCTTCTTGCTAAGATGACAGGTGAGCAATTAGCAGCAAGCAACCATGTTGGCAATAGTTGTATAAGTGCTGTAAATATTAGTTTCTGATATGCTGAGTAATCATAGGGATTAGATTGATTTTATAATTATTAGAATTATGTTAGTTGACTAATCTGCTGTATTAAATATAGGGATACTTTTTCGGGATTGTTTCCTACATTATAGGATGGAAACTTTATATAAATTGAGTCTCTATTTTGAGTGGCAATATAAAATACACAGTGCATTACTTATCGACCCTGTTTTTGCAATATGGTATCAGAGTGGTTTTTTGAACCCTGAAAAGATTGACTTGTACCTTGTACCAGAAATCAGATCCAAACCTTTTCTTTTTCCACATAGCCACATGGACGCCAACCCCAACCCCAACCCCAACCCACCGGCCCCCATCATTGTCCACCAAGACAACTCCGCGTTTCCTAACAGTATCATACTCAATGATACAAATTATTCCTTGTGGTCTCCACTCATGGAGATGCATATTGGTGCTCGCAATAAAGCTGGATATCTCACCGGAGAAGCGAAAAAACCTGCACTTGGAGATTCTAATCTGGGCACATGGCTTGCTGAAAATCAGAGAGTGAAAAGTTGGCTTATTGATTCAATGAGCCCATCGCTGATGCAGCGATTCATTCGTCTCCCAACTACGAAAGAGATATGGGAGGCAGTGTCGAAAACCTTCTATGATGGATCTGATGAAACTTGTCTTTTTGAAATGAACCAGAGATCCTTCTCTACAAAACAGAATGGTCGACCATTATCAACGTACTATAATGAACTTGTTGCCATTTTTCAAGAAATCGATCATAGGACCATTTCTCAAGAAGGGACAGTTCAAGGAGTGGTCCAACTACATTCCGCTATGTCCAGGCTTCGCGTTCATATTTTCTTGAGTGGCCTTGACTCAGAATTTGATCAAGTCCGTGGAGAAATCTTACGCAAAGACCCAAAACTTGATTTGGAGAGCACATGTGCATATGTCAGGAGAGAATTTCAACAACGACAAACAATGGTAGGCTCTCGTCCAATTTCTGAGAGCTTGGCTATGTTAACTAGCCAACCTCAGCAAGCACCCTCATCTGGCTCATCCAAGGGTCAAAGTAATCAATTAACTGGCAAGTTTGGCACTTTGGTGTGTACCCATTGTGGCGAAATAGGCCATTCAAAGCAGCGTTGCTATGAAATTATTGGTTATCCCAACTGGTGGGACTTCACGAAGAAACCTCGGAAGAAGATTGCAGGGAAAGCTATGGTGACAGTCACAAAGGGGGAACCATCACAACCTTCTGCTAATGTTACGCACTCAGGTATTGTTGGTAGGTCGTCTGTATTTTCTACAACTTCTAAGAATCGTACAAGGATTATTGATACAGGTGCATCCGATCATATGACTAGGGACCCCGCCTATTTACAATCCATTCTCCCATCTTCTTAGTCTGTTATATCTACAGCTAACGGTAGTACCTCTCCTATTATTGGAGAAGGATCTGTTGTCCTTTCTAATAATCTCACATTAGAAACTGTCCTTGTTGTCCCATCCCTTGAATATAATCTTTTATCTGTTAGCCAAATTACCTCTAATCTTTCCTGCACTGTAACCTCTTGGCCATTTTTTTGTGTCTTTCAGGACATTATAACTCGAAAGATTCTTGGTTATGGTGTTAGACGGGGTAAACTCTACTTCTTGGAATTGACAACAAATGGGGGACATGAACTCAGTAACGCAAATCACACCAATAGGGTCAACAAAGCTCGTGAAACCATATGGCTGTGGCACCGAAGACTAGGACATCTTTCTTTTGGTTATCTTAGAAAATTGCAACCACATATTTTTTCAACTGTTAATGATTCTGATTTTCATTGTGATATTTGTGAAATGGCAAAAAGCCATCATGTTTCATATTTGCCAAGTATGAATAAAAGTTCAGAACCTTTTATGGTTATTCAATCAGATGTTTGGGGTCCTGCAAAAATTCCCTTTATTTCTAAAGCATGTTACTTTGTTACCTTTATTGATGAATGCCCTAGGATGACTTGGGTGGCTTTGCTTCATAAAAAAAGCGTTGTTTGTACAGCTTTTCAGGAATTTCATAGTATGGTGCATACTCAGTATCAAAAACAGATTCGTGTTTTGCAATCTGATAATGGTACTGAGTTTCTAGATAAATCATTTGGCACATTTCTACGCCAACATGGAATTCATCATCAAACTTCTTGCACTTATACCCCACAGCAAAACGGGTTGACTGAGAGAAAAAATAGACAACTTTTGGAGGTGGTTCGTGCCTCTCTCTTTGGCATGAATATGCCTCGTTTCTATTGGGGAGAGGCTGTGAAATCTGCTGCTTATCTCATCAATCGAATACCTTCTCAAGTGTTAGACTTTCAAACACCCCAGCAAAAAATGCAATCCATACTTTCAGTTCCGCATCTGTCGAATCTGGAACCATGTGTCTTTGGTTGTATTGACTATGTTCATATTCCGAAAATCCTTTGGAATAAACTTGATCCATGTGCCAAACAATGTGTGTTTGTTGGGTATTCAAATTTTCAAAAGGGACATCGTTGCTATGACCCTCACACTGGGAAATTACATGTGACATTGGATGCTTCCTTTCATAAATTACAACCTTATTATTCAAGGGGAGTATCAGGCTCTTCTCTTCAAGGGAACGAAGAGAATGTTTTACAAGGCACTGAAGGGGATATGTACATGGAGTTAGAAGAGTTGAATGAACGTTTTGTACAAGATACCCAGCAAAGATGTGATGCCAGTCCTGACATTGATAGTGAGCTTCTAATTCTTCCTGAAATTGAGTCAGGTTCTCTAAGCTTGTCAAAAATTCCAACATCTTCAGAATTGTCCATGTCTACACCAATAACTAAAGAATCAACTAAGAATGTTCCTTCTCAGGTAACCTCGATTCCTATGTCTGATGAGTCTCTTTTTCAGTTATTGCATCCCATTTTGAATGAATCCCATGAGACATCTGCTCCTATAGAGAATGTAACTCCGAGATATCCACAAAGATCAAATAAGGGAGTTGCAAAGAAACAATATGAACCTTATCCAAAAGCCAAAGTTAAATACCCGATTAATAACCATGTGTCCACCCATAGACTATCCGAATCATATGCACTAACCATTAATCAATTATCCAATGTATCCATTCCTAGTAGTGTGCAGGATGCTTTGATGGACCCAAAGTGGAAAACGGCGATGAATGAAGAAATGGAGGCTCTGCAAAAGAATGACACTTGGGAGCTTGTTCCTTTGCCCGAAGGAAAAAGGACGATTGGATGTAGGTGGGTGTTCATAGTGAAACTCAAAGCAGATGGCAGCATTGATAGATACAAAGCAAGGTTAGTTGCAAAAGGGTATATGCAGAGATATGGAGTTGATTACCAAGAAACTTTTGCACCGGTAGCCAAAATCAATACAATCTGTATTCTCATTTCTATAGCAGCAAATCGAGATTGGCCTTTGCGACAATTTGATGTAAAAAATGCTTTCCTCAATGGAGATTTAGAAGAAGAAGTCTACATGGAGCTCTCACCTGGAATTAAACATAGTTCATCTTGTAGAAGTGCAGTTTGTAAATTGAAGAAGTCCTTATATGGACTGGAACAGTCCCCCAGAGCTTGGTTTGGAAGGTTCTCTTGTACAATGAAAGCTCTTGTCTATAAACAGAGTAATTCAAACCATACTTTGTTCATCAAACACAAGGCAGGGAAGGTCACAGTTTTGCTCATGTATGTTGATGATATGATCTTAACAGGTGATGACCTTGGTGAAATGAAAGCATTGCAAGAGTATTTGGCCACTAAATTTGAAATGAAGGATTTGGGGCAACTTAAATATTTCTTAGGAATTGAGGTTGCAAGATCAAAACAAGGTATATTCCTTTCTCAGCATAAATATGTGCTGGATCTTTTAACTAAAACTGGATGCTTGCTTGCAAACCCGCAAACACACCCATGCAAATGAATCATAAGCTTGGAATTTTTCCAGATCAAGTTCCAACAGATAAAGACCAATATCAGCATTTAGTTGGCAAATTAATCTATTTGTCACACACAAGACTAGATATAGCCTATGCAGTAAGTGTTGTGAGTCAGTTCATGTGTTCACCAAGTGAAGAACATATGAATGCCGTGTACCATACTTGAAGAATGCTCTAGGTAAAGGCTTGCTATTTTCTAGAAATGGTGTCCCTAAAATTGAAGGATATACAGACTCTGATTGGGTAGGAGATCAAACAACTAGAAAGTCTACATTTGGTTATTTTACCTTTATGGAAGGTAATCTTGTAACTTGGAAAAGCAAGAAGCAAAAGGTTGTGGCAAGGTCAAGTGTAGAAGCTGAATTTCGAGGTATGGCCCATGGTGTATGTGAGTTGTTATGGATTAGAAATATTCTGAAAGACTTGGGGATTGAATATGTAGAACCTATGAATCTTTATTATGATAATAAAGCTGCCATAGAGATTGCACAAAATCCAGTACAACATGACCGCACCAAGCATGTTGAAGTTGATCGTCTCTTCATCAAGGAAAATCTCGATCAAAAGATTGTACAGTTCCCATTTGTCCAATCTAAAGATCAGTTAGCTGATATGCTAACAAAAGTTGTTTCAATCAAGGTGTTCCATGGTGTAATTGACAAGTTGGGCATGATAGATATCTATGCTCCGACTTAAGGGGGAGTGTTGGCAATAGTTGTATAAGTGCTGTAAATATTAGTTTCTGATATGCTGAGTAATCATAGGGATTAGATTGATTATATAATTATTAGAATTAAGTTAGTTGACTAATATGCTGTATTAAATATAGGGATACTTTTTTGGGATTGTTTCCTACATTATAGGATGGAAACTTTGTATAAATTGAGTCTCTATTTTGAGTGGCAATATAAAATACACAATGCATTACTTATCGACCCTGTTTTTGCAATAAACCATCTATATGAGTATATTCGAGTTTTGATGAAAGCAAAGTTTTAAACAGATTCCAACATGATTGTCTCCTCCAGTATCAACAATACCATTCTCACTTATCCTCGAGGGAGTACAACAAACCCGAAAAGACCTATGGTTTCAGTAGATTCCTCATATCTGTATATGCTCAACACACAAACTCAAGACTACCAATTCCTTCAAAAATTGGTTAGGATTTACACCTAGAAATTTGAAATGTGCTAACCCATGGCAAGACCTTTCTGACCCATGGCTACATCACCATGACGCTGAGGTTTAGAGCACAACAAAAATTGCTAACTGTATGACAATCACCATGATTCTGAGGTGATTTCAACACACGCACCCAAGACAAACACACCCAACAGACATGCCCTGGACATTTGTAGCTGCTCAAAAACTAATAGCCTCACCAATGTATCACTCAGGTCATGACTGTAGCAACATAGTGCTTCTCAAATTTTAAATTTCACCCTCAAGTCACATGTCTCCCCTTCACCCACAATACAGAAGCCTTACTATGTATCATTCCTCTCACTACCACCCAACCACCTTTCAACCGTTTTCATGGAAACATTGAAAAAGATACACCTGCCAAACATATTCAAGTTAGACAATAATAAAACCAAAGATTGGTGTATCACTCCTCACAATATATCACTATGCTCCTCACTACGTATCACTTAACACTGTGTATCACTCCACCTCATAATATATCACTACACTCCTCACTATGTATCACTCAACACTTTGTATCACTTCTCACAATATATCACTCCAATTCTTGCCTGAAGCTATTGTCGTCATTTCGCACCATCACTCAATAATGAACCTACAATTTGCAACAAACAAACTTTTGTATAATAACTTGACTGTTAGTTCATGATAATCTATTACCTTTGAAGCCACATTATCCTTTGATTGACCTCATCACTCTCAATAATTTTCTATACTAGCAATGTGTATCACTCTATTATATGTATTTCACTCCTTGAGACCTCACCACACTCAATCAAATACCTCACAATGTATCACTCATTTGCCATACCATGTGGCTTGCATGCTTCTGGTGCTTAGCAATATACAAAAAACATTGTTCGTGCATCTGAAAACTTTTGTGAACATAAAATTTCATCATAATCTGATACCAGAAGGAAAAAAAAAATAAAGCATCCAATGATTCCATACACATGCATATTCTTGACTTAACATTTAGGGCTTCTATGTTGACCATTCTCTCAACCAAAATTCAGCCATATTCACCACCTCTTCAAGGCTGCACATCTTTTTTTCAAATATGGTATTATTTCTAGATTTCCATACCAGCCAATTAGAGATAAAGAAAGCCTTTATCCATTTCTTTCTCTTATCCCTCCTTACTTTCATTCCCAACCAAGACTCCAAGGCTATTTTCATATCAAATGGAATAACCCAAGCTACATTCCATTTTTTCAACCATATGCCCCACATAGTCCATGCAAACTCACATGCTAAAAGAGGTGGCAAACATCCTCTCCCTTAGTACCACACATTGGACAAATATTTTGGTCCTCTTGGATAATGCCCAACCTACATAGCCTATCTCTTGTATTTAATCTTCCAATCATAGCAAACCAATTCAACACCTCCACTCTAGGTGGCACAAGTCGTTTCCAAACCTTACTAGCATAATTGATAGACAACCCTGACATCACCTCAAGACAATCCAACAGCCTCCTATAATTTCTTATCGTTTCCTCATTTTGTGGACAAAAGAGAATTGTATCATCTGCAAATTGCAAATGGGATAGATCAATTCTTCCTTGTCCTACTCCTAGGGCTTCTATTTTTCCCAATCTTTCAATCATTCTATTCAAAACTTCCCCAACCAAGACCTCCTCCCCCCTTTTTTTTACTAGCTGTGAGTTAAAATCTAGACCATTGTCCTGATTTTTGAGTTATACATTGCAGGGTGAGGGACCTTTCCTTGATGTTTCTTGAATATCAAAGTTAACTTGAGTAATTTATCTATTCTTTTGGCAAATTGATTGGAGAAAATTATAGATGGTAAGGACTTGCCCAACATCTAGTTTGTGCTACTTCTATTGGCCACAGAATTACCTGACTGTTGATATTGAAAGTTGTTTATAACTTGGCATTTGTGTCAACATCTTTTAATAAGATAGGGGAGCGGCTATTGCCACTCTCTTTTATCTATCTCCACTCTTAATTTAATGAACTTTTATATGATTGCCCTAAAATACCCTTTTCTCTTTTTCATCATTTTCTATCATGGTTAAACTAATAATTTATTATTACTTTTGTATTATTCAAACTCATTTTGAACCGTTTCAAGTAATTATTATTGACATTGTTAAATAAATCTTATCATAATATATCATTGTTCGTGTTTTTGAATTTTTGTTATTTTGCAAAAATGTGATCCTAATAATTTTATATGAATTTTATTAAATGATGATTAATTTATTTAAAGTTTTTAATACTGATTATAATCTTTATTAGTAGAGGACCACTAAGTATTACAAGTCTTTTTTAATTAATTTATTTAATTAACTATTGATATATAACTATTAAATTACTTTTAAAACTTATAATACATAATTATCTACAATACATAGTAGTAAGTATGTTAAATACAAAATATAATTTTAAAAAATTAAACAAATAAATGGTATGGTCTTTGCATATGCAATTGACAATTTATATATTACCTTTTACATTTTTCCGGCCCATTCTTATGTGACAATGCATTTATATATGTTGAAACTATTTCAAATTAAGAGAATAAATATGTGGTCCTTATGCCAAAAATTGAATTTAAATTTAATAAATTTTATGCGATTTAATGAGTAAAAAGAAAAAGGAAGATTCTCCTAAAATAAAAGATTATCAAGACACAAAAAATTGAAGAAAAGTATTAATATTATTACAAATGAGTTAAACTAAAAATAACAATTATTAGTTTAATTACACAAAAAACATAGAAGGGTAACTATGGACAATCAAATAAAAGTGCATTAATTTAGGAGTGGTGATAGACTAATAGCCACTCCCATAAGATAGTATTAATATTTTTCCTAATTCTTATGTTGATAAACACAGTTAATCTATCTTTTAGATAATTTTTTCTCTTTTTCTTTCTCAAACAAGTGGATTATTTACCGTTAAAAGTTGAAGTGACTGATTAAGAACTTGCAAGAAACAGCAGCATACAAGTTACAGTCAATGCTAAGAAGTAGTTGCTGCAGCAACTGATCGCTTTCTCAAACCAATTATTCTTTGAGATTCCATGTGCCCATTTCACACGTCCATCGTATTTCCACAAATTAACTTGCCCTTTGTGGAATAGGAAGACCTTTAGATCAACTTGTTTGTATTTATTGGAAGTAATTTTTAAATTATGCAAGGACACGCATAATCGTGAACGTTTTCCTCAGTATTCATACATTGTTAATTTATTATTTTTTGAACTGATACATTATTAACTTTCAAGTTACTCATTTGACCCAAAAAACGAAAAAAAAAATTCTGCATGTCTTTGCTTAATTTGATATGAGGAATTAAATAATTGCACGTAGACATTTTTCTTGAAATGAACGTTTCAGAGTTAAAAGTATATATTATTTTTTTAAAAAAAGTATTCACCTATTGCTTTTTGATATTAGGAATATAGAAACTTAATCTTTTTTTTTATTTATTTTTTTTTTACTTTTTAGAATTGGTTTTGGAAAACATAGCACAATCAATTATCAGTTGTGGAGGAAAGGACTTGCTTAAAAACCAACTGTTCTGCTGTTATTATCCCATACTGTAAAACATTAATATTGAATATTACTGTTTATTGAATGAACAAGAACTTGCATGACAGTTCACAAGTCAAATTAAGTCAAGTGACCATTTCACAAGTTCATTCCAAATTTATATATCGTCCACAAAGGCGGTCCCTCCTTCATAAAAACTGTTACTATCACGGGACCGGACTATGCCGTGAAGAAAACTTGGAACTGAATACATAAATTTCACAATGTCGTGTTGGGCGTGGCATTGATCAGTGTCGTTATATCATCTATATAAGCACACACGAAGCCCCGGGGCCAATAGCATCAATTATTCAACATTTTCCTATTCGAAACAATAATGATGGCAAAGTGTAGTTTTATTAGTTTACTGGGAGTGGTCCTTGTCTTTGGTTCAGCCTCTTGTGTGTTGTTCCTACCACCACGTGTGATGGCTTCCATTAACGAGGAACGTGAGGCTTTACTAAAGAGTGGTTGGTGGAATGATTCCCGGAACATCCCAAACCATTGCAATTGGACTGGCATCACCTGTGATGAAGCTGGAAGTATTACAGAGATTGTTGGACGGGACTTGAATATTTCCCAGTCAGAACTGCGATTTCAGAACTTGAACGTGACTGCCTTTCCCAATTTAGAGACTCTACATCTTGTTCATTTGGGGCTTACGGGGCGCATCCCCTCCCAGATAGGCGCTCTTTCAAAGCTTCGCAATCTTTGGTTGTCCTTTAATAACCTTCATGGTAAGCTGCCTCCATCACTTTCAAATCTCACTCAACTTGAGTTACTTTCTATTTCAGACAATTCTCTTAGTGGTGTCATTCCTGTGACGTTGGGTCAATTGAAGAATTTGAATTATCTCTTCCTGGATTTAAACCAACTTGAAGGCCCCATACCACCTCAGTTAGGAAATTTAACACAGTTAGAAATATTATTTCTCTCAAATAATTCATTGACAGGTTCACTTCCTTCAACTTTGGGTCAATTGAAAAATTTGACTTATCTCTGGCTTCATTCAAACCGTATTGAAGGTTCTATACCACCGCAATTAGGAAATTTAAAACGGTTAGTGATATTACACCTCTCAAATAATTCACTAACTGGTTCAGTTCCTTCAAGTTTGGGTCAATTGAAAAATTTGACTTATCTCCACCTTGATTCAAACCATATTGAAGGTTCCATACCTCTAGAAATAGGGAATTTAAGCTGTTTACAAGGATTATATCTTTCAAATAACTCATTTTCTGGTTCAATCCCTTCTCAAATTGGAGCTTTAACTCATTTGGAAGATTTGTCCATAGAACTCAACCAAATCAATGGTTCTATTCCTCCAGAACTTTTTCTTTTGACCCGCTTGTGTTTGTTGAATCTCTCATCAAATCAACTGCCTAATCTAATACCCATAGAGATTGAAAAAGCTCATGTTTGGAACCTAGACCTCTCTCACAACAAGCTAACAGGTTCTATCCTATTTCCCATCCCAGATTGCCCCCATAATGTTGATTTCAGCTATAACTTGTTGAACGGAAGTATTACTTCCCAAATCAATTGTGTTGCAAACTTGAACCTTAGTCATAATTCTTTCAGTGGTGAGATCCCATTCGATCTCGGAGTGAGTTCTGTGCTAGACAGTTTGGATCTTAGTTATAACAATTTCACGGGCAAATTGCACAAGGAACTTGCTACTCTAAGATATATAAACCTTTCATACAATTCCTTTGACTATTCACAAGATGTTGACTTGAACTCACAATTACCTGAATATTGTTCTTTCCAAGAAAGCTCGTTAATGGGTTTTAAAACACCCAATTTCACATCTTGCCATGATGCCCGACAAACTAGTCCTCAAACCCATTATGTCCGACAAAACAGTAAAGCGAAGCATGTCCTTGTAATTGCTCTTCCTATCATTTCCATCACTCTTTCCACAATTTTCTTAACATTATGCTTCACAAGATGTATCAATAAGACCAAATTTGAGGGAAGATCAGCAAAGAATGGAGACTTGTTTTCTATATGGAATTATGACGGTAAAATTGCATTTGAGGACATCATTGAAGCAACACAAGACTTTGATATCAGGTATTGCATTGGAACTGGTGGATACGGTAGCGTGTACAGAGCACAACTTCCAAGTGGGAAAATTGTTGCATTGAAGAAACTTCACCAAATGGAATCTCAAAACCCTTCTTTTGACAAGACTTTCCGCAATGAGGTAAAGATGTTAACAGAAATCCGCCACAAGAACATTGTCAAGCTTCATGGCTTTTGCCTTCATAACTGGTGCATGTTTTTGGTCTATGAATACATGGAAAGAGGAAGCTTATTTTGTGTCTTGAGCATTGATGTCGAAGCTAAGGAACTAAGTTGGAGCAAGAGGATTAATATCATTCAAGGAATGGCAAATGCTTTGTCCTACATGCATCATGATTGTAGCCCACCAATTGTTCACAGAGATGTAACAAGTAACAATATTTTGCTGAACTCACAATTGGATGCTGTTGTCTCAGACTTTGGCACAGCTAGAATAATTGATCAAGATTCTTCAAACCAAACCCTACAAGTTGGAACATACGGTTACATCGCACCAGGTGTCTTTTGTTTAAAATTTAATTTTTGAATGAATTTAATTATTGGATTTCAGACCATAAGTTCATTAACAACTTTCTTGGTCTATTGCAGAGCTTGCCTACACATTGACTGTGACAGAAAAATGCGATATTTACAGTTTTGGAGTGGTGGCGCTTGAAACCTTGATGGGAAGACATCCAGGAGAGCTAATCTCATCATTATCCAACTCTTCTTCTCAAAGCATATTGTTAAAAGATATCCTGGATTCACGCATTCCTTTACCTCTTTGTCAAAAAGATGCTCAACCAATAGTTCTTGCGATAAAACTAGCATTGGCATGCTTGTGTTCTGAGCCAAAGTCCAGACCATCAATGCAGCAAGTGGCCCAAGAACTTTTCAGTTCCAAACAGTCATTGCCTTTACCCTTCTTTGAAATCTCAATCCATCACTTGATGGCAGCTGAGTTTCATGAAATAGATCTTTCAAATAAAGACTAAGGGTTGGAATCTTTTGCATGTTAATTAGTTTTAAGATGAATGACATTTCTTTTAATTGTAGCAAGGTTGATGCAAGTTGGTCTCCTAGTTTATTTAACTTTTGGTTTTTCTTTTTTTAATTGGTACAACTTCTTTAATAAACTTCCAAGTTAATTGATAGTTATTGATTGATTTATCGAATAATCGGTGTTACGATGCTAGAAACATTTATAAATAATTGATGACATATTATTACGTACGATACCAAACCTTTTATTATGATGTTCATAATATTTCTTGGTTATGCCTATATTGCGTTGAAGTGCTTTAATTTTTGCCATGTGAAATATCTTTTGCTAAATGCGCTTGAGCAACAAAGGGCAAGTCTCAAATCAACCGCGACGAGAGGCTAGCTAAATCAAAACTTACTTTTACTACTATTAAAATTTTTTTTTTTGTATTTTGTATTTTTAGTATTTTATGAAGAAAATAATAATATCTTATTTTTAGTTTTCATTTTCATTATCTGTTTTCACTATATTTTTTTTCACAGAATTCAAAAAATATAAAATCATATTTTCAATTTCCACCACCATTGTTGGTCACTGGACCATCAACGCCAATAGGTGGACCACCGCAGTTGCCAACCACAATCATCGAAGCACCACCACTGTTGTCGCTGCGCCACTGGTTGACTGTCGGGCCATAGCCATTGCCGCTACCATTTTGTTGGCAGTATCTTTGGAAAAATACTCAATATTTTCTTGAAAGTCATTATCAACAAAACATGTGAATGATTTATTTCCAGGCATAATTTATATTCTTACATTTCAATCTACATACCAAACATGTCTAAACGTGTTGCCTGGGAAATGTGATTCTTTGAAAGGAATGTTATCTCATGAAATGAAAAATCAATCTGTTAACCACAGGCCCCTTATAGTTCAAACATTTGTCTTATAAGCATATAAGGGGGCCATTCGAGAATTATTTTAATTAGAATTTAATTTATCTACATTGTCAAGGTTTTTTACACAAATAAAATAAAATAAAAGATATTATAGACTTTCCCCGCTTTACAACACTGTAAAGTTGATTTGAATCGACTTTGGTCTATAATTAGTCCACCCAACATGATTGGACATATATGACTTTTTCCCGGAAAGTTATCAAAACAAAAGTCAATTTGAATAGACTTCAAGGTTATTTCAATGCAAAAAATTCGAAATGTAAGGAAATTTGTTCTAATTAACTTCCATTAAAAAAAAAAGGACAAATATGTAAACAACTAGAAAACAGGGGAAGTCTGTAATATCTTCTTTTAATTTTATTTGCGTGAAAAAACCCAAATTGTCAATGTAAAAAAATTTATACAGATATCCAATTATGTATTAACACATAAACAAGAAAGTTACATTCGACCACTCACTTTTTTTTAAAGTCTTGGAAATAGAAGTATATGATTGAATGATAGTATAAAATATTTTTACACTGTTAATATATCAAAATTAAACTCTCTTATTTGTGCCTTTATATGAAAGAAACTTCAAAACATTTCATGAATAAATTATTTCGTATTTGGATATGTAGCAATAAAAGTGCTTGTTTTGAGCATTGTAAAAAAGTGTCACTTGAAAAGTTAGATATTTTACCATTATAAAAAAACACTAAAAATGACTTTTACAAAGGTAATAAGTTGTATAATCTTTTTTTTTAAGGTAAAGATGCTAAATAAAATAAGATAAGAAAGGAAATTATCTCATGTAAAGGATCCCAAAGGCATCAACTAGAAGAGTAAACTCCAAACCAGGCGGTGGCCTATCCCAATGTAAAAGTACATGAAGGGAAGAAGCTCTCTCTTTGGCTTTGTAAGAAAGTTCTACTTAATATGAATTACGTAACTATAGTTTTTGTCCTTTGATTAAGTTCGAGAAATTGGTAGTGATATGATATATAAGATACTATGCAAATTTTTATGATATATTATACTAATAACTTTTTTTTTATCTTAATTTATCTACATTCTTTTAAAATACAGAATCTTAAGATTTATAACCCTCCAACATATCTTATTCACAATCTTTGTGCGACAATTTGACTAGAAAATGGCTGATACCTTCGAGATAAGCCAAGATAATAATGTACCATTGGAACAATTTTTTTAGTTAGGTTTTTAAGATTTTTACCAGGAGTGTTTAAGCTATAGAGAAGTTCAAATGAAATCATTATAATAATAAATATAGTTAATTATAATCGATCTCAATTGACTTGAATTTGATTAGTAAAATTTTGCTTAAGTTATTTATTTGATATAAAAGCTTTGTGGTTCAAGATATTTATTTGGGAAATATACTAATGATAATAATTATAATAATAAATATGATTATACTTGATTTTTATTCGATTATAAATTATGATTTTTTATTTTTAATTAAATCAGGTATAATTTCTTTTAAGTTAGATATTAATTGTGAAGAATAATATTTGAAATAGTATTTGAAAAATTAAGTTAATAATCATTAAAAGAACTAAAATGAACATTTTTTCATGGGGTTATTTATTTAGAGAATATATCAATTATATTAATTATTCCTAGACTTTAACATTTTTTCTCGGTGAGTTATTTATATAGAGAATATATCAAATTGTAGTAATTATAACAAGCATAATTAATTGTCATTTGTACTTTACTACCAACCATGATTCATAGTTTTTTATTAAATGGAAAATTAGTTGAGCAACATGTTATTTAGTAAATTTGAACATTTTTAAACTTTTGAAATTGAGATTAAATCAATGGTTATTTTTGTTCATGTTGTTTTTGTTTGTTTTTTCAGTAACGTTTTGCTCATGTTATTTATTTGGCTGTGAAAAGTTCTTTTGCTTAGGTTTTTAACTGATAGGAAATTATAATGGTAATAATTTTAATAATTAATATTCTAATAATAAATATAATTAATATAATTGGTTTCAATGAACTTCAAATTGATTATTAATTTTTTCTCTGATTTTCAAATGAATTAAATTTTTTTTATAGGAATAGTATTCAAATATTATTTTTTAATAAAATATGATTTTGATACAAATGTTAGTAAAAATATTAAATATTGTTAAAATTTATTTTTTATTGGAATATGATTCAAATAGTAGTAAAAATCTTAATATCATTATTAAAATCATTTAATGATAAAAATATCATTTTTTATTTATAATATTAGGATGCCAATGATTTACATTATAATATTTTAATAAATCCATATTTTAAAATAGTAAATGATTAGTATTAGTATTTGTTTTCATCTAATTTATAGATTTAGTTAGACAATTAATTAGATAATTCTAATTACCAATGACTATTGATTCATTTACGGGCCTAAAACATAAAAAAGAATATAATAACATTTGTTATTTAATGCTAACTGTAACGCCCGGGGACGAGGATGAGGAGTGATCGCCGGTGCAAAGAGGGCACGGACAAGGAGCGGCTCCTCACAAAGGTCTTCTAAGCGGAGGGGTACATGAATGAACCGATTACACACCCGAATGAGAGGGATCCTGAGACTATATAGGTATGGGACTATACAGTTGAGGAGGGCTTATATGAATTGATTCGTACTACCTATACCAACAAGATGCATCTTCTTTTCAGTAGCCTAAACTGAAAGAACTCCATAGTTAAGTGTGCTTGACCTGGGGTAATTTTGGGATGGGTGACCTCCTGGGAAGTTTTCCCAGGAAGCGTGCGAGTGAGGACAAAGCATGCTGAAAAAGACCCGTGTTGGTTTGTGGGGACAGTCGTCAATCCATAAAGCAGCAGGGGATGTTACACTAACAATAATTTCAATTTGTAAATGATCAACAACAAAAATATAGTATAGCATTGCCGTACGTTGAAAAGAATATAGTCTTCAAATAAATCAATTTTTTTTACAGAAATAAGATTTTAAACAGAAAAAAAGGTTTATCTTTCATTTACAATCCAATCCAAGTAAATTTATTTTCCTAAATTGATCAATCAATTAAATTCTAAATTGATTCAGTCGTTTCCAATTATTATATATATTTTACTAGTTGTTTGACCCGTGCGATGTATGGAGAGATAATAAAAAATAGTTTGTTGATTATCATAAAAAATAAAGATAATTTATTTAAATATATCTTATAGAAAATTGAGTATATAAATTTATCTTAAAAGTAAGTTAATAGTTAAATAATTAAACAAGTGGATAAAATATAAATGTGTCATTCTATTTTATATCTTATTTTGCATATCATATTTATAAAGTTGAAAAAATCTCGATGGATGACCTATAACTAATAATAAATAGCCTATTTTATAAAAATTTTATATATTTCGAAAGTTAAAATTGTTGAATAAAGAAAGATAATAAATAGATAATTTTATTATATCATGAGTTATTTATAGGGATGACAATGAGTATCCATGAGAAAGGGGACATGTCCCATGTCTTCCATCGCCATTTAGAATTTTGGCTTTCATCCCCATCCACATCCCCCTAACGAGTCCCCATTTCCCATTTCTTATGGGGATTTTGAATCCTTATGGTATTTATGAGTTTATTAATAAATTTCAAAAAGAGAACAACTTTAAAAATATTTTACAATTTGAAATATAAATATCCATAATAACAAATATTATTAATGTAACATAATCCAAATTAAAATAAAAAATGCATACATAATACAAATACAATCAAAATAATTAAAAAAAAAATGAAGATATACTAACCCCATCTCTATCCTGTTTAATAAACGGGGACTTAGCCCCATCAATGATCCATAAGAAAACAAAATATGTCTCAATTCCTTTCCCCATAATGGGTAATCCCCATGTTTATCTACTTTCAATTTTTTTTAATCATCCCAACCTATTTATATCTTTTTAGTAAATTAAAATATTTAATTTATAAAAATTATAAAAGTTTATAATTAATAAAAATAATGAACAAATTTAATTTATATGATTTCAAAGTGTAAATTGTGGAATTGATTTTTTTAAATATTTTAGTGTTGAAAAATTAAAGGTATTTTTTTCAAAAGAATTAGTATGAAAAGATTATGGAATTGATTGATTGGAATGTTCAAGTTGTAAGAAATTAAATAGGATATAGTGATACATATAGATAGATAATTTTTTTAATTATAATTTTCAAAAGTTCTAGATTTGAAGTTAAAAAAGTTTTCCATACTCCCGTCTTCATTTAGAATTTTATCTCTATTCTCATCCAATCTTTAGACGTAAAAATTAAGAAAGGTGATGCCTAAATCACTTTATGAATAACACGTGAAGCCTAAATCACTATATAAATGACATATATAATAGTTTCCATGAAATAAGTCTGAAATATAAGTATAGTAGATGTAAAAGAAAAAATCTATTTTGCTTATGGATTAAAGGTAATAGTTTGATCTTTAGGGCTTTGCTCTTTTTTTTTTTTTAATTCTACTGCCAATTTTGCTCTTAATATTGGCCTTAACATTTTTTTTTGTTCATTTGTCATAAAGATATTTTTTTTCATCATTTGAGCTCTACATCACCATCCGATTTATATTCTTTACCTTCATCCACCTTCTGTTCACTTTTTTTTGTTGGTAAGAAATTTTCTTTTCACTATTATTTTAATAATTTTTTAATTTCATTTAGAGTTCTAATTTTTCTTCTGTAGTGCTGAACCCCCCTCTCCTCTTTGTTTTCATTATCCTTCACTTTTATGTTGTTAGATATAAGCAGTAGTAGTGAGTTGTCCATATTTGTTAAACTAATCACTTTTATTATCATTTTTTTTCTTACTTTTCTCATTTGTTTTTTCTGATTTTTCTGCATATCTAAACTCGAATTCGTTTCTATTGTGCATCTTGATGCAAATATGTTAAAGCAATTGTTTCATATTTTTCCAAGCAGTTTCTAGAATTTTTCAATGTAACACTTTTAATAGAATTTTGAGGCTTTGATTTTTTTTTTTTGGAAGCAATTTCCATGGCAATTTGAGGTAAGGTTTTATGCACAAAAATACATTTCACTTCTTTATTTATATACTTGCTTGTTTCTTTGTACACATATTTTATGATTAATTAAGTACAAAAAAATTTGTTACATTACATTAATCACTTTTTGGACTTTATAAGAAAGTTCTACTCAATACAAATTACGTGCCTATAATTTTTGTACTATGATCAATTCCAAGGACCCTTGGCAGTGATATGATATATAATAAGATGCAATACATTTTTTATGATATATTATACAAATTAGCTTTTTTAGTCTTAATTTATCTACATTTCTTTAAAAATGCAGAATCTTAAAGTATATAACCCTCCACCACATCTTGTTCACAATCTCTAGGGCAACAATTTGACCAGCAAATGAGTGATGATCATCAACCTTGAAGATAAGCCAAGATAATAATTTTAAACTGTCAGAGCAATTTTTTTCGTTAGGTTTTTAAGATTTTTACCGATGGTTTTTAAATAACAGAGAATACCAAATGAAATAATTATAATAATAAATATAATTAATGGTAATTGATTTCAAATACATATAAATGCTTTGTGATTCAAGATATTTATCTAGGAAATATACTAATTAGAATAATAATTATAATTGATTATATTTTATTTTGATTCGATTATTAAATTATGATTTGCAATTTTTGATTAAATTTGATATAATTTCTTTTAAGCTACATGTTAGTTTTATAGAATAATATTTGAAATAGGATTTTAAAAAAATTAAGTTAATAATTTTTAAAAAATTAAAATAAAATTTTTTTATTAGGTTATTTATTTGGAGAATATATCAATTATATTAATTATACTTAGAAATTAATATTTTTTCCTTAGGTTTTTTATATAGAAAATATTTCATATTGTAGTAATTATAACGCGCATAACTAATAAATCATCTATGGATTCAATTATATCATTTATACTTTACTACCAGTCATGATTCATAGTTTTTTAATAAATTAGATAATTAGTGGAGCAATATGTTTTTTTTTTTTGTAGATTTGAACATTTTTAACTTTTGAAATTGAGATTAAATCAATGGTTATTTTCATTCACGTCATTTATTTTGCTATGAAACATTTTTTCAGTTAGGTTTTTAATTTATAAGAAATACAAATTGTAATAATTTTAATAACAACTATTTTAATAATAAATATAACTAATATAATTGATTTTGATGGACTTCAAATTGATTATTAATTTTTGCTCTTAACTAATATAATTGATTATTGATTTTGAGCAATTACATTCGGTTAAGACTTGATGTATAAGCGTCAGGTATTTATACCCAGACTACAGGAATTACAAGTTAGATTTTGACTTTTCTCAATTCATAGCTTGCTACATTAAGGTTAAGGAAATCCCCCCAACATTATAGTATTGCCTTACGTTGAGACGATTGACTTTTACATATAAAAAAAATATATAAATGGGATTTGTTTTTCTTATAGTTAAAAAGAATATATTCTTCAAATAAATCAATTTTTTTTATAGAAATAAGATTTCAAACTAAAAAAAAAAAAGATTTATCTTTCATTTACAATCCAATCAAAGTAGATTTATTTTCCTAAATTGATCAATCAATTAAATTCTAAATTGACTAAGTCGTTCCTAGTTATTATATGTATTCGGGGAGATAATAAAAAATAGTTTATTGATTATTATTGAAAATAAATTATAATTTATTTAAATATATCTCATAGAAAATTGAATATATAAATTTATCTTAAAATTAAGTTAATAGTTAAATAATTAAATAAGTGTACAAAATATAAATGTGTTATTCTACTTTATATCTTATTTTGATTAATATTATATTTATAAGGTTCAAAACAATCTCGATAAATGACCTATAACTAAAAATAAAAAGCATATTTTATGAAAATTTTGCATGTTTTGAAAGTTAAAATTGTTGAATAAAGAAAGATAGTAAATGGATAATTTTACTATATCATGAGTCATTTATAGGGATGACAATGAGCATTCATGAGAAAAGGGAGATGTCCGATGTCTCCCGTCACCGCTTAGAATTTTACCTCTTATCTCCAGTTGCATCCCCCTTATGGGTTTCCATTTCCCATTTCCTATGGGAATTTTGAATCCTTATGGTATTTAACGGTTTATTAACAAATTTTAAAAAGAGAAAAATTTTAAAAATATTTTACAATTTGAAACATAAATATCCATAATAACAAATACTATTGATACAACATAATCCAAATTAAACCTAAAATGCATACATAATGCAAATACAATAAAAAAAAATTAGAAAAATAAAGATGTGCTATCTCCGTCCCCGTCCCGTTTAACAAATAGGGACTTAGCCCCTACCGATCTTCCATATGAAAACAAAATATGTCCCAATTCCTTTCCCTATTGTGGAAATTCCCACATATATCCACTTTCAATTTTTTTTTATAATCCTTAGCCATTTATATCTTTTTAGTAAATTAAAATATTTAATTTATAAAAATATATTTTAATTAATAAAAATAATGACTAAATTTAATTTATATGATTCAAATATGTGTAAATTGTGGAATTGATTTTTTTTAAATATTTTAGTGTTGAAAAATTAAAGGTATTTTTTTCCAAAAAATTAATATAAAAAATTATAGAATTGATAGATTGGAATGTTCAAGTTGTAAAAAAATTAAATAGGATATAGTGATATAGGTAGATAGATAATTTTTTATTATGATAATTTTTTGTTATAATTTTCAAAAGTTTTAGATTTGAAGTTGGAAAGTTTTCCCTACTCTTGTACTCATTTAGAATGTTATCTCCATTATCATCCAATTTTTACACATAAAGATTCAGAAAAGTGGGGCCTAAATCACTATATGAATGATATATGAAGCCTAAGTCACTATATGAATGACACATGTAATAGTTTCCATGAAATAAATCTGAAATTTTAGTATAGAAGATGTAAAAGAAAAAGTCTATTTTACTTATGGATTCAAGGTAATAGTTTGATCTTTAGAGTTTTACTCTTTTATTTTTTTTTTAAATTATTCCGCAATTTTGCTCTTAATATTGGTTTTAACATTTCTTTTTTGTTCATTTGTCATAAAGGTAATCTTTTTTTTCATCATTTGAGCTCTACATCACCATCCGATTTTTATCCTTTGCCTTCATCCACCTTCTCTTCACTTTTTTTTTTTGTTGGTAAGAAATTTTCTTTTCACTGTTATTTTAATATTTTTCTAATTTCATTTAATGTTCTAATTTTCCTTCTCTGGTGCTGATCTCCCCTCTCTTCTTTGTTTTCAATATCCTTCACTGTTACGTTGTTAGATATAAGCAGCAGTAGTGTGTTGTCCATATTGTTAAACTAATCACTTTTATTATTATTATTCTTTTTTCTTACTTTTCTCATTCATTTTTTTATTTTTCTACATATTTAAACTCCAATTTGTTTCTATTGTGCATCTTCATGCAAATATGTTTAAGCAATTGTTTTGTATTTTCCCAAGCAATTTCTAGAATTTTTCAATGTAACACTTTTAATTAACTTTTGAGGCTTTTAATTTTTTTTTTCTGGAAGCAATTTCCATGGCAACTTGAGGCAAGATTTTATGCACAAAAATAAATTTGGCTTCTTTATTTATATACTTGCATGTTTGTTTGTACACATATTTTATAATTAATTAAGTACAAACAAATTTGTTACATTACACTAATCACTTTTTTTACTTTATAAGAAAGTTCTACTTAATACGAATTAATGTCTATAATTTTGTTACTATGATCAATTCCAAGAAATTGGTAGTGATATGATATATAATAAGATGCTATACAATTTTTTATGATATATTATCCTAATTAGCTTTTTTAGTCTTAAGTTATCTACATTTCTTTTAAATGCAGAATCTTAAAGTATATAACCCTCCACCACATCTTGTTCATAATCTCTAGGCAACAATTTGACCAGCAAATGAGTGGTGATAATCAACGTCCAAGACAAGCCAAGATAATAATTTTATACTGTTAGAACAATTTTTTTACTTAGGTTTTTAAGATTTTTACTGATGGTTTTTAAATAATAGAGAATACCAAATAAAATAATTATAATAATAAATATAATTAATTGTAATTGATTTCAAATAGATATAAAAGCTTTGTGATTCAAGATATTTATCTAGGAAATATACTAATTATAATCATAATTATAATTGATTATACTTGATTTTGATTCCATTATTAATTATGATTCCCAATTTTTGATTAAATTTGATATAATTTCTTTTAAGTTAGATGTTAGTTTTAAAGAATAATATTTGAAATAGGATTTGAAAAAAAATAAGTTAATAATTTTAAAAAATTAAAATAAAGATTTTGTATCAGGTTATTTATTTAGAGAATATATCAATTATATTAATTATACTTAGACGTTGATATTTTTTTCCTCAGCTTTTTTATATAGAGAATATTTCATATTGTAGTAATTATTATAACGTGCATAACTAATAAATCAGTTGTGGATTCAATTATATCATTTATACTTTACTACCAATCACGATTCATAGTTTTTTTCTTAATAAATTAGATAATTAGTTGAGCAATATGTTATTTTTGTAGATTTGAACATTTTTAAACTTTTGAAATTGAGATTAAATCAATCGTTTTTTTCGTTCATGTTATTTATTTTGCTATGAAACATTTTTTTCAGTTAGGTTTTTAATTTATAAGAAATACTAATTGTAATAATTTTAATAACAAATATTTTAATAATAAATATAACTAATATGATTGATTTTAATGGACTTCAAATTGATTATTAATTTTTGCTCTTATTTATTTAGAAATAAAACCCTTTTGAGCAGATTCTAACCACCAACGGATTTATAGTTAGTTAGTAGTCATTGTGTAACGATTTTGTTTTGAGCAGTTACATTCGATTAAGACTTGATGTATGAGCGTCATGCATTTATACCCAAACTACAGTAATGACAAGTTAGATTTTGACTTTTCTCAATTCATAGCTTGCTACATTGAGGTTAAGGAAATCCTCCTAAGATTGTAGCATTGACCAGAATGTGTGTCGCATGGCCACATGATGCGCCACAAGAATTCAACTTATTCACGAATACTTCTATATATGGGTTGGTGTGGTGGGCTCCAATGGTAAAAGTGGCTTTATGGGCTAGTAGTTAAAAAACAATTTGAAAAAAAAATAATAAATAAAGAAAGACTTTTTGGCTTGATTATTTCTATACTAAGCTGGAAGATGAGGACAAGTTTCTGAGTACTTGCTTCGTAATATGTATCTAAGATAGTTAATCCATCCGTGGTATGGTATTTGTAGTATGATATGAACTCTAATTTTCATCTCTGAAAATGCTAACATGCACTTTACAGAACTTGAATACCAGATATTCTGTCTGGCTCTTGAATGATTACCCAAACCCTTTTGTTCCACAGCCATTTTCCAGAACTTAAGTTCAAATTTTCCTTCTTCTTCATAGAGTCACTTGAAAGGGGTTATTATTCGAAGTGTCAAAACGAGTTATACTCTTGCATAGTAAGTCTTTGGCTCGCATCAATGCAGCAAAATGAAACTACCTTGCTTGTTTTGCTCTGCAATCAGGGGCAGTAATTGACATGGATTTACTTTGGATGCCAACTGCCTAGCTAATTCAACTCTCTGGTTATATTTGGGTTATCACTGGCTAAGTAAACTATTATGAGGCAAACGAATAAGCATAACATAAGACTGAGTTAGTACCATGCTGTTAAAAATATTGTGATTAATTCATTTGTGACATGTATTTGGGACTAGTGGCTCTCCTTAATTGATATTTCAACTTTCAAGAATTTCAGAGTTAAGTGCAAACCATTGATATTGAAAAGTTGTTCAAAACTTCACCCTCAATGAATGGACAATGTAATTGTTAATTCGAAGTTGCAATGAGTGAATTACAACTTGCAAGAAACGACAGTTAAAAACAAGTCAGTCAACCTAAGAAATCGTTGCTACTGCGTTCCACAAACACGGCCCCCACTTCTTCCAATTATGTTACAACTCCACTATGGAATAAACTTTGTCTTTTGAACGTCAAGTCTCATGTCGTAAAAAAACTTCAAATTGAATCCATAGTTCCCACAATGTCGTGTTGGGCATGGGATTGATCAGTGTCATTATATCATCTATATATCTATATATACACGTACGAAGCCCGGGCCAAGAGCATTATGCGACCCTTTCCAATTCGAAAAAATGATGGCAAAGTGCAGTTTCGGTTTACTGGTAGTGGCCCTTGTCTTTGGTTCAGCCTCTCATGTGTTGTTCCTGCTGCCACCTGTCATGGCTTCCATTAGTGAGGAACGGCGGGCTTTGGTACAGAGTGGTTGGTGGAGTGGTTTCCGGAATAACTCCAACCACTGTGATTGGAATGGCATCACGTGCAATGGAGCTGGAAGTGTTGAAGAGATTGATGGATGGGCCTTGAATATTCCCAGGTCAAAGTTGCGGTTTCAGAGCTTGAACCTAACTGCCTTCCCCAATTTAGAGCATCTAGATCTTGATGGATTGGGGCTTACAGGAAGCATCCCCTCAGAAATAGGCAATCTTACAAAGCTTTTCCATCTCCACCTCTCTCATAATCGCCTTCATGGTAGGTTGGCTATGTCGCTTTCAAATCTCACTCAACTTGAGTTGCTTGAAGTTTCATACAATTCTCTTAGTGGTGTCATTACTTTTACATTGGGTCAGTTGGAGAATTTGATCTATCTCTCATTTTCTTCAAATCAAATTGCAGGTCCCATACCACCACAATTAGGGAGTTTAAAATGGCTAGAGGTATTACACCTCTCAAATAATTTACTGACAGGTTCAATTCCTTCAACTATGGGTCAATTGGAAAATCTAACCGATTTTGTCTTTTATTCAAATCAAATTGAAGGCACCATACCACCACAATTAGGGAATTTAAAACGGTTAGAAGTATTAGACCTCTCAGATAATTCGCTGATAGGTTCAATTCCCTCAACTTTGGGTCAATTGGAAAATCTGACCAATCTTTTTCTCTATTCAAATCAAATTGAAGGTCCTATACCACCACAATTGGGGAATTTAAAACAATTAGAAGTATTACACTTCTCGAACAATTCTCTGACAGGTTCAATCCCTTCAACTTTGACTCAATTGGAAAGTTTGATTTATATCCATCTTGATTCAAACCATTTTGAAGGTTCCATGCTCCAACAAATAGGGAATTTAACCGGTTTGCGGGGATTATATCTTTCAAATAACTCATTTTCTGGTCCAATCCCCTCTCAAATAGGAGCTTTAACTATGTTGGAAGAATTGTACATAGAACTCAACCAAATAAGCGGTTCTATTCCTTCTCAAATTAAAAACTTGTCCAATCTAGTCAATTTAGATCTGTCACGTAATAAATTGTCTGGCGTTATTCCTCATGCCCTTTTTCAATTGACTCGGTTGCATTTGTTAACACTCTCATCAAATCAACTGTCTGGTCCAATACCGTTGGAGATTGGAAAAGCTAATGTTTCTTACCTAGACCTCTCTCATAACAAGCTTACGGGTTTTGTCCTATTTCCCGTCCAATCTTGCCCCCTTGGTGTAGATTTAAGCTACAACTCATTGAATGGAAGTATTACTTCCCAAATCAATTGTGTTGCAAGCTTTAACCTAAGTCATAATTTACTTAGTGGTGACATACCATTTGACCTTGGAGTGAATTCTGTGCTGGACAATTTGGACCTTAGCTATAACAATCTCACAGGCAAACTCCACAAGGCACTTGCTACTCTAAGGTATATAAATCTTTCATACAATTCCTTTGACTTTTCACAAGGCCTTGATTTGGAATCAAAATTACCTGAATATTGTGTTTTCCAAGAAAGCTCGTTACTCAGTTTTAAAACGCCTAATTTCACATCTTGCCATGTTGTCAAACAAACTAGTCCTCAAATCCATTATGTCCAACAACACAGTAAGGCCAAACATGTCCTTGTAATTGCTCTTCCTATCATTTCTATCACTCTTTCCACAATTTTCTTAACATTATACTTCACAAGATGTATCAATAAGACCAAATTTGAGGGAAGATCAACGAAGAATGGAGACTTGTTTTCTATTTGGAACTATGATGGTAAAATTGCATTTGAGGACATCATTGAAGCAACACAAGACTTCGATATTAGATATTGCATTGGAACTGGTGGATATGGCAGTGTGTATAGAGCACAACTTCCAAGTGGGAAAATTGTTGCATTGAAGAAACTTCACCAAATGGAATCTCAAAACCCTTCTTTTGACAAGAGTTTTCGCAATGAGGTCAAAATGTTAACAGAAATCCGTCACAAGAACATTGTCAATCTTCATGGCTTTTGCCTCCATAATCGTTGCATGTTTTTGGTCTATGAATACATGGAAAGAGGAAGTTTATTTTGTGTCTTGAGCATTGATGTGGAAGCTAAGGAATTAAGTTGGAGCAAGAGGATTAATATCATTCAAGGAATGGCAAATGCTTTGTCATACATGCATCATGATTGTAGCCCACCAATCGTTCACAGAGATGTAACAAGTAACAATGTTTTGCTGAACTCACAATTGGATGCTGTTGTCTCAGACTTTGGCACAGCTAGACTAATTGATCCCGATTCTTCAAACCAAACCCTACAAGTTGGAACATACGGTTACATTGTACCAGGTGTTTTTTGTTTAAAATTTAATTATTGATAGTTTCACTAAATGAATTTAATTATTGGATTTGAGACCTTAGGTTCATTAACAACTTTCTTGGTTTGCAGAGCTTGCATACACAATGATCGTGACAGAAAAATGTGATGTTTACAGTTTTGGAGTGGTGGCGCTCGAAACATTGATGGGAAGACATCCAGGAGAGCTAATCTCATCATTATCCAACTCTTCTTCTCAAAGCATGTTGTTAAAAGATATCCTGGATTCACGCATTCCTTTACCTCTTTGTCAAAAAGATGCTCAACCAATAGTTCTTGCAATAAAACTAGCATTGGCATGCTTGTGTTCTGAGCCAAAGTCCAGACCATCAATGCAGCAAGTGGCCCAAGAACTTTTCAATTCCAAACAGTCATCGCATTTACCCTTCTTTGAAATCTCAATCCATCACTTGATGACGGCTGAGTGTCATGGAATAGATCTTTCAAATAAAGACTAAGGGTAGCAATCTTTTGCATGTTTAATTAGTTTTAAGATGAATTACATTTTGTTTTTATTATTCCAAGGTTGATGCAAGTTGTTCTCCTCCTTACTTTTGACTCTTGGCCCTTTTTTTTTCAATTGGTACAAACTTCTTTAATATAACTCCAATTTAATTGATACTATTGATTGATTTATCAAATAATCGGTATTAAGATGCTAAAAAACATTTCTAAATAATTGATGATATATTATTAAGCACGATACCAAACCCTTTATTTATGATGTTTGTAATATTTTCATGGTTATGCCTATATTGCATTGAAGCGCTGTGATGATTGTTGCCATGTGAAATACCTTTTGTTACTTGTACTTGGGCAAAAAAGGGCAAGTCTCAAATCTACCGCGAAAGGAGGCTAGCTAGATCAAAACTTACTCTAAACTCTTTGTTTTTATTTTCTACATTTTGTATTTTCATGGTTTTATAAAGAAAATACTGAAAATAATTAAATTTTATTTTTAGTCCTAATTTTCATTCCCCATTTCTACTATGTTCTCCACCTGTTGAATGCCAAACCACTGCTGTCAGCACTATCATTTTGTTGATGGTGTTTTTGGGAAAATATTCAATATTCTCATGAAAGCCATTATCAACAAAAACACAAATGATTTATTTTCATGTATAATTTATAAGATTCATTGATTTCAATCTATATACCAAACACACCTAAATGTCTTGCTCAGCAAATGTGATTCTTGGGAAGGAATATTTTTCTTAGGAATGAAAAATCAATCTGTCAACCACACGCCCTGTTAGAGTTGGGACATTTGTCTCATAAAGAGCCCGTTTCGAGAAATATTTTAATTAGAAATTACTTTATCAGCATTGTTGTGTAAAAAAGAAAATTATATAGATATCAAATTGTGTAGTATTACGTCAGTAAAAGAGTTAGATTTAAACATTTATTTTTTGAAAGTCTTGGAAATAGAACGAAGCATATGATTGGATGATAGTATAAAATTTTTTTACATTATTAATATCAAAATTAAACTCTTTTATTTATGTCTTTGTATGAAATAAACTTCTAAACAAATATTTTATAAATGAATTATTTTGTTTCTGGACTTGTAGCAGTAAAAGCGTTTGTTTTGAGAATTGTAAAAAAATGCTTCTTAATAAGTTAAATATTTTACTATTACAAAAAACACTAAAATTGACATTTTGAACATTAATAAGTTGTATAATCTGATAAGACAAGAAGTTAACAAATGTGATTTTTAGCTTTTAAAAAGATTTAAAAGAATGTTATAAATCATGTTAATCAAATAGGACCCAAGTATAAAAGGGGAGTTGTTCTACATGAGTTGAGAGTAAGAGATCTTACTCCGCATTACTTCCAAATAATTTATATACTTTTTAAATGTATTTTCTCTATGGCCAAAAAAACAAAAAAAAACCTCTAATCAGTGCCCTAAAATGAAAGGTTTTGTATTGAGAAGATAGATTTTTATATTTTCAATACATGGGTCTCATTAAAAAAAAATCAAAACTTTTTCTGTTTTTTATTTTCTTATGGCACGGGTAAGAAAAACACTCATTATTTATTTATTTATTTTATCTTTTATAATCATTCTAATAAATTGTGTTGCGGTAAATAATTGTTGTTTCACCAGCAGAAAAAGAAGTGATAGTGGGCAGTGGGCATTGAACATGGTGCAAAAGCAACACTGAGGGAGTGTGGGCGGAGAGGAGAGGAGAGGAGAGGGTGGAGATGGGTATTGCCACCCTTTCAATTCAAAACCTTTCATTTCCAATTTTCATATTTTCCCTGCATTTTCTAATTGGGCATGTTTATACGTTAAAATAACTAAAAAAAATAAAAACTGATTTTCAAGGAATTTTTTTCGCACATACCCATTATTTCATTTGTGAAGTTTCTGATGGTGAAGCGTTGATGCAGAGTTGATAATAACAGATACTGCATCAGGGCTAGAAAAGCGTACGTCTAGCTGGTTTGGTTGATGTCATGGTTGTGAACTCACCTTATGTGCCTACCCCTGAAGAAGAGGTTGGTGCTGAATCTATTACCTCTTATCATCATTTACCCATTAGTTGCATGCAACTGACTTTCTCTCAAGTAAACTCGCTGTTAAACTCGTTAGTTACCTCAATCTTATAGTTGCAGGTTGCAAGATTCTCATCTTTGCCACACATCTTTTGCTCTTGTTGGCATTTCACTGCCCAACGTTCACTACCATAAAACATTGGTCGTCTTATTGCTATCTCAGAATTTTCCTTTGACTTCAATAGGCATTTTGCTCTTACAAAGTACACCTGAATCATTTCTCCATTTTGTCGACCTGCATTGAATACCGTTACGATCCAGGACCTAGGATCGCATATCTCAAATGGAGGAAAGGATCACCAAGGGAAGGACAGCCCAAGATCCACCTAAGGCAAGGACCACCCGAGAACCACCAACAGAGAGGATCAGCAAGAGAAGACCATTCGAGGTCAAACTGTGATCCACTCGAGGTTATCTAGAGGCTTGAACCTGGTGAAGAGATTCTCTTCGGAGGAAGATGAAATGACCCTAGGCAAGATCAAGAGGAGCGCCTAATGAACGCGGGATAAAGTATAGACATACAGCATAAGATTAATACAACCTGTCACAACTTAGAATGAGTGCATTGTCGCAAAGGGCATTGATTAATTAGTGTCATTAGATTATCTATAAAAACACACACAAAGCCCCAGCGTCAATAGCATTATCAAACCCTCTCCAATTTGAAACTCGTGATGGAAAACTGTAGCTTTTGTTTACTGGCAGTGGCAGTTTTCTTTGGTACAGCCTTTCATGTGTTTCTCCCATTACCACCTGTTATGGCTTCCATTAATGAGGAGCGGGTGGCTTTGCTACGAAGTGGTTGGTGGTGGAATGATTCCCGGAATATCTCAAACCACTGTAATTGGACTGCCATTACCTGTAATGAAGCAGGAAGTGTTACAGACATTGCTACACATTATTGGCCTCTGAATCTTCATCCACCATCTTTGCAGCTCCAAGAATTGAACCTGACTGCCTTTCCCAATTTAGTCATTCTATATCTACCTCGAATGGGACTTACAGGAAGGATCCCCACACAAATAGGTGCTCTCACAAAGCTTCTCCTTCTTGATCTATCCTATAATCGTCTTCATGGTGAGTTGCCTAGAACACTTTCAAATCTCACTCAACTTACAATGCTTGATCTTTCATTCAATTCTCTTAGTAGTGTTATTCCTTCTACATTGAGTCAATTGGACAATTTAACCCTTTTCTCCCTTACTTCGAACCAAATTGAAGGCTCAATACCACTGCAACTAGGGAATTTAAGACTCTTACATGAATTATGGCTCTCAGATAATTTAATCATTGGTCCAATCCCATCTACTTTGGGCCAATTGGAGAATTTGACCATTCTCTCTCTTTCTTCAAACCAAATTGAAGGTCTCATACCTCAGAAATTTGGGGATTTAAAGAGCTTACATGGATTATATCTCTCAAATAATTCACTCACAGGTTCAATCCCTTCTAATTTGTGTCAATTGGAGAATTTAGTTTATCTCTACCTTGATTCAAATCAAATTGAAGGACAAATTCCAGTACAGATAGGGAGTTTAAAACAACTAGAAGTATTGAATCTTTCAGGTTACTCCCTATTTGGTCCAATTCCTCATGAAATAGGATCTTTGTGTTATGGTATCATCAGAGTCGGGTACACCCCAAGTGTAATAAACACTTTGCGGATGTGAGCGGAAGCGCGCCTAAATTGAAGAGACGGAAAAATGGAGTACGGTAAATAGTAATTCACAGTGGGACCCGCTTCACTATTTATGAATAGTCTCGTTACTATTCACACCAACAAAATAGATCAAGAGAACTGCATACTAATATTTTAACGTGGAAAACCCTCCTGTAATTTTGAGGGAAAAACCACGGGCCAAACTCCGAAAAATACTCCACTATATTTAAAAGTAATTACAATTTAGTGTATCCCCAGTGAGACTCTCTCCTACTACAAATTGTAGTATTACAAAAATCTAGAGAATATATCCAAAACCCCTAGTGTATACTTACTCTACACTCCTGAAATTTTCTTACACACACTCTCTATTTTTCTCTCACTACAAGAAGCCTACACTGCTTCTTCCTATACAACTGAGGAAATGCTTCTTAGTTCGGGATGCTCTTCACCGTTTGCATCCATCCCCTCTATTTATAAAGTTTTTAAGAGTTACTATATATGTTACTGTGCACAATGCGGTGATACAACTGTGCATTTAGTGCAACAGCTTTCGGTGGCATCCTTTGTTGACTGCTGTGGCAAAAAGACAAGCCACATTTCTAACACTTTGATGTCTTTAGAAGAGCTATACATAGAATTCAATCAAATGAATGGTTCAATACCTTTAGAATTTAAGGATTTGGTCAGCCAAAATTCTTTACATCTTTCTCATAATAAGCTATCTGGCAGTATACCAGTCGAACTGTTCCAATTGAGCTTGTCTTCTCTTCATCTTTCAACCAACCAATTGAGTGGGTGCATACCATCGGAGATTAGAAATGCCACCAACCTGTATGATGTAGACCTTTCCTACAACAAGCTAGAAGGATCGATCCCATCTCCTATAGTAAACTGTTGGCAGTTGGGGAAAGTGAATTTAAGCAATAACATGTTAACTGGAGCCATTCCTTCCCAAATTGGGCGTGTTAATAACCTTGATCTCAGTCACAATTTTCTCAGTGGTAAAGTGCCTTCTTTGGTCATTCTTGATGGTCTTTCTTCTCTTTGAATAGATCAAGTATTATCAAGCTTAGATCTTAGCTACAATAATCTCACAGGTGCACTGCCAATTCAACTTGCAAATGTACTACATATTAACTTGTCATTCAATTTCTTTGAGTGTTCACAAGAGTACAGAGTTTTCCATGAAGAATCATTAATTGGTAACACTCCCAATTTTGTTTCCTGTTCTTTTCAAGTTCAAAAAACCAATAAAGCTAAGCATCTCATTGTAATTACTCTTCCTATTATTTGCTTCCTCCTTGTCATTTGCCTGCCTATATATTTTACTCTATATAAGACCAAATCAGAACAAAAGTCAACAAAGAATGGAGACTTGTTTTGCATATGGAATTATGCTGGTAAAATTACAGTTGAAGACGTCATTGAAGCAACACAAGACTTTGATATCAAGTATTGCATCGGAACTGGTACATGTGGCAGTGTGTACAAAGCACAACTGCCAAGTGGCAAAATTGTTGTGTTGAAGAAACTCCACCAATTGGAGTCTCAAAACCCATCTTTTGAAGGGAGCTTCCATAACGAGGTGAAGATGTTAGCCAACATCCATCACAGAAACATTGTCAAACTTCATGGCTTTTGCATCCACAATCGATGCATCTTTTTAGTTTATCAGTAGATGGAAAGAGGAAGCTTATTTTGTGTATTGAGCGATGATGTTGAAGCTGAGGAGTTGAGCTGGAGCAAGAGAATGAATATCATTCGAGGAGTGGCATATGCTATGTCCTACATGCATCATGATTGTACCCCACCAATTGTTCACAGAGATGTATCAAGTAGTAATATTTTGTTGAACTCTCAATTAGATGCAGTTCTCTTAGACTTTGGCACAGCTAGACTAGTTAATCTAGATTCTTCAAACCAAACCTTACCAGTTGGAAAATATGGTTATGTTGCACCAGGTGAAGTTTGTACTTTCATACTTTTCACAAAATAGAATTACTGAATTTGAGAAGTTAAGTTCATTGACAACTTTTTTGATCCATTGCAGAGCTTGCCTACACATTAACTGTGACAGAAAAATGTGATGTTTACAGCTTTGGAGTGGTGGCACTCGAAACCATGATGGGAAGACATCCAGGAGAGTTAATATCATCTTTATCCAACACTTCTTCTACTCAGAATATGTGGTTGAAAGATCTCCTAGACTCACGCATCAGTTTACCTTTCTGTCAAAAAGATGCTCAAGCCATAGTTCTTGTGGTATCAATAGCATTGGCATGCTTGCATACTAAGCCAAAGTCTAGACCGTCAATGCAGCAAGTGGCTCGGGAACTTTGTAGTTCCACACAGCCATTGCCTTTGCCATTCTCTGAAATCTCAATCCATCAGTTGATGACTCAAGAGTTTTTACGTTCTTCCATCTAATTGTCAATATATAAATAATACAATTGAAGACTAAATGTAGCGATTTGGTTTTAACATGAATGACATTTCTTTTTAATAAATCAAGGTTGAAGCGAGTTGCTTTCCTTCCTTTAGATTTACAGTATCAATTTTCTTTTTGGCTTTTGGGCTACTTTTTAATTCTAAATTAAGTAATTTAGCTCAATTACACCCAATACCCTGTATTTGTAAAATTATCATCGCATATCGTTAGATTTGTCAACATTACACTGAGTTCCCATGTGATTATTGGTTTTCAATTCAAGTAACGAAAAGGATAACATATGACACATACATAATTAATAATGACCAAATTATTCCATAAAAAATTATAATAACAAAATTATGACATTTTTGCATTTTTTTTTTATGTATAGATCTAATGAAATGCCTTTTGTTTATCAGAAGTTATATTTATATGTTTTATCATTACTTAATAAAAAGAGGTATTTTAGTCTATCTTTATGTTAAATGCTATCAAATATTATAATTTTATCATTAACAAATCATCACCAAGTAAAGATAGATTATAATTAAAAACTGAAAAATAATTTAAAATCATAATTAAATTTTTAAATTTTTTAATTATAAATAGAAGGTGATTATTTTAAAATGATATTAATTAGTATGCACCGACTGTGTAAATCCATTTTACAAGGTGCGTTACTCATGTGTTGCATGTGCGTTTAGTATAAGGTGCCTTTGGAATTTATTTCGAGCAAAGTGGTTAGAGTGCCAAAAGAAATAGCTCTACGTAACATCAAGCATAATAATTAGCAAATAGTTTTAGTTAATATTGTTTCATTTTAATTTTTTCCTCTAATCACTTAATTTAATTTTTTTTCATTTAATGATATAATAATATATAATTAAATATTTAAAGAAAAAAAATGCACGAACAATGTTTCAAAATCAATCTAATTTTAAAACCCTAACAACTTTACCCGTGCGTTGCACATTCGTTTCCTGTGCATGATACCATCTAGATAAAAAATATTAGAAAGATGTATCAATGAAAAAATTAAAAAAAATATTGTTTTAGGAAAGAAAAGTGGTTGTCAATGAATAGATGAAGAAATGCAAAATTAAAAACGCATCTATTTCAATAAATGTTGAAAGAAAATAAAAACAAAATATTAAATTGGAATACAACCCAGCCACAGTTTTGTTCAAAAAAACCCACTCCTTTCTCTCTTAGAAAGATGCAAATCCTTGGTCCAGTTGAAACAAATCCAAGCTCAAATGATCTTAACAGGCTTAATAGACAATGGCTTTGCTGCAAGTCGCCTTGTCGCCTTCTGTGCTCTCTCAAAAGCACAAACTCTTGAATACTGCACAAAAATTTTGTATCATATACAAGAACCAAATGTTTTTTTCTTGGAATGTGACCATTAGGGGATATATAGAAAGTGGTGACATGGAAAGAGCTCTTCTATTGTACAAGAGAATGTTGTGGTGTGATGGATCCAAGCCGGATAATCATACTTACCCTTTATTGCTTAAAGCATGTTCTTGTTCATCTCTAAGTTGTTTGGGTCATACTATACTTGGACATGTTTTGAAGTTTGGCTTTGAATTTGATATATTTGTGCACAATGCGTCCGTCAGTATGTTACTGTCATATGGAGAGTTAGAGGCAGCGTATGATGTCTTCAATAAAGGTTGTGTGAGAGACCTGGTAACCTGGAATTCCATGATTACCGGGTGTGTTAGAAGAGGAGTAGCAAATGAGGCTATAAAACTCTATCTGGAAATGGAGGCAGAGAAGGTGAAACCAAATGAGATTACAATGATTGGGATGGTTTCTTCTTGTTCTCAGTTGCAGGATTTGAATCTTGGCCGGGAATTTCATTATTACATCAAAGAACATGGGGTTGAGTTAACAATTCCACTTATGAATGCGCTTATGGACATGTATGTGAAGTGTGGAGACCTATTGGCCGCTCAAGTTCTATTTGATAACATGGCACAAAAGACCCTTGTTTCATGGACTACAATGGTTTTGGGATATGCCAGATTTGGTCATCTGGATGTTGCTCGGGAACTTTTATATAAAGTTCCAGAGAAGAGTGTCGTGCCTTGGAATGCAATCATTAGTGGCTGTGTCCAAGCCAAGCATAGTAAGGAGGCATTGACTCTGTTCCATGAAATGCAAATTAATAATATAGAACCTGATAAAGTGACCATGGTCAACTGCCTGTCTGCATGCTCACAGCTTGGAGCGCTTGATGTAGGAATATGGATTCACCATTATATTGAAAGACAAAACCTTTACATAGATGTTGCATTGGGAACTGCACTAGTTGATATGTATGTCAAGTGTGGAAATATTGATAGGGCTCTCCAGGTTTTTCAAGAGATTCCTCAAAGAAATTGTTTGACCTGGACAGCTGTTATTTGTGGTTTAGCACTCAATGGGAATTCTTGCGATGCTATATCCTATTTCTCTAAAATGATTCATATTGGATTGGTGCCTGATGAGATCACCTTTCTTGGTGTCTGATCAGCTTGTTGCCATGGAGGTTTAGTTGAAGAAGGCCGCAAATATTTTTCCCAAATGAGTTCCAAATTTAATACACCCCTGTTGTGATATGGTGGGCCCAAAGACACAAACAGAGTAGCGCAAAATAAATATGCGGAAGTGTAATGGTAAATGACACCAGGAATTTACGTGGTTCGGCTTAAAGCCTACGTCCACGGGCAAAGACGACAATCAAATATTTCAATATAGAAATATGATGAAGATACAAAATGTTTCACTCCACTCAACCCAAATCCCAAATACACCCAGAATACCTTACAGTATTTGTCTCACTGGTGTATGCTCTCAACTCTCAACTCACAATATAGAGAGAAAACAAAGTAAACAAATGAATCTCTAAATGCTTAGAAAGGAGGAGGAGAGGAATGGATTCTTGTTGGTGTGTTGGTGTGTTTTGAGCTTGAAGAACCAAACTCTATTTATAGAGCTTGATAGCCACCTTATTTGAGGTTGTTGGCACACCATAGTTGAAGGTTGTTGGCCACCTACCATGTTTGAAGGTTGAAGGTTGTTGGCCAACCATGTTTGAAGATTTTAACCAAAATCTAGAAGGTAGTTGTAGTCATAATTGTTGAATTGTTAAAAATCAAGTCATTAATTCAACAATCTCCACCTTGACTTGATTTTCATCAAGTTTCCGAAGTCGCCTTTTCCAAAATGCCCATAAGGGCAAAACTCACATATTGTGAATGCCAACTAAGTCCAAGCAATGTTTGAACTTAGCAACAGTGATTGACTTTGTCAACATATCAACTGGATTGTCTGAGGTACTAATCTTCTTCACAACAATAGCACCTTGAGAAATTATTTCTCAAATAAAGTGATACCTGACATCAATGTGTTTGTAAGATGGATCCAATATACACAAACCGTGAAGTTTGTGGCATGATGTGATCTACATTTTCAGCTCTAACATGTAACTTTAGATCACCTTACTGGCTTACTCTTTCTTAAAATATCCTTTGAATTCAAATTGTTATCCGATACTCGAGCTAAACATTTGCTCCTTCTTTTATAGATTTACTAGTACATGTTCAATATTTGAAGTGTCTGTTTTGCAAAGCATTCAGGCGCTGTAACAGCTCTATGCCTCTATCTCATTTGATGTTGTACTTGGGTCATATGGCGTGTCACTCCTTCTTAAGTAATGACCAAAGCATTAGCACAACTATATCATTGATCCTATTGGATATAAAAACCATTCATGTGCCTCAATCCAATAGCTTAAGCTTTTGAGAGAGATAGTTTCATGACAATTCTATGTCATAAAGAATTTGACAAGTGGACTATTTATTGTTGATAAACCACAGTTAATCTATCTATTAAATAATTTTCTCTCTTTTTCTTTCTCAAACAAGTGGACTATTTATTGTTAAAAGTTGAAATGACTAAGAAGTTGTTAATAACTTAGCATTTGTGTCAACATCTTTTAATAAGATAGTACTAATATTTTACCTAAGCCTTATGTTGATAAACCATGCCACAGTTAATCTATCTATTAAATAATTTTCTTTCTTTTTCTTTCTCAAACAAAATGGACTATTTTTGTTAAAAGTTGGACTGATTAAGAAATTTCGAGAAGCGGCAGCGTACGAGTCAGAGTCAGGCTAAGTAGTTGAGCACTTTCTCAAACCAATTAGTCTTTGAGATTCCATGTGCCCATTTCGCACGTCCGTCATATTTCCACAAACTTGTCCATTATGGAATAGGAAGAACTTTTGATCAACTTGCTTATTGGAACTAATTTTCAAACCATGCAAGACATGCGTAATCCTGAACGTGTTCCTCAATATTCATACATTATTAATTTTTTATTTTTTGAACTGATACATTATTAACTTTCAAGTTACTTACTTGACCAGGAAGAAAAAAAAAATTTCTGCATGTCTTTTCTTAATTTGATAACTAAATAAAATTGATATAAGCAACTTCAAATCTTGTCCTATTGTGGGACAAGACTTGCATTAAGTCGCTTATAATGTTTCAGTTAAATTTCAAATTAAATAATTGCATGTAGATATTTTCCTTGAAATGAACAGGTTAAGAGTTAAAAGTATATATTATTCTTAAAAAAAAATATTCACTTATTGCTTTTTTATATAAGGGATATAGAAACTTTATTTTTTTTTCCACCTTTTAGAATTGGTTTTGGAAAATATAACACAATCAATTATCAGTTGTGGAGGAAAGGACTTGCTTAAGAACCAACTGTTCTACTGTTATGATCCCATACCATAAAACGTTAATATTGAATATTATTGTTTATTGAATGAACAAGAACTTGCATGACACGGCAGTGCACAAGTCAAATTAAGTCAAGTGACCATTTCACAAGTTCATTCCAAGACTATATATCTTCCACAAAGGTGGCCCCTCCTTCATAAAAAATGTCACAACTCTATTAATTATGGAATAATCATGTCTTTCCAAAGTCCATAGTCTTCCTCTCATTTCATGTTACTATCACCGGACCGGACTATGCCGTGAAGAAAACTTGGAACTGAATATATAATTTCCTCTTAGACATTGGTCACACATATATCTGGCTGCCCCCTAATTATTTACAAAAGTCGGGTGGATTAATACACCAAAATGCTTTGGGGTTGCAAATGTAATTTAATCAATTGGATACCGTGTCCTTGTTTGTTTGATTATATTCATTTGTGACTTGTTGGAACTTGGAAGTACCAAAACCGTAATATGACCCCCCTTTTTTTTTATAATTATAGAAAAGGCTTGATCCCAATATTGGGAAAGCAATAATAGTGCAAGCACAAAAAGATAAAACATATTATTCGCATATAGAATTACAATAACAAAACCACCCAAACAAGTCATTATATGGAAGCACTGGCAAAATTTGGAAAGTGCATAAGTGGCAGCACTCAACCATCATAATGAGTAGGATCCAATTGGGCTAACTCCTCCATTTACATCAAAACCATTCATACTTATCCTCCAAAAGAAAACATCAGGCCAATTCTTCTTGCTAAGATGACAGGTGAGCAATTAGCAGCAAGCAACCATCTGTATGAGTATATTTGACTTTTGATGAAAGCAAAGTTTTAAATAGATTCCAACATGATTGTCTCCTCCAGTATCAACAATAACATTCTCACTTATCCTCAACGGAGTACCACAAACTTGAAAAGACCTATGATTTCATTAGATTCCTCATATTTGCATATGCTCAACACACAAACTCAAGACTACCAATTCCTTCAAAAATTGGTCAGGATATACACCTAGAAATTTGAAATGTGCTAACCCATGGCAAGACCTTTCTGACCCATGGTTACACCACCATGACGCTGAGGTTTAGAGCACAACAAAAATTGCTAACTGTATGACAATCACCATGATTCTGAGGTGATTTCAACACACGCACCTAGGACAAACACACCCAACAGACACACCTTGGACATTTGTAGCTACTCAAAAACTAATAGTCTCACCAATGTATCACTAAGGTCATGACTATAGCAACATAGTGCTTCTCAAATTTTAAACTTCACCCTCAAGTCACATGTCTCCCCTTCACCCACAATACAGAAGCCTTACTGTGTATCATTCCTCTCACTACCACCCAACCACATTTCAACCATTTTCATGGAAACATTGAAAAGGATACACCTGCCAAACATATTCAAGTTAGACAATAATAAAACCAAAGATTGGTGTATCACTCCTCACAATATATCGCTATGCTCTTCACTACGTATCACTTAACACTGTGTATCACTCCACCTCACAATATATCACTACACTCCTCACTATGTATCACTCAACACTTTGTATCACTTCTCACAATATATCACTCCAATTCTTGCCTGAAGCTATTGTCCTCATTTTGCACCATCACTAGTAATGAACCTACAATTTGCAACAAACAAACTTTTGTATAATAACTTGATTGTTAGTTCATGATAATCTATTACCTTTGAAGCCACATTATCCTTTGATTGACCTCGTCACTCTCAATAATTTTCTATACTAGCCATGTGTATCACTCTATTATATGTATTTCACTCCTTGAGACCTCACCACACTCAATCAAATACCTCACAATGTATCACTCATTTGCCATACCATGTGGCTTGCATGCTTTTAGTGTTTAGCAATATACAAAAAACATTGTTCCTGCATCTGAAAACTTTTGTGAACATAAAATTTCATCATAATCTGATACCAGAAGGATAAAAAAAAAATAAAGCATCCAATGATTCCATACACATACATATTCCTAACTTAACATTTAGGTCTCTATGTTGACCATTCTCTCAACCAAAATTCAACCATATTCACCACCTCTTCATGGCTGCACATCTTTTTTTCAAATATGGTATTATTTCTAGATTTCCATACCAGCCAATTAGAGATAAAGAAGGCCTTTATCCATTTCTTTCTCTCATCCCTCCTTACTTTCATTCCCAACCAAGACTCCAAGGCTATTTTCATATCAAATGGAATAACCCAAGCTACATTCCATTTTTTCAACCATATATGCCCCACATAGTCCATGCAAACTCACATGCTGAAAGAGGTGGCACACATCCTCTCCTTTAGTACCACACATTGAACAAATATTTTGGTCCTCTTGGATAATGCCCAACCTACATAGCCTATCTCTTGTATTTAATCTTCCAATCACAGCAAACCAATTCAACACCTTCACTCTAGGCGGCACAAGTCATTTCCAAACCTTACTAGCATAATTGATAGACAACCCTGACATCACCTCAAGATAATCCAACAGCCTCCTATAATTTCTTATCGTCTCCTCATTTTGTGGACAAAAGAGAATTGTATTATCCGCAAATTGCAAATGGGATAGATCAATTCTTCCTTGTCCTACTCCTAGAGCTTCTATTTTTCCCAATCTTTCAATCATTCTATTCAGAACTTCCCCAACCAAGACCTCCTCCCCCCCTTTTTTTTACTAGCTAGATGAGTTAAAATCTAGACCATTGTCCTGATTTTTGAGTTATACACTGCAGGGTGAGGGACCTGTCCTTGATGTTTCTTGAATATCAAAGTTAACTTGAGTAATTTATCTACTCTTTTGGCAAATTGATTGGAGAAAATTATAGATGGTAAGGACCTGCTCAGCATCTAGTTTGTGCTACTTCTATTGGCCACAGAACACAACACAGACTGTTGATATTGAAAGTTGTTTATAACTTGGCATTTGTGTCAACATCTTTTAATAAGATAGGGGAGCGGCTATTGCCACTCTCTTTTATTTATCTCCACTCTTAATTTAATGAACTTTTATACGATTGCCCTAAAATACCCTTTTCTCTTTTTCATCATTTTCTATCATGGTTAAACTAATAATTTATTATTACTTTTGTATTATTCAAACTCATTTTGTACCGTTTCAAGTAATTATTGTTGACATTGTTAAATAAATCTTAATAATATATCATTGTTCGTGTTTTTGAATTTTTGTTATTTTGCAAAAATGTGATCCTAATAATTTTATATGAATTTTATTAAATGATGATTAATTTATTTCAAAGTATTTAATACTAATTATAATCTTTATTAGTAGAGGACCACTAAGTATTACAAGTCTTTTTTAATTAATTTATTTAATTAACTATTGATATATAACTATTAAATTACTTTTAAAACTTATAATACATAATTATCTACAATACATAGTAGTAAGTATGTTAGATACAAAAAATAATTTTAAAAAATTAAACAAATAAATGGTATGGTCTTTGCATATGCAATTTACAATTCATATATTACCTTTTACATTTTTCCAGCCCATTCTTATGTGACAATGCATTTATATATGTTGAAACTATTTCAAATTAAGAGAATAAATATGTGGTCCTTATGCCAAAAATTAAATTTAAATTTAATAAATTTTATGCGACGAATGAGTCAAAAGAAAAAGGAAGATTCTCCTAAAATAAAAGATTATCAAAACACAAAAAATTGAAGAAAAGTAATAATATTATTACAAATGAGTTAAACTAAAAATAACAATTATTAGCTTAATTACATAAAAAACATAGAAGGGTAATTATGGACAATCAAATAAAAGTGCATTAATTTAGGAGTGGTGATAGACTAATAGCCACTCCCATAAGATAGTATTAATATTTTGCCTAATTCTTATGTTGATAAACACAGTTAATCTATCTTTTAGATAATTTTTTCTCTTTTTCTTTCTCAAACAAGTGGATTATTTACCGTTAAAAGTTGAAGTGACTGATTAAGAACTTGCAAGAAACGGCAGCATACAAGTCACAGTCAATGCTAAGAAGTAGTTGCTGCAGGAACTGATCGCTTTCTCAAACCAATTATTCTTTGAGATTCCATGTGCCCATTTCACACGTCCATCGTATTTCCACAAATTAACTTGAATTGCCCTTTGTGGAATAGGAAGACCTTTAGATCAACTTGTTTGTATTTATTGGAAGTAATTTTTAAATTATGCAAGGACACGCATAATCGTGAACGTTTTCCTCAGTATTCATACATTGTTAATTTATTATTTTTGAACTGATACATTATTAACTTTCAAGTTACTCATTTGACCAAAAAAACGAAAAAAAAAAAAATTCTGCATGTCTTTGCTTAATTTGATATGAGGAATTAAATAATTGCACGTAGACATTTTTCTTGAAATGAACGTTTCAGAGTTAAAAGTATATATTATTTTTTAAAAAAAAGTATTCACTTATTGCTTTTTGATATGAGGAATATAGAAACTTAATCCTTTTTTATTTATTTTTTTTACTTTTTAGAATTGGTTTTGGAAAATATAGCACAATCGATTATCAGTTGTGGAGGAAAGGAATTGCTTAAGAACCAACTGTTCTGCTGTTATTATCCCATACTGTAAAACATTAATATTGAATATTACTAATGAACAAGAACTTGCATGACAGTTCACAAGTCAAATTAAGTCAAGTGACCATTTCACAAGTTCATTCCAAATTTATATATCGTCCACAAAGGCGGTCCCTCCTTCATAAAAACTGTTACTATCACGGGACCGGACTATGCCGTGAAGAAAACTTGGAACTGAATACATAATTTTCACAATGTCGTGTTGCGCGTGTCATTGATCAGTGTCATTATATCATCTATATATATAAGCACACACGAAGCCCCGGGGCCAATAGCATCAATTATTCAACAATAGTTAGAGATAGAAAAGAAAATCTGAATATATCCTTCTGCTCTAAGAATCAAGATGAATATTGTTCCTTGGACCAATTATAGCAACTCCAATTATTGCATGAACTTAGCAACGAGATAATATTTTGGAGTAATTTGTTTGACAAAGAGAGATTTATAATCTTACAATAATCACTACAATGTCAATGGCTTTTATAATACAACAATCATGTTAATGCCACCTAAAACTCAATCTCATCCTTCTCCACTTGCCCGAGATTGAACCGAAACTACAAGCGGTGAGAATAGTTCCATGAAAATAAAAATGCAGGCTATTATTTTATTTTTATTATTTGTTGAAACAAGTCACACTATGACCCCGGGGGTAGATTCGCACTTGGGTTACACACACCTGCGCTATGGCTTGGACAACTGTATGGAAAAAAAAAAAAAAAACTTGTTCCCAGCGCAACAACATGATGAACACTCCATTAGAACGTTATATTATTACTTTTCTTTATTTTCCCAAATGGAAAAACAAATGGAGAAAATATTGGCCATGACAAATTCATTATGAAATCACTTGTCACACTAAAAGATATTTGGTAATATGGAAATCGGTAACTTTAGGACAAAAAACGTGAACACTGATCTCAAGTTGTTTTGGCTACTAATCAATTACAAATTGTGATCCCAAAAGAAAACCCCAGTTCTATTACGGTTCATTTAATGTATGATTTTGAATTCTCACCCAATCTCAAGACACGAATTTCACAGCCATATTCTGAAATAAAATTGGCTTTGATACCACTCGAAGGAATTTTAGATATACCAGATGATAAAAACAGCAGATAAAATCTTTATATCCCAAAAATCAATTTAATCCTGAATATGGCATGTTCAACAACAATTCAAAAGATTGGATTAGAATTATCTGGAAGGGTTAAGGAATAAGACAACAGAGTCATAAGTATCTCCTAACCTAAAATGCAAAATGTAAACGCAAGAGATCAAAAAGAAATCCAATAGAGAGAGTCAAAAGATTTGCTCCTTTTATTTCATAATAGGTTTTTACGTATTAGGTAGTACGAATGGGGCAACCAAACACCCTATATATTGGCTAGAAGGAGGGTCTCTCCTTGTGTCAATAAAGTGTTGGGCTAAGCAACCCATCATAGCGAAACTCATGCATAAGGACCCATAAACATATCTACAATAGACAGTGCTTAACAATAATTAGCTCAATAGCAACATGATCACAAATTATTGGGCTTAAATAATAAACTCTAATTGTTTCACCTCAAATTAATTTGGGTCTAAATTAAATTCAACATTGATTTATGTCAGTCCACAAAATTATTCTAACATGCTCGTGATCCAGTTTGTTCTACTTCTGCTGGCCACAGACCACAAACTGTTGATATTGAAAGTTTTTTATAACATGGCATTTGTATTAACATCTTTTAATCAGATAGTATAAAATATTTTGCCTAATTCTTATGTTGATAATCCACAGGTAATCTATCTATTAAATATTTTTCTCTCTTTTTCTTTCTCAAATAAATGGACTATTTATTGTTAAAAGTTGAAATGACTAGGAACTTGCAAGAAACGGCAACATATAAGTCAGAGTCAAGCTAAGAAGTAGTTGCTGCAGCAACCGAGCACTTTCTCAAACCAACTAGTATTAGAGATTGCATGTGCCCATTTCACACATCTTTCGTATTTCCAAATACATGTCCATTACGGAATAGGAAGAACTCTAGATCAACTTCTTTCTATCTATTTTAATTAATTTTTAAATTGTGCAGGGCCACGCGTAGTCAATTATTTGAGGAAAAAATTAGATAACATGGATATAAGCAACTTCATATAAGTCTTGTTCTGTCATGGGACAAGACTTCTATTAAGTTGTTTAATTTATATTTGTTTTAGTTAATTTTCAAATCAAATAATTGGGTGTGGATACTTTTCTTGAAATGAACAATTTAAATGCTAAAAAGTATATATTATTCTTAAGAAAAGTATTGTTGTTCTTTAATTTGACAATTTGATATAATAGATACAAAAACTTGATCAAATTTTATTTTTCTTTTCGAAATTGGTTTTGGAAAATATAACACAATCAATTATCAGTTGTAGAGGAAAGGACTTGCTTAAGAACCAGCTGTTCTACTGTTATTATCCTATACTATAATTCGTCAATATTGAAAGTTGTATAAAACTTGGCATTTCCACCAACAAGCATGTTGTAAATCTCACGTTGGTGTAAATCTCAATTCTCAATGAATCTATCTATTCTGATTGTTTGTGCACCTTTTTTAATTTTTTCTTGAGAGGTTTCAGACTTTGCAGTGAGTGAATGAACAAGAACTTGCATGGAACGGCAGAGCACGAAAGTCAAGTGCCCATCATTTCACACGTTCATTAATTCTCTATCTTCGACAAACATGGCCCCTCCTTCATCATTAATGTCACAAAATGGAATATCTATCATTTCATGATACTAGGACAAGCTATCACCAGACAATGTCGTGAAGGAAACTTCAAACTGAATCCATAATAATTTCCACAAGCCCGTGTTGCGCGTGTCATTGACCAGTGTCATATATTAGCTATATAAGCACACACAAAGCCCCGGGGCCAATAGCATCAATTATTCAACACTTTCCAATTCGAAACAATAATAATGATGGCAAAGTGTAGTTTTATTAGTTTACTGGGAGTGGTCCTTGTCTTTGGTTCAGCCTCTTGTGTGTTGTTCCTACTACCATCTGTGATGGCTTCCATTAATGAGGAACGTGAGGCTTTACTAAAGAGTGGTTGGTGGAATGATTCCCGGAATATCCCAAACCATTGCCATTGGGCTGGCATCACCTGTGATGAAGCTGGAAGTATTACAGAGATTGTTGGACGGGACTTGAATATTTCCCAGTCAGAACTGCGATTTCAGAACTTGAACGTGACTGCCTTTCCCAATTTAGAGACTCTAGATCTTTTTGATGTGGGGCTTACGGGGAGCATCCTCTCCAAGATAGGCGCTCTTAAAAAGCTTCGCAATCTTGATTTGTCCTTTAATCACCTTCATGGTAAGCTGCCTACATCACTTTCAAATCTCACTCAACTTGAGTTGCTTTCTGTTTCATACAATTATCTTAGTGGTGTCATTCCATTGACATTGGGTCAATTGAAGAATTTGATCTATCTCTTCCTCTCTTCAAACCAACTGATAGGTTCAATCCCTTCTACTTTGTGTCAATTGGGGAATTTGACTTATCTCTCTCTTCATTCAAACCAAATTGAAGGACCCATACCAATAGAGATAGGGAATTTAAAACAATTGGAAGTATTATATCTCTCAAATAATTTATTGAGAGGTTCAATCCCTTCTACTTTGTGTCAATTGGAGAATTTGACTTCTCTCTATCTTGATTCAAACCAAATTGAAGGACCCATACCAATAGAGATAGGAAATTTAAAACAACTAGAAATATTAAATCTTTCCAACAACTCCCTTTTTGGTCCAATCCCGCCGGAAGTAGGAGCATTAACCTCTTTACAAGAGTTACATGTAGAATTCAATCAAATAAATGCTTCTATTTCTTCAAAATTTAAGAATTTGCTCAGCCTACATACTTTAAAGCTATCTCATAATAGCATATCTGGTGCTATACCACCCGATCTATTTCAGTTGACCTTGTTAGCTTCTCTAGATCTTTCATCCAATCAATTGGTTGGATACATACCATCAGATATGGAAAAGCCTACCAGCCTTTGTGATGTAGACCTTTCCAACAACAAGCTAGAAGGATTTCTCCCATCTCCGATCCTAAACTGTGACAGTTTTGGGAAAGTGAATTTCAGCAACAATTTGTTAAGGGGTGACATTCCTTCTGTAATTGGTTATGTTAATGTACTTGACATCAGCCACAATTTTGTCACGGGTGTGGAACCTTTTTTCACCGAAATGAATTCTGCATTATCAAGTTTGAATCTTAGCCACAACAATCTCACAGGTGCACTGCCAATAAATCTTGCAAAGATACGCCATATAAACTTGTCATTCAATTTCTTTGAGTGTTCACACAACTACAGAAGTTTCCATGAAAAATCCATAATAGGTAACACTCCAAAATTCAGTTCGTGCTCTTCTTTTCAAGTTCCAAAAACCAATCAAGCAAAGCACCTCATTGTAATCGGTCTTTCTGTTACGTGCGTCCTCCTTGTCATTTTTTTGGGCATATTATACTTTACTCTATATAGCAATAAAGCAAGAGCTGAAAAAAAGTCAGCAAAGAATGGAGACTTGTTTTCTATATGGAACTATGATGGTAAAATTGCATTTGAAGACATCATTGAAGCAACACAAGACTTTGATATCAGGTATTGCATTGGAACTGGTGGATACGGTAGCGTGTACAAAGCACAACTTCCAAGTGGCAAAATTGTTGCATTGAAGAAACTTCACCAAATAGAATCTCAAAACCCTTCTTTTGACAAGAGTTTCCGCAATGAGGTCAAGATGTTAATAGAAATCCGTCACAAGAACATTGTGAAGCTTCATGGCTTTTGTCTCCATAATCGATGCATGTTTTTGGTCTATGAATACATGGAAAGAGGAAGCTTATTTTGTGTCTTGAGCATTGATGTCGAAGCTAAGGAACTAAGTTGGAGCAAGAGGATTAATATCATTCAAGGAATGGCAAATGCTTTGTCCTACATGCATCATGATTGTAGCCCCCCAATTGTTCATAGAGATGTAACAAGTAATAATATTTTGTTGAACTCACAATTGAATGCTGTTGTCTCAGACTTTGGCACAGCTAGACTAATTGATCCCGATTCTTCAAACCAAACCCTACAAGTTGGAACATATGGTTATATCGCACCAGGTGTTTTTTTGTTTAGAAATTATTGATAGTTTCACTAAATGAATTTGAGACCTTGAGTTCATTAACAACTTTCTTGGTCTGTTGCAGAGCTTGCCTACACATTGACTGTGACAGAAAAATGTGATATTTACAGCTTTGGAGTGGTGGCGTTGGAAACTTTGATGGGAAGGCATCCAGGAGAGTTAATTTCGTCTTTATTCAACTCTTCTACTGAAAACATATTGTTGAAAGATCTCTTGGACTCACGCATCCCGTCACCTTTCTGTCGAAAGGATGTTCAAGCTATAGT